>CM076578.1:1761500343-1762185046 GCA_034641835.2 Pinus albicaulis
ATTATAGGATAATTTTAATTTGTTAATATAATGTGTTTTTTTATTTATTTTTTTTACTCTCAATGATTCTAGTAAATTTGAGATTCTAATAAATTTAATATCTACACTTAAAAAAATGAAAATATTAATAAAGATCTCTATATAAATAAAAATATCATATAAAAAAATAGGTATATTTGTTTTGTTTTTTTTAAATACACTTAGGTTTATTTAAATATTTTTTTCTATTTTTATTTTAAATACATAAAATTTTAAACTATTTAATTTAAAATTTTATGTTTTTAAAATAAAAATACATAAAAATTTATGTTTTCTTATTTTAAATACATAAAATTTTATGTGTTTTTAATAATGATTATTAATAGTATTATAAGATTTTAATATTTATATTAGTAATATTATTATTTTTATTTAAATTGGACCCATAAAATTTTTTTATTAAAATTGAATTTACATCAAAAAAAAAAAATTCAATCCTTGTCATGTTTTAAAATAAATCTAATTATTGATTTAAAAAAATTAATTGAAATTAAATTAAGAGAAAAAAAAATATTTCTTTACCATCTTTTAAAATAAATTTTATTATTAACTATTAATTAAAACTATTATAAAAAATTTGATAATTTAAAAAATCTAAGATATGAATGATAAATTATTATTAAAAACAAATGTAATTATTACTTTAAAAAAATTGATTGCAAATATATTTAGATAAAAATAAATATTTCTTTGGCTTTTTGTAAAATACCTTTAATTATTAATTACCAACTTAGATTATTAAAAAAATAATTCGTAATTTAAACAATCGAGAAAAACTTGTTGTTCTTGTGGGTCATATCGTTTTATACATTGTGTATATGTGCATGTTACTATATTTGTAGATGGCAATACGAAAACTTCTTTCTTTAACCAATAATTTATTAATAGAAAATTGAGCTGATGAGTTTGTGTTCTGTTTCGATGGTGTACGGGGCACCAATCGAATAGCTACCGCTTTCACTGCGGATAGAGAGTGAAGCATAAAATTTATACCCAGATGCCCTTTGAAGACAAATTAGTGAATAGGATTTCAACATGCTTTCAATTTCCTTGCAGGAACATAATGGATCATAGATATATCTCACAGCTCCGACAATTTTGCCAAGAAATCAATGAACAAGAAGCTGCACTTCTTAATGTACAGGAGCGATTCCTGCTTCCACCTACTCTGCCTCTTTACCGGTTGCGCCCCACGATACAACTACTGCAACGGATAAGAAATTGGATGAATCTCCTCATCCATATTCATGAACGGGATGCACATAGAGAACTCCGAGCATACTATCTTGACCGTGTACCTACTCTGGACGTCAAGTGGTGCTGTCGTTGTCGAGCAACGCATTGTCTATACGACTAGTATTTCCCCCTAGTGGGAAACCATCTAACCACTATGCTACACATGATGCAATTCTGTCAATACATCTTATTTTTGACATTTTGTAAGCCTTTTTAAGGAGATTTTTGATATATATATATATATATATATATATTATAACAATGAATCTGCAGAGCATTTTTCAATTTAAAAATTAGCAATGTGGTGCCCTTGTTTTATTATAACAAATGTATCCGAGTCTTTAATATCTGAATACTTTTTATGCAACTATTAAAAAAAACATAAAATACATTTAATAACTAAAAAAAAACATAAAATACATTTCATAAGTAAACAAAAAGCTTTGTAATTGTAATATTAGTATTATTACACCTCCCATCTTGGAGGAGGATCTTGTTGTTCTTGTCGATCATATCGTTTTATAAATTGTGTATATGTGCATGTTACTATATTTGTAGACGGAAAATTGCTTTTCTATGTTGCTTATTCTATTCACTATTAATTGAAAGTTGTTTTGTTGATATCATGTCTATTTTCTTTTATGTTAGGTGATTTCCTTGTTTTATGATGGATCCAGCTATTTGGAGTTGTATTCCATTTGAAATTCTTGAGATTGTCTTCCTTTGGCTCCCTTTATCGGTTGTCATAAAGTTTAGCACTGTTTGTCAGCAATGGAAGACTGTTTTGCAAAATCCTTGTTTCTTATTGCGTTGCAAGCATATTTGTACAGATGAATTTGGATTTATGGTTCCTTTCGTCAATGATGAAGACAATTATTTTGCTGCTGAATACCTTAATCACAATGGGCGGATATCTCGTTTTCATTTGCGATTCATAGATTCAAGATACAAGGTGGAGTCTACTATTGGACCAATGGTGGTTTTATCCTTGCCAACATAATTCTCCCATTCACGAAACTATTTTGTGATGAATCCATTTACAAAGGCCTTAAAAAACATTGGGCGAATACGAATTGGAGACTGGGGCTTCTTTTCGTTATTGGAGAATGTCAGCAGCAACAAATATGACTGGGTTGTTCTAAAACATATCTATGATAGAATTCAGTCTAAATTTTATGTTTACAGTAGTCTTTATAGGGTTAGGCGAAGGGCTGATCTTCCATTTGGTGGCACCTCACCCCCTCAAAATGGAGTGTTTTATAGAAGTAAATTGTTTTGGCTTTACCTCGACACAGAGTATGAAGATTATCCTCGATATGGGTATACAATCTACTGGTTTGATGTGATAAAAAATGACTGGGGATTTTCATTTTTTCCAATCACTGACATTCGGTGTATGTCATTGGCAGTATGCAAGAATGAGTTGATATGTCTTATCAATGATGGCTCCACTTCTGTGTGGTCAATTGAAGAAATAGATAATTTCCAATTTGGTCAACCGTGTAGTGAACTAAGAACTGATTACTTTGAGGATGATTGGGGCTTTAGATGGAAGTTGTTGGAAGAAATGTCTATAGATATAAATATGAAATGTCCTGGTTATCTTCCTCTTCGAACAATCCAAGGTGTGGTTCTTATGTGCAAATGTAGTGAAGTTCCTTTTGTGTTATATGACATGGTGGTTGGCCTTTGCTTCCCAGTAGATATTGATAATTCAACTAATGAACAAATGAATGGATTTTGGTCTCCAACGTTGCAGGATTGCAACGATTTGATCGAGTCTGGAAATGTCTTTGCAATTGCTCCGCGTATGGATTCTATAGATGAGATTCCACCATTAGATGTAGACATGGAGTCTTAGGCTATTTTCCATTTTGTATTCTCTCTGCCGTCGTGGAAAATATTTCTTTTGTGGTTTTTATTTACTTTGCATACTTTTGGGTATGTATGCTAAGACTATGGATATTTATATGGCTCTGTTCTGAGGGGTGTCTTCTATATGTGTATGTAACGGATGTTGGACATTAAATTCCATTGCAATTTGCTCGAAAAATATTTTTTTTTTTTGTGTCCTGTTAATTGCATTTGAATGTGTTTGGATGTTATCCATTTCTCTCTGTTTCTATAATTTTAATTACTGTGACTTATTCTATACATGGTGTTTCCATCAGTTTTTTGTCATTGATTCTCAAACAATGTTATATCTTTAGGTTTTTTTTATGGTATATAGTTCCAACTATTTAGATATATTTCAAATTCATATAAATATTTAGAATTTTAATCTTGTGAATGTTCCCCATTACAGTAATAATATGATACAAGATATTTAATCCTTTTTTGTTTTGGCCATTTCAAAAAATCCATTTTTCTTTTTAGCCATTTGGTTGGAAAAATAGCGTGAACGATTTTAATTTGTTTTGTGGGTGGAAAAAAAATGTGTTCCTTTTTCATCCTTTTTTGTTAATTTATATTGCATATATTATATCTGTTCCATGTTTACTCTTCTATAACAAATATTTTATTATTTGTTGTAGACATGTCGTCTGAAGGTACAAGCAAACGTACAAGAAAAAGGAATAACTCACCTGCATCGCGTGACAAGTCTAATGAAAGTCGTCGTTTGCGGTATCAACAAAATAAGGACGCAATAAATGAGCATAGAAGAGCTAAATATCGTAGAAGAACGACTGAAACAACTCTTCAAAACGATTTTATGGTTCCTCCTAGGTATCGTACTATGGATGATATCATGGAAAGAACATTTCCGCTTGGTAGTTCGTTGCCAGAATATGCTCCTCGTCAACATAATTCTGTTTTTCAACGCTCTCCTGAAAATTTTCATAATATTGAGGAAACATCTCGGTATAGGGAGGAACATCATCTTCATAACGTGGATGCAAATCTTCACCCTAACCCTTCTGTCTCTGCAATTGCATCTTCTGAGAAAGGCCAAAGGTTGCAAAATATCCATGGTGGAGGGAATGATGACATTGTATGTGGTGACTTGGATGATAGTTTGATTGGCCATTTATTTGATAATATGGATCCAGCTCATCAAAACGTCGTCTCTTCCAATCTCCCTTCTGAAAATAATGTTGTCCGACGAACAGAAGTAGTCATCCCTGATAGCAGTTCGCGTGGAACAATGGAGGTAATCCAATGATATCTTTACAGTTCATGCAATAGTGGTTGTTTTATTACATTGCTGTATTTACATTCCTTTAGTGAAAAGGTATTTTATTCTCTTGGAGTAGGGTACACCTCATTTTAATAGAGGTCTAGAAATTTTCTCCCCGCGTCTTGCATCTCTTAATATGAGATTTGAATATGAAGCACATCATATCCTTCCACTACATTGTCCTCGAGAATCAAATCCACAAACTAATGTTAATGTTCAATGTGTTTGATTTTATTTTTCTTTATTTGAATTTTTGGTGCATATTTTGTTTTTCTTCAAACGGGACACAACTCATTTCAGTAGAGGCATACAAATTAACTTTGTAGATGTTCCGTCTACTGATGTTATAATTGAAGAGGAACCATCGCATAGCGTTCATCCAGATGGCCAGCAAAATGTAAATGTTGAATGCATTTGGTATTTTCCCCCTTTTTTTCATTTATTGTTAAGTGTGACATTGCAAATCTATCTTTTTTTGACATTTATTTTTATAAAATATTTTGATTCGTTTTAACAGGAAACAACTAATTTGAATGGAGGCGTCGAAACTAAATCGTCAAATGTTCAATCTACTGATGTTAGAAATGAAGAGCAACCATCTCATACACTTCATCGACATCGCGAAACAAATGTAAATATTGAATGAATTAATTTCTTTTTTCCATTTTTTAAATTCTAATTATTTGGACATTCAATTTTTTTTAAAATTATGCTGAATAAACCTTTGGAAACTCTTAGGTTCCAGAAATGCAGACCACACATTTGGAAACGCCATGTCGTAGATTTGTTCCACATGTTTCAAATTTGGGGAGGGAGTCTCGTGGTGCTGAAAATCAAATAAATCTTAGAAGAAATTATACTGTTCCACATCATTCTCGACATGCTCCAACCAATACAAAGCATATTTATTTTGATGAAAATATGATTGCAGTGCATAAAATATTTCGAGAAAAGCTAGATAGCTTGTCAGATGTCCAAATGTGCCACATTTGCAATGAATCATATCCTGGAATCCACGTTTTGAGAGATGCTGAAGGACCTGTTTGCAGACGATGTAAGAATGAAAGAGGTTCGCATCGTTTTTGTGGCTATAATAACATGGATCCTGGCGAGCAACCTCATATTTTAAGAGTTCTTACTCAAGTTGAAGAAATGTTAATAGCACGTGTAAATCCTATTTTGCAAGTGACACATGCTCGAGGTGGGCAATATAAGTATAGCAGACACACAATTAGCTTTCCCCAAGATATTTCAACAATTGCGCAAAGACTTACGCGCCATGTTGAAGATCTTGACTTTCTGATTGTGAGGAGACATGGTGCTCAGTCTAAACATTATGAATGTTATGTAAAAAGATCCCGTGTTATGGATGCATTGTGTTTCAAAATTGAACGTGATCCATATTATCGAGATGTTGTGATTGACTATGATTCAGTGAATGCTCTGCCTGAAAGATCAACAGATGTCTCCTCCAGGCTTAAATTTGTTGATTGTGACATTGCAGAACCTGAGTTCAGTGCAGCTAATAATGAAGGGTTTCCTCTTAACCATTTTCCCTCTCATCCTTCGCCTTTTATTGCTCGCCTACCTAATGAATGGAGAGAAGTGGAAGAAATTAGAGCATTTCTTGATAATGTTGATTCTTCAGATGTTGATGAAATGGATTGGCCCAGTATTGGAACGTCTCCAGTGAATGAATATAATACTGAGGGGTTATTGGATATGGCATTCCCCACATTGTTCCCCACTGGTGTTGCTGATTGGTTGCAACCACGCATCTGTACTGTTGAACTTCATGAGTATGCATTGCATCTTCTTAGATACTATGATCAGAGGTTTGGAAGCCATCCTCGCTTCCGATATTTCCTGTTGAACATGATAATGAGGCATCGTAGCCAAGCAACTGCTTCAGTTTTTGTGAAGAAAAAATTACATGATAACTCACCGACAACAATTGATGAGTTGCGTCAGCAACTTTCTGATTTACCAAATAATAAGTTGGCTGAGCATCTTATGCGGTTTGGGTCTTCTCTAAGAGGTACAAGGGCATACTGGACTAAATGTCGAGCTGAATTGACTGACATGATTACTCAGTTGGGATGTCCATCTTTGTTCTTTACTTTGAGTGTAGCTGACACAAAGTGGCCAGAGCTGCATAGCCTCATGCCTGCACCGTCACATTCTCGTTCCTTAAATGAGCATCGTATGAAGGTTGAAAATGTTATCCAGTACCCTCATATTGTTGCCACATTTATGCACCATAGATTCAATATATTTCGAGAGGAAGTTATCCAAAAATATCTTAAAGCTAAAGACTTCTGGTACAGGTCTGTTTTCTTGATTTTATTTTCTATTCATTGTCAATTTCTTATTGATTTTCCATTCATATTTTTCATATTAACTCTGTGTTCATTTTTTCCAGATATGAGTGGCAACATAGAGGTTCAACACATATCCATGGTTTCATATGGTTGGAAGGAGCTCCTGACATGGAAAGACTTGATTGGTCAAATGATTGTGATTTGCAACATGCAAAGAGATTCTTTGACAATTATGTAACTACATGGAATCCACGTGAAATACATCATCGCAATATAATGGTTCCAAGAAGTCTCAATGATGACCCTTGCCTACTGAATACTGATCAGATTTTCTCTTGCAATCCTCATAATGATTATGAATAATTGTTGAACCGTGTCCAAAGGCACACAAAGTGTAGTGTAGATTCTTGTTTGCGCAAAAAGGGCGCTATTCTCGCTTGTCGATACAATGCCCTATGGGATCTTTCTGAGGAATCAATATTGTTCATAGATGATAAAGGAAGAAAAAAATATGACCCAACAAGAAATGATGATAGGCTCAATGTACATAACATTGACCTTCTAACAATGTGGCGTGCAAATGTTGATTACCAACCAGTGCTTTCTCGGCATGCTGTCCTGAAATATATTGCTAATTATGCATCAAAAGCAGAGAGAAGGTCTGAAAGCTATCATGATATGTTAACTATAATTTCAAATTCTATTGCCTCTGAGGATCATGCTTTATGTGCTTACAGGAGGTTTCTTGCAGAAACAGTCATTGAACGTGACATTGGAGCACAAGAAACATGTCATATGTTGCTTAAGTTGCCTCTTGTTGTGTGTAGTCGACAATTTGTTTCCTTAAATGTTGGAAGAAAGGTGTTCAGGAAAATTTCAAGGGATGGCCTGCACTGTTCATCTGAAAATACATTTGTTCAACATTATCAGAAGAGACCTTCTTTCCTTGAACATCTATCTTTTATAGAAACAGCAAGATCTTGGACTTTTGATAGCAAGCGTAAAAAAGATCCATGGAAGCCTAGAGATGCTCATGTGATTGTTCGGGTCTGGCCACGGTTTTATTCTATTCCTGGTGAGGATTCAGAGTAATTTGAAACCTTTTGCTGGATAGAAATTGCTCTTGTATAAGCCATTTCGTGACATTTCTGCAGAGATTGGGCTTTCAGCTGAAATTATTGTTGAAAAACCGGAGGAATCTCCGATATCAAGCTTGGCATGTTGATCGAAATCCGTCAATTGATGAAAATATTGAAGATGGAGAAGATGCTGATTTTTCTAACCAGGAAATGAATCTTGAAGATTATTTTCAAGAGTGGCAACTTTTCTCTCGCTTGGTTCCACCAACTAGTGTCAATGTTTCTGATCTTCACACCCTTGGTCGAAGGGATTTTGATATATCCCTGCTAATATTTTTTTTTGTGTCCTGTTAATTGCATTTGAATGTGTTTGGATGTTATCCATTTCTCTCTGTTTCTATAATTGTAATTACTGTGACTTATTCTATACATGTCATTGATTCTCAAACAATGTTATATCTTTAGGTTTTTTTTATGGTATATAGTTCCAACTATTTAGATATATTTCAAATTCATATAAATATTTCTAGGAATTTTAATCTTGTGAATGTTCCCCATTACGTTAAGAATATGATACAAGATATTTAATCCTTTTTTGTTTTGGCCATTTCAAAATCCATTTTTCTTTTTAGCCGCTTGGTTGAAAAAATAACGGAACGATTTCAATTTGTTTGCGTGGTGGAAAATGTGTTCCTTTTTCATCCTTTTTTGTTAATTTATATTGCATATATTATATCTGCTCCATGTTTACTCTTCTTCTATAGTAACAAATATTTTATCATCTGTTGTAGACATGTCGCCTCAAGGTACAAGTAAACGACAAGAAAAGGAATAACTCACCTCAGATCAAGGTGACAAGTCTAATGAAAGTCGTCAGTTATGTATCAACAAAATAAGGACGCAATAAATGAGCATAGAAGAGCTAAATATCGTAGAAGAACGACTGAGACAACTCTTCAAAACGATTTTATGGTTCCTCCTAGGTATCGTACTATGGATGATATCATGGAAAGAACATTTCCGCTTGGTATTTCGTTGCCAGAATATGCTCCTCGTCAACATAATTCTGTTTTTCAACGCTCTCCTGAAAATTTTCATAATATTGAGGAAACATCTCGCAATAGGGAGGAACATCATCTTCATAACGTGGATGCAAATCTTCACCCTAACCCTTCTGTCTCTGCAATTGCATCTTCTGAGAAAGGCCAAAGGTTGCAAAATATCCATGGTGGAGGGACTGATGACATTGTATGTGGTGACTTGGATGATAGTTTGATTGGCCATTTGTTTGATAATATGGATCCAGCTCATCGACACATCGTCTCTTCCAATCTCCCTTCTGAAAATAATGTTGTCCGACGAACAGAAGCAGTCATCCCTGATAGCAGTTCGCGTGGAAAAATGGAGGTAATCCAATGATATCTTTACAGTTGATGCAATAGTGGTTGTTTTATTACATTCCTCTATTCACATTTCTTTAGTGATAGGGTATTTTATTCTCTTGGAGTAGGATACAGCTCATTTTAATAGAGGTCTATAAATTTTCTCCCCGCGTCTTCCATCTCTTTATATGAGATTTGAATATGAAGCACATCATAAACTTCCACTACATTCTCCTTGAGAATCAAATCAACAAACTAATGTTAATGTTCAATGTGTTTGATTTGATTTTTCTTTATTTGAATTTTTTTTGCATATTTTGTTTTTCTTCAAACAGGACACAACTCATTTCAATAGAGGCATACAAATTAACTTCGTAGATGTTCCGTCTACTGATGTTATAATTGAAGAGGAACCATCGCATAACGTTCATCCAGATCGCCAAGAAAATGTGAATGTTGAATGCATTTGATATTTTCCTCCTTTTTTTCATTTATTGTTAATTGTAAAATTAGAAATCTATCTTTTTTCGACATTTATTTTTATAAAATATTTTAATTCGTTTTAACAGGAAAAAACTAATTTGAATGGAGGCGTCGAAACTAACTCGCCAAATGTTCAATATACTGATGTTAGAAGTGAAGAGCAACCATATCGTACACTTCATCGACATCGCCAAACAAATGTAAATATTGAATGAATTTATTTCTTTTTTCCATTTTTTCAATTCTAATTATTTGGACATTCAATTTAAAAAAAAATTATGCTAAAGAAACCTTTGCAAACTCTCAGGTTCCAGAAATGTAGACCACAGATTTGGAAACCCCGTGTCATAGATTTGTTCCACATGTTTCAAATTTGGGGAGGGAATCTTGTGGTGCTGAAAATCAAATAAATATTAGAAGAAATTATACTCTTCCACATCATTCTCCACATGCTCCAACTAATACAAATCATATTTATTTTGATGAAAATATGATTGCAGTGCATAAAATATTTCGAGAAAATCTAGATAGCTTTTCAGTTGTCCAAATGTGCCACATCTGCAAAGAATCATATCCTGGAATCCACGTTTTGAGAGATGCTTAAGGACCTGTTTGCAGACGATGTAAGAATGAAGGAGGTTCACATCGTTTTTGTGGCTATAATAACATGGATCCTGGCGAGCAACCTCATATTTTAGGAGTTCTTACTCAAGTTGAAGAAATGTTAATAGCACGTGCAAATCCTATTTTGCAAGTGACACATGCTCGAGGTGGGAAATATAAGTATAGCCGACACACAATTAGCTTTCCCCAAGATATTTCAACAATTGCACAAAGTCTTCCGCACCATGTTGAAGATCTTGACTTTCTAATTGTGAGGAGACATGCTGCTCAGTCTAAATATTATGAATTTTATGTAAAAAGATCCCGCGTTATGGATGCATTGCGTTTCAAAATTGAACATGATCAATATTATCAAGATGTTGTAATTGACTATGATTCAGTGAATTCTCTGCCCGAAAGATCAACAAATGTCTCCTCCAGGCTTAAATTTGTTGATTGTGACATTGCAGAATCTGAGTTCAGTGCATCTAATAATGAAGGGTTTCCTCTTAACCATTTTCCCTCTCATCCTTCGTCTTTTATTGCTCGCCTACCCAATGAATGGAGAGAAGTGGAAGAAATTAGAGCATTTCTTGATAATGTTGATTCTTCAGATGTTGATGAAATGGATTGGCCCAGTATTGGAACATCTCCAGTGAATGAATATAATACTGAGGGGTTATTAGATATGGCATTCCCCACATTGTTCCCCACTGGTGCTGCTGATTGGTTGCAACCACGCATTTGTATTATTGAACTTCATGAGTATGCATTGCATCTTCTTCGATACTATGATCAGAGGTTTGGAAGCCATCCTCGCTTCTGATATTACCTGTTGAACATGATAATGAGGCATCGTAGCCAAGCAACTGCTTCAGTTTTTGTGAAGAAAAATTTACATGATAACTCACCGACAACAATTGATGACTTGCGTCAGCAACTTTCTGATTTACCAAATAATAAGTTGGCTGAGCATCTTATGCGGTTTGGGTCTTCTCTAAGAGGTACAAGGGCATACTGGACTAAATGTCGAGTTGAATTGACTGAAATGATTACTCAGTTGGGATGTCCATCTTTGTTTTTTACTTTGAGTGCAGCTGACACAAAGTGGCCAGAGCTGCATAGCCTCATGCCTGTACCGTCACATTCTCGTTCCTTAAATGAGCATCGTATGAAAGTTGAAAATGTTATCGAGTACCCTCATATTGTTGCCACATTTATGCACCATAGATTCAATATATTTCGAGAGGAAGTTATCCAAAAATATCTTAAAGCTAAAGACTTCTGGTACATGTCTGTTTTCTTGAATTTATTTTCTATTCATTGTCAATTTGTTATTGATTTTCCATTCATATTTTTCATATTAACTCTATGTTCATTTTTTCCAGATATGAGTGGCAACATAGAGGTTCAGCACATATCCATGGTTTCCTATGGTTGCAAGGAGCTCATGACATGGAAAGACTTGATTGGTCAAATTATTGTGATTTGAAACATGCAAAGAGATTCTTTGACAATTATGTAACTGCATGGAATCCACGCGAAATACATCATCGCAATATATTGGTTCCAAGAAGTCTCAATGATGACCCTTGCCTACTGAATACTAATAAGATTTTCTCTTGCAATCCTCATAATGATTATGAATAATTGTTGAACCGTGTCCAAAGGCACACAAAGTGTAGTGTAGATTCTTGTTTGCGCAAAAAGGGCACTATTCTCGCTTGTCGGTACAATGCCCCATGGGATCTTTCTGGGGAATCAAGATTGTTCATAGATGATCAAGGAAGAAAAAAATATGAACCAGCAAGAAATGATGATAGGCTCAATGTACATAACATTGACCTTCTAACAATGTGGCGTGCAAATGTTGATTTCCAACCAGTGCTTTCTCGGCATGCTGTCCTGAAATATATTGCTAAGTATGCATCAAAAGCAGAGAGAAGGTCTGAAAGCTATCATGATATGTTAACTAGAATTTCAGATTCTTTTGCCTCTGAGGATCATGATTTATGTTCTTACAGGAGGTTTCTTGCAGAAACAGCCGTTGAACGCGACATTGGGGCACAAGAAACATGTCATATGTTGCTTAAGTTGCCTCTTGTTGTGTGCAGTCGTCAATTTGTTTCCTTAAATGTTGGGAGAAAGGTCTTCAGAAAAATTTCAAGGGATGGCCTACACTGTTCATCTGAGAATACATTTGTTCAAAATTATCAGAAGATACCTTCTTTCCTCGACCATCTATCTCTGATAGAAACAGCGAGATCTTGGACCTATGAGAGCAGCCGTAAAAAAGACCCATGGAGGCCAAGAGATGCTCATGCAATTGTTCGGGTGTGGCCACGGTTTTACTCTATTCCTGGTGAGGATTCAGAGGAATTTGAAACGTTTTGCTGGTCAGAATTGCTCTTGTACAAACCGTTTCGTGACATTTCTACAGAGATTGGGCTTTCAAATGAAATTATTGTTGAAAACTGGAGGAATTTCCGATATCAAGCTTGGCATGTTGATCGAAACCCATCAATTGATGAAAATATTGAAGATGGAGAAGATGGTGATTTTGCTAACCAGGAAATGAATCTTGAAGATGATTTTCAAGAGTGGCAACTTTTCTCTCTCTTGGTTCCACCAAATAGTGTCAATGTTTCTGATCTTGACACCCTTGGTCGAAGGGATTTTGATATATCCTTTGACTGGCAAGGTACAACTATTTCTGATGATGTGGCCGAAGAAGCTATTAATTTTATAAGGAATGCAATATCAAGGGGTGATGTTGGTGACCTTTCAAATAGAACAATTGTCTCTCCAGATTTATTGGCAGAAAAACAACGACTTGCTTTTGAAATCATTTTAAGGCATTCTGCTGAATATGAGATTCGTGAAGCTCTTCTTATGATTATTCAAGGCACTGCATGCACTGGCAAGTCTTTCCTTATCCATTTTATTTCTGAGGCTCTTTCTAATCTGTCAAGTAATGGGAAAAGTCCTTCGCTTCTTCTTGCCCCAACAGGAATAGCTGCTTTCAATATACATGCAAAAACAATACACTCTGCTTTGAAAATCCCAATTAGAGATATGAAACCACTACAGGGTCAATCATTGGCACTATTCCAAGAGGAAATGAGGCACATTCGATATATGTTGATTGATGAAATGAGCTTTTTAGGATCAAGGTTGTTGATGCAAATAGATTCTCGATTACGAGAAGCATTTCCAGATAAAAAGAATTGTCCTTTTGGTGGTAGATCGATGATCCTTGTGGGTGACCTTGGCCAGCTACCTCCTGTGAGAGATAAGCCTTTGTATGCAGGTAATACAGCAGGGAAAGTCTTATGAAAAAAATTCAATACTGTTGTCACTCTTGACACAATATTTCGCCAACAAGGGAGTGATGAGAAACAATCTTGTTTTCGTCGAGTCCTCAATAACATAAGAAACGCAGAACCTGTTCTTGATGATTGGGAGTTTCTTATGTCGCGGGCTGATATCAGGTTGCATCCTAGAGAAAGGGATTTATTTAATGCAGTAGTTCACATGTTTCCAACAAATAATTTGGTCTCCTTCCATAAAAGACATATGTTGAAATCATTAAATTCTCCAATTGCACGATGTATTGCTGTGAATTCAAGACGTTCAGAAATCAGTGGTGCCGATGATGATCAACTGGACCGTGAAGTTTTGTTGTGCCGTGGCCAGCGTGTTATGTTGACATGTAATTTGTGGGTTGAAGCTGGCTTGGTGAATGGTGCACTTGGGTATGTGAAGGAAATATTTTATATGCCCAACTCTAAGCCACCTGAGCTTCCAATGTTCACAACTATTATTTTTGATAAGTATGTTGGTGTTCCGTTTGATGCAAGCAATCCGAATATTGTGCCTATCACACCAGTGATAAGAGGAAATCGAAAACAAATTCCTTTAAAGATGGCATGGGCTCTTACAATTCACAAGTCACAAGGTTTGACTTTAGAGTGAGCTTCAATTGATATTGGGAATAGAGAACAACAAGGGCTGACCTTCACAGCCATATCAAGAGTGAAATCAATAGATGGTTTGCGCATTGCACCGCCTTTCTCTTATCAGCGGTATGCCAAGATGAATAATAGTGCATATGTTACAATTAGGAAGAAAGAAGAGGAGAGATTGAAGTCCATATCACTATGATATGGAACTATTTATATAATAATAATGCTTTTGATATATTAATGACATGTCTACATTCATCAAATTCATAGTAGTATTTTGGATTGTTGTTTACATCGTTCTTCCTGTTCTTTAATTTTCTTGTTTTTATAATGTCGTTTTTTGTTATTTTTCTTACAATGAACCATTCACAGGTAGAAAATTAGTTACACGAGACAGCCATTAAAAATCAATATGGAATTCCATATCACTGTCACATGTGGCTAATAGTGTTTTGACATATTTATATAATGTTTTATAATTGTTTTTATTATCGTCTCTTTCCTCATTTAGTATAGGAATTCTTTTGATGTATTAATTAAATGAATACATTCATGAGATGCAATATAGTAATATATGATAAATTCCAGACATGATTTTTCGTGTTGTTCAATATACCTCCATTTTTTAGTCGCTATTGTTCTTTTATTTATACTAAACCAATCATTAGCCAGTTTTATTTATAGTAAACCAATCATTAGCCAGTTTTATTAGCCAATCATTAAATTCAAGATTGAAGTCCATATCCCTATTACATGAAATTAAAAATATTTATCAATGTGGTTTGCTAAATGTATTGTGGTTTGGTTCAATGACAAGATATTTATATTTGTTTCAGTTTTTAAAAAACAATAGAAACGGGGTGTTATATAGTGTTATGTATTAATTAAATGAATACATTCATGAGATGAAATATAGTAATATATGAGAAATTCCATACATCGTTTTCCGTGTTGTTCAATATACCTCCAGTTTTTAGTCACTATTGTTCTTTTGTTTATAGTAGACCATTCAGACATATACATCTAGTTATATTAGCCAATCATTAAATTCAAGATTGAATTCCATATCCCTATTACATGAAACTAAAAATATTTATCAATGTCGTTTGCTAAATGTGTTGTGGTTTGGTTCAATGACAAGATATTTATATTTGTTAATAATATTAGACTACAGTTAATATATACATTGACATTAATTTAAATACAAATATTGAATTACTAACATTATTAATATTTGTTTAGAATTTTGTGCTTTCTTGTTGATTACTGTAGTATGGGTCATATCACAAATTTATTTTTATCACTCTTTTCATCTGCAGTACGTATTCCTAATGAGGTTTATAGTATCGCATTTTTTAGATTCATTTTTTTAAAAACAATAGAAACGGGGTGCTATATATATATATATATATATATATATATTATGACAACAATTGTCTCAATGTTTAAATCAATTCCCTTGGCTTCACCAATAACTTTGGTTTATAATTTTTTCGGTAATTATTTTCCCTTGGTTCACCACTTGCTTTGGTTTATAATATTAAACCCTTGGGTTTATTAGTTTTTTTTGGTTTATAATATGAATAATCGATCAATGTCATCCATGATCAACTGACACATTATGAGAAACATTGTCTCAATATGGAAATCGCCCATGGCCAACCATGGTCATAGTTGGTCCAACGTCGCATTGGGGCAACCAATGTCTCAATGTTTAAATCAGTTCCCTTGGGTTCACCAATTCCTTTTGGTTTATAATTTGTTGGGTAATGGTTGTCCCTTGGGTTCACCAATTCCTTTGGTTTATAATATTAAACCCTTGGGTTTATTAGTTTTTTTGGTTTATAATATGAATAATCGATCAATGTCATCCATGATCAAATGTCGCATTTTGACAAACATTGTATCAATATGAAAATCGCCCATGGCCAACCATGGTGATAGTTGGTCCAAAGTCGCATTGCGACAACAATTGTCTCGATGTTTAAATCAATTCCATTGGGTTCACCAATTCCTTTGGTTTATAATTTATTGGGTAATGATTTTCCCTTGGGTTCACCACTTGGTTTGGTTTATAATATTAAACCCTTGGGTTTATTATTTTTTTTGGTTTATAATATGAATAATCGATCAATGTCATCCATGATCAAATGACACGTTATGAGAAACATTGTCTCCTTATGAAAATCACCCTTGGCCAACCATGGTCATAGTTGGTTCAGCGTCGCATTGTGACAACCATTGTCTCAATGTTTAAATCTATTCCCTTGGGTTCACCAATTCCTTTTGGTTTATAATTTGTTGGGTAATGGTTGTCCCTTGGGTTCACCAATTCCTTTGGTTTGTAATATTAAACCCTTGGGTTTATTAGTTTTTTTGGTTTATAATATGAATAATTGATCAATGTCATCCATGATGAAATGTCACATTCTGACAGACCTTTTATCAATATGAAAAGCACCCTTGGCCAACCATGGTCATACTTGGCCCAACGTCGCGTTGCGACAACAATTGTCTCAATGTTTAAATCAATTCCATTGGGTTCACCAATTCCTTTGGTCTATAATTTTTTGGGTAATGATTTTCTCTTGGGTTCACCACTTGGTTTGGTTTATAATATTAAACCCTTGGGTTTATTAGTTTTTTTGGTTTATAATATGAATAATCGATCAATGTCATCCATGATGAAATGACACGTTATGAGAAACATTGTCTTATTATGAAAATCCCCCATGGCCAACCATGGTCATAGTTGCTCCAGCGTCGCATTGTGACAACCATTGTCTCAATGTTTAAATCAATTCCCTTGGGTTCACCAATTCCTTTTGGTTTATAATTTGTTAGGTAATGGTTCTCCCTTGGGTTCACCAATTCCTTTGGTTTATAATATTAAACCCTTGGGTTTATTAGTTTTTTTGGTTTATAATATGAGTAGTCGATCAATGTCATCCATGATGAAATGTCACATTCTGACAAACATTGTATCAATATGAAAATCACCCTTGGCCAACCATGGTCATACTTGGCCCAATGTCGCATTGCGAAAACAATTGTCTCAATGTTTAAATCAATTCCATTGGGTTCACCAATTCCTTTGGTTTATAATTTTTTGGGTAATGATTTTCCCTTGGGTTCACCCCTTGGTTTGGTTTATAATATTAAACCCTTGGGTTTATTAGTTTTTTTGGTTTATAATATGAATAATCGATCAATGTCATGCATGATCGAATAACATATTATGAGAAACATTGTCTCAATATGAAAATCACCCGTGGCCAGCCATGGTCATAGTTGGTCCAACGTCGCATTGGGACAACCATTGTCTCAATGTTTAAATCAATTCCCTTGGGTTCACCAATTCCTTTTGGTTTATAATTTGTTGGGTAATGGTTGTCCCTTGGGTTCATCAATTCCTTTGGTTTATAATATTAAACCCTTGGGTTTATTAGTTTTTTTGGTTTATAATATGAATAGTCGATCAATGTCGTCCATGATGAAATGTCACATTCTGACAAACATTGTATCAATATGAAAATCACCCTTGGCTAACCATGGTCATACTTGGCCCAACGTCGCGCTGCGACAACAATTGTCTCAATGTTTAAATCAATTCCATTGGGTTCACCAATTCCTTTGGTTTATAATTTTTTGGGTAATGATTTTCCCTTGGGTTCACCACTTAGTTTGGTTTATAATATTAAACCCTTGGGTTTATTAGTATTTTTGGTTTATAATATGAATAATCGATCAATGTCATCCATGATCAAATGACACGTTGTGAGAAACATTGTCTCGTTATGAAAATCCCCCATGGCCAACCATGGTCATAGTTGGTCCAACGTCGCATTGGGACAACCATGGTCTCAATGTTTAAATCAATTCCCTTGGGTTCACCAATTCCTTTTGGTTTATAATTTGTTGGGTAATGGTTGTCCCTTGGGTTCACCAATTCTTTCGGTTTATAATATTAAACCCTTGGGTTTATTAGTTTTTTTGGTTTATAATATGAATAGTCGATCAATGTCATCCATGATGAAATGTCACATTCTGACAGACATTTTATCAATATGAAAATCACCCTTGGCCAACCATGGTCATACTTGGCCCAACGTCGCGTTGCGACAACAATTGTCTCATCCTTTGGTTTATAATATTAAACCCTTGGGTTTATTAGTTTTTTTGGTTTATAATATGAATAATCGATCAATGTCATCCATGATCAAATGTCACATTCTGACAAACATTGTATCTATATGAAAATCACCCATGGCCAACCATGGTCATACTTGGCCCAACGTCGCATTGCAACAACAATTGTCTCAATGTCTAAATCAATTCCCTTGGGTTCACCAATTCCTTTGGTTTATAATTTTTTGGGTAATGATTTTCCCTTGGGTTCACCACTTGCTTTGGTTTATAATATTAAACCCTTGGGTTTATTAGTTTTTTTCATTTATAATATGAATAATCGATGAATGTCATCCATGATCAAATGACACATTATGAGAAACATTGTCTGAATATGAAAATCACCCATGGCTAACCATGGTCATAGTTGGTCCAACGTCACATTGGGACAACCATTGTCTCAATGTTTAAATCAATTCCCTTGGGTTCACCAATTCATTTTGGTTTATAATTTGTTGGGTAATGGTTGTCCCTTGGGTTCACCAATTCCTTTGGTTTATAATATGAATAGTCGATCAATGTCATCCATGATGAAATGTCACATTCTGACAAACATTGTATCAATATGAAAATCACCCTTGGCCAACCATGGTCATACTTGGCCCAACGTCGCATTGCGACAACAATTGTCTCAATGTTTAAATCAATTCCATTGGGTTCACCAATTCCTTTGGTTTAAAATTTTTTGGGTAATGATTTTCCCTTGGGTTCACCACTTGATTTGGTTTATAATAATGAACGCTTGGGTTTATTAGTTTTTTTAGTTTATAATATGAATAATCGATCAATGTCATCCATGATCAAATGACACATTATGAGAAACATTGTCTCATTATGAAAATCAGCCATGGCCAACCATGGTCATAGTTGGTCCAACGTCGCATTGTGACAACCATTGTCTCAATGTTTAAATCAATTCCCTTGGGTTCACCAATTCCTTTTGGTTTATAATTTGTTAGGTAATGGTTGTCCCTTGGGTTCACCAATTGCTTTGGTTTATAATATTAAACCCTTGGGTTTATTAGTTTTTTTGGTTTATAATATGCGTAGTCGATCAATGTCATCCATGATGAAATGTCAAATTCTGACAAACATTGTATCAATATGAAAATCACCCTTCGCCAACCATGGTCATACTTGCCCCAACGTCGCATTGTGACAACAATTGTCTCAATGTTTATTAGTTCTTTTGGTTTATAATATGAATAATTGATCAATGTCATCCATGATCAAATGTGACATTCTGACAAATATTGTTTCAATATGAAAGTCACCCATGGCCAACCCTGCTCATAGTTGGTCCAACGTCGCATTGTGACAAGAATTCTCTGAATGTTTAAATCAATTCCCTTGGGTTCACCAATTTCTTTTGGTTTATAATTTGTTGGGTGATGGTTGTCCCTCGGGTTCACGAATTCCTTTGGTTTCTAATATTAAACCCTTAGGTTTATTACTTCTTTTGGCTTATAATATGAATACTCGATCAATGTCATCCTTGATCAAATGTCACATTCTGACAAAGATTGTCTCAATAGAAAAGTCACCCATGGCGAACCTTGGTCACAGTTGGTCCAACGTCGCATTGTGACAACAATTTTCTGAATGTTTAAATCAATTCCCTTGGGTTCACCAATTCATTTGGTTTGTAATTTTTTGGGTAATGGTTTTCGCTTGGGTTCACTAATTCCTATGGTTTATAATATTTAAACCTTTGGTTTATGATGACATTGGGTTTGTATTATTAATTATCCGTTGGGTTTATTAATATCTTCACTCTCAAATATTGATTGTTAGGGTTTATTAATCTCTTGGGTTTTTTGTTTTTAAATTTTGTTTCATATGGCTTATTACTCTCTTCAGTTTAATAATGATTATTAGTAATATTATAATAATATTATTAATATTTAATAAATATTATTAATATATTATTAGTTTTTCTGGTTTATTCATAATATAACCATCTATGATATTAAATTATAAATAAATATTAAAATATTAAATATTATTTTTATTATTTTTATATTAATAAATATTATTATTATATATTATATATATTTGAAAATAATTTATAGTATGTATATAGTTAATATTAATAATATATTAATAAATATTTTTAATATATATTATTAATACTTATTATAATATTATAATAAGTATTAATAATGAATCAAAATATTATAATATTATTAATTTATTTTTGTATAAATTAATAATATTATAATATTACTAATATTCATTATAAATAAATATTCGAATATTTATTAATAATGCTTATTTCTAATATTTTAATATTATTAATAATATATATTAATAGTATTATAATATTTTAATATTTATATAGTAATATTAATAATATTATAATACTACTAATAATAATTATAAATATATATTGAAATATTTATTAATAATGATTATTAGTAATATTATAATATTATTACTATTATATATTATAAATATATTTTGAAATCTTTATTAATAATGATTATTAGTAATATTATAATATTATAATATTTATTTTGTAATATAAATATTATTATAATATTACTAATAATTATCATTAAGAAATATTAGATTATAATGTTACTAATAATCATTATAAATAAATATTCTAATATTTATTAATAATGAATATTTGTAATATTATAATATTATTAATAATATAACTAACTATGATATAATATATATTATCAATATATTATTAGTTCTTTTGCTTTATTAATAGTATAGCCATGTATGATATATTAAATTATTATATATTATTACTATTTTTTTTTATTAATATATATTATATATATTTCATGTATGATATATTAAATTATTATATATTATTACTATTTTTTTTTTATTAATATATATTATATATATTTCAAGTTAATTTATGGTATGTATATAGTTAATCATAATTTATAGTATGTATATATTATTATTCTTATTAATATAAAATATATATTTTTCAAATTAATATAATAAAATTATTATATATAATATTTATTTATTGATATATAAATTAATGTGATGGGTAGTGGATATAGGCCTATCGGCGTATATAAACCACATTGGTAAATGTGGTTGTAAATCTATTTTATATACCCCTATCGGCGTATATCAACCACATTAGTTTTTACTAATGTGGTTGTGCTAGTTTAAATGATAGTGGAACTCCCTCTCCGACTTCCCAAATGTCATGTCGCCTGTATGTGGTGGTTATCGTGCACCTGTTAAAATCATCCATGATACCCCTGTTCATGCACCCATCACATGGTATTTATTACATTGTTGAGGTGGACGGTCATGATTGATATTTCCTGAATCCACGACGGAGGCATATTTTGCTAACCCTAGTCCATATACTTTGTTTCCCTCCGCCTGATTTGAGGGTTTTGTTTTGGTTGAGAAGGCGAGTCTTTGTTCCGTCATGTGCGGATCTGAGACAATTTATTCGGAAGCTTGACATATGTGATTTCCTTTCCCCGGTTTGTTGCATGCTAGCATCTCTTCTTCACTCACCAAGACAATTGGTAATTTCTATTCCCATCTTTTCAGAAGAATTTCTTTTCCAGAAGAAAAAAAACTCTAGTTTGTATTATGTACCAGATTATTTTGATAATTTTGTAAGTCTTACATAAATCATTTTAATAACTTTATGAATTTTGCATATCTTCATATATTATGGTCGGCCACTTAGTACATTACAACCTCTTCAAAAATACTAAAATAAATAATAAAGAAAGAAACATGCTGAACCATATTAGACTTTCACCGAAACAATAACAGATCTGATCCCCTTTACATGTTTCTGAAGGTGAGTGATAGCTATGGTATTTTTTCTCCACCTTGACACTAATTTATTTATTTCTTTTACAGTACTTAGCAGGACGACCTTTAACACTGGTTCCCTTTTATTTTTCAACATTATTCACTCTACGTCTGGTGAATTTGCTCATGTGGTTGTGTTGGGTTCGAGGATACTTAGCTTTTGCGGTTAATATATTTGTTAGGTATGGCTCCTCCCCATGTATCCCCTTGTTTGCCTATAGTCGTGGGCCAAGTCGTGAACGATAACCCTTAATACTTCTGGGTGATCTCATTGTTGTCGATGTGGTCGATTCAGGATAGAATCTCAGTGAAAGGGTTTTTCTTGTCTTTTCATTCCGTGGTGCATCTCCTCCCTTTTTTTTATTTGCTTTATTTATCGTTAGAATACATGGGTATAATGCTCATAGACTCCATTGCCCATAGGTTCATCTCTTCTATTTTTCCGCACGAGAGATGGACCTTTGCTTGGGAAATTTTTCCTCAACTCAAGAAATGGCTCAAGTATGTTGACCATGATTCGTTTATTAATGGCTCGTGTTTTCGAAATTCATTACGATTCAAAGTAGTTCAATGTTGCTTCCCTTTATGATTTCACCTTCTTCTTTTTTTCTGTTTTTTCTTTTTCCCTGGATGAAAATGTACAATTGGTCTTTAACCTGATGCTAATATCCATATGGAATTCTTTGGTGCAAGGCTAAATATCCAATGCCTTTTGGCTTCAGGTAGCCACTACTCCTGTATGATTATATATATATATATATATATATATATATATATATATATATATATATATAATATTTTGCTGATTAAACATGGCACTAGTTCCTAATGCTTTATGACTCATGCGTAAATCTACACTCCTTCCTGTAGGTAACGCCCAGTTCATTCGGTATGACTTCATGTTCTTCCGACGAGCTTCCTCAGCTAACTCTAACTCGCTCTTCTTACATGTTGGTCTGTATGAGTTCCTCTAACTAGTTATGATGCAGATGTCTCGTCTATGTTTTGTAGGTCAGCTTAATCAGGACAAGTCCCGTAAACCTGGCGGGTAATCGCTTGGTTAACGAGCACCCATCGTGGGTTTCTTGTACATGTACTTTCTCTTTACTGTGATATTATGGACTTAGTAAGAAGGCCCCATTTCTGCCACTATAATGTTAACAGAGTGCATTGAATTGGAACCTTCCGGGTTCTTTTTTAACTACTGGAATGAATGAATGAATATATATATATATATATATATATATATATATATATATATATATTTTGTTTCTTCTTTTGAATTCTAAGTCTTCTACTATATGAACATTGTTTCTCTTAATATCTTGTGAACTGGGTAGATAATTTAGTATCTACTCTTGCTAGACATGGAAATTTAATTATCTTCCTTTTTTTTAATGTACATTTAACATCTATCTGATAATTATTTCTTATATTGAGGAGTGATTTTGTACATAGATGCTCGTATTTACGTCGTTTGATATCTACAGTATCTGGTATTTTTCCTCGCTATTAATGGTGTCTTGATTTCTAAATAATAACTACATGGTATTATTTCATCAAACTTAATCATAGAAAAACGTTAATTATGAATCCTGTATAGCCCCTCTTCCATGGTTCGCTAAAGAGTTCCTATAAGTGTTTTATTCTCCTTAGATTTGAGAACCTACTAAATGTTCACAACTCTCCCATCTTGGTTATGGCATAGCTACACCAATTTGGTGTCGATCTTGGGTACAACAAGGATGTTATTTGCCTTTATCTGGCTGAGGAAAAAGGATAATTACGCCCATAGGCGTAATCCCCCTATTGGAATTGGATGATTTAATCATTTTTTAATTAATCGTTTTGATCGGATGGTGCAGATTTAGAGATGCCAATATATTCTCGTTGTTGCCACTCAATCAATGAATGAAATTAGAAACCATAACCTCCTTGCATGCCTAAATCAAGTGTTTAAACCCTACTTAAATTAATTTTCTACCAAACTATCATTAAAAATTTACTGTGCGTCTTATTTATCTCCACGTATGAGGGATTAGAGCTAAACTTTGAAACGCATGTCTATTTGCATTCTGAAACATGTGAATTTTGAAGGAAGAATGACAAGTTGATTAGGAAGATGAATTTTCCGTCGACATTCTCCAACGCGCACTTTGAAACGCATGTCTATTTGGATTCCGAAACGTATGGATGTTGAAGGAATAATGACACGTTGATTAGGAAGATGAATTTGCCGTCAACATTCTCCAACCCGCCGAAGGTGATGCTTCAAATTCTGTAACGCTCTCAATTTCGTTCAGACCATAAGGCCACCCCGTTCAGAGCAGCCGAGACATTTTGGCACAAAGAACCAGGACTGTGGCGGCTCGGATCGAAGTAAGAAATCCTTCACAGGAGCTATATAGTTGTTCTTCTTCACAAGGTAGTAGTTATTTGAGTTTACAAGGTAATAGTTAATATATTGAATAGGTCACGCTTGATCTCTTATTAAAACTTCTCTTTAAATCTTGCGCGATTTGTGCGATTCTCCTTTAAATCTTGTTTTTTCTTGGTTTAAATCACCATGTATTTTGTGTTTTTCCTCTAATTCTCTATGGAAAATACTGTTTGTCGATGAAAATTTGGTTCTTTACTCTCCTTTTGGACGCGGCCATTACACTCTGCTCCTACTTCGGTACGTATTAGTTGTTTTTGGCAGCGTACATGTGAGATTTTTTACACAGTAAAAAAAAATTACAGCCATATATTGTTTTAGCCTTCGAGCCACTTTCTTTTACAAATAAACCTACATCTTAGTAAACAATATACTTCTTTGTTTTGATAATTATGCACTTTTCAAACGAGTCTGAAATTAGTTAGAATTGAACCCTTGTAAAAAATATACTTCTTTGTTTTGATAATTATGCACTTTTCAAATGAGTCTGGAATTATTTAGAATTAAACCCTATCCACGATATTGAGCAAGATTTGTTAGAATGAAACCGTGTGCACAAATTTAGCAATATTATAGGAATATTAGACTGTAGGTACCGTTCTCAATATATATTTTAGTTTGATATAATTATATTTAAAAATCTTTAAATTTTCATGCGTATGTGGGATGCGTGGATGAAGATGTTAAAGAAAATTATTTCTCCCTAGTCGCTCTAACTGTCCATAAATTTGCGAGCACAAAAGCACTTGGAAACAGAGGACGTGTTTAACAACGAATTTTAAAAAATAAATAAATGTGGTGGTAAAAGTGCCTATTCATTATAGGGATGTTTGTTGTTTGTCTGCATGCTGAAAGACTTCGGGAATTCACATTTTAATTTTATTTATATTTTTTCAAACATTATATAAGTCAGAGCTATCATAATAAGTGTCTCCATCTATCGATAGGGTAAGGATGGGCGAGCCATCCAAATTTGTAAGCATTGACCATGCCACTTAAATAAAACATAGGAGAATGATACATTAAGGTTTTGTAAAAAAAAACTTAAACGAAAATTTAATAACCCTTAATCTCGAATTTCAAACAAATATTAAACCAGATTGCATTACTTTTGGTGTGCCATTTGAGCCCTATGTCAGCAAGCCCTTTTTGAGTGCGATAGGCCTGTGATTGGTTGGTTGCTGGGGCCTGCGGATATCAAACAAAATATAAGCCGAATTATAAAAAAAATTCGGGTTCTAAAAACTCCTTGTGACATCACGGTAAATTCTACGCGATTGGTCCACATTGCTTTCGCTTCACTCGGAGTGCGACCTCTGTGTTGTGGGCTCGTTTAAATTAGTGATGGGATGAAACAAAAGTATATATAAATAAATTAATATCTATTTAATAGATTCATTTAAATACATAATCTCCAGATGATTATATTTTAAACTTATTTTATTTACATTTTCATTTCTATATTTCCAAGCTCAAGTCTCAAATATAGTTCCACGTTTATCAAATCAAATCCCACGCACCGAGTCTGTAATTAGGTGTAATGAGTTGAGTTTACAATTAGAGCAATTAGAGGTCCATTTATATGGCCATTGAATGGTTCAGTTGTTGCAAATTTGAGTATTACAGTGCACTCTCGACGAAAATTAAGGTAATTTTTTTTTGTACGTTTAGGAATGGAAAACACCGATCACCGATCATAACTATTGTGAATATGAATAAATCAGATCATCACTATGATTTATTATTGGAAATTTAGTTTCACAGTGAAAATTAACATATAGAAAGTTATTGAAATTTAGTTTCACAGTGCAAAATAACATATAACAAGTTATTGAAATTTAGTTTCACAATACAAACTAGCCTACAACAAGTTAAATACATATATGGAATGTCCTGTTTACTCTCTTAGGTTAACTATAACAATTATTGTATGCACCCCAAGCTTCAAAACAATAAACTATTTTAAATAAAAATGTTGTACAAATTAAGGAATTCATATTCAAATTACATATCTAGTTTTCTATATAAAAATGCTTTGAACTCATTTTCTTTCCACTCTAGGTTCAAGTCTCAAATCTAATTTCATCTTTATCAAATGTAATTCCATTCATTAACACTGTGAGAGTGAGTGTGTGAACTAAGAAAAGTTTACAAACTTCATTGAATTTGACAGTGTTTAGAGCTCCATTTATATGGCCATTATATGATATCGTGAATAGCACATTGCACTCACTTTATGGTTGCTACGAAAAGTAATTATGTTTATACTATTAAGAGACTAATAAATCCGAATATATTTCCATTTAACTTGATACAATTCTATCTATGGTGGAACAATGAAATAGAATGTTGAACCATATGTAAATGTTATGCTAGCCTGTCTCACAAAACAATAATAAATCCAAACATAAATTAACTAATTAAATATTCCAAGTTAGGAATTTGTGCCTAACTATTGGGTTGTTTCTCAAAGATTGGAGTTAGTTTAGTAACTCCTATCTTGATGGGTGTTTGGTGAGAAATTATCTTAACCAAAGGAGTCTAAGATAGCAAGCGCTATCTTAAGACATTGTCTCTCATCTATTTAAATTGTAACACTAAATTCTTTTAATAAGTGAGAATGATGAGAATACCATGAGGCCGAAGCCTCTTTTCCACCATTACTTTGTTTCTGGTTTTGTATGTGTGTTTTCTATAATCTGTGTGTGTTAATTTTATTTTGTAATATGTGGTATCAGAGAGGTTAAATCCTGTGTATGTGGAGGTCGACCCTGCCAACTGGTGCAAAAGCCGAAAATTATAGGACGTGGAGTGGAACTGTGGTGTTGCGCAATGGCAGTGTGTCTAAGATTTTTTGGACCTCCATTCCTTGTAAGCCATGCGCATCAGAATGGAGCATTTGCTGACTGTAATTAGTTCTTTTTTATTTTTAACATATGTACGCCATGTGCATCAGTGAGGAGAAAATCGTTTCTTTGGACGATGCAGTGAACACATCACCTTTAAATAATAATCTGCTCATTAGATATGTGGGCCAATCAAAATCCAAACATGGGTCTCTACGTAGGTAGATTTGATTCTCACGGCGAACCTACCAATCTATGCTAGTAACACAAAATAACAGTGATTGATATCGCATCAACGTAAATCTCCAAGATGCCACGTGCTGAAGACAAAGTATTTATAACTCTCCTTGTCGAGACTAAAAGTCATTTTTTATTGAGGTTAATTTTATAAGTGTTGACATCCATGTTAACCATGTGTGATTGTTGTAGAAATTGATTTTCATTTAAAGCTATGCCTAAAGGATACAAAAGACTAGAAGTAAACAATTTAATGCAGTTTGACGCTTGGATGTTGGGATCTGCGTTGAATAGCTATTTGTGACATCACCTCTGGCAGTAGTATCCCGATTCATATCAATTGCAGAGATAAATTTTTGGATAAGAGGAGGAGAAATGAATTCGAAAGCGATTTTTTTTTTTTTTGGTGATTTTTTCTCTGCAGCATCGGGTCGGATCTTGAGGAGGATCGAAGACAGCATGGAATACAATGTGGATCATAACTGGAATTTTGGTCTAAGCCATTCTTTGGGATAATCATGACAGTTTTTGTGCTTCGTAGATAATTTTTTTTGCAGGTTGTCTCTCATTTCCTAGGTGATGATCTCTTGAATGATGAATTTACATTAAAGATGAATGATGGCCTCCATTTTGAACTCATCTTGCAGATCACTCTAAAAAAAATTAATGCTCCACACAGAAATTGCATGGTTGATTTCATTGGGTAAATTAAAAACATTGTATATCATTTTCTGGAACAATAAATTATGTGGCCCTGTGAAGAATGCTATTTAATGTGAACTTGACTAATCTTCTGCACATGTCTGATGGGTTCTGGGCTTTAATATCGATATACCTATAAGTTACGTTGTTTTGGTGATCCATTTGGGCATAAAATCGCTGAAATTGTTGCAGGTTAATCAAAATTTCGAGGCTAAAATTGTTCAGGTATTAGTTAGTGCCTCCATTGCAAAGCGTGTCTTCCATTATGCATCGCAGAAATTTGTTTGATGAAATTTGTATTCGGCAATGTAAAATTATCTTCGATGACCGGATGTGAAATATTGGCATAAACTACAGAATCAATGTTTGGAGACTGTGTGGAAAGCTAACACGAGTGAATAACTCCAGAGATTCATTTTCGAAGGACGGAGGTTTTGAGCAACCAGAAAATGAAGAAACAACTGCATTACATTTGGTAAGTCTGCTTGGAGAAAGTGGTTATCGAGGATTCGATTCCCAACCAACATTTCAGAGAGTTCGAAGGTCGATGGTGAGAAAGCATCCAGCCCATCTGGATTTTAGCATGTGAATGCACCCAACGCATCATGGAGTGATCATCACCATATGAAAAGTCGTGAAAGTGATTATCACTGTATGCAAGGACATGAACAACACTTTCTAGTGGTCATGTGCGTTGAAATGCTCTATTTTGAAAGTTTCCCCTCATTTCATTGGTAAAGTTTACATTTGAGAAAGGTATGCCATTTAATGGTACACCTTATATATTTCATAAGAATATGTATAAAGCACATGAAAAATCATAAGTAGCATGGTATAAAATGAGTGGAGCTTTATTTCTTAATGATATTTAATTTGTGAAAAGCGTTTAATTTTTTTTGCAATAAGTGGGAGGAGAGATAGTATGAGTGTAAAGCTCATGAGAGATAGTGAGTGGAGTAAGTGCTCATATTCTATTCTTTGGATATAGTTTATATTTTTCATGAAATTATATTTTGTAATTTGGAGTGATAAATTGAAAGATGAGAGTTTTGAAGTGTTTTTTTTTTTTGGAGTGATAAGGATTTATTTCTGAAATCATTGGAGTGATAAGCTGAATGTTGAAAGCAATTTTGTGGAGAAATAAGGTGCATATTTTGTATGGAGTGATAAGGTAAACTTATTTTGTACATTTTGAGTGAAATTGTAAGTATTTTTGTCATAAGGGTGATGTTTTGGAATGATTATTTTTTCAAAGAAAAGCTCATTATTGTAGGAGGTTGAGTCAGTTTTTTTGAACACATTTTCTTCCAAAATTTGCGAGCGTCAGATTCTCATTGTTTGAGAAAGCTTCAGTGGAAATGTTGTAAAAGATGAAAGATTGATGACCTTAATACTTAATAAAGACATATTCCTTGTGGTGTTGAAGTGTCCTAGATCCACCTGAAATTGAATAAGGGGATCTTAGGTACACCATGTGTGTTTGTGATGGCGGATGTTTTTTATGGCTTCATGTTGTTGTTTTTGTTTTGTGTCTAGTTTTGACACATAAATGATTTCATTTAACACATACATAAAGTTCAATACTAGCAAGCACAACACATGTAACGAAATAGTTGCAAGGAAGGATAATTAAACTCAACACATGCATCTGCGCACCTACAACAAATAATCAAAGTTTTCAATATCGGCATTCTACTTCACTTAATATAATCAAGTTCATGAATCTGGAAACTCCGACATTTCAAAGAAAAGTCTACATCAATATTCTTGCAAATACATTTAAGAACTTGTAATCAAATTCATTGTTTTAAGTGAATCATTAAAATTTCATTGTTAATGAATTTTTAAGAGGACAAGTGAATTCATTGTTTTTAGTGAATCATTAAAATCATTGTAAGCTTTCTTGGGTGCATTGTCGACAGTGTTTGACACCCTTCCTTTACGCAAAATAAAGTGAGTGCACAAGTTTTTAAAGCAAAAAAGCAAAAAGTTTACATATCCTGCAAGCGAGCGTGAGTATTCATTCAAGAAATTTGCATCAAGTCAGTACAAAGATCAAACCATCAAGCGAGCCAACATCAAGTTCATTGCAGCAACCATCAAAGAAACTAAACAAGTTAAAACAATCAAGCAAGTTGAGATCGACATCAAGCGAGTGTGGCTATTCATTCAAGTGAGTGTGAAGTCATCAAGTAAGTCGAGTGAGCGTTGAAGCAAACACAATCGTCATCAAGCGAGCGTGCATTCCAGAGTTTAAGCAAGAAAATTCTACAATTCTATCAAGTGTTCCAAGAAAGCGCAATAAGCAACAAATCAAGCGAGTGTGCCATTCAAGCCACATAGTAATCAAGCCTATCATTCAAGTATCGAAATCAAGTGAAACATTTCAAAGCACGACATCTCCAACAAGGGAGCCTGATTTCAAGTGCTCAAGTTCAGATGGCACAACATATTCAGTTGTTAAACGTTCTTCACGGTTTGATCATCTCCAGTGATGAAGACATGGTGCACATCAAAAAAGAAACTCTTGTTGATCTTTCATGGCATCTACGACAAACACATGAAACCATTAAGTTTCTTCAACTCGAGTTGCAACCTCAACGGAATGAATTGCAAGAAAAGATTGATACTTTCAAGTGTTTGAACCATCCAGATGATAAGTCATTCATCCAAACAGCTTCAAGTGTCGAAGTTGTTCCAGTTCCAATTTCGTCCAACCCATCATCAAGCCATGGGAAGAAATTCAATATAACAAGAATCGACGAGGCTTAGGATATGTCAACAATGACACCAAACTGCATATCCCAGATTATTCCAAGCCAATTAAGTTCATCAGTGCGGGATTTCTTGTACAACTCACCTTAGCAAGTTCTGAGAAAGTTGTAGACACAACAATGCACGCAACACAAATTTGTAGACAAACAAAATTGCATGCAACCTGAAGTTGAAGTCCAACTGAAATGTTCTCATTGTCAAAGAACCAGTCATATGGAAGATCAATGTTTTGATCTCCATCCTTTTCGCCATTGTGGAAACCCCAATCATTCCTCAGAGAAATGTCGCAACCAACAAAAATCAGCCAGATTGAAGATACATTATGAATTGATCGACCATTGGAAATGGTCATCCACAGTCAAAAGATTTTCTCAGTTCTACAACCGAATACAATCACACATAGTGCATCCAACAGTGAAAAGAAGATGGTACTCTCATGCAGTTGAACGAGGGAGTACACTAGTTTAAAACTCCTACACCTACAGGGGGGGAGTACAGGAAAAATTTCAAGAGAATTGTCTGTCCTTTCAACTGACAAAGGGGGGAAAATGTCAATGAAATTGACGGTGGTTGTCAGACTGAAAGTATCGACAAAACCAACAAAAGCAGTGAGTGGGAATCTTCAACAGCTAGTGGGCATCAACAAATTTTCCAATGGGAAGTAAACAACAAAGAAGAAGTGAGCAGCTTTTCAGCACAACAAAAGAAACAGTGAGTTGTTTTTGACATCATCAGCCAATGGGCTTTGAACAAATTTTGTCAGTGGACAAAGGATGCTGATTTCATGCAAAGGACATATGGATCCTCTTGAAACTTGGCACATGATGGAGTTTTCAAGAGAAATTCATAGATGAATCAGACATGCAGCTGACTCATGGTCTCTTTAGATTGTAGTTTTTCAGCATCCAGCTTTGGCAGTTTTTTCAGGCAATGTTTTTTAGGATCAACATGAGAACTTGGAAGATGGTTCCTCGTTCTTATTTTGGATTTATCATTGAAGGGGGGAATGTTAGCCTCTCTCACAAAACAATAATAAATTCGAACATAAATTAATTAATTAAATATTCCAAGTTAGGAATTTGTGCCTAACTCTTGGGTTGTTCCTCAAAGATTGGAGTTAGTTCAGTAACTCCTATCTTGGTGGGTGTTTGGTGAGAAATTATCTCAACCAAAGGAGTCTAAGATAGCACACGCTATCTTAAGACATTGTCTCTCATCTATTTAAATTGTAACACTAAATAAAATAACAACAAATTTACGTACTATTCATAGAAATAATTAAAAATCTTATGCACTTTTTTATAACTAGTATTTACAAATAGAAACTACTTTTATAAACCGTATATAATTATTGCATAGTTACTATTTTATTTATGTTCAATTGGTTTAATTTATAAACTTTAACTATTTTATAATTTTTCTCTATGTTCAATTTGTTTAATTTATAAACTTTAACTATTTTATAATTTTTCTTTATGTTCAATTGGTTTAATTTATAAATTTTAACTCTTTTATGTTTTATGTTTTTTAAATTGTTGCGTTATTTGTTTAAAAATATATCTTAAATAATGAAAAAATCACAATATTATTCGAACCTTTTAATAAATTAATTAAATTAATTATTTTTTAAATAGTTCATAAAAACATAGAGTCATATACAATAAATAGAATTTTTGAAAAATAAATACTGTTTTGGCAACATTTAATTTCATAAGTTTATATATAATAAAAAATATTCTCATGTTAATTTTTTTAAAATTGAAATTATCATTCCTAAATAGACTACAACTATCACCATAAATACATCAGCATAACTATACACATAAATACATTTCTGGTATATACTAACTAGAAAGTTGTAGTAAATCTCTTAAATATTATCAATAATGTTTTTCAATAAAAAGAAAAACATTATTGATAATATTTAAGAGATTTACTGCAACTTTCTTGATGGAAATTTTTAAGTAATTGATCGAAAAACCGTAGAACATAAAAGGTCATCCTGAGGGGCTTGGCATAAATAGGAGAGGATTGCTTGTCACAACAAGTAGAGGATTGCATTATCTAGGATTGTGAATTGAATTATACTTGGTAGAGATTGTATTGTTAGGCTTTTGGTAGTTCAACCTCACCTTTGATTATTAGAAGTTGGTCAAATTATTCAATTACTATTTAAATGTTTGATTATATTCTTAATGTATAGGTATATTTAATGTTTGGAATTTCGTTTAAGTTTTCTAAATTAATAATTTATAAAATTTATTTACTTATAAGGAAGACTTTTTTTTTGTTATGACGTTGTATTTAAGTAATAAAATTGAAAGTTTAAATTCTTATGCATTAAACAAAATAAAAAAATTTAAAAATAAAAAAATTATTTATAGATTTATATAGTTATGGTAATATGTATAATATGTATGATAAATTACAAAATATATTTTATGGCATTTATTATATTTTAAAGTTAGTGTAGCTATATAAATTAAGTGGGTTATAAAATATAGGCATCAATTGTAATAAAAATAAAAAAGCTTAATTTATAATATCTACCATTTTTTTTTATAATATATAACTTGAATGGATATACATTTTGAATGGTACTAGTGGTTAAGAACATGTGTCTCTTTCTAAGAGGTCACAGGTTCAAAACAATAGGGAATAGAGTCCAATCTATGGCTTTGTAAAATTGACTCGTACGCCAATTTTCTCTGTGTAAAAAATAATTGTTTTTTACATATATATATTTAACCATATAAATTTAGACTTATTACGACTTATTACAAATTATACGATAAATAGTTCTAGAAAACTATAAAAAAATATTTTTTATTATCAATTTAACTAAAATAATAAAAATAGTTTAACATAAATATTAATTTATACTTTATATATACTATTTTAAAGGAATATTAGTTGTATTTATGTTGGTGTTATATGATTTTTGTTAATTAAATATTTTAATATTTGGTGAAATGGTAGATATTTTTTACAAGGTAAATTGTTACTTATTGGTTAACTTGTTTTGAAAATTGTTTGTTTTTTAAATATATTTTAGGTAACAAAACTGATAATTCATTTTATAGGTTAAAAAATATAGTTACATTTTCAATGAGGGTGGATTTACAAAATCGAAAAACAAAAATAGTTTAAAAAAAAAGATATTTTTATTAACATTTTGGATTAAAAAAGAAATGTAGACTTGGAAGGTATAGATTTAATCTCTATTGAATATTGCAAATTTTTTTAACAATACAGAAAAATAGATGGTTGACATTTATCTTCAAATAGTTGTTTTTTTTTGTCTTTTTAACTATTGTAATAATGTTCTTCTAGCTCATATGATTTTATACATTTTGTATATGTGCATTTAACTATATTTGTAGATGGAAAATTGGATATCTATATTGCTTATTCTATTCACCAATGATTGAAAATTGTTTTCTTGATATCATGTATTTTTTCTTTTACGTTAGGTGATTTCCTTGTTTTGTCATGGATCTAGCTATTTTAAATTCTTGAAATTGTCTTCCTTTGGCTCCTTTTATCGGTTGTGATAAAGTTTAGCACTGTTTGTCGACAATGGGAGAACGTTTTGCAAAATCCTTCTTTCTTATTGCGTTGCAAGCACATCTGTACAAATGAATTTGGATTTATGGTTCCTTTCCTCAATAATGAAGACAATTATTTTGATGTTGAATACCTTATTCAAAATGGGCGCATATCTTGTTTTCATTTGCGATTCATAGATTCAAGATACAAAGTAGAGTCTAGTATTGGACCAATGGTAGTTTTATCCTTACTAGCAGAATTCTCCCATAACGAAACTATTTTGTAATGAATCCATTTACAAAGGCCTTAAAAAACATTGGGCAAAATACGAATTGGAGACTAGGGATTCTTTTTGTTATTGGAAAATGTGAGCAGCAACAAATATGACTGGGTTGTTCTAAAACATACCTATGATAGAATGCAGTCTAAATTTTATGTTTACAGTAGCCTTGATAAGGTTTGGCGAAGGGCTAATCTTCTATTTGGTGGCACTTCACCCCCTCAGAATGGAGTGTTTTATAAAAGTAAATTGTTTTGGATCTATCTCGACACGGAGTATGAAGATTATCCTTGATATGGGTATACAATGTACTGGTTTGATGTAATAAAAAATGAATGGGGATTTTAATTTGTTCCAATCATTGACATACGGTGTATGCCATTAGAAATATGCAAGAATCAGTTGGTATGTCTCATCGATGATGGCTCCACTTCTGTATGGTCAATTGAAGAAATAGATAATTTCCAATTTGGTCTACCATGTAATGAACGAAGAATTGACTAATTTGAGGATGATTGGGGCTTCAGATGGAAGTTGTTGGAAGAAATGTCTACAGATATAAATATCAAATGTCCTAGTTATATTCCATTTCAAACAGTCCAAGGTGTGGTTCTTATGTGCAAAGGCGGTGAAGTTCCTTTCCTACTATATGGCATGATGAATGGCCTCTACTTCCTAACAGCTATTCATAATTCAGTTAATCAATAGATGCATGGATTTTGGTCTCCAACGTTGTAGGATTGCAATGATTTGATCGAGGAATTTTTTTTGCAATTACTCCCCGTATTGATTTTATTGATGAGATTCCACCGTTAGATATGGACATGGAGTCTTAGGCTATTAATCATTTTGTTTCCCTCCGTGGTCATGGAAAATATTTCCTTTTTTTTTTTTTTTACTTTACATAATTTTGGGTATGTATGCTAAGACTCTAAAATTACCAATCTATGGATAATTATATTGATATAATTATAATTACTGTGACTTATTTTAGACATGGTGTTTCCATTAGTTTTTCCGAATTGATTTTCAAAAAATGTTATATCTTTAGGTTATTTTTATTATTTAAATTTATATTTTGATGGTATATAGTTCAAAATATTTAGATGTTTTCCAAATTCATATAATTCTTTTATTATTTAGTTCCACTTCATTTTATGTTCTCATAACTTTGTATGGTTGGAAAAATACCACATACGATTTTTATTTCTTTATGTGGTTGGGAAACAAATGTGTTCATTTTTCGTTCTTTTGTGTTTATGTATATTGGATATATTATATGTTCCATGTTTATTGTTCTATAATAAATATTCAATTATTCGTTGTAGAAATGTCATATGAAGGTACAAGCAAGCGTACAAGAAAAAGGAATTGGTCACCAGCATTGTGTGACAATTCTAATGAAAGTCATTGTTTACGATATCAATAAAATAAGGACAGAGTAAATGAGCATAGGAGAGCTAAATATCATAGAAGAACGAGTGAAACAACTCTTAGAAATGATTGTATCATTCCTCGTAGGTATCGTACTATGGATGATATCATGGAAAGAACATTTCCCCTTGATATTTCATTGCCAGAATATGCTCCTCGTCAACATAATCTTGTTTTTCAATGCTCTACTAATTTTTTGTAATATTAGGGAAACATCTCGCAATAGGGAAGAACATCACATTGATAACGTGGATGCAAATGTTCACCCTAACCCTTCTGTCTCCACAATTTCATCCTGTGAGAAAGGTGAAAGGTTGCAAAATATCCATGCTGGAGGCAATAATGACATTGTATGTGATGACTTGGATGATAGTTTGATTGGCCATTTGTTTGATAATTTGGATCTAGCTGGTTGAAACATCGTATCTTCCAATCTACCTTCTCAAAATAATTTTTTCCCACGAACAGAATCAGTCATCCCTGATAGCATTTCGCGTGGAACAATGTAGGTAACCCAATGATATCTTTACATTTGCTGCAACAGTTGTTGTTTTATTACTTTCCTCTATTTACATTTTTTTTAATTGTTAAGGTATTTTATTCTCTTGGAATAGGATACACCTCATTTTAATAGAGTTCTAGAAATTATCTCCCCAAGTCTTACATCTACTAATCTGAGAATTGAATATGAAGCACGTCATAACCTTCCATTGCATTCTCCTCGACAATCAAATTGAAAAAATAATGTTAATGTTATTGGTATTTGATTTGATTTTTCATTTTCTAGATTTTTGGTGCATTGGACATGAATTTTATTGCATAATTTTTTTTCTTCAAACATGACACAACTCATTTCAATAGAGGTATACAAATTAACTTCGTAGATCTTCCATCTTCTGATGTTATAAGTGAAGAGGAACCATCTCATAGCATTCATCCACATCGCCAACAAAATGTAAATGTTGAATGCATTTGATATTTTCCTCCTTTTTTCATTTATTTTTAGTAGTACAATTTTAAATCTTTATTTTTTGAACATTTAGTTTTATAGCGAATTTTATTTTGTTTTAACTGGAAACAACTAACTTGAATAGAGGCGTCGAAACTAACTCCCCAGATGTTCTATCTACTAATGTTAGAAGTGAAGAGAAACCATCTCGTACACTTCATCCACATCGCCAAACAAATGTAAATATTGAATGAATTTATTTTTTTTCATTTTTTCAATTCTAATTATTTGGAAATTCATTTTTAAAAAGATTTATGCTAAAGAAACCTTGTCATCCTTTCAGGTTCCAAAAATGCAGACCATAAATTTGGAAATACCATGTTATAGATCTGTACCACATGTTTCAAATTTTGAAGGAAATCTCATGGTGCTGAAAATAAATTAAATTTTAGAAGAAATTATACTCTTCCACATCATCCTCCACATGGTCCAACCAATACAAATCATATTTTTTCTTATGAAAAAATGATTGCAGTGCATAAAATATTTCGAGAAAAGATAGATAGCCTGTCAGTTGTCCAAATGTGCCACATCTGCCAAGAATCATATCCTGGAATCCATGTTTTGAGATATTCTAAAGGACCTTTTTGCAGACGATGTAAGACTGAAAGAGGTTCACATCGTTTTTCTGGCTATAATAGCATGGATCCTAGCGAACAACCTCATATTTAAGAGTTCTTACTCAAGTTGAAGAAATGTTAATAGCACGTGTAAATCCTATTTTGCAAGTGACACATGCTCGAGGTGGGCAATATAAGTATAGCAGACACACAATTAGCTTTCCCCAAGATATTTCTACAATTGCACAAAGTCTTCCCCAACATGTTGAAGTTATTGACTTTCTAATTGTGAGGAAACATGCTGCTAAGTCTAAATATTATGAATGTTATGTAAAAATATCTCGAGTTATGGATACATTGCGTTTCATATTTGAAAATGATCAATATTATCGAGATGTTTTAATTGACTATGATTCAGTGAATGCTCTTCCTGAAAGATCAACAGATGTCTCCTCTAGGCTTAAATTTGTTGATTGTGACATTGCAGAATCTAAGATCAATGCATCTAATAATGAAGGGTTTCCTCTTGAGTATTTTCCCTCTCATCCTTCTTCTTTTGTTGCTCGTCTGCCCAATGAACGGAGAGAAGTGGAAGAAATTAGAGCATTTCTTGATAATGTTGATTCTTCACATGTTCATGAAATGGATTGGCCCAGTATTCGAACATCTCCGGTGAATGAATATAATACTGAGGGGTTATTAGATATGGCATTCCCCACATTGCTCCCCACTGGTGATGCTAATTGGTTGCAACCACGCATTTGTACTGTTGAGCTTCATGAGTATGCATTGCATCTTCTTAGATAGTATGATCAGAGGTTTGGAAGCCATCCTCGCTTCTGGTATTACCTATTAAACATGATAATGATGCATCAAAGCAAAGAAACTACTTCAGTTTTCGTGAAGAAAAATTTACATGATAATAAGTTGGTTGAGCATCTTATGCAGTTTGCGTCTTCTCTAAGAGGTACAAGGGCGTACTGGACTAAATGTCGTGTTGAATTGACTGACATGATTATTCATTTGGGATGTCCATATTTTTTTTTTACTTTGAGTGCAGCTGACACAAAGTGGCCAGAGCGGCATAGCTTCATGTCTGTACCCTCACATTCTCGTTCCTTAAATGAGCGTCGTATGAAAATTGAAAATGTTATCCAATACCCTCATATTGTTGCCATATTTATGCACCATAGATTCAATATATTTCGAGAGGAAGTTATCCAAAAATATATTGAAGCTAAAGACTTTTGGTACAGGTATTTTTTCTTGAATTTATTTTCTATTCATTGTCCATTTCTTATTACTTTTCTATTTATATTTTTTGTAGTAACTCTGTATTCATTTTTTTTCGATATGAGTGGAAACATAAAGGTTCAACACATATCCATGGTTTTTAAAGGTACAGATTTAATCTCTATTGAATATTGTACATTTTTTTAACAATACATAAAAATAGATGGTTTAGATTTATCTTCAAATAGATGTTTTTTTTTGTCCTTGTAACTATTGTAATAATGTTCTGCTAGCTCATATGATTTTATACATTCTGTATATGTGCATTTAACTATATTTGTAGATGTAAAATTGCATATCTATATTGCTTATTCTATTCACCATTGATTGAAAATTGTTTTGTTGATATAATGTCTGTTTTCTTTTATGTTAGGTGATTTCCTTGTTTTGTCATGGATGCACCTATTTGGAGTTGTATTCCATTTCAAATTCCTGAAATTGTCTTCCTTTGGCTCCCTTTATCGGTTTTGATAAATTTTAGCACTGTTTGTCGACAATGGGAGAATGTTTTGCAAAATCCTTCTTTCTTATTGCGTTGCGAGCATATCTGTACAAATGAATTTGGATTTATGGTTCTTTTCCTCAATAATGAAGACAATTATTTTTCTAATGAATACCTTAATCAAAATGGGCGCATATCTCATTTTCATTTGCTATTCATAGATTCAAGATACAAAGTAGAGTCTACTATTGGACCAATGGTAGTTTTATCCTTACCAATAGAATTCTCCCATTCATGAAACTATTTTGTAATGAATCCATTTACAAAGGCCTTAAAAAACATTGGGCGAATATGAATTAGAGAATGGGGATTCTTTTTGTTATTGGAAAATGTGAGCAGCAAAAAATATGACTAGGTTGTTCTAAAACATATCTATGATAGAATGAAGTCTAAATTTTATGTTTATAGTAGCCTTGATAGGGTTTGGCAAAGGGCTGATCTTCCATTTGGTGGCACTTCACCCCCTCCGAATGGAGTGTTTTATAAAAAAAAAAATTTTTGGCTCTATCTCGACAAGGAGTATGAAGATTATCCTCGATATGGGTATAAAATCTACTGGTTTTATTTAATAAAAAATGAATGGGGATTTTCATTTATTCCAATCACTGACATACGGTGTATGTCATTAGCAATATGCAAGAATTAGTTGGTATGTCTCATCAATGATGGCTCCACTTCTGTATGGTCAATTGAAGAAATAGATAATTTCCAATTTGGTCAGTCGTGTATTGCACAAAGAATTCACTACTTTGAGGATGATTGGGGCTTCAGATGGAAGTTTTTGGAAGAAATTTCTACAGATATAAATATCAAATGTCCTGGTTATCTTCCATTTCAAACAGTCCAAGGTGTGGTTCTTATGTGAAAATGTGGTGAAGTTCCTTTCCTACTATATGACATGATGACTGGCCTCTACTTCCCAATAGATTATGATAATTCAGTTAATCAACAGATGCATGGATTTTAGTCTCCAACGTTGTAGGATTGCAATGATTTGATCGAGTCTGGAATTTTTTTTGCAATTTCTCCCCGTATGTATTCTATTGATGAGATTCCACCATTAGATATGGACATGGAGTCTTAGGCTATTAGTCATTTTGTATTCTCTCTATGGTCATGGAAAATATTTCCTTATTTTTTTTTACTTTACATAATTTTAGTTATGTATGCTAAGACTTTCAAATTACCAATATATGGATAATTATATGGATATAATTATAATTACTGTGACTTATTTTAGACATGGTGTTTCCATTAGTTTTTCAGAATTAATTTTCAAACAATGTTATATCTTTAGGTTATTCTTATTATTTAAATTTATATTTTAATGGTATATAGTTCCAAATATTTAGATGTTTTTAAAATTCATATAATTCTTTTAGTATTTTGTTCCACTCCATTTTATGTTTTAATAACTTTGTATGGTTGGAAAAATACCATATATGTTTTTTATTTTTTTATGTGGTTGGGAAAAAAATGTGTTTGTTTTTCGTTCTTTTGTGTTTATGTATATTGGATATATTATATGTTCCATGTTTATTGTTCTATAATAAATATGTTATTATTCATTGTAGACATGTCATCTGAAGGTACAAGCAAGCGTACAATAAAAAGGAATCGGTCACCAGTATCACGTGACAATTCTAATGCAAGTCGTCCTTTACGGTATCAAAAAAATAAGGACAGAGTAAATGAGCATAGGAGAGCTAAATATCACAAAAGAATGAGTGAAACAACTCTTCAAAATTATTGTATCATTCCTCGTAGGTATCATACTATGGATAATATCATGGAAAGAACATTTCCCCTTGATAGTTCATTGCCAGAATATGCTCCTCATCAGCATAATCTTGTTTTTCAATGCTCTCCTGAAAATTTTCGTAATATTTGGGAAACATCTCACAATAGGAAAGAACATCATATTGATAACATGGACGCAAATGTTCACCCTAACCCTTCTATCTCTGCAATTGCATCTTGTGAGAAAGGCCAAAGGTTGCAAAATATCCACAGTGGAGGCAATGATGACATTGTATGTGATAACTTGGATGATAGTTTGATTGGCCATTTGTTTGATAATTTGGATCCAGCTGGTAGAAACATCGTATCTTCCAATCTCCCTTCTCAAAATAATGTTCTCCCACGAACAGAATCAGTCATCCCTAATAGCATTTCGCGTGGCACAATGGAGGTAACCCAATGATATCTTTACATTTGCTGCAATAGTGGTTGTTTTATTACATTCATCTATTTACATTTTTTTTATTGATAAGGTATTTTATTCTCTTCGAATAGGATACAACTCATTTTAATAGAGGTCTAGAAATTATCTCCCCAAGTCTTCCATATACTAATCTAAGAATTGAATATGAAGCACAACATAACCTTCCACTGCATTCTCCTCGACAATCAAATCAAAAAACTAATGTTAATGTTATTAGTATTTGATTTGATTTTTCATTTTCTGGATTTTTGGTGCATTGGACATGAATTTTATTGTATAATTTATTTTCTTCAAACAGGACACAACTCATTTCAATAGAGGCATACAAATTAAATTCGTATATGTTCTGTCTACTGATGTTATAAGTGAATGGGAACCTATCATAGCGTTCATCCACATCGCCAACAAAATGTAAATGTTGAATGCATTTGATATTTTCCTCATTTTTTCATTTACTTTTAGTTGTACAATTTTAAATCTTTATTTTTTGAACATTTAGTTTTATAGCGAATATTATTTTCTTTTAACAGGAAACAACTAATTTGAATAGAGGTGTCGGAACTAACTCCCCATATGTTCTATCTAATGATGTTAGAATTGAAGAGAAACCATCTCGTAAACTTCATCCACATCACCAAACAAACGTAAATATTGAATGAATTTAATTGTTTTTTCATTGTTTCAATTCTAATTATTTGGACATTCATTTTTTTTAAAAATTATGCTAAAGAAACCTTTTCATCCTCTCAGGTTCTAGAAATGCAGACCATAAATTTGGAAAGAGCATGTCATAGATCTGTTCCACATGTTTCAAATTTTGGAAGGAAATCTCATGGTGCTGAAAATCAAGTAAATTTTAGAAGAAATTATACTCTTCCACTTCATCCTCCACATGGTCCAACGAATACAAATAATATTTATTTTTATGAAAAAATGAATGCAGTGCATAAAAGATTTCGAGAAAATATAGATAGTTTGTCAGTTGTCCAAATGTGTAACACCCCTAGTTTTATGTTCCTGCAAGTTAGACATTTGAACCTAAATCCAAAGGGGAGTGGACCCCAATGGATAAGTATTTTGTGGATTTAATTAAGTATGTAATTATGAGAATTAAATAAAATAATTTTGTGCATATTGACCAAATGAGAATCATGAGATCACTTGCCAAATCTGAGGATGGAAAGAGGCAATTACTTTCCCCAAAAATCTTTCAAAAATCCTTGAAAGAATTTATTTCCAAATTATATTTTTGAGGAAAAATCTAGTTTTTCCCCAATGAGGTGGAGAGTAGATGGGAAGAGGTAAAAAGATGAGAAAAGCATTAAAGCAGCTTTTAAAATCCCTAAATAAGGGAAGCCTAGGCAAGCAGGAAGAAAAACATGCTGAAATTCTGGATGCAGAATTAGAAACAGGCTTTGGGCAGTAACAACTTAAATAAGCTACTCCTAAACAGATTAAAGGTTGGTCTATGGTGGAGGTGATCTCAGCTCGGGGGTGAGTTCTGGAGATATAAGGACTGTAAGGTTGGGAGGATTAGTCAATTGCATAAGTGGTATGCTTAATAGTGTGTATGAATGAATGAATTACTTACAATGTTTTATTTCTTGTGTTCCATACATTTACAAAATTGTTAGAAGTAGTACATCCTCTCAAATCTGTATAGTTGTAGGAATAGTAATTATGGGAAATTATCAACAAGAATCTCTAAACCAGAATATGGTTTAAATCTGGAGATATATTTATTATTCCCATAACCAAATTAACTATGGTAAATTAAATCTACTACTAGTAGGAATAGTTACATGAACAGAAACATATGTATCAACTTTAAATCTACAGTTACTGATTGAAAGTAATGGATCTGGGTTTCTAAACTTAGTATAAACACCCAATGAAAAACTTAAGTTCCAATAACACGGAAGGAATAATAAGTGGTAGCTCAGAAATTATATTTTAGAGTACTGTGAGATCATTATACTTGAAAAAGGAAAATAAGTTCTACTGTACAACAATGACAGCAGTGTATTAAACATCATTGTATTAAAATTTCCAAAGCAATTATAATCAGAACCAAATTCTATACTCTATGGAATGATTAAAAATTATATGATAGAAAGATAGATGTCATTGATATATTATAGTAAATTAATCCATGTCTATATTATTATCCCAAAGAAATTTTATAGTGATCTGCTCTTGTGACTTACTGTGGTGATATAATAGGAATCTGATTTGAACTATCACACTACAAGGAAAGTACATGCAGGATCAGTACACATCTAAAAAAATCCCAAAAAGAGTCTAATTATAGAATATGAGTCGGGATAACACCCAATATGGAGGAAATATTATTGTTCATTATAGAAAATCCAAACGGTAGAAACTGACATAAATTTTATTAGACATTAATTGTCACAGAACTTTAACGAGTATTGAAAATCAAATTAAACTCGAAGTAGCATAAGGACTTACTGCTAATAAATAAAAGAGTTGGGTTTATCTGGACTGTTAAAAACCACAAGATATTATATAACAGAAATTTAATACTAATGGACGAAGACAGATATGTGAATATTTAATTCACAAGAAAAGCATTACGTATCATGAACTATATATATATATATATATGCTTAAATCCCAGCTGAAACAAAATTAAATGAATAGACTTAAACCCAGTCTTACATAAAGAACACAATTAAATATCCATTGTAGAACCATGGCATGGTAAAATTTGTTTGAATAATGTTCGGAGTTCACAAATATTACAAGGCCACACACATAGACCAATGGTCGTACTGACAGAAATATACACTGCTCTTCGAAAAAGAAAAAATATAAATTGTAGTCCACAGTACTCTAAGATAATAAAATCCTATGGAAGAAGCTAGATGAAGATGAGGACGACGGTTCTGGGAGTTGCTAGACATTGATATACCAACCTGAAACAATTCAAAATGAGAACGAATTACTATCGTTCTGAGCTCTCACGAATTGAATCGATTTCATAAACGTATGATGGGATGAACCATATAAACCAAACAAGATGTTTGTACCTGTAACAAGAAAGGAGAGCCAAGTCAATCGACTAAAGAGACAAGACTTGCTTTTATCCATAGTAAACCAAAATAAAACGAACCGAATTGTAAAAATAGGAGCTATTGTACCTAGGGTATTTGAAAACCTCGCTTTAAACTTATATCCTGGAAGGAAACAAATGTAAGTGAAAATTTTATATATCATTTCCGACAAGCGAACACCTTAGAGGCATCAATAATCTCATAAAAACATTAATAATTGACACAACGAATTCAATACAAGTTACAGTCTCACCATCGAAAGGGTTTGGGAAATTTAGGCTATGGAAGTGAGTCTTCGAGGAAATCATCGAGCTACTAGTACGAGGATGAAGGAGGGTTGTGAAATATCCTTGCAGAAGGGACACGAAAATCGTATAAGAGGAGATGGAAAAAGTCAAAACGATTTGAACTATGCTCTATGCAAGAAAACGAGGATGTAAACCTCTAAGATTCTAACCAGAAAATAAAATTTTAATTCTCAGGCTTAGTAGTAAATCCTATCGAAAAGGCAAATCAACTGGTAAATTTAAGAAGCAAGAGAACTATGTCTGAGAGAGACATACATGTAGAAAGTCATAAGGACTTGTGGTGCAAATACCATTTGAGGCAAGGTTGACGACCTACAAAATGAAGATTTGAACCAAACAACCAGTATAATAGAGAGCGTGGGAGAAAGTCAAAATACATGGATCCTTAACTACTCGGTGGGGAGCTTTACGCCATGAGAGGAAAACGAACTCGCTCCACAGAAAATGCGAACATGCCTCAGGAGAAATATGCAGAACTCTCGAAGCTTAAAGTTGAAAATGGACTCGCTTATAGAATAAATCGAACCATAAATACCTTAGGAAAACCCTAATTTCCTACGCAGATTGACCATACATGTGTAGATCTATAGAGCCTGCATCGTAAATCTGTACCGGGAATTCTCGAACGCGTAAGCACAGTAAAAAAAAGTAGGTCGATCAAATCTATACTCAGAGAGGAAATCCCTGACATAAATGTGAATGTACCAGGAAAACCATTCGAATGGTTAAAAAGAACAAAAAAATTATGAATAGGACTCCAAACCAATCCCAACATATGGCAAGTTGGCCATAAAATCCACAAAACCATAAACGAGGTAAATAAGGAGTCAGAACCATAAATGATACTTAGAAAACCATCAATTCGTAAAGACGATGTGAGGGTTACAACTGGAGACGGCTACAAAACTATCTCATACAATCCAAATATGTGGTGCGTAATTAACTTTAAATCCCACTCTGTGCCAGACGTTAATGTCATGTGATGTTGAACTACAACCATATAAGTATGGTCATATTATAATTTCATGCTAAGGCATAGAATTTAGCTCAAACGATGATCGGGTATGAGTACACGAGGTTAGCAGGTTCGACGACTTAGTGACAAAGATATGTGTAACAAAAAATATATATATGATAGTCCGAGTGCATATATATATAGCTATCATTGAAATGCATATATATATATGGAATATATTATAGTATATCAAAAGAGACGTATGTATAATTATACTCAAATTACACTAAAGAGAAAGGGATATGTATTCCAGGGTAAGATGTAAAGATAACAAATCAAATTTTGGGAAATTATATTGTTATTTAACTATAGCAATAGACAAACAAGTAATGACTTGAATGATATTTAATAGAGGTGTATTAAATAAACTTTCAATCCGGAATAATTATGAATTTTTTAAATGAAAACAATTTTTTTTTAGAAGTAGAGACATTACAAATGGTATGAGAGCTCATGTTAGATAAAACTGGGCTATTTTTGTTATGCTCACTATATAAATTATGTATTGTGAAAGAATTTTTTTTTTTTTTAATATATGTTGTTTAGTGTACAGTGGTGCTGAAACAAAAAAGTTGAATGGCTGAAGGTGAGGAAATTTATGTTGATTTGTGTGATGATGATAATACACCAGATCCCAATGTTCCGGTGATGGCTATGTTGCACAGTTTGCAACGAGAGGTGGTTGAGCTAAGAAGCCAGAATGACAGATTGTCATTAGCCAGTGAGGAGCAAGAAAAGCTCATCAAGGAATTAACTTTGCGGAACAGCCAAGAAGTTGAAGGTTCCAGAAAGAGAAAGAAGAACAAGTTCTCTGATGATTCTGAGGAAGATGATGCTGTTAGGCATCAGTATAAGCAACAAAAGGAATTACAGGGGGAATTCCGAAAGATCAAACCTCCCTCCTATGATGGGGAGAAGGAGGAAGATGCTAAAGCCTGGTTGTTGAACATGATTAAGTATTTCTAGGTCTATGAATATGAAAGCAATCTGAAGGCCAGATTAGCATTCTACCAGCTACAAGGTAAGGCTACCTTGTGGTGGGAGGAGATGAAAATGATCCATGCCATTGATGAAAAAACAGTGACTTGGGAAGATTTCCAAGTAAAGTTTAAAAACCTCTATTTGAATGAATGTTATTATGATGATAAAGAAAAGGAATTCCATGAAATTAGACTGGGACAAGTCACTATTTATGAGTTTGTCACCAAGTTTACAAATCTGTTGAGATATGTCCCTTACATTCGAGAAGAGAAGGAAAAGGTGCAAAGGTTTTTGAACTGTTTTCCTGTTGTGTACAAAGAGAAGATCAAGTTTCATAACCCAAAAAATATGGACGAGGTAGTGAGGAAAGCTAGGTTATGCTACCAGCAGTTTAAGGGAAAGGGTGAGCATGGAAAAGGCTGGATAAACAAGGGTGAAATCAAAGGAAAGAAGCAGAAACCAACTTACTTAAAGAATTTTGGTAGGGATCATCAGTGGAAAAAGTTTAATAAACCAAAAGAAAGCCAAACTGCTCAGTCTCAAGTTGGTTCCAAAAAACTAGATGGAGAAAATAAGAAGGAAGGCACAATTAAAATGAGGGAGCCTTTGAAATGTTGGGGCTGCAAAGAACCTCATCTCTTGAGGGATTGCTCCCACCGAAATATTCAGATGATTATGAGGGATTGAGAAGCTACCACAGTAAATGATATAGCAAGAAATATACCCACCATTAGTGCAGCCTTAGAGAATCGACAAGCATAACACCAAGCTACCATGGTTTAAATGGAAGGTAAGATTGTTGACCAATCTGTTACTGTTTTAATTGATCCAGGTGCTTCTTTGAGTTACATTAGTCCACAAGTGGTAGAAAAATGAAATCTCAAAACTGAAAAATTTCAGCAGTCTTGGTTGGTCTAGTTAACCACTGGCACCAAGAGGAAAGTAACTCATAAGTTACCTCAAACAACAATCAAATTAAATGATTTTCAGACAGAAGTGAACTTAAACATTCTGCCATTAGGTTCGTATGACTTGTTGATAGGAATGGACTGGCTGGAAAAGAGAAAGGCTATGATGAACTATTGGGATAAGACTCTGCATTGCGTAGATGAAGAAGGGAAACATTTTATTCTCCAAGGAAAACAAAAACCCATCTTTGTAAGACAAATATCAGCATTGCAACTAAAACGAATAGCTAGGAAAGGATACCAAGTATATGCAGTACATGTTGAAGAATTAGAGCAGCAACCTGAAGCAAACCTAATGGATACTTGGACAATAGTGAGAGAGTTTAAGGAAGTTTTTCCAGATGAGATTCCTCATCTCCCCTGCAAAAGAGAGATTGAATTTTCAATCGATTTGGTGCCGGGAGAAACACCTGTTTCCCGAGCCCCTTATCGAATGAGTCCCCCTTAACTCATGGAACTGAAAATGCAATTGCAAGAATTGTTGGATAAGGGTTATATCCGACCGAGTGTGTCTCCTTGGGGAGCACCGATGCTGTTTGTGAAAAAGAAGGATGGAACCTTTAGAATGTGCATTGATTATTTTCAGCTGAATAAGTTGACAATTAAAAATAGATACCCTTTGCCCCGAATTAATGATATTTTTGATCAAGTAAGAGGGGCTTCATTATTTTCGAAGATTGACTAAGTACTGGTTATAACCAACTTAGAATTGAGGAAGACATTAGTAAAACAGCTTTCGAACTAGGTATGGTCACTATGAATTTGTAGTCCTACCTTTCGGTTTGAAAAATTCCCTTGCCACCTTTACGTGCTTAATGAACAACATTTTAAACAAGTAATTGGATAAATTTTTACTAGTGTTCATAGATGATATTTTAATTTATTCAAAAAGTGAGGAGGAGCACAAAGAGCACTTGAGGATAGTGTTGAAAACTTTGAAAGAAAACCAATTATATGCCAAGTTCAGTAAATGTAAATTCTATAAGGACAAGATACAATACTTGGGTCATATTATTTATGAACAAGGGTTGGCTGTTGAACCTGAAAATATAAAGGCTATTAGAGAATGGTCGGTACCAACCGATGTTTCAGCAGTAAGATCATTCATGGGGATTGCAGGTTATTATCGCAGATTTGTAGAAATATTTTCTACCATAGCATATCCCATAACATCACTACAAAGAAAGGGTGTCAAATTCGAGTGGACTGAAAAATGCCAAAACATTTTTGAAAAATTAAAGTTAAAACTCGCTACAGCCCCTATACTGAAGATTGCAGATCCTGATAAAGAATTTGTGGTGTGTGCGGATGCTTGTAGAGAGGGGTTGGGAGGAGTCCTGTTGCAAGAAAATTCAGTTATTGCATGTGATTCTAGGAAACTTAAAACACATGGACATATCTATAGTGCATATGATTTGGAATTGGCTGCTGTAATTCATGCCTTGAAGATGTGGCGACACTGTCTTCTTGGGAAAAAAATTCCATTGATGACTGACCATATTAGTCTTAAATATTTCTTTTCCCAAACTGATTTGAATGCTCGACAAGCCAGATGGTTGTATTTTCTGAGTGAATTTGATATGGATATAAAACATATCAGAGGGAAAGAAAATAAAAATTTTGATGCCCTGAGCAGAAATTATTGCCAAAACATAAACAACATTGAAAGTAGTGCTAATTTTGATTTAGAAGATCTAGTGAAAAAAGGTAGCAGACCAAGATCCAAATTATGAGAATCTACAGGTGAAAATACTAAAAAAGGAGATGGCTGAATACACTCAAAATCAAAAAGGGTTGATCTGCTACAAAAATAGATTGTATATCCCCAATGTGGAAACTTTGAAAAAAAGAAATCCTAGATGAATATCACAAACAGTCATATGCAGGGCATCTGGGATATCAGAAAATGCTAACAGCTTTGAAAAAGAAGTTGTTTTGGCCAAGAATGAAAAGAGATGTAGCAGAAGATTTAGCTAGGTGCATGGAGTGTAAAATAGTTAAATTTGAACATCATCATCCTGCTGGTCTTCTAAATCCTTTGCCGATTGCAGAATGGAAATGGGACACCGTTTCTATGGATTTCATAACAGGGCTACCCAAAACCAAATACCAGCACGACTCAGTGATGGTAGTAGTAGACACTTTAAAAAAAGCTGCAGACTTCATAGCTGTGAAATCTACTTTTGGATTAGCCCAAGTAGCGGATGTGTTCTTGAAAGAAGTGGTAAGGCTCCATGGGGTCCCAAAGATGATTGTTTCGGACAGAGATGCTAATTTCACAGCAGCCTTTTGGAAAAGTTTATTTGGGGGCATGGGCACCAAGCTGAATTTTAGCACTGCCTATCACCCTCAGATAAATGATTAGAAAGAGAGAACAAATCAGATTTTGGAGGATATGTTTAAAATGTACGTGATGGATAGGCCATCAAAATTGGAAGACTACTTGCATTTAGCTGAATTTTCCTATAATAATAGCTATACATCCTCCATCAAAATGAGTCCTTTTGAAGCACTCTATGGAAGGAAATGCCGTACCGCGTTGAGTTGGAGCCAACTTGAGGATAAGCTAATGTTGGGACCAGATGCTTTACAAGAGATGGAAAGAATTGTTAAACAAATACAAAGAAACATCAAGACAACACAAGATGGATAGAAAAACTATGCTGATAAGAAGAGGGTACATTGAGAATTCAAAGTGGGGGAGCATGTGTATTTGCATATTAAACCCAAAAAGAGCACACTTCATGCTGGAAGTTGTGCAAAATTGACTCCTAGATATTGTGGGCCTTTTGAAGTGTTAGATAGGGTGGGACCAGTAGCTTATAAGCTGGGCTTGCCACCCCATGTTAAAGTTCATGATGTGTTTCATGTTTCATTATTAAAAATATATCTACATGATGCTTCTCACATTGTTGATTGAAATGTGATATAGGTGGAACCAGAAGGGGAGTTCCTTCCAGATCCGCTTCAAATATTAGAGCGGGAAGAAATTGAATTGAGGAACAGAATGGTAGCAAGAGTAAAGGTGCAGTGGAAGCACTTTACTGCTTAAGAAGCTACCTAGGAAAGGGAACCTGAGATGATGGAAATATATCCATATTTGTTTGGAAAATAAACTCTAGTAGTTAGTTATCAACACCGAGGACGGTGTTTTTTTTCAGAGGGGGAATATTTAACAACCCTAGTTTTATGTTCCTGCAAGTTAGACATTTGAACCTAAATCCAAAGGGGAGTGGACCCCAATGGATAAGTATTTTGTGGATGTAATTAAGTATGTAATTATTAGAATTAAATAAAATAATTTTGTGCAGATTGACCAAATGAGAATCATGAGATCCCTTTCCAAATCCATGAGGATGGAAAGAGGCAATTTCTTTCCCCAAAAATGTTTCAAAAATCCTTGAAAGAATTTATTTCCAAATTATATTTTTGAGGAAAAATCTAGTTTTTCCCAAATGAGGTGGAGAGTAGTTGGGAAGAGGTAAAAAGCTGAGAAAAGAATTAAAGAAGCTTTAAAAATCCCTAAATAAGGGAAGCCTAGGCAACCAGGAAGAAAAGCATCCTGAAATTCTGGACGCAGAATTAGAAACAGGCTTTGGGGAGCAACAACTTAAATAAGCTACTCCTAAACATATTATAGGTTGGTTTGTGGTGGAGGTGATCTCAGGTCGGGGGTGAGTTCTGGAGATAGAAGGACTCTAAGGTTGGGAGGACTGGTCAATTTCATAAGTGGTATGCTTAATAGTGTGTATGAATGAATGAATTACTTACAATGTTTTATTTCTTCTGTTCCATACATTTACAGAATTGTTAGAAGAAGTACATCCTCTCAAATTTGTATAGTTGTAGGAACAGTAATTAAGGGAAATTATCAACCAGAATATCTAAACCAGAATATGGTTTAAATCTGGAGATATATTTATTATTCCCATAACCAAATTAACTATGGTAACTTAAATCTACTACTAGTAGGAACAATTACATGAACAAAAACATATGTATCAACTTTAAATCTACAGTTACTGATTGAAAGTAATGGATCTGGGTTTATAAACTTAGTATAAACACCCAATGAAAACCTTAAGTTCCAATAACACGGAAGGAATAATAAGTGGTAGCTCAGAAATTATATTTTAGAGTACTGTGAGATCATTATACTTGAAAAACGAAAATAAGTTCTACTATACAACAATGACAACAGTGTATTACATATCATTGTATTAAAATTTCCAAAGCAATTATAATCAGAACCAAATTCTATAATCTATGGAATGATTAAAAATTGTATGACAGAAAGTTAGATGTCATTGATATATTATAGTAAATTAGTCTATGTCTATATTAATATCCCAAAGAAATTTTATAGTGATCTGCTCTTGTGACTTACTGTGGTGATATAATAGCAATCTGATTTGAACTATTACACTGCAAGGAAAGTACATGCAGGATGAGTACAGATCTAAACAAAGGCCCAGAAAGAGTATAATTATAGAATATGACTCGGGATAACACCCAATATGGAGGAGATATTATAGTTCATTATAGAAAATCCAAATGGTAGAAAATGACATAAATTTTATTAGACATTAATTGTCACAGAGCTTTAACGAGTATTGAAAATCAAATTAAACTCAAAGTAGAAGAAGGACTTACTGCTAATAAATAAAAGAGTTGGGCTTATCTGGACTATTAAAAACCACAAGATATTATATAATAGAAATTTAATACTAATGGACAAAGACAGATATGTGAATATTTAATTCACCAGAAAAGAATTACGTATCATGAACTATAGATATATATAGATGCTTAAATCCCTGTTGAAACAAAATTAAATGAATAGACTTAAACCTAGTCTTACATATAGAACACAATTAAATATCCATAGCAGAACCATGGCATGTTAAAAAAAAATTGAAGAATGTCCGGAGTTCACAAATATTACAAGGCCACACACATAGACCAATGGTCGTACTAACAGACATACACACTGCTCTTCGAAGAAAAAAGAAACAAAATTGTAGTACACAGTACACTAAGATAGTAAAATCCTATGGAAGAAGCTAGATGAAGATGAGGACGACGGTTCTGCGAGTTTCCAGACATTGATATACCAACCTGAAACAATTCAAAATGATAACGAATTACTATCATTCTGAGCTCTCACGAATTGAATCGATTTCATAAACGTATGATGGGATGAACCATATAAACCAAACAAGATGTTTGTACCTGTAACAAGATAGGAGAGCCAAGTCAATCGACTAAAGAGACAAGACTTACTTTTATCCATAGCAAACCAAAATAAAACGAACCGAATGGTAAAAATAGGAGCTATCACACCTAGGGTATTTGAAAACCTTGCTTTAAACTTATATCCTGGAAGGAAACAAATGTAAGTCAAAATTTTATATATCATTTCCGACAAGCGAATGCCTTAGAGGCATCAATAATCTCATAAAAACATTAAGAATTGACACAACAAATTCAATACAAGTTACAGTCTCACCATCGAAAGGGTTTGGGAAATTTCGGCTATGGAAGTGAGTCTTTGAGGAAATCATCGAGCTACTAGTACGAGGATGAAGGAGGGTTGCAAACTATCCTTGCAGAAGGGACACGAAAATCGTATAAGAGGAGATGGAAAAAGTCAAAACGGTTTGAACTATGCTCTATGCAAGAAATCGAGGATGTAAACCTCTGAGATTCTAACCAGAAAATAAAATTTTAATTCTCAGGGTTAGTAGTAAATCCTATCGAAAAGGAAAATCGACTGGTAAATTTAACAAGCAAGAGAATTACGTCTGAGAGAGACATACATGCAAAAAGTCATAAGGACTTGCGGTATAAATACCATTCGAACCAAGGTTAACGACCTACAAAACGAATATTTGAACCAAACAACCAGTATAATAGAGAGCGTTGGAGAAAGTAAAAATACCTGGATCCTTAACTACTCGGTGGGGAACTTTATGCCATGAGAGGAAAATGAACTCGCTCCACAGAAAATGTGAACATGCCTCAGGAGAAAGATCCAGAACTCTCGAAGCTCGAAGTTGAAAATGGACTCGCTCATACAAGAAATCGAACCATATATACGTCAGGAAAACCCTAATTCCTACGCAGATCTACCATACACGTGTAGAGCTATATAGTCTGCATCATAAATGTGTATCAGGAATTCTCAAACGCATAAGCACAGTAAAAACAAAGTAGGTCAATCAAATCTATACTCAGAAAGGAAATCCCTGACATAAATGCAAATGTACTATGAAAACCGTTCAAATGGTTAAAAAGAACAAAAAAATTATGAATAGGACTCCAAACCAATCCCAACGTATGGCAAGTTGGCCATAAAATCGTCGAAACCAGAAACGAGGTGAATAAGGAGTCAGAACCATAAATGATACTTAGAAAACCATCAATTCACAGAGACGATGTGAGGGTTACAACTGGAGACGGGTACAAAAATATCTCATACGATCCAAATATGTGGTGCATAATTAACTTTAAATCCCACTCTGTGCAAGACGTTAATGTCATGCGATGCTGAAGTACAACCATATAAGTATGGTTATATTCTAATTTCATGCTAAGGCATAGAATTTAGTTCAAACTATGATCTGGTACGGCTACACGAGGTTACCAGGGTCGACGACTTAGTGACAAAGATATGTGTAACAAAAAGATATATATATATATGATAGTCTAAGTGCATATATATATAGGTATCATTGAAATGAATATATATATATATATATATATATATACTATCATTCTGAGCTCTCACGAATTGAATCGATTTCATAAACGTATGATGGGATGAACCATATAAACCAAACAAGATGTTTGTACCTATAACAAGATAGGAGAGCCAAGTCAATCGACTAAAGAGACAAGACTTACTTTTATCCATAGCAAACCAAAATAAAACGAACCGAATGGTAAAAATAGGAGCTATCACACTTAGGGTATTTGAAAACCTTGCTTTAAACTTATATCCTGGAAGGAAACAAATGTAAGTCAAAATTTTATATATCATTTCTGACAAGCGAATGCCTTAGAGGCATCAATAATCTCATAAAAACATTAAGAATTGACACAACAAATTCAATACAAGTTACAGTCTCACCATCGAAAGGGTTTGGGAAATTTCGGCTATGGAAGTGAGTCTTTGAGGAAATCATCGAGCTACTAGTACGAGGATGAAGGAGGGTTGCAAAATATCCTTGCAGAAGGGACACGAAAATCATATAAGAGGAGATGGAAAAATCCAAAACGATTTGAAATATGCTCTATGCAAGAAAACGAGGATGTAAACCTCTGAGATTCTAACCAGAAAATAAAATTTTAATTCTCAGGGTTAGTAGTAAATCCTATCGAAAAGGAAAATCGACTGGTAAATTTAACAAGCAAGAGAACTATGTCTGAGAGAGACATACATGCAAAAAGTCATAAGGACTTGCGGTGCAAATACCATTCGAACCAAGGTTAATGACCTACAAAACGAAGATTTGAACCAAACAACCAGTATAATAGAGAGCGTGGGAGAAAGTCAAAATACTTGGATCCTTAACTACTCGGTGGGGAACTTTATGCCATGAGAGGAAAATGAACTCGCTCCACAGAAAATGTGAACATGCCTCAGGAGAAAGATCCAGAACTCTCGAAGCTCGAAGTTGAAAATGGACTCGCTCATACAAGAAATCGAACCATATATACGTCAGGAAAACCCTAATTCCTATGCAGATCTACCATACACGTGTAGAGCTATATAGTCTGCATCATAAATGTGTATCAGGAATTCTCAAACGCATAAGCACAGTAAAAACAAAGCAGGTCAATCAAATCTATACTCATAAAGGAAATCCCTGACATAAATGCGAATGTACCAGGAAAACCGTTCAAATGGTTAAAAAGAACAAAAAAATTATGAATAGGACTCCCAACCAATCCCAATGTATGGCAAGTTGGCCATAAAATCCTCGAAACCAGAAACGAGGTGAATAAAGAGTCAGAACCATAAATGATACTTAGAAAACCATCAATTCACAAAGACGATGTGAGGGTTACAACTGGAGACGGGTACAAAAATATCTCATACGATCCAAATATGTGGTGCATAATTAACTTTAAATCCCACTCTGTGCAGGACGTTAATGTCATGCGATGCTGAAGTACAACCATATAAGTATGGTTCTATTCTAATTTCATGCTAAGGCATAGAATTTAGTTCAAACGATGATTTGGTACGGCTACACGAGGTTACCAGGGTCGACGACTTAGTGACAAAGATATGTGTAACAAAAATATATATATATATATATATATGATAGTCTAAGTGCATATATATATAGGTATCATTGAAATGCATATATATATATATATATATATATGGAATATATTATAGTCTATCAAAAGAGACATATGTATAATTATACTCAAAGTATACTAAAGATAAAGGGATATGTATTCCAGGGTAAGATGTAAAGATAACAAATCAAAGTTTGGGCAATTATATTGTTATTTAACTATAACAATAGACGAACAAGTAGTGACTTGAATGATATTTAATAGAGGTGTATTAAATAAACTTTCAATCCGGAATAATTATGAAGTTGTTAAATGAAAAAAAAAAATTTGAGAAGTAGAGACATTACAAATGGTATCAGTTTATCTAACTTTGAGTTTAATTTGATTTTCAATACTCGTTAAAGTTCTGTGACAATTAATGTCTAATAAAATTAATGTCAGTTTCTACCGTTTGGATTTTCTATAATGAACAATAATATTTCCTTCATATTGGGTGTTATTCCGAGTCATATTATATAATTAGACTCTTTCTGGGCCTTTGTTTAGATCTGTACTCATCCTGCATGTACTTTCCTTGTAGTGTAATAGTTCAAATTAGATTGCTATTATATCACCACAGTAAGTCACAAGAGCAGATCACTATAAAATTTCTTTGGGATATTAATATAGACATAGACTAATTTACTAATTTAGAAGAAATTATACTCTTCCACTTCATCCTCCACACGGTCCAACCAATACAAATCATATTTACTTTTATGAAAAAATTATTGCAGTGCATAAAAGATTTCGAGAAAATATAGATAGCCTGTCAGTTGTCCAAATGTGCCACATCTGCCAAGAATCATATCCTAGAATCCACGTTTTGAGAGATTCTGAAGGACCTATTTGCAGACGATGTAAGAATGAAAGAGGTTCACATCATTTTTTTGGCTATAATAACATGGATCCTGGTGAACAACCTCATATTTTAACGATTCTTACTCAAGTTGAAGAAATTTTAATAGCACGTGTAAATCCTATTTTGCAAGTGACACATGCTCGAGGTGGGCAATAAAAGTATAGTGGACACACAATTAGCTTTCCCGAAGATATTTCTACAATTGCAAAAAGTCTTCCCCGACATGTTGAAGATATTGACTTTATAATTGTGAGGAGACATGCTGCTCAGTCTAAATATTATGAATGTTATGTAAAAAGATCTCGAATTATGGATGCATTGCGTTTCAAAATTGAACGTGATCAATATTATCGAGATGTTGTAATTGACTATGATTCAGTGAATGCTCTACCCGAAAGATCAATAGATGTCTCCTCCGAACTTAAATTTGTTGATTATGACATTCTAGAATCTGAGATCAATGCAGCTAATAATAAAGGGTTTCCTCTTGAGCATTTTCCCTCTCATCCTTCTTCATTTTTTGCTCACCTACCCAATGAACGGAGAGAAGTGGAATAATTAGAGCATTTCTTGATAATGTTTATTCTTCACATGTTCATGAAATGGATTGGCCCAGTATTGGAACATCTACGGTGAATGAATGTAATACTGAGGGGTTATTAGATATGGCATTTCCCACATTGTTCCCCACTGGTGATGTTGATTGGTTGCAACCACGCATTTGTATTGTTGAGCTTTATGAGTATGCATTGCATCTTCTTAGATACTATGATTAGAGGTTTGGAATCCATCCTTGTTTCCGGTATTACCTATTGAACATGATAATGAAGCATTGTAGCCAAGAAACTGCTTCATTTTTTGTGAAGAAAAATTTACATGATAACTCACCGACAACAATTGATAACTTGCGTCAGCAACTTTCTGATTTACTAGATAATAAGTTGGTTGAGCATCTTATGTGGTTTGGGTCTTCTCTAGGAGGTACAAGGGCATACTGGACTAAATGTCAAGCTAAATTGATTGACATGATTACTTAGTTGGGATTTCCATCTTTGTTTTTTACTTTGAGTGCAGCTGACACAAAGTGGCTAGAGCTGCATAGCTTCATGCCTATACCCTCACATTCTCGTTCCTTAAATAAGCATCGTATGAAAATTGAAAATTTTATCCAATACCCTCATATTTTTGCCACATTTATGCACCATAGATTCAATATATTTCAAGAGGAAGTTATCCAAAAATATCTTAAAGCTAAAGACTTCTGGTACATATATGTTTTCTTGAATTTATTTTCTATTCATTGTCAATTTCTTATTAATTTTCTATTTATATTTTTTGTCGTAACTATGTATTCATTTTTCTTAGATATGAGCAGCAACATATAGGTGTAGCACATATCCATGGTTTCCTATGGTTGCAAGGAGCTCCTGACATGGAAAGAGTTGATTGGTCCAATGATTGTGATTTGCAACATGCAAAGAGATTCTTTGACAATTATGTAACTACATGGAATACACGTGAAATACATCATCACAATATAATGTTTCCAAGAAGTCTCAATGAAGACCCTTACCTATTGAATACTGATAAGATTTTCTTTTGAAATCCTCGTAATGATTATGAAGAATTGGTGAACCATGTCCAAAGGCACACAAAGTGTACTGTAGATTCTTCTTTGCGCAAAAAGGGCAATATTCTCACTTGTCGGTACAATGCTCCATGGGATCTTTTTGAGGAATCAAGATTGTTCATAGATGATCAAGGAAGAAAAAAATATGACTCAGCAAGAAATGATGATAGGCTCAATGTACATAACATTGACCTTCTAACAATGTGGCGTGCAAATGTTGATTTCCAACCAGTGCTTTATCGGCACGCTGTCTTGAAATATATTGCTAAGTATGCATCAAAAGTAGAGAAAAGGTCTGAAAGTTATCATGATATTTTAAGTAGAATTTCAAATTCTATTGCGTCTGAGGATCATGCTTTATGTCCTTACAGAAGGTTTCTTGCAGAAACAATTGTTGAACATGACATTGGACCACAAGAAACATGCCATATGTTGCTTAAGCTACCTCTTGTTGTTTGTAGTCGAAAATTTGTTTCATTAAATTTTGGAAGAAAGGTTTTCAGGAAAATATCAAGGGATGGCATGCAATGTTCATCTGAAAATACTTTTTTTCAACATTATCAGAAGAGGCATTTTTTCCTTGAACATCTATCTTTGATAGGAACAACAAGATCTTGGACATTTGATAGCAAGCGTAAAAAAGATCCTTGGAAGCCTACAGATGTTCATGCGATTGTTTGGGTCTGACCACGGTTTTATTCTATTCCTAGTGAAGATTCAGAGGAATTTGAAACCTTTTGTTGGACATAATTTCTCTTGTACAAGCCATTTCGTGACATTTCCGCGGAGATTAGGCTTTCAGCTGAAATTATTGTTGAAAATTGGAGGAATTTCGAATATTGAGCATGGCATGTTGATCGAAATCCATCAATTGTTGAAAATATTGAAGATGGAGAATATAGTGATTTTTCTAACCAGGAAATCAATCCTGAAGATGATTTTCAAGAGTGGCAACTTTTCTCTCGCTTGGTTCCACCAAGTAATGTCAATGTTTCTGATCTTCAAATCCTTGGTCTAAGGGATTTTGATATATCCTTTGACTGGAAAGTACAACTATTTCTGATGATGTGACCGAAGAAGCTATTAATCTTATAAGGAATGGAATATCAAGGGGTGATATTGTTGACCTTTCAAATAGAACATTTGCCTCTCCAGATTCATTGGCAGAAAAACAACAACTTTCTTTTGAAATTTTTTTAAGGAATTTTGCTGAATATGCGATTCCTAAAGCTCTTCTTATGATTGTTCAGGGCACTGCAGGCACTGGCAAGTCTTTCCTCATCCATTGTATTTCTGAAGCTCTTTCTAATCTGTCAAGTAATGGAAAAATTCCTTTGCTTCTTCTTGCCCCAACAGGAATAGCTACTTTTAATATACATGCAAAAACAATACACTCTGCTCTAAAAATCACAATTAAAGATATGAAACCACTACAGGGTGAATCACTGGTAGTATTCCAAAAAGAAATGAGGCATATTCGATATATATTGATTGATGAAATGAGATTTTTAGGATCAAGGTTATTCATGCAAATAGATGCTCGATTACGAGAATCATTTCCAAAGAAAAAGAATTGTCCTTTTGGTGGTGGATCCATCATCCTTGTGGGTGACATTGGCCAGCTACCTCTAGTGAGAGATAAGACTTTGTATGCAGGTAATATAGCAGGGAAAGTCTTGTGGAAAAAATTCAACATTATTGTCACTCTTGACACAATATTTTGCCAACAAGGGAGTAATGAGAAACAATCTTGTTTTCGTATAGTCCTCAATAACATAAGAAACACAGAACCTGTTCTTCATGATTGAGATTTTTTTATGTCACAGGCTAATATCAGGTTGCATCCTAGCGAAAGGTATTTATTTAATGCAGCAGTTCACATGTTTCCAACAAATAATTTGGTCTCCTTCCATTACAGACATATGTTGAAATCATTAAATTCTCCAATTGCATGATGTATTGCTGTGAATTAAAGGCGTTGATAAATCAGTGGTGCTGATGATGAGCAACTGGACCATGAAGTTTTGTTGTGTCGTGGCCAACATGTTACGTTGACATGTAATTTGTGGGTTGAAGCTGGTTTGCTGAATGGTGCACTTTGGTATGTGAAGGAAATATTTTATATGCTTTCCTCTAAGCCACCTGAGTTTCCAATGTTCACAAATGTTATTTTTGATAACTATGTTGGTATTCCATTTGATGCAAGCAATCCAAACATTGTACCTATCACACCAGTGATAAGAGAAAATCGAAAACAAATTCCTTTAAATATGGCATGGGCTCTTACAATTCAAAAGTCACAAGGTTTGACTTTAGAACGAGCATCAATTGATATCAAGAATAAAGAGCAACAAGGCCTGACCTTCACACCCATATCAAGAGTGAAATCAATAGATGGTTTACACATTGCACCGCCTTTCTCTTATCAGCGTTATGCCAAGATGAAAAATAGTGCATATGTTACAATTAGGAAGAAAGAAGAGGAGAGATTAAAGTCCATATCGTTATGACATGCAACTATTGATACTTTTAGCTCTTTATAGATTTTTTTTTGAATTTATTTTATTGTCCTCTTTATTTACTTTTAATATAATAATGCTTTTGAAATATTAATGAGATGAATACATTCATCAAATTCATAGTAGTATTTCGGAATGTTGTTTACATCGTTTTTCGTGTTGTTTAATTTTCTTCTTTTTTTAAGTGGTTGTTGTTATTTTTCTTGCAATCAACCATTTAGAGATAAAAAACCAATTATATCACTGTGACATGTAACTAATAGTATTGTGACATATTTATAGAATGTTTTTTAATTGTTTTTATTTTCCTCTCTATTTTCATTTAGTGTAATAATTATTTTCATGTGTTAATGAAATGAATACATTCATGAGATCCAATATAGTAATATATGAGAAATTTCATACATCATTTTTCATGTTGTTCAATTTACCTCCTTTTTTTAACTCGATATTGTTCTTTTGTTTACAATAAACCATTCAGACATATACAACTAGTTATATGAGCCAATCATTAGAAATCAAGATTGAAGTCCATATCCCCATGACATGAAACTAAAAATATTTATCAATGTGGTTTGCTAAATATGTTGTGGTTTGGTTCAATGAAAACATATTTATATTTGATAATTATATTAAACTAAAATTAATATATACATTGACATTGATCTAAATACAAATATAGAATTACTAACATTATTAATATTTCATTTTAAACATTAAGTTTAAAAATTTGTGATTTCTTGTTGATTATTGTAATAAGGATCATATCACTCATTTAATTTTATGACTCATTTCATCTGTACAATATGTATTTGTAATGAGGTTTATATTATTTATAATAAGGTTTATATTTTTTCTAATGAGGTTTGTAATGAGGTTTCTATCACTCATTTCATGTGTACAATATGCATTTCAAATGATTCTGCTATATTATTTCTAATGAGGCATATATATATATATATATATATATATATATGCCTAGATTTTTCTATCACTTTGTGTATTAATTTTTATTTTGTTGTTTTTCCTTTCAAACGTAGATATGGATAATAATGATGGCATCTATTATAATCAAGCTGTGGCAAATATTTCTAGACTCATCAGTTTTCCTTCTTATCTTCGGAACAAGCTCGATAGAAAACATGCCTTCCATCCTGCTTCTATTGATGAGCATCTTCATGTGCTAGATCTAATGAAAATTAATGTAAAATACCTGTTGCATGTGCACATGTGGGAGGCTGGGAGAAAAACAAGAAGGGATTTGTTGGAAAGCATTAAGTATCGTGATCATTATCCTGTTGATTTGAATTGGCGTTCCTTTTGTGGTCGGGCTGGTTGTGTTCTTGAAGAGGCTATTTGATAAATGACCTTTGATGGAGAGTTTTGAGTCCATTTTTGTAGTGGGATTTCTTTATGTAAAGACAGAAAAAAACATATGTTAATTTCAATGTTACTTTTTTTATTTCACTGATGGTGGAATTGAATATCACTTTAGTTTATTAATTCATTCGATTTATAATATTAACAATCAATAAGGTTAATTGAGCACTTGCGGTTTATCATAATAATAATCATGCAAATTTAAATTTCCTCTCTATTTAAAATATTGGGTCGTATTCTTTATTAAGATATTGTGTTTTTAATATTGTTCCCTTCACCTTACTGGTCCCTTAGGTTATTAATATTTTTCCCTTGGGTTCACCAACCCCTTGGGTTTATAATATTAAACCGTTGGGTTTATCAGTTCTTTTGGTTTATAATATGAATGATCCCTTGGGTTAATTATTAGTGTTTATTAATTCCTTCGAATTGAGTATTTTTTTTTATTTTTTTATTGAGTGTTTATCACTTGAGTTTATTAATCATTTTTATTTCTAATATTGGTTTGTTGGGTTTATAATATTAATAATCCCTTCGGTTTATTGGTGTTCTTTTTTTATAATATTAATAGTCCCTTTGGTTTATTGATGTTTTATGTTTATAATATTAATATTTCACTGTATTTGTTGATCTATTGGGTTTATAACATTGATTCCTTAATTTTTCAGATTCTTTCAGTTCGTAATATTATTCCCTTCAGTTTTTTAAATCCAAATATTGGGGTTTAAATATTTTTCCTAGAGTTTAATACTAATGCATTGTCTAATTTCACATTATGAGAAACTCTGACTCAATATGAAAATCAACCATGGGAAACCATTGTTAATTAGCATTAGCCATAGTCGATCAATGTCATCCATTATCAAATGTCACATTTTGACAAATATTGCCTCAATATGAAAATCACCCATGGCCAACCATGGTCATACTTGGTCCAACGTCGCATTGTGACAACAATTGTCTCAATGTTTAAATCAGGCATGGTAAACGATGTTTATTCCCCTCGGTTTATAATATTAATAGTCATTTCACTTTATCAATGATTTATGTTTAAAACATTGATTCCTAATATTTATTAATCTCTTTATTAATCATGTGAGTTTCTCATTCATTTTCATTTAAAATATTTATTCGTAGATTTTCTTAATCTTTTTGTTTTTTTTTGTATCCCTTGGCCTTGATGATCTCTTATGTTTTTTATATTTTTCCCTTCGGTTCCCCAATTCCTTCGGTTTATAATATTAAACCCTTGGGTTTATTAGTTCTTTTGGTTTGTAATATGAATAATCCCTTGGGTTAATTATTAGTGTTTATTAATTTCTTCAACTTGAGTATTTTTTTTATTAATTTTATTGATCCTTCAAATTTATTAGTCACTTGAGTTTATTAATATTTTTTGTTTGTAATACTAATTTTCTGGGTTGATAATACTAATAATTCCTTTGGTTTATTGATATTCTTTTTTTATAATATTAATAGTCCCTTTTCTTTATTGATGTTTTGTGTTTATAATATTAATATTTCACTGTATTTGTTGATCCATTTGGTTTATAACATTGATTCCTTAATTTTTTGGATTATTTCGGTTGGTAATATTATTCCCTTCAGTTTATTAAATCCAAATATTGGGGTTTAAATATTAGTTCTAGAGTTTAATACTAATGCATTTTCCAATTTCACATTATGAAAAAAACTGACTCAATATGAAAATCAACGATGGGAAACCATTGTTAATTAGCGTTAGCCATAGTCGATCAATTTCATCCATTATCAAATGTCACATTCTGAAAAATATTGTCTAAATATGAAAATCACCCATGGCCAACCATGGCCATAGTTGTTCCAACGTCGCATTGTGACAACAATTGTCTCAATGTTTAAATCAAGCATGGTAACCCATGTTTATTTCCCTCGGTTTATAATATTAATAATAATTTCACTTTATCAATGATTTTTATTTAAAAAATTTATTCCTAAGATTTATTAATCTCTTTATTAATCATGCGAGTTTCTCATTCATCTGCATTTACAATATTTATTCCTAGCCTTGACTAATATTTTTTGTTTATTATATGTATCCCTTCGCCTTGTTGATCTCTTATGTTTTTAATATTTTCCCCTTGGGTTCCCAAATTCCTTTGCTTTATAATATTAAACCCTTGGGTTTATTATTTCTTTTTGTATATAATATTAACAATCCCTTCTGTTTAATAATTAGTTGATTTTAAAATTGATATTGATTCTTATGGTTTATTAATTTCTTAGGTTTTTGAATTTAAAATATTTATTCTTAGGGTTTGTTAGTCTCTTCTATTTTTAATATTTATCCCTTGGCCTTATTGATTCCTTAAATTTCTGGATTCTTTCGATTCGTAATATTATTCCCTTCACTTTATTAAATCCAAATATTGGGGTTTAAATATTAGTCGTGGAGTTTAATACTAATGCATTGTCCAATTTCACATTATGAAAAACACTCACTCGATATGAAAATCAACCATGGGAAACCATTGTTAATTAGCATTAGCCATAGTCATTCAGTGTCATCCATGATCAAATGTCACATTCTGAAAAATATTGTCTCAATATGAAAATCGCCCATGGCCAACCATGGTCATAGTTGGTCCAACGTCGCATTGTGACAACATTTGTCTCAATGTTTAAATCAAGCATGGTAAACCATGTTTATTCCCCTCCGTTTATAATATTAATAATCATGTGACTTTATCAATGATTTTTATTTAAAATATTGATTCCTAAGATTTATTAATCTCTTTATTAATCATGTGAGTTTCTCATTCATTTGTATTTAAAATATTTATTCCTAGCCTTTACTATTTTTTTTTGTTTTTTATACGTATCCCTTGGCCTTGTTGAACTCTTATATTTTTAATATTTTTCCCTTGGGTTCCCCAATTCCTTTGGTTTATAATATTAAAACCTTCGGTTTATTAGTTCTTTTGGTTTATGATATTAATACTCCCTTGTCTTTATTAATTAGTTGATTTTAAAATATTGATTCTTATGGTTTATTAATTTCTTAGGTTTTTGAATTTTAAAGATTTATTCTTATGGTTTGTTACTCTCTTGTGTTTTTAATATTGATCCCTTGGCCTTATTGATCCCTTAATTTTTCGGATTCTTTCGGTTCATAATATTATTCCCTTCAGATTAATAAATCTAAATATTGGGGTTTAAATATTAGTTCTGGAGTTTAATACTAATGCATAGTCCAATTTCACATTATGAAAAACACTGACTCAATATGAAAATCAACCATGTGAAACCATTTTTAATTAGCATTACCCATAGTCAATCAATGTCATCCATGATCAAATGTCAAATTCTGACAAAAATTGTCTCAATATGAAAATCGCCCATGGCCAACCATGGTCATAGTTGGTCCAATGTCACATTGTGATAACAATTGCCTTAATGTTTAAATCAAGCATGGTAAACCATGTTTATTCCCCTCGATTTATAATATTAATAATCGTGTCACTTTATCAAAGATTTTTATTTATAAAATTGATTCCTAAGATTTATTAATCTATTTATTAATCATGTGAGTTTCTCATTCATTTTCATTTAAAATATTTTTTCCTAACCTTTACTAATATTTTTTGTTTTTTATAGTATCCCTTGGCCTTGTTGATCTCTTCTGTTTTTAATATTTTCCCCTTGGGTTCCCCAATTCCTTTGGTTTATAATATTAAACCCTTGGGTTTATTAGTTCTTTTGGTTTATAATATTAATAATCGCTTGTGTTTATTAATTACTTGATTTTAAAATATTGATTCTTATGGTTTATTAATTTCATGGTTTTTGAATTTAAAATATTTATTCTTAGGGTTTGTTACTCTCTTGTGTTCTTAATATTGATCCTTTCGCCTTATTGATCCCTTTTGTTTTTAATAATTTTCCCTTGGGTTCACCAATTTCTTTGATTTATAATATTAAACCCTTGGTTTGTTATTTCTTTTGGTTTATATTATTAATAATACCTCAGGTTTACTAATCTCTTGTGTTTAAAATACTAAATACTATGGTTTTTGGGTTTAAACTATTTATTATTAGGGTATATTACTCTCTTGAGTTTAAAATATTACTTCTTAGGGTTTATGAATTTCTTCTTTTATAATACTAATATTTATCCCTTAGGTTTATAACATTTTTCCGTTGGGTTTACTAATTTCATGGGTTTATAATATTAAATTCTTGTGTGTATTTTTTCCTCACCTTTATAATTTTAATACTTCCTTTGGTTTATAATATTACTTATTTTGGTTTACAACATTAATAATCCGTTGAGTTTATGTAACACCCCTAGTTTATGTTTTCTTTCAAAGCTAGACATTTGAACTTTAATCCTAAGGGGAGTGGACCCCAAATGGATAAGTATTTTATGGATGTAATTAAATATTTAATTCTAAGAAAATGAATAAAATAATTCTGTGCAGATTGACCAAAATTAGAATTATGAGATCACTTGCTAAATCCATGAGGATGGATAAAGGAAAATACTTTCCCCAAAAATCTTTCAAAAATCCTTGAAAGAAATTATTTCCAAATTAGATTTTGAGGAAAATCTAGTTTCCCCAATGATGTGGAGAGTAGTTGGGAGGAGGTAAAATGATGGGAAAAGCAGAAAGCAACTTTAAAAGTCCCTAAATATGGAAGCCTAGGAAAACAGGAAGAAAAGCATCCTGATATTCTGGACGCAGAATTAGAAACAGGCTTTGGGGAGCAAAAGCTTAAATAAGCTATTCCTGAACAGATCAGGGGGTTGGTCTGTTCTGAAGAAGTGATCTCAACTCGGGGGTGAGTTTTGGAGATATAGGGACTCTACGATTGGGAGGATTGGTCAAGTACCAAAGCGGTATGCTCACAGTAATGATGAACAATTGAAAATTTAATTGTGTTGTGAATAATTGTAGTTACCTATGTATATTTTGTTTCTGGTTTATAACAGTGTTCCATACATTTACAGAGTTAAGAAGGGATTAAACCCTCTTTGTTCTGCATGGTTGTAGGAACTAGGAAAATGAGGAAAATTCATCCAGAAGCTCTAAACTAGCCTTTGATTTAAATCTAGAGATTTATGTTACCTCATGATTCATAATTATGTAACTTTAATCTGCTTCTATTAATAGGATTTAAAACAGTGAACACTGAAGACAATTCGAAGATGTGAGTGGTAAGAAATTTGTTAAATTTACTAAGTAAGTAAAGACCTGTGTGTTCCAAAATAGGAATACATGTTTGTCTATAACTTGCATTCTACAACAAGGAAAGATTGGAAAAACATATATTTAGTGCTTTATATAACTTCAGCTAGTAAAGAGACCTAGCTAACCATAGTTATCAAATCTGCAAACAACTGTAGTATGAGATATATATATATAGATAACTGGTATGTGATTAACATCCTTCACAAAAGAATGGTCCAAACAGAACACTTATGGGGAAATAAGATGAGCATGTGAATTTCTATATAATGCATGCAACTATAAAAGCTGTGAAAGTTAATACATAATTCACCCACCAGATCTATATAAATTTATAGTCAAGAGTATTTACTTAACAATATAGGTGTTGAAACTGTTAAACTAGAAAAATTTATAAGTGTATAGTTGCAAAAATATTATGAATAATAGAAGTGAATATTATCATAAAACCTCAACTAAGAAGCATATATAGAGTCCACAGCTGTGTTATATAATCTACATGAAATGATAGACTCTGTGGGCATGGAAAATTTCTCATGCACTGAAAGAGTCAGACTTGAACACTCAAATAACAAATAGAGATTTACATGAATTATGCTTGTACAATACGGAGGAACAGAAGAAAATAAAATAACACTAACGAGCTTATAAATTTCTCTAGTCTAACTTGTACGGATAGACTTCTGCGAGAAATAATCCATATGAGTGTTTATACGAAAATAAAAGGTGGAGGAAGCATAAACCCACAAATGAACCAACTATGTCAATCAAATGGAAGAAATCCAGATGTAACCGAAATAAAACGTTTATCATGAACAACAACATGAACTAGCCACTTGAATTTTCTAAGTATAACAAATCTCTATTCCTCGTCAAATAGGAAGGAAATACATACATGAAAAATCCATAGGTAAAGTCCTGAAGTACATTAAGAGAACTATGTCTTTGATAAATTAAATTGCGATAATGTGATCATAGCACCCATAAAATCAGAGTCTGAGTAATACTAATTAGTCTCACGAAGTTATTACAATTACAGTAGTAAGCGAAAAATATGAAAGGTAGACCAGAGGGGTCTGGATAAAAATTTGGTAGAACCACGACATGAGAGTCGAGCTTCAATACGACCAGTAGGTGGGGATACCGACCTGAAAGAGACAAGGGCACTGAAATTAACGCGAGTGCAACAACCCTTTTTCCTTGTATCCTCGAGAAGGAAAATTATATGGGATTCAGATTTACCTGTAACTAAAGCAATAAACAGTGAGAATATGAATCGACCAACTGATGTGAATGATATCACCAAAATTTATAATAACAAACTCTGAGTTACCTGGCAAATACGAAGCTTATTTCCGTCAAAAAGACCTGAAATCGAGGTAGTGCATAGCATAAAAAAAAAATTAGAAAACCATAGGTTCTATAGGGGAATGATAAAAACCCCTTAACTAATGATACAAGTGAATAGATTCTTGCCTAAGGTATGTATCGCTCACTGGAGAAGAGAAGAAAAAAATCAATACCCCACCATTCGAACCCCATCATCTAAGTCACGAAGGACGAGTAGAAATATTCCCTATCAAGAAACCAGGGCGTATTAGTCTCACGCAGCGTTAAGCAAAAGCCCAACGCATTAGACGAAGAGATAGTGGCATAAACAAAAGAATCAATATATTAGTACAGGAAAATTGCCATGAGACATTGTTCAACGAACCCAAACACGGTCGAGACTATGAACGAGGCTACAGGGAAGAAATTATTTTATCTAAACCCAGCTCTCGCAATTTCCACAGAGAAATTTTACATATCAAGCTATAGAGACAGAACGTGAGTTTTACTGTAAAATGAGCGACGTGCATAGAAAATCATACCTGGAATTAAATTTCTATGGATAGGAGTTAAGCCAGATGTCTAGATGAGCCGACACTTAGCTCCTCAAATGTGTAGAGTCTCGACATCGAGAGGTAAGTGAAACAAATGAAGGGCGAAAGGACCGCTTCAATACTAAAGCAGAGATTTATATCACCGTGTCAAATCCAGAAAAGCAACGAAAACCTAAGGGATGAAACAATCACCACTGTCCAGGTGGCTTTATATCCATAGCTTATACACAAATCGAGTGGTAGAGATTGCTATTAATACCTATCCATCCAATACATAAATCCAGAGATATATGAAATCTATTATACAGTACTTTCATTAATGTCATATGGAAGGCGTAAATTAAACAGTGTTCCAGCGTTGCGTATAGACCGAAACGTGAAAACATCCAACTCTGCATGTGGACGCCATGAAATCCAACGAAATGAAAAGAAGAACCAACGGAGTGGCATCTCATAAGAAGACGTGGAAAATTGAAGGGATTGCGTAGGCCAAAACCCTGAGCCATCGTTTCCAACGAGACAGAAGAAACACATCGCAAAATTTTACGCCCATCCCCATAGTAATATCACATTAAATGGAAGCATACGTGAAAAACCAATGATGCAATGGTAACGTTCATTCACTTCAGCACATTGGCCACAAAAACTATATCAAGTGAATAAAATCGAAATCAGTTATAAATAAAACCAATAAACCATGTGATGCCTCGTATAAATTGACATGCCACATGAGATTTTCAATCTTGGAATGGTACGAATATGTAATCCAACGAATCATATACTAAACATAAATTCCATGAGAGCGTGCTATTGAACACGAAAGAGTAGGTATATTGAGACCTCCAATAATAATGTGACAAGGGTAAGTGAGAATGTCGAAAGGTGTAGATAAATGCACATAGAGGAAAAAATGCATAGAGATTTATGTAACCATATAATCATGGTTTGGGGGTAAAAGGTATATATAATAGTGTGATATGGGCATAGATGTATTTAACATGAGCCCAACCCTTTTATGAAAAATAAATAAATTTCCATACAGTAATAAGAATAGGAATGGGAATCCTATTCCACGTCAGATTGCAAATGACGAAATTCGTAAAGAAGACTAGAGTTGAAATGTAATTAGAAAAAAAAAAATTTGGTAAGGAAGAGACGTTACAAATGGTATCAGAGCTCATGTTATACAAAACTGGGCTGTTGTTGTGTGTGCTCACTGTAAAATGATTTACTGTTGAAATATTTTTTATTTTTTTTTTAATTACTGATCTGTGTTGTTTAGTGTGCAGTGGTGCTGGGATGGCAGAAGGTGAAGAAATTTATGTTTATATGCATGATGAAGATAATACACCAGATCCCAACGCTTCAGTGCTAGCTATGTTGCACAGTTTGCAACGAGAAATGGCTGAGCTAAGAAGCCAGAATGACAGATTGTCATTAGCCAGTGAGGAGCAGGAAAAGCTCATCAGAGAACGAACTTCGCAGAACAGCCAAGAAGGTGAAGGTTCCGGAAAGATGAAGACTGATGAGTCTGAGGAAGATGATGCTGTTAGGCATCAGTATAAGCAGAAAAATTAATTACAGGGGGAATTCCGAAAGATCAAGCCTCCCTCCTATGATGGGGAGAAGGAGGAAGATGCTGAAGCCTGGTTGTTGAACATGATTAAATATTTTCAAGTCTATGAATATGAAAGCAATCTGAAAGCTAGAGTAGCTGTCTACCAGCTACAAGGTATGGCTACCTTGTGGTGGGAGGAGACAAAAATGGTTCATGCCATTGATGAAAAGACAGTTACTTGGGAAGATTTCCAGGTTAAGTTTAAAAACCGCTATTTAAATGAACGTTATTATGATGATAAAGAAAAAGAATTTCATGAGCTTAGATTGGGAAAACTTACTGTTGATGAATTTGTCACTAAGTTTACAAATCTATTGAGATATGTCCCTTACATCTGTGAAGAGAAGGCAAAGGTGCAAAGGCTTCTGAACTGTTTGCCTGTTGTATACAAACAAAAGATCGAGTTTGATAACCCAAAAACTATGGACGAGGCAGTGAGGAAAGCTAGATTATGCTATCAACAGTTTAAGGGAAAGGTTGAGCATGGAAAAGGCTGGCTAAATAAAGGTGAAACTAATGGAAAGAAATAGAAACTAGCTTACTTAAGGAATTTTGGTAGGGACCATCAGAGGAAAAAGTTTAATAAACCAAAAGAAAGCCAAACAGCTCAGTCTCAAATTGGTTCCAAACAACTAGATGAAGAAAATAAGAAGGAAGGCACAGTCAAAATGAGGGAACCTTTGAAATGCTGGGGATGTGGAGAACCCCATCTTTTGAGGGATTGTCCCCACTGAAACATTCAGATGATTATGAGAGATCGCAAAGCTACCACAGTAAATGACATAGCAAGAAATATGCCCACTGTCAGTGCAGCCTTGGAGAATCGACAAGCAGAACATCAAGCTACCATGGTTGAAATGGAGGGTAAGATTTCTGACCAATCTGTTACAGTTTTGATTGATCCAGGTGCTTCTTTGAGTTACATTAGTCCAAAAATTTTAGAAAAATGCAATCTCAAAACTGAAAAATTTCAGCAGTCCTAGTTGGTCCAGTTAGCTACTGGCACCAAGAGGAAAGTAACTCATAAGTTACCTCAAACAACAATCAAATTAAATGATTTTCAAACAGAAGTGAATTTAAACATTTTTCCATTAGGTTCATATGACATGCTGATAGGAATGGACTGGCTAGAAAAGAAGAAGGCCATGATGAACTGTTGGGATAAGACCCTGCATTGTATAGATGAAGGGGGGAAACCTTTTATTATCAAGGGAAAACCAAAACCCATCTTTGTAAGAAAAATATCAGCACTGCAATTAAAGCGAACAACTAGGAAAGGATACCAAGTCTATGCAGTACATGTAGAAGAGACAGAACAGAAAACTGAAGAAAATATGCTGGATGCTTTACCAATAGTAAGAGAGTTTAAGGAAGTCTTCTAGATGATATTCCTCATCTTCCCCCCAAAAGAGAGATTGACTTTTCAATCGATTTAGTGCCGGGAGCAACACCTATTTCCCGAGCCCCTTATCGAATGAGTCCCCCCGAACTCATGGAACTGAAAATGCAATTGCAAGAATTGTTGGATAAGGGCTATATCCGACCGAGTGTGTCTCCTTAGGGAGAACCAGTTCTATTTGTGAAAAATAAGGATGGAACCTTTAGGATGTTCATTGATTATCGTCAACTGAATAAGTTGACTATTAAAAACCGATACCCTTTGCCCAGAATTGATGATATTTTTGACCAAGTGAGAGGAGCTTTAGTATTTTCGAAGATTGACTTAAGGACTGGTTATCACCAGCTCAGAATTGAAGATGAAGACATCAGTTGAACAGCTTTTCGAACCAGGTATGGTCATTAAGAATTTGTAGTCCTACCTTTTGGTTTGACAAATACCCCTGCCACCTTTATGTGCCTAATGAATAGTGTGTTAAACAAGTACTTGGATAAATTTGTACTCGTGTTCATAGATGATATTTTAGTTTATTCCAAAAATGAGGAGGAGCACAAAGAGCACTTGAGGATAGTGCTGCAAACGTTGAAAGAAAACCAGTTATATGCCGAATTCAGTAAATGTGAATTCTATAAGGACAAGATCCAATACTTGGGACATATTATTTCTGAACAAGGGTTGGTTGTTGACCATGAAAAGATAAAGGCTATTAAAGAATGGCCTGTGCCCACTGATGTTTCAGAAATATGATCATTCATGGCGATTGCAGGTTATTATCATATATTTGTGGAGATATTGTCTGCCATAGCATATCCCATAACATCACTACAAAAGAAGGGTGTCAAATTTGAGTGGACTAAAAAATGCCAAAACAGTTTTGATGAATTAAAACTAAAACTCACTACAGCCCCTATACTGAAGATTGCAGATCCTGATAAAGAATTTTTTCTATGTACAGATTTCTGTAGAGAGGGGTTGGGAGGAGTCCTTTTGCAGGAAAATTCAGTTATTGCATATTAATCTAGGAAACTGAAGACACATGAACAAAACTATAGTGCATATGATTTGGAGTTGGCTGTTGTTATTCATGCCTTGAAGATGTGGCAACATTATCTTCTTGGAAATAAATTTACATTGATGACATATCATATTAGTCTTAAATATTTCTTTTCCCAAACTGATTTGAATGCTCGACAAGCCAGATGGCTGTCTTTTTCAGAGTGAATTTGATATGGACATAAAACATATCAGAGGGAAATAAAATAAAATTGTTGATTCTTTGAGCAGAAATGCTTGCCAACACATAAACATCATTAGAATTAGTGTAAAATTGGAGTTAGAAGATTTAGTGAAACAGGTAGCAGACCAGGATCCGAATTATGAGAACTTACAGGTGAAAATACTAAGGAAGGAGATGGCTGAATACATTCAAAGCCAGAAAGGATTGATTTGCTACAAAAATGGATTATATGTTCCCAATGTAGAGGCTTTGAAGAGAGAGATCCTAGATGAATATCACAAACAGCCGTATGCAGGGCATCCTGGATATCATAAAATGTTAACAGCTTTGAAAAAGAATTTGTTTTGGCCAGGAATGAAAAGAGATGTAGCAGAATATTTAGCTAGATGCATGGAGTGTCAAATAGTTAAATTTGAACACCATCATCCTGCTAGTCTTTTAAATCCTTTGTCGATTGCGGAATGGAAATGGGACACAGTTTCTATAGATTTTATAACAGGGCTACCCAAAACTAAATACCAGCACAATTCAGTGATGGTAGTAGTAGACACTTTAAAAAAAGCTACACACTTCATACCTGTAAAGTCTACTTTTGGGACAGCCCAAGTAGCAGATGTGTTTCTAAAAGAGATAGTAAGATTACATGGGGTCCCAAAGGTGATTGTTTCAGACAGAGATGCTAAGTTCACAGCAGCCTTTTGGAAAGGTCTATTTGGAGGTATGGGCACTAAGTTGAATTTTAGTACTGCCTATCACCCTCAGACCGACAGTCAGACAGAGAGAACTAATTAGATTTTGGAGGATATGCTGAGAATGTATGTGATGGATAGGCCATCAAAATGGGAAGACTACTTGCATTTAGCTGAATTTGCTTATAATAACAGTTATCAATCCTCCATCCAAATGAGTCTGTTTGAAGCACTCTATGGAAGGAAATGTTTTACTCCTTTGAGCTGGAGACAACCTGAGGATAAGCTAATGTTGGGACCAGATGCTTTACAAGAGATGGAAAGAATTGTTAAACAAATACAAAGAAACATCAAGACAACACAAGATCGCCAGAAAAACTATGCTGGTAAGAAGAGGGTACATCGAGAATTTAAAGTGGGAGAACATGTGTATTTCATATTAAACCCAAAAAGAGCACACTTTATGCTGGAAGTTGTGCAAAACTGGCTCCTAGATATTGTGGTCCTTTTGAAGTATTAGAAAGGGTGGGACCAGTGGCTTACAAGATGGCCTTACCACCCCATGTTAGAGTTCATGATGTGTTTCATGTTTCATTATTAAAAAGATATGTACATGATGCTTCTCACATAGTTGATTGGAATGTGATACGGGTGGAACCAGAAGGGGAGTTCCTTCCAGAACTGCTTCAAATATTGGAGCGGGAAGAAATTGAATTGAGGAACAAAATGGTAGCAAGAGTAAAGGTGCAGTGGAAGCACTTTACTGCTGAAGAAGCTACCTGGGAAAGGGAACCTGAGATGATGGAAAGATATCCATCTTTGTTTGGAAAATAAACTCTAGTAGTTAGTTATCAACACTGAGGACGGTGTTTGTTTTCAGAGGGGGAATATGTAACACCCTTAGTTTATGTTTTGTTTCAAAGCTAGACATTTGAACTTTAATCCTAAGGGGAGTGGACCCCAAATGGATAAGTATTTGATGGATGTAATTAAATATTTAATTCTGAGAAAATGAGTAAAATAATTCTATGCAAATTGACCAAAATGAGAATTATGAGATCACTTGCTAAATCCATGAGGATGGATAAAGGCAAATACTTTCCCCAAAAATCTTTCAAAAATCCTTGAAAGAAATTATTTCCAAATTATATTTTGAGGAAAATCTAGTTTCCCCAATGATGTGGAGAGTATTTGGGAGGAGGTAAAAAGCTGGGAAAAGCAGAAAGCAGCATTAAAAGTCCCTAAATAGGGAAGCCTAGGAAAACAAGAAGAAAAGCATCCTGATATTCTGGACGCAGAATTAGAAATAGGCTTTGGGGAGTGTTAGTGTCACTCTAGTCATACTGCCATCAGTGATCAAAATTTCTCTTTTGCATTTGCATATTAGGAGTCCCATAATAATCAATTTCGCCATTCCGTTAGGTCATGGATTCATTGATGGTAGTAATTTGTTACCAGTTTCCCTCATGAGGTACTTGCTGATTTTCCTTCCTATGATCTTCAATCATTTGTCACTTTCATTCTCAAAATCATATTAGTAGGTCATAGGATGGGTCTCATTAGTCTCTAAGGTCTCGCCATGGTCAAATTAATGAGTCAAGTGTCAAATAAAGATCAGCGAAGTCATGAGGAAGTCAACAAATACAAAGTCATAGCACTAGGAAGATCAAAGATATCATTTGTTTGGTTTGATGCAAGCTTCACCTCAAAACCATGTTTTGAGGTGAAGACATGATACTTTTCCTTTCAGCCACAATTCAGAAGCTGTTATCTCCACAAAGTGATGTCTCTACCTTCAGAGAATTTTTCCGCAGTATGTTCAGCGCCAAATCATCTTCAAAGTAGATCCATTAGAAAGAGCCCGGAAAGAGCTTTCCAACGGTATAATACACTCTCAAAACTGGCTTCTAGATTGAATTTTGTGCTTAAGTGAAGTAAAAGCCCTCTATTCCCTAAGCCCCACCTATTTCCCATGTTTCCCCTTTAACTTTATGTTCAAATCCCTTTAAAAACCCCTTCCTTCCCCCTTCCGATTATAATATCGCATTGTAAATAATTTAATAAAATATGCAATTTTATTACCCAACCACTTCCCCTCCATGCCTTTGGACTTTATAATAAAAAACTTCATATTACAAAGTCCCTCCCCTTAAACACTTCTCCGACCAATACCCCACAAACTTTATAACAAAGTTATATCATATATATAAACCCCACCACTTTAGCGCAAAATCGCAAGATCGCAAGTTTAGAGATTCAAGTGTCTTGTAGATGTGGAATTTGCGATGTGCGATGTGTGATCATCACAAAATTCCCATCGCAAAATTCCTGTCGCAAAATTCCCATCGCAAAATTCCCGTCGCAAGATCCCCGTCGCAAATTCCCATCGCAAATTCCCATCGCTAATTCCCATCGCAAAATTCCCATCGCAAAATTCCCGTCGCAAAATCCCCGTCGCAAAATTCCCATCGCAAAATTTCCATCGCAAATTCCCATCGCAAATTCCAATATTGCAATTGCGATTTTATCCCCGGGCCCACCATACAGCACTTACTCCCCATTATAATATAAAGGCCCTTTCCCCTTTGTAAGTCCCAAAATCGCATTTTATTACATTTATTAAAGGACTTCCCATGGTTTAATCCAACCGCATCGAAAGTTTTATTTTGTATATATTTTCCCGCTCCCCGATCCCGATTGCGACTAAGATGCTGGTCCCGCCTCCTCTCCCTTCCTTCTTATTCACTATTTCCCTTCACGAAAGGCATTATTTCAGTTTATTCCAGTTTACTGCAACGACATCTTATTAAAAGCTAGTTATTCAAAAGGAATAATGGAAAGAAAAGCGACAGCCACAGGCCGAGACCCAAATTGTAACAGTCACATCTTCAGTTACGTTGTAGAGAAATCTACGTTACAATTTTTTTCCTTCTCACTGGCCAGATGTAATGCAGCTCTTCCTTTACAAAGAGACTATTGGATTTTGGCCTTCTATCTTCAGTTGTGATTTCTCCCCTTCCATCGATTTGTATTCCGGAAAAATTCGTCTATTTATTGTAAATTCTAATTATTTGCAAAGAGAAAAAAGTCTGAGGTCTGAAAACTCAGAAGTAGGGGAATAGTGTGGCAGTGAGCTCTGCGCTCCGTTGTACAGTTTGGCAGGGAATTAAATAAAGTGATGCAGCTCTGATTTATGGGATTCATGTGGTATGAGTTTTAGCATATGTTTCTCCTTTATGTTTCATATATATTTTGTTATGTTACACCATTCATTCATTAACATCTCCAGTTGAATGTTTTCAAGTTAGAAAGGTAGAATCCATTTTATATGCTCTGCCTTGGGAAATCATTCATACTCTGTGTATTTTCTTCTGTTTGAAAAGGATTAATTTATTATGCCCTTTTCAGCTTCTCAACAGTCTTTCCATTTCATCTTATTTAGACTTGATTGCTAAACCTCCTACCTATCTTGCCCTATGAAATATTCTGTATCCCGATTTAATTCCTCAGTTCATACTGTCTTCTTGTCCCATACATCCCTGAAATTTCAGTAATTCATCAAAACTCTTTTTTCCATTTATATACCTAGCCTAAAATCAGTTCATTACCATTTTATTGAATATCTATTCTACGGAGAGAACCCTCTCCTGTCCTTGTAGGGCTAGCTACAAGGCTGAGCATGGTTTAGTTGTTACCCTGATTTTCCTTTTTCAGCCTGAGGTTCAGATTGGGTGCTAACATATCTAGCGACCATACTGGGGAAGCAATTACAAAATTTTTCGTAGAAGATTTATCACCCTAGTAATATTTTTCTGGCAAAGTCTCGATGATGATATTTCAGAATTTTCTAGGCTGATATAAATATTGTATAGTAGTAAGTTGACCACACTGGCTTCAAGAAGATATACAAGGGCTAATCCCGATCCAAATCCTCCCCCTGTGTTCAAAAATCCAAATCTTATCCCAAGGATAGTCAGAAGACAAGAGGGATCGCCAAGTCCTACACCTATTTTTAGGTCCCATACTTGGCCCAGTGAATGTTTTTTCGTAGAGGAGATTTCTTTTGATGAGAATTTTGAGCTTTATTTGTTTAGAAGTAAGTCTGAAACTACACTTGAAGACACGATTTTAGATCCGGAGTTTCTTGTAGATATTGAAGTTCAGAGAGAAAATTCTTCCATTGATGACTACATTTTGAATTCGCCTCAGTCCATCACTACAACTTATATTCCTGAGCGTTCAGAATCATCAGGCGAAGCATTCCATCCTCCTAATTCATCAGCATTCCCATCAATCAATTCCCAGTTTTCATCTCCTCCATCAACACCTACCTCAAATTCCAGCATTACAAACGTTGTGGTAAATCCTCACAAAAATATGGCTGCCCAGTATGCACCCTTGGTTTTACCTCAGGTTCTCAATGATATGCCTGCTGATTATCAGAGTAAAATTGCTATCTTTGATGCCACTCAGGGCATTACAGCCCAACAGCATGTTGACAAGATGAATGACTTTTTTGACTTGCATGAAGTGGAAGAAGAGAATGTAGCAACCAGGTTGTTTGTTCAAAGCTTCGGAGGAGAAGTGAGAAAGTGGTTCATAGCTTTACCAGCAGGCTCTATTCACACTTTGCAAGAGTTACACACACAGTTCCTAGACCAGTGGGAGGTGAAAAGGAACCCACACCAAATTCTGTCTGAATATGAGAATATGAAAAGAAATGTGGGTGAAACTATGCAAGACTATTGTTTAAGATTCAATGCTGCATACAATGCTATTCCGGCCAACCTCAAACCACCCGTGGATTCAGCTATGCTAAAGTTTCCGGACGGTTTTGATGTCGATATGGCATATCAGCTGCGTGAAAGAGATCCATCGTCTCTTGAAGAAATGCAAAAAATAGCAGTAAGCGTTGAAGCTAATCTGCTGACCAGAAGAGCTCGAGCTAGAACCGAAAAGAAAGTCGTGGTGAAAGAGGAAGCCTCCACTTCGGACAGCAGAATGGACACTCTAATTCATACAATGGAAAATATGGTTGAGCATTTGATGATTTCCGACAGACCCGAAACTCAAATAAGAAATCCAAATTTTAGAGGACAGCAGCAAACGCAATTTAGAATTAGACAGAGAGAACAAAGGGCGCAAGACCAAGCGGCACCACAACAGCCAATTAAAACACCGTTACAGCAGAACTACGTGCAAGGGACTGACTCAGACGACGATGGTCCTCTGTTTGAAACCAATCATTTTTTCATAGCTGATGGTGCACCCATTTTCCTCACAGAAGACGAAGAATACATAGTGGCGACTCCAGACATTCAAGGGGATGAAAATATCATTTTGGCCAATGACGTGGTGTTATAAAAGGAATCTGATGACTACCAGAGAGGTTATATGAACGCGATGTCAGCCCAGCAAGGGCAGTATTCTCTAAGGAATAGAAACGTCACCATCAGCCCCATTGAAAGGAGAAAAGAACTACAAATGAAGGATGAAGCACAGAAGAAAGGAAAAGAGCCAGCCAATCCTTCATCCAGCAAAGCACCCACAGCTGAGAACGCTGCAAAAGAAAAAGGCCAGCAGAACGTAGCGAGAGAACAAATGGAGAAGAAAGACCCTCCTATTAAAGAGGTAGAAAAAGCTCCCTCCTTTAATTTATAAAATGAAATTTCCAAGTTGAAAGTGTCCGTGCCCTTGACCGAGTTGGTAAAGAATAGTGTATATAAAAATCAGGTGTCTAAAGTCTTGCAAATTGACCCTCTTTCTGATATGGTTAATGTGGAGGATGACTACCCCGAACTTAATTTTGGTCCAACCACACAAGAGTCTGAAGAAAATGAAGTTCCCCCCTTTTACCTCAGTCTTAGGTTACATGAGTTTATCTTTCATAATGCCATGTTAGACTCCGGGGCCTCCCATAATTTAATGCCCAAAGCTGCCATGGAGAAGTTAGGCCTTGATGTTACTAGAAAATACCATGATTTGTACTCTTTTGATTCAAGTAGGGTCCACTGTATTGGTCTCATCAAAGATTTAGTAGTGTCTTTAGATCAAATCCCAGCCAAAAATGTCTTGATGGATGTAGTTGTTGCTGATGTCCCACCAAGGTTTGGAATGCTCCTATCTAGGTCTTTGGGTGCCAAACTTAAGGGGACCATACAACTTGATTTCTCCTATTCCACAATCCCTATGTTTGGCCAGTTGAGAAAGTTATATAGGGAAAAGAAAATGAAATACATGATCACTAGCAAAGACAAGCCAGTAAATCATCCCATCAATGCAGTACACACAGATTTAGAGTCTTTTGTCTTATATTCAGATGGTGGTTTAAATGATGAGGATGTTCAGTTGGTACAAGTGGAGGAGATACCTGAGATTTCAGAAAATTTCAGAGAAATCCTCAAACAGGAAAAAGACAAAGCAGCAAGTACTTCTAAGCCTTCTGCCTGCCAGCAACAAATGGATAATGAACAGCCAGAAATCAGCCAAGGCAAAGAAGAGAAAGAAACAAATTTTCAGCATATACAAGAAGAAGAAGAAGTTCTCTGGAGTATGGATTTTGATGGAGCTGTTAGCAAGGATGGAGCTGGCATTGGAATATGGATTAGGAGTCCTATTTTTCAACCTGAGAAGGTCCCTAGTAATGTTAGAGTATGTGCTTACAAGTTGGCTTTTGAATGCTCTAACAATGAAGCAGAGTATGAAGCTGTGATTGCAGGCCTCAAAATCTTGAAGAAGTTGAAGGCAAAAAGGATTTCTGTGTATGATGACTCTGAGTTAATAATCAAGCAGGTGAAAGGAGAGTACCAAGCTAAACATCCAAGACTGAGGGCATACAGAAATGCAGTTCTATACATTTTGAAGACATTCCCAGAGTACACTTTGACAGCAGTGCCCAGGATGCAGAATCTTATTGCTGATTCTCTTGCAACTACTGCAAGTAACCTGAAAATTCCGATGAACTCCAGCAACAAATTCGAAATCCATGTCAAACATAGGCCTGTTGTTCCGGATAATTTGAGGTATTGGCAAGTATTTTGGGATGATAATGAGATAAATGCATTTTTGCAAGGTGATGGAAAATTCAAGGACACTCTCATAGAAGGTGAGTATGTGGTGGATGATCAAGAAATGGAAACAAGCGAGATGGACATATTGCAGCTGAAAGATAACGTAATTCCTAGAGGTCTCATACCTCTATAGGAGATGTTTGATCAGGACGATGTTGCAAAGAAGCCAAGCTTGGTGCCCACAGAGAAAGGAGTTGAAGATGTGAATCTTGGAACACCTGATCAGCCCAAGTTCGTGAAATTTTCAAAGACATTTTCCCCTAAAGCGAAGAATAAGTATGTGAAGTTGCTTTCCAAATTTTCTGATGTATTTTCATGGGATTATTCAGATTTGAAAGTGTATAATAGGAACATAATCCAGCATACTATTCCTATCAATCCAGATCAAAATCCATTCAGACATAAGCTGAGAAGAATCAATTCGAAGCTGCTGCCATCCATTGAAAAAGAGGTAAACAGATTATACAAAGCTGGTATCATAGTCCCCATTAGATTTTCTGACTGGATTTCAAATTTGGTCCCGGTATGTAAGAATACTGGAGAAATAAGGTTGTGCATAGATTTTCGGAACTTGAATAAGGCTTCCTTAAAGGATAATTATCCACTTCCGAAAATGGACCATATTCTGAAGAGAGTAGTTGGAGCATCCAGGATGTCATTACTTGATGGCTACTCAGGCTACAACCAAATATTGGTGCATGAGAAGGACCAAGATAAAACTGCCTTCACAACACCCTGGGGAACCTTCCAGTATGCCAAAATGCCTTTCAGACTGAAGAATGCAGGAGCTACTTTCCAACGTGCAATGGACATCGCCTTTGCAAATGAAAAAGATATTTTTCTGGTTGTTTATTTGGATGATTTGATAGTGTTTTCAGGATCAGATGATGAGCATTTATACCATTTGAGAGTTGTTTTTCAGCGATGCATAAAGTTCGGAATTTCTCTCAATCCCAAGAAGTGCCTCTTCGCCATGGATGAAGGCAAGCTGCTGGGACATATCATCTCCAAAGATGGTATTCGCATCGATCCAGCTAGAGTGGAGGCAATCCAGCTCATAGACCTCCCACGAAACAAGAAGGAGATCCAAGCATTCAATGTTAAGATGAACTTCTTACGTCGATTTATACCCAATCTGGCTAAGCATTTGAGGGAAATGACTAATATGTTAAAGAAAGACAGCACTGTTAAATGGAGTGAGGAGGCTATCAAATCATTCAATCTGGTAAAGTTTTCTTTTTCCAATGCCCTAGTTTTGATCAGTCCTCACTACACTCAAGACTTTATCATATTTTCGTTTGCATCTGAGCATACTTTAGTGGCTATTTTAATGCAAAAGAGAGACGAGATCGAAAAGCCAATTGCCTTTTTCAGTAGAACTATTAGAGACGCCGCTTTGAGGTACAATATCATTGAAAAATAGGCATTGGTCCTTATCAAAGCATTGAAGGATTTCAGGGTCTATATTCTGCATTCACATACTATAGCATATGTCCCAAACGCAGTAGTGAAGGAGGTGCTGATGCAAACTGATCCAGAAGGTCGAAGAGGTAAGTGGATAGAAGCCATGTTGGAGTATGATCTGGAGATCAAGCCCACGAAATTGATCAAAGGCCAAGGCTTGGCGAAATTGATGGCCCAATCAAATCTGCACGCCTTAGATATAAACCTTATAACAGCAGTGGCAGAAGAGGAAGATGAAGGTTTGCTGGTTCCAATTGCAGACAGTTTTCTCCAGTCCCCGTGGTATTAAGATATCGTCTATATCCTTTAGCATTTGTCTCCTCCTACGGGCATGTCCAAGAGCAAAGGTAGATCTCTGAATATAAAATCTGCAAAATACTGCATTTTAGACAGCACTCTGTATTGGAAAGATCCAGGAGGCGTTCTACTCAATTGTTTGGTTGAAGAAGAAGTGCAGAAGGTAATGCACGAGTTTCATAAAGGCGACTGTGGTGGTCACCTGTTTTGGAAGACTACAGCTAACAAGATATTGAGAGAAGGATATTATTGGCCCACGTTATTTTCTAATTTATATAAGACAGTGATGAAATGTCACGAATGCCAAATCTTCCAAGGGAAGAAGAAATTGCTTCCACTTCCTTTGAAACCAGTTTCAGTGAACGCACCCTTTCAGTAGTGGGGGCTCGATTTTATAGGGGAGATTCATCCCACATCCTCAGCACAACACCGATGGATCTTGACAGGGACAGATTACTTTACTAAATGGATCGAGGCTGTCCCAGCCAGGCAAGCAACAGACGCGGTAATCATTCAATTCTTGGAATCGAATATTCTATCTCGTTTTGGCTGCCCCTGTAAAATCGTAACAGACAATGCAGCAACGTTCAGATCCAAGAAAATGATCGACTTTTGTGATAAATACAACATCGCGCTGGGCCATTCGACAGCTTATTATCCACAAGGAAACGGCCTGGCTGATTCATCTAACAAATCATTGGTGAATATAATTAAAAAAATGTTGGAGGCAAACAAAAGAAATTGGCACCGAAAGCTCATCAACGTGTTGTGGGCAGACAAAGTTAGCAGTAAAAGATCAATAGGTATGTCACCATTTGAGTTGTTTTATGGTACTGAGGTTGTCTTTCCTACATCCCTTACAGTCCCAGTTATGAAATTATTGCAAGAAGTTGGCAGCGAGGACAATGACAATCAGCGAAGAATCAATCAAATGATCCACCTTCAGCAAACAAGAGAGGAAGTGTCACAGAACGTTATTCAGTTGCAGGAGAAAATTAAAAAGATCTATGACAGGAAGACAAAGGCAGAAAAGTTTCAGCTGGATGATATAGTGTTGAAATGGGATGCCAGAAATGAAGACAAAGGGAAGCATGGTAAGTTCGACAATCTGTGGAAATGACCATACAGGATCTCAGCTTACAGAGGACAGAATGCCTTCTTTCTTTCAGAAATGGATGGCCAAAATTGTCCTGGAGGAGCAGTAAATGGTAGGCCTTTGAAGCACTACCATTGTTGAAAACAAAGGATCAGGATATATGTCATCATCATTGTTTATACCATGTTATGTTTATCAGAGTTCAGAGTACACAGTCATTGAAGTTTGGGGCCCAAAGTGAAGGCTATAAAACTTGAATGATATTTGTATGGTTTGGTTTATTTCAGTTTTTCAGTCTTAGTCTTGAGTCAGTGTCAGTATGCATTGTGTCAGTTTTTCATTATTTTTGACTCCATGCCCAATGGATAAGGCTACTTGGTCTACGGTGTTCTTGGCACCTCCAAGGAGCTACCATTCCCATTGGAGCCAATGTTAGTGTCACTCTAGTAATACTGCCATCAGTGATCAAAATTTCTCTTTTGCATTTGCATATTAGGAGTCCCATAATAATCAATTTCGCCATTCCGTTAGGTCATGGATTCATTGATGGTAGTAATTTTTTACCAGTTTCCCTCATGAGGTACTTGCTGATTTTACTTCCTATGATCTTCAGTCATTTGTCACTTTCATTCTCAAAATCATATTAGTAGGTCATAGGATGGGTCTCATTAGTCTCTAAGGTATCGCCATGGTCAAATTAATGAGTCAAGTGTCAAATAAAGATCAGCGAATTCATGACGAAGTCAACAAATACAAAGTCATAGCACCAGGAAGATCAAAGATATCATTTGTTTGGTTTGATGCAAGCTTCACCTCAAAACCATGTTTTGAGGTGAAGACATGATACTTTTTCTTTCAGCCACAATTCAGAAGCTGTTATCTCCACAAAGTGATGTCTCTGGTTTCAGAGAATTTTTCCATAGTATGTTGAGCGCCAAATCATCTTCAAAGCAGATCCATCAGAAAGAGCCCGGAAAGAGCTTTCCAACAGTATACTACACTCTCAAAACTGGCTTATGGATTGAATTTTGTGCTTAACTGAAGTAAAAGCCCTCTATTCCCTAAGCCCCACCTATTTCCCATGTTTCCCCTTTAACTTTATGTTCAAATCCCTTTAAAAACCCCTTCCTTCCCCCTTCCGATTATAATATCGCATTGTAAATCATTTAATAAAATATGCGATCTTATTACCCAACCACTTCCCCTCCATGCCTTTGGACTTTATAATAAAAAACTTCATATTAAAAAGTCCCTCCCCTTAAACACTTCTCTGACCAATACCCCACAAAATTTATAACAAAGTTATATCATATATATAAACCCCACCACTTTAGCGCAAAATTGCAAGATAGCAAGTTTAGAGATTCAAGTGTCTTGTTGATGTGGAATTTGCGATGTGCGATGTGCGATCATCGCAAAATTCCCATCGCAAAATTCCCGTCGCAAAATTCCCATCGCAAAATTCCCGTCGCAAGATCCCCATCGCAAATTCCCATCGCAAATTCCCATCGCAAAATTCCCATCGCAAATTCCCATCGCAAATTCCCATTGCAAAATTCCCATCGCAAAATCCCCGTCGCAAAATTCCCATCGCAAAATTCCTATCGCAAATTCCCATCACAAATTCCAATATTGCGATTGCGATTTTATCCCCGGGCCCACCATACATCACTTACTACCCATTATAATATAAAGGCCCTTTCCCCTTTGTAAGTCCCAAAATCACATGTTATTACATTTATTAAAGGACTTCCCATGGTTTAATCCAACCGCATCGAAAGTTTTATTTTGTATATATTTTCCCGCTCCCCGGTCCCGATTGCGATTAAGATGCTGGTCCCCCCTCCTCTCCCTTCCTTCTTATTCACTATTTCCCTTCACGAAAGGCATTATTTCAGTTTATTCCAGTTTACTGCAACGACATCTTATTAAAAGCCAGTTATCCAAAAGGAATAATGGAAAGAAAAGCGACAGCCAGAGGCCGAGACCCAAATTGTTACAGTCACATCTTCAGTTACGTTGTAGAGAAATATACGTTACAATTTTTTTCCTTCTCACTGGCCAGATGTAATGCAGCTCTTCCTTTACGAAGAGACTGTTGGCTTTTGGCCTTCTATCTTCAGTTGTGATTTCTCTCCTTCCATCGATTTGTATTCCCGCAAAATTCGTCTATTTATTGTAAATTCTAATTATTTTCAAAGAGAAAAAAGTCTGAGGTCTGAAAACTCAGAAGTAGGGGAATAGTGTGGCAGTGAGCTTTGCGCTCTGTTGTACAATTTGGCAGGGAATTAAATAAAGTGATGAAGCTCTGATTTATGGGATTCATGTGGTATGAGTTTTAGCATATGTTTCTCTTTTATGTTTCATATGTATTTTGTTATGTTACACCATTCATTCATTAACATATCCAGTTGAATGTTTTCAAGTTAGAAAGGTAGAATCCATTTTATATGCTATGCCTTGGGAAATCATTCATACTCTGTGTATTTTCTTCTATTTGAAAAGGATTCATTTATTATTCCCTTTTCAGCTTCTCAACAGTCTTTCCATTTCATCTTATTTAGACTTGACTGCTAAACCTCCTGCCTATCTTGCCCTATGAAATATTCTGTATCCCAATTTAATTCCTCAGTTCATACTGTCTTCTTGTCCCATACATCCCTGAAATTTCAGTAATTCATCAAAACTATTTTTCCCATTTATATACCTAGCCTAAAATCAGTTCATTACCATTTTATTGAATATCTATTCTACAGAGAGAGCCCTCTCTTGTCATTGTAGGGCTAGCTACAAGGCTGAGCATGGTTTAGTTGTTACCCTGATTTTCCTTTTTCAGCCTGAGGTTCAGATTGGGTGCTAACAGGGAGCAAAAGCTTAAATAAGCTATTCGTGAATAGATCAGGGGGTTGGTTTGTTCTGGATAAGTGATCTCAGCTCGGGGGTGAGTTTTGGAGATAGAGGGACTCTACGGTTGGGAGGATTGGTCAAGTACCAAAGTGGTATTCTCACAGTAATGATGAACAATTGAAAATTTAATTGTGCTGTGAATTAGTGTAGTTACCTATGTATATTTTGTTTCTGGTTTATAACAGTGTTCCATACATTTACCAAGTTAAGAAGGGATTAAACCCTCTCAGTTCTGCATGGTTGCAGGAACTAGGAAAATGAGGAAAAATCATCCAGAAGCTCTAAACCAGCCTTTGATTTAAATCTGGAGATTTATGTTACCTCATGACTCATAATTATGTAACTTTAATCTGCTTATGTTAATAGGATTTAAAACAATGAACACTAAAGACAATTGGAAGATGTGAGTGGTAAGAAATTTGTTAAATTAACTAAGTAAGTAAAGACCTGTGTGTTCCAAAATAGCAATACATGTCTGTCTATAAGTTGCATTCTACAACAAGGAAAGATTGGAAAAACATAGATTTAGTGCTTTATATAACTTCAGCTAGTAAAGAGACCTAGCTAACCATAGTTATCAAATATGCAAACAACTGTTGTATGAGATATATATATAGCTAACTGGTATGTGATTAACATCCTTCACAAAAGAATGGTCCAAACAGAACACTTATGGGGAAATAAGATGAGCATGTGAATTTCTATATAATGCATGCAACTATAAAAGCTGTGAAAGTTAATACATAATTCACCCACGAGATCTATATAAATTTCTAGTTAAGAGTATTTACTTAACAATATAGGTGCTGAAACTGTTAAACTAGAAAAAATTATAAGTGTATGGTTGCAAAAATATTATGAATAATAGAAGTGAATATTATCATAAAACCTCAACTAAGAAGCATATATAGAGTCCACTGCTGTGTTATATAATGTACATGAATTGATAGACTCTGTGGGCATGGAAAATTTCTCATGCACTGAAAGAGTTAGACTTGAACACTCAAATAAAAAATAGAGATTTACATGCATTATGCTTGTATAATACGGAAGAACAGAAGAAAATAAAATAAGACTAGCGAGCTTATAAATTTCCCCAGTTTAACTTGTACGGATAGACTTCTGGGAGAAATAATCCATATGAGTGTTTATACGAAAATAAAAGGTGGAGGAAGCATAAACCCACAAATCAACCAAATGTGTCGATCAAATGGAAGCAATCCAGATGTAACCGAAATAAAATGTTTATCATGAACAAGAACATGAACTAGCCACTTGAACTTCCTAAGTATAACAAATCTCTGTTCCTCGTCAAATAGCAAGGAAATACATACATGAAAAATCCATAGGTAAAGTCTTGAATTACATTAAGAGAATGGTGTCTCTGATAAATTAAATTGGGATAATTTGATCATAGCGCCCATAAAATCACAGTCTGAATAATACTAATTAGTCTCACGAAGTTATTACAATTACAGTAGTAAGAGAAAACTATGAAAGGTAGACCAGAGGGATCTGGATAAAAATTTGGTAGAACCATGACATGAGATTCGAGCTTCAATACGATCATTAGGTGGGGATACCGACCTGAAAGAGAAAGGGACGGTAAAATTAACGCAAGTGCAACAACCCTTTTTCCTTGTATCCTCGAGAAGGAAAAGTATATGGGATTCAGATTTACCTGTAACCAAAGCAATAAACAGTGAGAATATGAATCAACCAACTGATGTGAATGATATCACAAAAATTTATAATAACAAAATGTGAGTTACCTAGCAAAGACGAAGCTTCTTTCTGTCAAAATGACCTGAAATCGAGGTAGTGCGTAGCATTAAAAAAAAATTAGAAAACCCAAGGTTCTATAGGGGAATGAGAAAAACCCCTTAACTAATGATATAAGTGAATAGATTCTTGCCTAAGGTATGTATCGCTCGCCGGAGAAGAGAAGAACAAAATCAATACCCCACCATTCAAACCCCATCATTTAAGTCATGAAGGACGAGTAGAAATATTCCCTATCAAGAAACTAGGGCGTATTAGTCTCAGGCAGCGTTAAGCAAAAGGCCAACGAATTAGACGAAGAGATAGTGGCATAAACAAAAGAATCAATATATTAGTACAGGAAAATTTCCATGAGACATTGTTCACTGAACCCAAACACGGTAGAGACTATGAACGAGACTACAGGGAAGAAATTATTTTATCTAAACCCAGCTCTCACAATTTCCACAGAGCAATTTTACATATCAAGCTATAGAGACAGAACGTGAGTTTCACTGTAAAATGAGTGACGTGCATAGAAAATCATACCTGGAATTAAATTTCGATGGATAGGGGGTAAGCCAGATGTCTGGACGAGCCGACGCTTAGCTCCTCAAATGTGTAGAGTCTCGACACCGAGAGGTAAGTGAAACAAATGAAGGGCGAAAGAACCGCTTCAATGCTAAAGCAGAGATTTATATCACCGTGTCAAATCCAGAAAAGTGACGAAACCCTAAGGGATGAAACAATCACCATCGTCCAGGTGGCTTCGGATCCATAGCTTATACACGGATCGAGTGGTAGAGATTGCTATTAATACCTGTCTGTCCAATACATAAATCCAGAGATATATGAAATCGATTATACAATACTTTCATTAATGTAATATGGCAGGCGTAAATTAAACAGTATTCCAGCGTGGCGTATAGACCGAAACGTGAAAACATCCAACTCTGCATGTGGACGCCATGAAAGCCAACGAAACAAAAAGAAGAACCAACGGTGTGGCATCTCATAAGAAGACGTGGAAAATTGAAGGGGTTTCGTAGGCCAAAACCCTGAGCCATCGTTGCCAATGAGACAGAAGAAACACATCGCAAAATTTTACGCCCATCCCCATAGTAATATCACATTAAATGGAAGTGTACGTGAAAAACCAATGATGCGATGGTAATGTTCATTCACTTCGGCACATTGGCCACAAAAACTATATCAAATTAATAAAATTGAAATCAGTTATAAATAAAACCAATAAACCATGTGATGCCTCGTATAAGTTGACATGCCACATGAGATTTTCAATCTTGGAATGGTACGAATATGTAAGCCAACGAATCATATACTAAACATAAAGTCCATAGGCGCCTACTATTGAACACGAAAGAGTAGGTATATTGAGACCTCCAAGCATAATGTGACAAGGGTAAATGAGAATGTCGAAAGGTGTAGATAAATGCACATAGAGGAAAAAATGTGTAGAGATTTATGTAACCATATAATCATGGTTTGGGGGTAAAAGGTATATATAATAGTGTGATATGGGCATAGATGTATTTAACATGAGCCCAACCCTTTTATGAAAAAAAATAAATTTCCATACAGTAATAAGAATAGGAATGGGAATCCTATTCCATGTCAGATCGCAAATGACAAAATTTGTAAAGAAGACTAGAGTTGAAATGTAATTAGAAAAAAAAATTGTTGGTAAGGAAGAGACATTACAGTTTATTAATCTCTTGAGTTTAAAATATTATTTCTTAGGGTTTATTAATTTCTTATGTTTTTGAGTTTCAAATATTAATTATTAGGGTTTATTAATCTCTTTTGTTTTTAATATTGATGAGTTGGCCTTATTCATCCCTTAGGTTTAAACTATTTATCCTTGGGCTCCCCAATTCCTTTGGTTTATAATATTAAACCCTTGGGTTTACTAGTTCTTTTGTTTTATAATATTAATAACCCCTTGGGTTTATTAATCTATTGAGTTTAAAATATTATTTCATAGGGCTTTTTAATTTCTTAGGTTTTTTATTTTAAAATATTAATTATTAGGTTTTATTAATCTCTATTGTTTTTAATATTGTCCTTAGCCTTATTGATATCTTAGGTTTTAATATTTATCCCTTGAGTTCACCGATTCCTTTGGTTTATAATATTAAACCCTTGGGTTTATTAGTTCTTTTGGTTTATAATGTTAATCACACATTGGGTTTATTAATCTCTTGAGTTTAAAATATTAATTCTTATGCTTCATTAATTTCTTAGATTTTTCAGTTTAAAATATTAATTCTTAGGGTTTTCTAATCTCTATTATTTTTAATATTGATCCCTTAGGTTTATAATATTTATCCCTTGGGTTCGTTGATTCCTTCGGTTTATAATATTAAATGCTTGGGTTTATTAGTTCTTTTGGTTTATAATGTTAATAATCCCATTGGTTTATTAATAACTTATGTTTAAAATACTGATTCTTATGGTTTATTAATCTATTAGGTTTTTTAGTTTAAAATATCAATTCTTAGGGTTTATTAATCTGTTGTGTTTTTAATATTGATCCCTTATGTTTATAATATTTCTCCCTTGGGTTCACCAATTCCTTTGGTTTATAATATTTAAACCTTCTTTTTATGAGTTCTTTTGGTTTGTATTATTAATAATATATTGGGTTTATTAATATCTTAAGTTTAAAATATTAATTCTTAGGGTTTATTAATTTCTTAGGTTTTTTGTTTTTAAATATTATTTCATATGCTTTATTCATCTCTTGAGTTTAATATATTAATTCTTAAAGTTTATTACTTTCTTATGTTTTTGGGTTTAAAGTATTATTTCTGACGGTTTTTTAATCTCGTGAGATTAAATTATTTATTCCTAGGGTTTTTCTATTTATTGGTTTATAATAATAATATTTATCTTTTGCTTCACCAATTACTTTAGTCTATAATATTAAACCCTTGGATTTATTTTTTCTTAGGTTTTTTTTTAATATTATTTCATATGTTTTATTAATCTATTTAGTTTAATATATTAATTCTTAGAGTTTATTACTTTCTTATGTTTTTCGGTTTAAATTATTATTATTTCTGAGGGTTTTTTAATCTCTTGATATTAAATTATTTATTCTTAGGATTTTTTTATTTCTTGGTTTATAATATTAATATTTATCATTTGCTTCACCAATTACTTCGGTTTTTAATGTTAAACCCTTGGTTTTATTAGTTATTTTGGTGTAAAATATTAATAATCCCTTGAGATATTGGTAAGAGATATAAACTTATTATAATATTAATAAAATATTATTATTATGTTATAATAGAATTATATTATAGTTTGAGTTAAAACTATTAATGTATTGAAATAATTTAATAATATATTTTTATTATATATTTTACTATTGAATAATATAATATTATATATTCTCATATTTTATATTCATATATATATATATATATATATATATATATATATATATATATATCTTTCAAGTTAATATATAGTATGTATATAGTTCATATAATTAATATATTATAAGTAAATATTATATATAAAATATTTTGGTGATTTTAATCATATATATAATATTTATTATGTGGTGGGTAGTGGATATAGGCCTATCGACATATATCAACCACATTGGTGAATGTGGTTGTAAATCTATTTCATATAAGCCTATCAGCGTATATCAATCACATTGGTAAATGTGATTGTGCTAGTAATATATACCACTAAATTATATTTCAAACATTTTTATAAAATAAACCGAGTCCCAATCACTGTAAAAAAAATTAGAATTTCAGTGTATAAGTCGACTTTTCCTATTCCTGGATTAATATGTTCCCACCAATTGGACTTGTCATGGGGAAGAATATTATGGAAAAACTGAATCCACACATTATGGGTTTACGTTAAATTTATCTAGGAAAATAATAACAATTTCCGCCTTTTCCAAATTCGTTATTAACTACCATATCGAGTCTCACATGGGCACAATTCCCATCTATCATAATATTTTCTTCATTTACCTCATAACTACCAATATGAAATTCCCATGTCCTTCATAATAAATCAAGACTTATCACTTTTTGTTTCTAATTTTACAATCACTTATCTACTAATATAATACTGTCATGCATATTAATTTAAGATAGATAGATAGATATATAGATAGATAGATAGATAGATAGATAGATGGATGGATGGATGGATGGATGGATGTGCCTGCCATTTATGTATCAAAATGCTAAATTTCATAAATGCATCTAGGTTCATAGATGTATGGATGGATGGATTCAAATTCACTACTATTTTGTGCCTACCATTTATGTATGAAAATGTTAAATTTCATAAATGCATCTAGATCCAACCAACCAACTGCAAGAAAAACATGAGTATAAATAATTTAACTATGCAAATAATGGATCTACCATACTTGCTACTGTAACACTTTTAGTAAATCCACATTTCCACCTAACCATGAACTACATCCGATAGTTACCCCGAGCTCGGATATGTTTTCCAAGGAGATCAACAACCTCTTTGATTGTCCACTAATGTATTTTATACATTTCTTTCCGCTACATATTTTTCCTTAAGGGTGTCTTGTTTTTCATCAGTGTGCCAACCCACTTTCTTAGGCTTTCTTTCTTTTCTTTTCTTTTTCAAAAAAAAAAAAGTTTTCCTCCCTTTTTTCTTAAACCCTTCTTTTCTCTTCTCTCCCGCGACGCTTTATTCCACCCATACTTAGCACCTTTCCATAACTAAGTTATTTAATGGAACTTTTTATCTATCTCATTAAATCTTGTCTACTATCTCCTAAGGATATTTTAGGAGTCCTTTCTGGGGAAGATTTACTTTTCTCTTCCATCAAGGATAATTTTCCAAATTTGGCAAGAATCCCTTCACTTAAGTGTTTCTTTCCGAAGCAGGTTTCAAGTTTTTTTATAATTATTATTAAAAGCTTATTTTTTACATCATAATACTTTGCTATTCATATACATTCCAAAAAAATTTCTTTCTTGTCTTAAAATATACAATTAATTTTCCCTCTCCTTTTTATTCAAAATCGTCCTAGGTATTCATCATTTCATCACTTCACTTGTGAAATAGTGTTGGATAAGCCTCTTGAATTTTTTCCTCTAGCTCCAAAGTAACATCCTTAGGTGGAAAGTTCTTCCAATGCACCTTAACCTGAGCGGCAACTTGATTCAAAAGGAAGATCTTTTTCCGAGATAATATGTGAAGTGGCTCTCACATGTAATCTCCTTGGAGAACTACCTGTATCAAATTCCAATCAATTTCATAAGAATTATCATGGACATGCCTTTTTAATAAAGATACATGAAAAAAATTGTGCAGTTTAATATGGCTGGGGAAAGCGAGCTGATAGGCTACTCGTCCAATTTTGTCCAAGATTGAAAAAGGCAGAGAAGAATTGCAGTTCCAATTTTGTATAGCTATTGGTTATTAAGGTGCTTTCCCTCTGTTTTACTCTTAAGTAAACATGGTATCCAATCTTAAATTCTTGATGAGTTATTTTCTTGTCCACATAATTTTTCTTCATATCCCATTTCATTTGAATGTTCTCTCTAATCCTCTATACCACTTGTTCCATTTGTTGAAAATTATATGTATTTAATATCAATATATCCTCTGACCCACTCCAACTAAGATTTCTATGTTATTTTTTTCCATATAAAGCTTAAAAAGGGCTCATTTTTATTGTATTTTGGTAGCTGGTATTGTAAGAAAAGTCCTCTAAATGAAGAAAATCCTCCCATTTGGTATGTTTTTCAGTGACGTATATCCTCAACATATCTTCCAAAATCTTATTTGTTCTCTCTCCCTATCCATCTATTTGAGGGTGATAATCACTACTTAAATTTAACTGAGTTCCCATGCCTCGAAACAGATATTTCCGAAATTTTGATGTAAACTTAACATCCATTTCCGAGATTAACATCTTTGGCATTGCAAGTAGTCGGAAAATTTCCCTCATGAAAATATTGGAAATATGTGTTGTTTCATAAGTAGACTACACTGGTATAAAATCCACTACTTTACTAAAGGTTTCCACCACTACCATAATGGAATCATGTTGTCACTTTATCTTTGGTAATGCTATAATAAAATCGAATACAACACTTCTCATTTCCATTTAGGAATCGACAGCGGGTTCAATAATCGAACAGGTAGTTATTGCTCCACCTTTAATTTTTTACATTCTAAACCCTTTGATATGTATTAAGCCACCTCTTTCATTCTCGATGACGTTATCATATTTTGATATCCACGATGGCGTGAATGTGGTTTATTGTCATATTCATTTAGTATCATTTGTTTTAGAGAACTCACATTAGCGACGTACAATATATCTCATTAAATTAGCATTTTTTTAGAATTTTCAACATAATATGTAATCTCCAATTGCTACATTTTTTTTTGAATTTCTAAGTATTTGGGGTCATGTTGTATTGAATTTTGAATTTTCGCTATAAACTTTGTGCAAACACTGTTAACATATACACCCATTAAATCATGTGCATGTATGCTTAAGGCATATTATACTTTATTTTCCTTTCCTTTTATGTGTCTAATTTCAAACTCAAACTCACTAAGAAAATCAAGCCACCTTGCATGTCTACCATTTGGATCTAGTTGACTGAAAAAATATTTCAAGTTTATATGATTTGTTACTCGAGTAAATTATTTTCCTAAAAGGTAGTGTCTCCACATATTTAGGTCATGTACTCTAAATCATGTACAACATAATTATTTTAATGTTGTTTTAGTTTCCTGGACTCATGAGCTACTACTGAATTTTCCTTCATCAAAAAACCCCCCATACCTTCCAAACAAGAATCAGTGAAAAAAATGAATTCCTTATTTGGGTCTGTAATTTTCAGTATAGGAGTTATTGTTAGCAGTTGTTTCAACTTGTCGAAACTTTCTTGACATTTGGATGTCCATTCAAACCTTGTTTCCTTTTTCTATAAAGAGGTCATAGTATAATATAGTTTAGAGAAGCCTTCTATAAATATTTGATAATATCATGTGATTCCCATAAAGGAGCAGACTCCTAACACATACTTTGGTATGGGCCAATTAAAAATTGCTCGAACCTTTGCAGGATCAACAAGCAATCCTTCCTTTGAAATTACGTGACCAAAATACTGTATTATGTCCTTGTAAACTTCACATTTTCCAAGTTTTTCATATAGCCGATGTTCCCTTAAGCTTTGCAACATAATTTTTGATGTTAATTTCTCTCTAATTCATTCTTGGAATACACTAAAATATCGTCTATAAACACTAACACAAATTTATCAAGGTACTTAAGAAGTACATTTTTCATTAAACACATATAGGTTTCTGGTGCATTAGAAAGACCAAAGGATAACACTACAAATTCGTAGTGACCATACATGGTTCTAAAGGTTGTATTATGAAGATATTCATGTTTTATTCTCAGCTGGTGATAGTCAGTCCTTAAATAAATCTTTGAAAATATGGTGGCTCCCCTCACTTGGTCGAACAAATCATGAATAAGAGGAAGCGGGTATCTATTTTTTATGGTTAACATATTCAAATATTGATAATCGATGCGCATTATAAATGTGCCATCATTTTTCTTGAAAAATAACACATGTCCCCCCCATGGTGAGACATTGGGTCTAATGTAACCTTTATCTAGTAGTTCCTCTAATTGCATCCTCAATTCTAATAGCTTTGTTATACTAATTCTACAAGGAGCTCTAGATAATTGGGTGGCACCTGGTATTAGATCAATGGAGAAATCTATGTCTTTGAGGGGAGGAAAACCTCATATTTCCTCTAGAAAAACATCCCAAAAATATTCATTAATGATTGGCAATGTCTCTACATTTTCCTTTTTTGTTTGTCGTTTATTTATTTCCACCTTCACCATGTATAATTGAAACCCTTTTCTTACACTCCTTTTTAGCTATAAAGCTGAGATTTGTTTCACACATATTGATTTTGGTATACCTTTAACTAGCTGGGTTTTCCCATCTTGCCTTGATCACAACTTATTGTTTTCACCAAATAGTTTATAACACCTACTTGTTTTTCCATCCAGTCCATATATATTAATACATAATAGGAACATAAAGGGAGAATATTTAAACTTACTTATGTGAAATAACCATTTAAGTTGACGGGGACACTTTCTTACTTGCATGGTTACCCTTATTTTTGCGTTGGCTTCTAACTGTACCAACCATGACGTCTTAAATTGTTCATAATTTAATTTACATTTTTACACAAACTGGGGGCTAATGAACTTAAACTAGCCCCTCGATCAATTAAAATAGAAAAATATTCATTTAAAATGGCACCTTCAATCTCAATCATCATAGATTGATGCTTAGCATGTCTGCCATCGAGTGTGACACTTATGCTAGGAATGCTTCTCACAATTTCATTCACCTTCGTTGCCTCATGGACAACTTGAATATTCTAAATGGATCTGGGATTATGCTAGAAGTCTCTCAATAGATGAGGTTCACCACATCTCCAACATTTCAACAATTCCCCTTCATTTCCCCTACTGAGGTTCAAATCCATGGGTTTTGACCTAGTTTGAGTTTGTGCAAGGTGATTTAGACTCCCCTTATTGAACCTCTTCCACTGATGGTCCTTCCCAAAATTCTTACGATATGCAGGTTTCTGTATTTTTTATCATATTATTGTTTTTTTCTTGTCTTTACCTTTCCAATACTTTAAACCTTCACCTCAATTCTTGAATTGTTGATAGCACAACCTTGCTTTCCTTAATACCTCATGCATTGTTTTAGGATTGTCAAATTCAATCCTTTATTTATAAGGGGATGGTAGGAAGTTCAAAATTCATTGTACCTTTTCTTTATCCTCTTTAATATAATGGAAATATCATATAAAATTGGTGAATTTAGACACAAGCTCCTCCATTTTTAACTACCCCAGTATTAGTCCATGAAACTCCTTAGCTGTATCGTCATAATACCATTTATTTAGATATCAAGCCTTGAACTACTTTTTAAATTCCTCTGAGGACACTCTCCTGTTCTCCAAGGTATGTATCGTTTCGACCCCTTCCCATGAGAGAGAAGCTTTCCCTTGCAGCCACTAAATGGAAAACAAGCCTTTTAAATTTCTCTCATACTCATACACCTGAAAGTACTTGGTCATATTGAGGAGCCAAGCCTCTGCATTTCCTTTTCTCCATTGAAGATAGGGTGTCTTAAACTCCCCTTTCAGTTCTACCTCCTTCTTCCTTTTCTAATTTCTAAGATAAGTCTTGTGTGAATCACCTCCACTTTCAGACTTCTATAATTCCATCTCCGCGCTCTTCTTTTTTGTTGCTTTTGGCTTCAATACTCTATCACTAGACTTTTAAGTCAATTCCCTTATCATTCTTTCCTACTCCTCACTAGCTTTTAGCACGAACTCATTGTTGTTTCTAAGATGAGTCAATTCTTGCTACAAATTTTTGATAATATTCATAAACTCATATGTCAGTGGAGTACTTTCGTTCCCCAACTATATGTATAACTCTTCTCCTTCTACTACCATTGGAGAGTGATCCTCTACCATTTTATGATGGTCTCCTTTACTTGAATACCCTATATTCAACACAAACTAGCATTAGCATATCATTATTTGATTCAAAAATTCAGTTTTACACGTCTTTAGTTAGTACTATGGTGATGCCTTTCATACCTTGTTTTTGAAACTTGAATCTGATACCATATTTCATGTATCCCATCCTTACAATTTTTTTTTCTTAAACATAAATATAAGAAAGGTTATATAAACATCATATTTAATTCATATAATAATTATATTTTCCCAGAAAAAATTCAATTTTACATATTTTTATTTCACTCCCTCTTACCATATCATATCCTTAGTTGGATATCTAGTTAGGATTATGTTAACTTCCTATACCCTTAGTGCCAAGGAAAAGGAAATAATGCAAGTGATTTACCCATAGTCTAGCTGGTCTGCTATTATGTATAATTTAAATGATAGTATAGCTCCCTCTTCGACTACCAAATGTTATGTCACGTGTAGGAGGTGATTATCGTGCACTTGTTAAAATCATGCATGATACCACTCTTCACGCACCCATCACATGGTATTCAATTGAACGTTGAGGTGGATGTTCGAAATTGAGATTTCTCGAATCCATGGTGGAGACTCATTCTACTATCCCTAATCCATCTACTCTATTTCCCTCCACCTCTTTTGTGGATTTTTTTTTGGTTGAGAAGGTGAGTATCTCTTCCATTCTGTGTGACTCTAAGATAATTTCTCTGACAACCTGATGTGTTTTCCTTTCCTTGGTCGTGACGTGCTAGCATCTCGTATTAAGTTTCACAAATAGCTGGTAATTCTTATTCCCATGTTTTTTTCAAAGATTTCTCTATTTCTCTTACATTACTTTGCAGGAAGAATTTTAACTTTGGTTCTGTTTCATTTTTCAGCGTTATTTGCTATCCATCCGGTGAATTTTCTCATGTGTACATGTTGAGTCCGAGGATACCTAGTTGCGGGGTTAATATATTTGTTAGGGATGGATACACCTAATGTATCCCCTTGTTTTCCTTTAGTATTGGGCTAGGTCATGAAAAATAAACCTTAATACTTCTTGTTAATCTCGTTGTTGTTGATGTGGTCGATTCAGGGTAGAATTTGAGCGATTTTCTCATTTTGTTGTGCCCTTTCCTTTCTTTCTTTTTTTTAGTTTATTTAGCATTATAATACATGGTTCCAATTCTCATAGACTCCACGTCACATAGGGACATTGTTTTTTATTTTCTACAGGAGAGATGGGGCTTCAGTTAGGAGATTTTTCCTCATCTCGACAAACGACTTATGTAAGTTGACCATGTGGTGTTTATTAATGGCTTGCATTTTCCAAACTCATTATGATTCAAGGTAGTTCAGTGTTGCTTCCCTTTATGATATCTCTCATTTTCGTTTTATGGATGAAGGTGTACAATTAATCTTGTATCTAACACTAACAGCCATATGGAATTCTTTGGCTCAGGACTCAACAGCTAAGGTCTTTCAGCTTCATGTACCCAATCCTCATATATGATTCCATATTTTTTTCTTTTTTTTCTGCTTCTTAAACATGGGCTAGTTCCTAATGCTTTATGACTCACACGTCAATCTACACTACTTCAGTCGGTTTGACTTAGTGTTCTTCCATCGAGCTTCCTCAGCTAACCTTCGCTCACTCTTCGTACAACTTGGTCTCTATGGGTGCCTCTTACTGGTTATGATGCATATGCCTCGTCATTTTTTTGGTAGCTCAGCTTAATCAAGACAAGTCCCGTAAAATGGGGAGGAAATGGCTTGCTTAATGATCACCCATCCTGGGTTTCTTGTACATGTACTTGCTCTTTACTGTAATATTATGGACTTAGTAAGAAGGCCCCATTTTTCTCACTGTAATGTTAACTGAGTGCATTGTAATGGCACCTTCCAGGTTTTTGTTTTAACTACTGGAATAAATATAAATGTTATTGTTTCTTATTAGACCCTACCCCTTGGGGTTGCAGGGACTACTATAGTAATCATTTATGAGCTTTGCATTATTATCTACACAAAAACCAAAGTCAACCCTTTTAATTTAACCTAAAATTTTCCATTTATATTTTAAAAAACACTTTTGTTGAGATATTAATCTCACTTCTTCTCAACTTTTTCATCTACCAATGAGCTTCAACCAATAAGAAATTTGGAGGTCTTATTTGGCCTCATATCCAGGCAAGACCTATTAAAACTTAAGCTAAATGTCAATTGATATAAAGTTTCTCACAAAATTTTCAGTTTCTATTAACTAATGATAACATTAGTTAGCAAACATTTTATGTTTAAAAAATTGAGATTGCCTAGGGTTACACATGGCTCGCAAATGTTTAAACACCACACTCCACGTGTCTTCACTTCAACTCTGTGACCTTCATGTTCCACTTGTATTCAATTCAACTTTGTGATATGAATGTCCCAATTCAAGCCTCATCACCAGTTACTGAAGCCTCTTTTCACTTTAGAAGACATACCCGTATTTGCTTGATTCTTCTTTTCGGTATACATATTTGGCTTTCATTCCTCCTGCGTCCATATTTGAGGGCGTTGTTGAAAGAAGAGCCCTGTTGAAGGTGGTAAGCCAACCTCGCTTGGTATTTCCTTTCCGAATCAACTATATCTTTCTATTGCTTTCTCCACAAATAACGTCCGTTTAATTGGTCTCTAGAAGTTGCCTGAGGAAAATGGATGCATCTCTTTTAATTGGTCTCTAGCAATTGCCTTTGGAAAATGCATGCAGCTCCTCTGTTAGCAGTTGTTTGCTTCATCGGTTTCTGTATCTTTTTCTTGGTTAATTTTATCCCACTCTACTACTGAGCTTGACTACTTGACTAACTAATCAGGCTAACAATGGCTCTTTTTTGTTATTAGCACGATAGGTGGGTAATCCCTTCTCTTATGAGTGAATCTCTATGGCTTATTTATTTTCATTCGTAGGCATATTTTCTGTAAGTAGGCATATTTTCTCTAAGTTGAAGTCTTGTTAAAGCGCTCTTTCGGTGGAGCTACTATATATGAATTTTTTCCCCATGTTTTGTTTGTGAACTAGAACTGATTTTACTTGTGGTGGCTTGAACATGTCTCCTTCGGAGCAGGTTTGTCGACCTTTAAATTCTGAAACTTACTTTTTTTTTATGGAATTAATGCTTTAAATTTTGTTTTAGATCGAGTGGCTTTAGATCCTGTTGGATCTATTTTTTTAAAAATCTTGATGCTTGAGAAACGCTACTCTTAAATTTTAATCCACTGTATTTCAAGCTAGGCGTTAGGCTTAGGAACTATAATGTTATTTTTGCCTCATGAAGAATGGATCTTTATTTTGAATTTTGAGGCTAAAATTTTGGGTGGCTTTATAGTGTTTGGTGAACTCCTATTTCAAAGTCATTTTCTGAAGCTACCAGAATGGGTTTTTCATGTTCAATCCAGACAAAGACTTAGGCTCATATTTACATTTTTCATTAAGAAGCCATGAATGGTTTCAAATGAATTTCTGATTTTTAGGTCAAAATGGTGAAAACATGATCCATATCTTATATGTTCTATTATATTTTCTGGTTGGTATTTGGTTGAATTCTGAGCTCTACATTTAATTGGATATACGATACTTTTTTGGATCATATTTGAAAATTTGAAATAAGCAAATGACGCTTTTCATTTTTTCTTCTATTCCTATCATTGTCTTCAATATCTACTAGACTAAGGTTTAGATGTTATGTAAAATCATTCCAAACTTACTGCATATCCTTTTGAAACTCATGCCATATGGGTAAATCCCAAGATTGCCCCTAAAAACTAATTTGTATATGTTTTCAAAGTGTGAAATAGAGTAATCCTGTTATAATTTCTTTGTTTCTTCTTTTTCAAATATGAATTTGTTTGTTGAAAATACATGTAAACAATTACAATGGGACTGCAACATATAAAATAATCTTCTATATTGCTGAAACTAAAGTATCTACTCAAAGGTATAGGTATCAAACTCCAATTTTTTCTGAAAAAATATATACACAAAAATTTGTATGGCTCTAGCTAAACTTGTGCTTACAAGTAATGGTTCAACATCTGGATTTTGACCAATTATTTCAATATGCCTCAAATTTGCAAATTAAAAGTCTCTTTTAGTTCTCTAAGTTGTCTACTGAAAGCTCTTTCAACTCTGTGTTTTTCTTGCTTGCTTTTCAAATACAAATTTTTTTGATGGGAATACATGTAAAAAATTACAATTGGACTGCAACATATTATAGAATCCTCTCTATTGCTGAAACTAGTTGCTTAAAGTTACTGGTATCAAACTCTAATATTTTTTTCTATTTTTTTCAATCCATTTAACTCCTGTAGAAAAAATACACACACAAAAATTTGTATGACTCAAGCTAAATTTGTGCTTAGAGGTAATGGTTCAACATTTTTATTTTGACCAAGTATTTTAATATCCCTCAACTTTTCAAATTAAAAGTCTCTTTTACTTCTTTTATTTCTCTAAGTTGTTTACTTCTCTAAGTTGTCTACTGAAAGCTATTTCAACCATGTGATATGCATGTCCCAATTCAACAGAAAATAGGATACAAAATAACATGGAAATAAATAAATATGAAAATTTGACATATGTGAGAGCTCGAATGAAGTTCATGTTGTTCTAGATCCTTTGGAGAAACTCCTAACAAAGGGATCGTGTGATGAGTAGAACTATATAAAAAGGAAAATAATAAGAACAAAAATACAAACATCAATAGACTTTAAGAAAAGTTTGTTTTTTTTACCTCACAATAAAATGCAGTAGAGAAAACTAAAATTAGGAACCTGCCTAGAAATAGGAAACAATAAACTAAACACTAACCAAAAATAAAAATAGTTCTACAATACCTGTAAACTAACGACGCCTCCCCATAAATAGGAAACAATAAAATAAAAAAGAAGCAAAAATAAAAAAAGTTCTACAATACTGTTGGAATATTAATTCCAACTTCCATGCACATCAGTAGGATGCCAAAATTAATTGGGATGGGAATGAAGAGACAGCAGAAGCGGCGACATCAATTATGATGTGAGGAGTTTGAAGAACAGTGGCAGCAAATCTCTAGATTTGCACTTCACGCAAGTGCATACTTATCTGCAGCAACCACCAACATTCATTTCTGTGCCAACCACATTTATCACACCGCCAACACCATTCCGAGGGGACATCCAACCTTGAAGAGCAAAGGGAAAGGCACATGCCGAAATGAATGACATCACTCACCTATGGACCCGCCTCTTTACCAACCAAAGCAATTCTGGGGTGCAGTAGACTTGAGAAGCGAAGGGGGAATATGACCCCATAGAATATGGAATACGAAATGTATTAATGTTTTTTTATTGCTTTTATTTACTGCAATGTATGTGCTAAAGTTTTTACATTGGTTAAACTTAATTTTTACCGCGGAATATTTTACATGTTTTGTACAGCCTAAATAACGTTATGTAATATATATATATATATATATATATATATATATATATATATATATATATATATATATATATATATATATATATATATATATATATATATATATATATATATATATATATATATTATATTTACAATATATATATAATTATTATAATGAAATGTAAAAGATATACATATGTTGTGGGCATTGTATAAAGAGCATGCCATGAAAAGAAAAGAGTAATTAGAGGTTGTGTATTATATTGTATAATTTCTTGCCCGAAGGCAGAAACAGAGAAAATAGAGAGACAGAGAAGTTTTGTTGCTGAAAGGCTGTGTTGTTGTAGCAGCTGACAAAAGCAGTTTTATTGTGTGAATCCAAAACAACAGAAGTTCTGAAGAATTTCATTTTTTAACAGAGTTTATGTTTTTCATGAAATAGCAGTGTTATACCTCATCTCTCTGTGTCTGCAATTTAATTTTTATTTTATCTCTATGTTGCAAGTTGAGGAATTTTATTTCTCTATATGTTAAGGAATTGCTCAAAAATTCCAACATAGTATCAGAGCTAGTCTAGGCGTTCAGTGAACGAAGCAGATATTTCTCTTCACTGCAAAAGCTGTAAGAAGGTTATTGAAGCATATTTCTCTAGCAAAGAAAGCTTCTATTTGTTTACAAAGTCAAGAGAGCTAAAAAAGAAAAGAAACACAATCAAGGAAATTTTCTGGTTTGCATAGTCACGATGGCAGCAACAGGCACTAGTCTGACGAATCCCCAACTTCCACAGTTTAATGGGAAGAATCATGAATATTGGGCTATTACTATGAGAGCCTTGTTTGCCTCACAGGACATATGGGAGCTAGTTGAGAATGGCTACCCAGAACAAGCAGACGCAACAACGTTGGCTGCTTTGACGACAGCAGAAAGAGATTTGTTAAAAGATAATAGTAAGAAGAACTCCAAAGCCATCTTCTATCTCTTTCAATCTGTACATGAGAGTATTTTCCCAAGGATTGCAGCAGCACAAAAGTCTAAGGATGCATGGGATATTCTCAAGATAACCTATCAAGGCATGGAGAAGGTGAAGACAACAAAGTTTCAAATGTTGAGGAGAGATTTTGAAACTCTCTGTATGAAAGAGTCAGAAAATATAGACTCATTTTTCACTCATGTTATTGGGTTGGTTACCCAGATAAGGTCTCATGGAGAGACATTTGAAGAAAGAATAAGTGTGGAGAAAATCTTGAGAAGTCTACCCTCCAAATTTGATGCCATAGTAGTGGCAAAAGAAGAGACAAAGGATCTCTCACAATTTACAGTGGATGAGCTGAGTGCATCCCTGATGTCTCATGAACACAGACTGAACATAGGAACATATTCCTCATTGGAACAACCTTTCAAGACTCAAATGTCTTTTGGCTGAAGCAGAGGTCAAGGCAGAGAAAACAACAGAGGAAGAGGCAGAAGCCAAAACAGAGGAAGAAATAGCCCTGCAAGTTCGAGTGGAAGGGGCAGCAATGAGAACCAAAATGAAGGCTGAAGCCAACATCAAGCTCATGGACAAAGGTATGATAAATCCCAAGTCCAATTTCATTATTGCAAGAAATATGGGCACTATGCCAATGAATGTAGGAAAAAGAAAAATGACATGAATAATAAGCAGAATGCTAATTTTGCAAAAGAAAATAAGAACCAGAAGAATGTACTATTAACATGTAATATAACACAAGATAGACAAGATGATGCATGGTTCTTAGACTCAGGTTGTAGTAACCACATGATTGGAAACATAGCAATGTTTGCCAATCTAGATGAATATATTAAATCTGAAGTAACAACAGGAACTGATAGTAAGATCTTTGTCAAGGGAAAAGGTAGAGTAAGTATCCTGGCAAGAAATGAAGAAAATTTTGTACGAGATGTATATTATGTACCTCGCCTGAAATGTACTCTTTTGAGCATTAGACAGCTCATTGACAAGGGCTACAATGTATTTCTTAAATATGATGTGTGCACAATCATGGAAATACCTCCAAGCAAGAAAGTCATTGCAGAGGTGTAGATGACAGGCAATAGGATGTTTCCTCTCAAGCTCAGAGCAGAGTTGAAGGAAAGAAGAAATGTAGCAGCTGTAACACAAGAGGTCTTTCAAGAAAAAGTGAAAAATGAAAACTGGTTATGGCATTTGAGATTTGGACATCTCAATTTCGGAGGCTTGAACTTGTTACACAGAAAGGGAATGGTAAAGGGATTACCATTCATTGAAAAACTAGACAGCCTTTGTGAAGGCTGCATCTTGGGCAAACAACACAGAGAAAACTTTCCAGCAGGGAAGAGTACAAGGGAAAAGGCCCCCTTAGAAATAGTCCACTGATATTTTTGTGGACCAATGAAAACGCCATCTTTAGTTGGCAACAAATATGTTTTGAAATTCATAGATGATTACACCAGAAAGACATGGGTGTGTTTCTTGAAACATAAGAGTGAAGTGTTTGAACATTTATGCCACTTCAAAGCTCATGTTGAGAAGCAGAGTGGGAACTACATCAAAGTACTGAGAATTGATAGAGGTGGAGAATACATCTCCAAAGAGTTCCTAGATTTCTGTAGGGATAATGGCATACACAAGCAGTTTACCACAAGGTACACACCTCAGCAAAACAGTGTTGCAGAAAGGAAGAATAGGACCATCATGGATATGGTCAGAAGTATGTTGAAGGCAAAACATTTGCTGAATGAGTATTGGGCTAAAGCTGTAAATTGTGCAGCGTACATCTTGAATAGATTCCCAACCAAAGCTGTCATGAACAGAGTTTCGGAAGAAGCGTGGAGTGGCATAAAGTAGCATGTCACCCACATGAAATTTTTTGGATGTGTGGCATATGCACATGTCCCAGATCAATTGAGAAAGAAACTTGACAGTAAGGGGGAGAAATGTATCTTCGTTGGATACAGTGATGATTCCAAAGCATACAAACTCTATAATCCATCCACCAAGAAAGCTATAATCAGCAGATATGTGCAATTTATTGAAGAAAAATCTTGGGATAGAAGCTTAGAGAAAATGGTGAATGTGAAGACATGTGTGTCTCACGAAGAAGAAGAGGAAGGGACAACAACAAATAATCTCTCCATGGTGGTTCCTCCTCCACCACCGCAAGTGGCTCCTCCTCCACCACCACAAGCACAACAAACCACGCCACAAGCTAGAAATAGAATAGCCTTGAGAAATCAAGGAAGTGCTTCTTCAAGCACACCACTGGGAATGGAAACTCCCTCGAGTTCAAGTGGAACTCCAAGTACACCAAGAATACCGAGATTCAGAAATCTGAGTGAGATTTATGAACAAGGAGAAGAAAATTATAATGTTGGTCTGAACTCTTTATTTTCTTTGTATTGTCATGTTGATGACCCAATTCATTTTGAAGATGCTTTAAAGGAAGAAAAATGGATTGAAGCAATGAATGAAGAAATTGGTGCAATATAAAAGAGTAATACATGCGAGTTAGTGGACCTCCCTAAACGTAAAGATGTCATTGGAGTAAAATGGGTCTATAAGACCAAGAGCAATGTTGAAGGCAATATTGAAAGGCACAAAGCAGGACTTGTTGTCAAAGGCTACAAGCAGCAACAAGGAAGACATTATGAAGAAACCTTTGCACCATTTGCAAGGATGAAAACAGTGAGAACAGTGCTATTCATAGCAACACAACATAAATGGAAGGTTTATCAAATGTATGTTAAATATGAATTCCTGAATGGAGTATTGAAAGAAGAGGTATATGTTGAAAAACCTCCAGGCTATGAGATTCAAGGCCAAGAGCACAAAGTATGCAAGATGAAGAAAGCTTTTTATGGGCTAAAGCAAGCACCGAGAGCATGGTACAACAGGATATATGCTTACCTGACCGAAAATGGATTTGTGAAATATGATGGAGAACCTACACTCTACATAAAAGAAAATGATGGTAAGATTCTTATTGTTGTTTTATATGTAGATGATTTAATTTTTACTGGCAATTAAGTTTCTCTCATTGCTGATTTTAAAGCAGTCATGAAGAGTGAATCTGAAATGACTGATTTGGATTTTTTGAGATATTTTCTTGGCATAGAAGTAGAGAAAAATGAAAATGGGATTTTTATTTCCCAAGCACAATATGTTGAATAAGTGTTGAAAAGATTCAACGTGCAGAACAACAAAGCAGTTTTAACTCCAACTGTCATGGGGTTAAAATTAAGTAAAGAAGATAACAGCAAGGATTTTTGTTCTAGATTGTACAAGAGCATAGTTGGCAGCCTCATGTATTGGACTGAAACTAGGCCGGATATTATGCATGATGTAAGTTTAGTCTCCATATTTATGGAAAGGCCGAAAGAGACTCATTGGCAAGCAGCCAAGAGGATTCTAAGGTATGTGAATGGAATGAAGGGGTATGGTATTTTCTACTCCTCATTTGAAAATTTGAAATTGATTGGTTACTCTAATAGTGATTGGGCTAGAAGTGTAGATGACAGGAAGAGCACATAGGGATATGTGTTTAGTTTGGGATCGGGAGCCATCTCATCGACTTCCAAGAAACAACCAATAGTGGCTTTATCAACAGTTGAGGCAGAATATGTGGCAGCAACAGCAACAGCATGCCAAGCAGTATAAATGAGAAGAATGCTCAGAGATCAATGTCATGAGCAGGACAAAGGAAAGACAATTTGTTGTGATAACATCTCAGTGATAGCTTTATCAAAGAATTATGTCTTCCATAAGAGAACAAAGCATATTGATGCAAAATTTCATTTTATACGTGAAGTGGTTAATAATGGAAAAATTACTTTGCAGCACTGCAAGACAGAAGAGCAGTTTGTTGATATTTTGACAAAGCCATTAACGTAGAAAAGTTTTAATTATTTAAGAAAATGCCTAGGTATGCAAGAAAAACCAACAGTTTAAATTAAGGAGTGTTGGAATATTAATTCCAACTGCCACGCAGAGCAGCAGGATGACAACATTAATTGTGATGGGAATGAAGAGACAGCATAAGCGGCGACGTCGATTATGATGTGAGGAGTTTGAAGAACGGTGGCATCAAATCTCCAGATTTTCACTTCACGCAACTGCATACTTATCTGCAGCAACCACCAGAATTCATTTCTCTACCAACCACATTTATCGCACCGCCAACACCATTCCGGGGGGACATCCAACCTTGAGGAACAAAGGGAAAGGCATCCACCGAAATGAATGACGACACTCACCTCTGGACCCACCTCTTTACCAACCAAAGCAATTCCGAGGGGCAACAGACTTGACAAGCCAAGGGGGAATATGACCCCACGGAATATGAAATCGGAAATGTATTAATGTTTTTTTATTGTTTTTATTTACGGCAATGTATGTGCTAAAGGATTTACGTTGGTTAGACTTCATTTTTACCGCGGAATATTTTACATGTTTTAAAATTTGGTTATAAACGTTATGTAATATATATATTGTAAATATATTATATTTACAATATATATAATTATTATAATGACAGAGTTTATGTTTTTAATGAAATAACAGTGTTATAACTCATCTCTCTGTGTCTGCAATTTAATTTTTATTTTATCTCTATGTTGTAAGTTGAGGAATTTTATTTCCATGTATGTTAAGGAATTGTTCAGAAATTCCAACAAATACCTGTAAACTAACTACACCTCCCCATATATAGGAAACAATAAAATAAACACAAACCAGAAATAAAAAGAGTTCTGCAATACTTTTAAACTAGCTACGCCTCCCATGAAATAGGGAAGAATAAACTAAACACGAACCAAAAATAAAAAGAGTTCTACAATACTTGTAAAATAACGATACCGTGTACACTGCACCTATGCTTGATACCCGTGTGGACGAAAAAATTGCTCCGAGAAAATGATCAGATCCTAGACCACAACATTAAAGTAAGGGTTTCTCTATTCAAATCTTGCTTTGATTCTACCCTTGGAAGTCCAAATGACTCTTTGTTGGCATTCTTCATCCTCAAACGCAGAGCATCTACAATAAATGTCAAAACAAGTCAATGTATGCTCTAATTTGTGTGTTCTTATAGCACAGATTCATTGTTTGGCACACGAAGCCTTTATTAGAAACTCCATCGTATAAAGGGTTTTTACCTGTCCACTATCACCGACAAAGTTTCAAGTTTCAATTCCAGATTTTATGCAATAAATTTGTTCCATATTTGATGAACATCTTAGAGAAGATTTTGAAGGTTTCCAAGGATATAGATGGCAGAGATCAAAGATATTCCCAGATCCCAAGCACATATTTCAGGTTTGCAAGGTTCTCCTTAGAAGTGCTGAGCTTCACCGGTTGACCATGGAATTATTACATTCACATTGTAGGCATTTTGTGAGCCAAGAACAAAATGGTTGATTCATGTGTAGTCTTTGTCTCTGTGGTTGTGACGGGGAGATACTTTCTAGTCTAGTTTCAGCTTTACTATTACCCTTCTAGATGGCAGTGCAAAGGTGCACGTATTACTCCAGAAAAAGTGCAACGAAATTAATACAAATGTTTCCAGACGAGTTTTGTGGGTTGTAATTTACAAAAATATGTATAGCAATGACTATAGCAGAAAGGTCCATGAAATGGACCCAGATTCAGACATGCCGACTTGGAGAGGTGCATGAGTGCTCCATAGCATCTCCAGCTCCGGATACTTCCAGAGTCGATTAAATCATTGAAAACCTGTAACCCAGCTCTATGTAAGTGTGGATCAAGGGTGTTACTTATTATGGGTTGTCCAAGACTTCTACGTAAACAATGGAAAACCATCACATAGACTCCTGCTAGATAAATTTTATAAATAGCTCCAGACGCGGTAGCGAGGTTTGCCGTGAGGAAATGGGCAAAGCTTTTGACAACGTTGATTTTTGCCTGGAACTTGTGTAGATTGTGCTAGCTTCTTTCAATTGCTCGGACATGTGAAGTCCATGCAAGGTTCATATGACAAGTTTTTTCCTTTTATTTAAATTTTACTTTATTTATTATTTATCTTTCATTTTATTAATTTTTAAAATTGACATGTTGTCGAGATCGTTTGACCATGTGAGTTTTCCATCATATGGACTTCACGGTGCTATTGAATTTCAAATAATTCAATCACAGTTATTTTTTATCTTCTGCATCATATGGACTTCACCGAGCTATTGACTTTCAAATAATTCAATCACAGTATTTTTTTATCTTGTTGTTCATGTGATATTGGGAAGAGATCTTTCACCAACCCATATGGATAGTAGAATATTATATTATTGTCTGAAAGGTAGTTCACATGGAATTCTAGTTGATTGTAAATGGTTCTGATTTCTAATTTTGGTAAGCATTTACATAATTTTTTGTCGAGTAACTTACTCACAAGTTTAATCTCTATTTTTTTATCCAATTATTTACTCACAGGTTTAATTTCTATTTGTTGGGATGATTGGCAGGAATTTAGTTTAAATTCTATTTGTTGAGATGATTGGCATGAATTTAGATCTCGCTTCTTTAATTTCTTGGACATTAAAATGGTGAGTTTACTGCTATATGTTTATCAATTTCTACAGGTGGAAGTGAGCTACAAAATTACCTATAATCATGATTGGGTTCAATTCCTGCCACATTTAACCAATCCATAGTGAATTAATTCAACCGCAATACCGTGAAAACTATTTTACTTGGGAAAAAAGTCATAGGGTTTGTTCGTTCTCAAGGAAATTGCCTGCAACTCTGCCTGCCATGAAAAGCCCATGAAACAGGGTATACAGATCACAAGTTTTGATTGTTGAATTAATATTAATAAGTTCAACTTTCCCACATCCAATAACTTGTGGCAGGGACTTGTTTCTTAGCAACACTCCTTGTTTTAAATTTAATGTCTTCTGCTGTATGAACACTTCTCTTCTTAATTTCATGTGAACTGGGTTGACAGTTTCGTATCTACTCTGGCTGTTGGAATATTGAAAATTCCAAATGGAGAGAGTAAGCTCCTCTCCTCTACAACACAGAGAAATTAAAATTTGACAGGATTGGACAGAGTTTTCCACACTGAAACAAACTTCTATTTCTTTAAAAAAAACTGAACTGATACAAATCTTCCTCTTAACAGAGGGATAACAGAAACAAGACTGCTACACACGCAGTGTCAGTCAACTCACTGTCTTGAAAACAATACTCTGTCTCTCAAGAATGCACGAAACCATGCTCTATTCTTCTTACTGTGCTTTTCTTTCCTGCGAGCTCTCACACAGTGATTACAACAATACAAAACAATATCGCGGCCTTTTCTTTTATATGCCGTGCATAAAAAACATTACAACAAAACTATGTTAAAACACTTTAGAACAAAAACTATTAAAACAAATATGATGCGGGACCCACAATACAAATTGAAAACTGAAAACTCCGATTGCGATTGACAATCGGATGCGATGACCAAATATGAAATTTGGCTCATAGTGCAATCGGGTCCGAACTTCAACAAAGTGCGATCGGGCCTCGTTCAAAAAGAGTTGCGATTTCCGATCAAAAACGAATGCGATGACCATAAATTAAATCCGCTGTATAAGCTGGATCGGGTCCGCCACTTCAATCGCAACATATTACAAAAGCGTGCGATCAATCGGAAAGTGGCGATTGCGATTAAGATCACGGACGTGATGGAATTTATTAACTCCATTGCATACTACCATCGGGTCCGCCAATTTCAAAGTACAATCGGGCCCAACACTTAAGAGCTTCCGATTTCGATTCACGAACCGGATGCAATTGGAAAACAAATTGTGGCATATAACCGGATCGGGTTCGGCCTTCAATCGGAGCTCATAACAAAAGGCCTCCGATTGAGCCTTGCGATTGAACTCCTGTGATTCCATTAAAACATCGCCACGTGGTCAAGTGGACCCACGGGCCTCCGCTGCTATGGGGGGGTGATTATAATATATGGTTTTTGGTTGTATTGTGTACAACCGTTCCACTGCGGAACTTTACCACATCTGCAAGACATTTGTTTTATGATTTATTTGTATTGCGATTTGCGATTGCGATTAGATCGCATCGCATCGCAAACTCTTCATCAACAAGACACTGCTTCAAAAAATAACTTGCGATTCCGATTTAGAGCTTAAGTGGTGGGGACCCCTTGTCCCGCCAAATCAGAAATAAAGGACTTCCGCCTGTTTAATTCAATTTTCATTCATTTTGGTTGTTGAGGGCTTTTACGCCCGAAATTACTGTCTTAATAAGAACTGCTCCTCTGTAGATTATAACTACGGGAAATCTTCATTCCTGCTACAGAAATAACTTTGCCCATAATCCAAAATTAATTCTCCTCTGCTGTTGTGGCTGCGGCCCATAACAATTAATTCATCCTTATGGATTTCTCCATGCTTCTTCAATTTACAGTGATGTGCACTCCACGCTCTGCTTCTGCTTCCTTGTACTCTTTTCTTCTTGTCACTGCCCAAGGTTGGTAGGTGACTTTAATATTTTCAACACTCCCCCTTAAATTCAGCTGTTGGGTTATCCATCATACCCAAGAATTTTCTTAAAAATTCAAAGATCTTCTGCTCCAATGGTTTAGTTAAAATATCTGCATATTGCTCCTCTGTTTTACAATGCTATAAAAAAATTTCTGCATTGTTCACCAATTCTCTGATATAATGAAATTTTGTATCTATGTGTTTTGTTCTTTTATGAAACATTGAATTAGCTGAGCTATTGTCACAATAAATTACTGTCCCTTTTACCTATTCTTGGCATAAGCTTCTCAACATTCTTCTCATCCAAATTGATTGACACGCTGCTGCTGTAGCTGCCACATATTCTGCCTCTGCTGTAGACAATGCTACAATAGGTTGTTTCTTAGAAGCCCATGAAATGGCTCCTAAACCCATATGAAAAACATAACCGGAAGTGCTCTTCCGATCATCTACACTTCCAGCCCAATCACTGTCAGTGTATCCAACTAATTCTGAGTTTTCTGAAGTAGTATATAAAATGCCATACATTTTAGTTCCTTTCACATACCTCAAAATTCTTTTTGCTGCTTGCCAATGTGCTTCTTTTGGCTTCTCCATAAATCTGGAAATTAAACTAACAACATGCATAATATTTGGCCTAGTTGCAGTCAAGTACATCAGGCTGCCAACTATGCTTTTATACAAACTTGGATCAAAATCCTTGTTGCTGTCATCTTTAGTCAACTTCAATCCCATTACTGTGGGAGTAATTGCAGCTTTGCACTCCTGCATATTAAATATTTCTAAAACTTGATTCACATACTTTGCTTGAGAAATAAAAATCCCTTTCTCATTTTTCTCTACTTCTATTCCCAAAAAGTATCTCAACAAACCCATGTCAGTCATTTCAAATTCGTCCTTCATGACTGTTTTAAAATTTTCAATAAGGTAATCATCATTACCTGTAAATATTATATCATAAACATATAAAACAACAATCAACATCTTACCATCCCTTTCTTTGATGTAGAGGGTGGGTTCTCCCTCACACTTTTCAAATCCATTTTCCAGTAGATAGGAGTCTATTCTACTGTACCATGCTCTTGGAGCTTGCTTCAGCCCATAAAGAGCTTTCTTCAATCTGCAGACTTTATGCTCTTGGCCTTTCTTCTCATATCCAAGAGGTTGTTCCACATATACCTCTTCCATTAAAACTCCATTTAAAAATGCAGATTTTACATCCATTTGGTATACTTTCCATTTTTTTGTGCTGCTATGGACAACACTGCTCTCACTGTCTCCATTCTTGCAACTGGTGCAAAAGTTTCTTCATAATCAATCCCATGATGCTGCTTATATCCATTGACAACAAGTCTAGCCTTGTGTCTTTCTATTTTTCCTTTAGCATTGATTTTGGTCTTATATATCCATTTAACTCCAATGACTTCCTTACCTTCTGGGAGATAAACCAACTCCCATGTTTTGTTCTTCTCTATGGCATTAATTTCATCATCCATAGCTTCTATCCATTTTATATTTTTAATAGCATCTTCAAAATGAATAGGATCATCAACTTCACAATACAAAGAAAATAGGGAATTCATACCTTCATTTGTCGCTCCCTGCTCATAGATTTCTCTAATACTTCTGAATTTTGTTCCGCTTTCACTTGGTGTAGACGTGCTTGATGAAGCACTGTATTCTGCTCCATATGGTGTGCTCGGTGAACCACTCACGCTTCTTCTCAAGGGTGTTCTTGCTGCCGCTTGAGGCGTCCCTTGCTGTCCTTGCATTTGATGAGGTTCTGCTACATATGGGTTGTTAATGTCAACCACATCACCATCATCTTCGTCATGAGATAAACAACTCTTAACATTGACTATTTTCTCAATGCTTCCATCCCATGCTTCCTCTTCAATAAATTGTACATCTCTGCTTATTACAAACTTCTTTGTGGATGGGTTATACAATCTATGTCCTTTGGAATCTTCACAATATCCAAGGAAAATGCACTTCTCACTATCCAAATTCTTCCTCAATTTGTCTAGAATGTGTACATATGCCACACATTCAAAAACTCTCATGTGGGTGACTCCTTGTTTTCTGCCACTCCATGCTTCTTCTGGAACTTTGTTCATCACAGCTTTTGTAGGGCATCTATTCAAAATATACACAGCACATTTTGCTGCTTCTGCCCAATATTCATTCGGCAAGTGTTTTGCCTTCAGCATACTTCTCACCATTTCCATTATGGTTTGATTCTTCCTTTCAGCAACTCCATTCTGTTGTGGTGTGTACCTTGTGGTAAACTGCTTGTGTATGCCATTCTCTCTACAAAAACGCAGAAATTCCTTTAAGATATAATCTCCTCCTCTATCGGTTCTGAGAGCTTTAATATGCAGCCCGCTCTATTTCTCTACAAGAGCTTTAAAATGGCGAAATTTCTAAAATACTTCACTCTTATATTTCAGAAAATAAACCCACACTTTTCTTGTGAAATCATCTATGAAGGTCAGCATGTAATTGATGCCTGAAACTGATGTTGTTTACATCGACCCACACAAATCTGAGTGAATGATTTCTAAGGGTTATTTCGCCCTTATGCTTTTCCTTGATGGAAAATTTTCTCTGTGTTGCTTTCCCAAGATGCAGCCTTCACATAGGCTATCAGGATTCTCAATCAATGGCAAACCTCTTACCATTCCTTTTCTGTGCAGCAAATTTAATCCTCCGAAATTGAGATGTCCAAATCTCAAGTGCCATAACTAATTTTCATCTTTAGCTTCCTTCTGAAAGGCTTCTTGTGTTACAGCTGCTATACTCTTTCCTTTTCCCTTCAAGTCAATGTTGAGCTTGAGCGGAAACATTCTATTGCTGGTCATTTGAATTTCAGTAATGATTTTATTGCTTGGAGGTATATATTTTATTGTGCACACATAATCTTTTGAATATTACATTGTAACCTTTGTTTATGAGCTGCCCAACGCTCAAAAGGTTACATTTCAGACCTGGAACATAATACACATCCAGAACAAATTTATGCTCACCATTTCTTGCTCGAATTGTAACTCCGCCTCTCCCTTTTACAGAGATCTCAGTATCAGTCCCTGTGGTCACTTCTGATTTAATCTCTTCATCTAGATTGGAAAACATTGCTCTGTTTCCAGTCACGTGATTACTACATCCAGAATCTAAGAACCAAACATCATCTTCTCTATCTTGTGCTGCATTACATGTTAACAGCACATTACTTGGGTTCTTTTCTTCTTTTGCTACATTAGCATTTTGCTTATTCTTCATGTCATTTTGCTTCTTTCTACATTCATTAGAATAGTGCCCATATTTCTTGCAATAATGACATTGGACATTGGATTTGTCATACCTTTGTCCATGAGCATGTTGGTGTTGATGTCCACCTTGCTAGCTGTTGCATTGGCCATGGCTCTCACTTTGACTGTCGCTCCTTCCATGTGAATGTGAAGGGTTGTTCCTTACACCTCTGTTTTGGCTTCTGCCTCTTCCTCTTCCTTTTCCTTGACCTCTTCCTCTTCTTGAAGGCATCTGGGTCTTGAAGGCGTGCTCTAGAGATGAGTGTTCATCTCTGCTCAATCTCTATTCATGAGTTATCATCGAGGCATGAGGTTCATCCACTGTGAACTGTGAGAGATCTTTGGTCTCTTCTATGGTGGTAACAATAACATCAAAATTTGAGGGTAAGCTCCTCAAAAGTTTCTCCACAATCCTTCTTTCTTCAAGAGTTTCTCCATGGGACCTTATCTGATTTACAATCCCAATCACATGTGTAAAAAATGTGTCTACATTATCTGACTCTTTCATGCAAAGAGTTTCAAAATCTATCCTCAGAAACTGAAGTTTTGCTGTCTTAACTTTCTCCATACCTTGATAGGCTACTTTCAGAGTTTCCCATGCCTCCTTGGATTTCTAGGCTGCTGCTATCCTTGGAAACACACTCTCATTTACTGTTTGATACAAAAGGAAGAGAGCTTTAGCATCTTTCTTCCTATTGCTCTTCAGTAAGTCCTTCTCTGCTTGAGTTAAGGCATTAAAATCCTCCTCATCAGCTGGTTCAACAAAACCATCTTCTACAAACTCCCATAAGTCTTGTGAGACAAACAGGGCTCTCATGGTAATGGCTCAATAATCATAATTCTTTCCATTAAATTGTGGAAGCTGAACATTTCCAATGTTCATTCCTGTGCTTGGTCCAGCCATTGCTCTTAAACTGAACTTTGAACTTAAACAAACTGCCTTTCCTTTTTCTTGAAAGAACAAACTCTTTTAAACAATAAACAACAGCTCTGTTATCTTTGAGAAATACCTAAACTTTTGACTTCTGTTGGGCTTTCACGCTGCTGGAGAAAACACTGCAACAAGTCTTCTTCTTCAGCTTCTTTGAAACCTTCAAAGACCCTAAACTAGCTCCGATACCATGTTGGAATATTGAGAATTCCAAATGGAGAGAGTAAGCTCCTCTCCTCTACAACACAGAGAAATTAAAATTTGATAGGATTGGACAGAGTTTTCCACACTGAAACAAACTTCTATTTCTTTAAAAAAAAACTGAAATGATACAAATCTTCCTCTTAACAGAGGGATAACAGAAACAGGACTGCTACACACGCAGTGCCAGTCAACTCACTGTCTTGAAAACAATATTCTGTCTCTCAAGAATGCACGAAACCGTGCTCTGTTCTTCTTACTGTGCTTTTCTTTCGTGCGGGCTCTCACACAGTGATTACAACAATAGAAAACAAAATCGCGGCCTTTTCTTTTATATGCGGTGCATAAAAACATTACAACAAAACTATGTTAAAATACTTTAGAGCATAAACTATTAAAAAAAATATGATGCGGGACCCACAATACAAACATCAAACTGAAAACTCCGATTGCGATTGACAATCGGATGTGATGACCAAATATGAAATTTGGCTCATAGTGCAATCGGGTCCGAACTTCAACAAAGTGCGATCGGGCCTCGTTCAAAAAGAGTTGCGATTGCCGATCAAAAACGAATGCGATGACCATAAATTAAATCCGCTGTATAAGCTAGATCGGGTCCGCCACTTCAATCGCAACATATTACAAAAGCGTGCGATCAATCGGAAAGTGGCGATTGCGATTAAGATCACGGACGCGATGGAATTTATTAACTCCATTGCATACTACCATCGGGTCCGCCAATTTCAAAGTACAATCGGGCCCAACACTTAAGAGCTTCCGATTGCGATTCACGAACCGGATGCAATTGGAAAACAAATTGTGGCATATAACCGGATTGGGGCCGGCCTTCAATCGGAGCTCATAACAAAAGGCCTATGATTGAGCCTTGCGATTGAACTCCTGCGATTCCATTAAAACATCGCCACGTGGTCAAGTGGACCCACGGGCCTCCGCTGCTGTGGGGGGGGGCGATTATAATATATGGTTTTTGGTTGTATTGTGTACAACTGTTCCACTGCGGAACTTTACCACATCTGCAAAACATTTGTTTTATGATTCATATGTATTGCGATTTGCGATTGCGATTAGATCGCATCGCATCGCAAACTCTTCATCAACAAGACACTGCTTCAAAAAATAACTTGCGATTCTGATTTAGAGCTTAAGTGGTGGGGACCACTTGTCCCGCCAAATCAGAAATAAAGGACTTCCGCCTGTTTAATTCAATTTTCATTCATTTTGGTTGTTGAGGGCTTTTACGCCCGAAGTGACTGTCTTAATAAGAACTGCTCCTCCGTAGATTAGAACTACGAGAAATCTTCATTCCTCCTGTAAAAATAACTTTTCCCATAATCCAAAATTAATTCTCCTCTGCTGTTGTGGCTGCGGCCCATAACAATTAGTTCATCCTTACGGATTTCTCCATGCTTATTCAATTTACAGTGTTGTGCACTCCACGCTCTGCTTCTGCTGCCTTGTACTCTTTTCTTCTTGTCACTGCCCAAGGTTGGCAGGTGACTTTAATATTTTCAACACTGGCTAGAGAAGGAAATGTATTTATCTTCCTTGCTTTATGGACATTTAACATCTATCTGCTAATTATTTCGAGGAGCGTTCTGCACATAGATACTCATATTAGCCTCGTTTGATATTTACAATCTCTTGTACTTTTCCTCGCTGTTAATGGTGTCTTGATTTCTAAAAAACGCTACACGGTATTCGTTCATCAAACATAATCATAGAAAAATGTTAATTATCAATCTTGTATTGTCCCTCTTACACTTTACCGCCCCTGTTCGCTGGTTCGATAAGGAGTCTCTGTAAGTGTTTTATTCTTTTGGATTTTAGAACCTACTGAACATTCACAACTCTCCCATATTGGTTATGCCCGAGCTCCACCAATTTGGTACCGCTCTTGGCTATGCTAAGGACGTTATTTGGATTTATCTCGATGAGGAAAAAGAATAATAACACTAAATTCTGTGTCCAAATATTTTGTAAAAGAAACTGTACAGAAGTTTAGACTTTTAAGTATATAAGTCGAATTTTCCTATTTATGGAATAATCAGTTCACACCCACTGGCCTTGTAAGGGTGCGTTATCTTCTTGCAAAACTGAATACACGTTATGGGTTCCCAATATATTTATCTAGGTAAATAATAACAATTCTGGCCTATTCCAAATTCCTTAGTAACTACCATATCAAAGATCACATGGGCACAATTCCCATCTATCATAATATTCTCTTTATTTACATCATCACTACAGATATGAAATTCCCATTTCCTTCGTAATAAACCAAGATTTACACACTTTATTTGTAATTGTACAATCACTCATCCACTAACAAAACATATGCTTTCTTTTTATATATATATAAGGGTTAATTACAGGTACAGTCATTTCACATCCATTCAATTTCACTAGTATTAATTGTCTGCCAGTCACGGATCAAAATATTTTTCATAAATACATGAGGATTCAGCGAATCATAAGAAAGACATGAGTAGAAATAAATGATATGTGTAAATAATGGTTCTACCGTAATTGCTGTTGGAACACCTTTGGGAAATCAATGTTTCCACACAACCATGAACTGCATCCCATGCAAGTTCTCTCCCATGACACTTTATTCCACCCATACTTAGCACGTTTTCAAGAACTAGGTGATTTAATGAATATTTTTCACCTATGCTCTAGATTTTCTATTTTTTTTAATTTAATAAAAAATTATTTATTACATAATAGTACTTTACTGTTCATATACATTCCAAGAAATTATAGCTTTCCAGCCATCAAATCTACAACTAATTCAGTATAAATCTAGAAAGGCATTAACATAAAGACTGAGGGGTGTTACGATAAAGCCCATGGTATAAAGTGAGTGGCTAAGGAGAATATTATAAATTCCATGTTATAGTCCAAGGGCCTAAGGAAAATCGTATATAATAGATTTTGCACAGCCATTGACAACATAGCCTCCAATTCTTGTAGCCTGATTCTATTGGCAGGTGCAGCGATTTCATTTGCAGCATATCTTCTTCTGATTTCGTTGAGCTGATGTTTCCCTGATATCGAAAAAGGTAAAAACATAAATATAAAAGTATCTCTTGTATCTCCCTTTGAGACATGCAAAAGAATTTCAAGTTTCCAGCATCGTTTGGAAAATTCGACAATGTTTTTAGGTTAAGAGAGATATCATATCTATGTTTTGCAAAAGGTTGTGTGAAGCTTGATTTCCCATTTTGACAACATTCTAGAATCAATATTGATAGGATTGAGATCAAGGAAAAAAGTGTTATTCTGTAATATTCACACGGTCAACAATATAATTTGTAGAAGTCTGGTTCTGCAGTTAGATTTTACCATTTACAAACATTTTCCTTTTCCTTATACAACTATGAGTAAATACCCACAATAATCTAACCAAACCTACTGTCAAGCACGTTGTGCTTGTTGCATTATATATAATGTTGCTCAATTTTTTGCAGAGGTTCTCTCTCGTTTCAAAGACTATGACCTAAAATAACATTGTTATTTACAACCTTGGAATAAAAATTTTGTGCCCATCATCACCATATAGCCTATTTTAAAAAATAAAACCTTGAATCGATCTTTATGAAATTCGACTCAAAAATGCTAAAATAGAAATTGCGCTATGCTCCTTGTAATATAAACCCAGTGAAAAAAAGGAGTTAAAATCATCTATTGACTAATATATACTTCATCATTTCTATATATCGAAGAACAAAAGAAAAAGAAACACTTGGAACCAATTTTGGTTAGATCTATGACCTAAAATAAAGCTTGGGGGCTAAAAGAAAAAGTTCATTTTAAAACCCGAGAAACTCAAATTTAAAAGAAACTTTATCCATAAAATCTCGACATAGTAAATCATATATCATTTCTTATAATCATAGATACGTCAAGGTTCAAAGTTATTTAATATAAATACTAATTATATTTATATTTATATTTATATTTATATTTATATTTATATCAATGGTTATATTAATATTAAAGTTTAGTAATTTTATTAATAATATATATAACTTAATAATATTATTTAAATTTTAGTAAAATTATAATAATAAAATAATAACTATACATTAATTTATAAACCAATGCATTAAAGATATATTAATCTTAACATTAACACATGATAATCATGATTGAATAGGTCAAACATATTCAACATGAACATCATGTTCAACCATGTTTGATGATAGTAATTATGTTTAACATGCAAATAATTAACCATAGACACATAACGAGACTCAACATGATGACGTAGTTAAACATAGCTCACTTTTGTAGTCAACCTTTGTAGCCAATGCATAAATAGTCAACAATGGGCAACCTTAATAAATCATATGTCCACCATAGTCAGTGATACTCAACCTTGTTCACGCATATTCATCCTCAATAATCTTTGCTCAACCATATACAACTATGGTCAACCATGCTTATAGTTAACCATTGTCGACATGCGTATAGTTAGCCATATTCAACTATGGTCGACAATGACTATAGCTAAACATATTCAACATTCCTATAGTTATCCATAGACATCATGCTTTACATACCTTGAGTCAACATGATGACATAGCTAAACCATGGTCACTCATAGTTAATGTTAAAAAATGCTTAATAATATTAATATAAATATGGTTTAAAATACATTGGTTTACTAATGTAGTTGACTGTGTTCAACTATCTTTAACATTGTTTCGCATTCAACACTCTTCAACATAATTTCCTATTTTATTGATTAATATTAAAAGTCAAACATTGTCAACAACATTAGTCAACATATTCAAACAAACTTATCCTTTATAGTCATTGTTTAAATAATTGACTATGGTCAAAATTGGCCAACCCTATGTTTACCATATTGAACAATAGTCAGTCTTGTTCACTCATATTCATCCTCATTCTATGTAACTCCACCATATTCAATTATAGTCAACAATGGTTCACCAAAGTCAAATATTGTCAACCGTAGTCAATGAAGGTCATCCTTGGTCAATCACAATCAGGATTTAAAACTGATCAATAATAACAAAAATAATATTAGTCGCAATTGACAAATAATATTAATATGATGTGAGAATGGTACATAAATCTATCCAATGTTGTAATGTGACAAACAATATCTCAATGTGACAATAATTTCTATATTGTTGCATTTCATTGTAATTTATTTTGCGTCTCTATGAAATATTACAAACTTCGTCAACCACATTTACTATGGTGGTTGAATCTATTCAACTATATTTGTCTGTTTTTTTACAGTCAACACTCTTCAAATTCGGTCCCAAATAATCGCCTATCAATATGATTGACTAGAATTTACAAGATTGACTAACAATAATAATAATAATAATAGTCACATGAGAATGGCACAAAAATGTATCCAATGTCGCATTGTCACAAACAATGTCGGAATGTGCCAATCATTATCACGTTTTTACATTATATTGTGATTTATCCAACATCACATTGCAACATTACAAAATTACTCAACCACATTTATTAATGTTGTTGAATATGTTCAACCATGTTTGACAGTCAACACCCTCAACGTCAATCAAACATTATTGTATATCATTATGGTTGAGCATATAGTCAATGACATTAGTCAACATAGTCAAACAAAGTCAACCTTGATAGCCATTGTTTAAATATTTAACCATGATCAAGCTTTATCAACCCTATGTTTACTATATTTAACAATAGTCAACCTTGTTCAACGATGCCTATAGTTAAACATATTCAAATAAGGTTATCCTCTGATGGTCACAATCAAGATTTAAGAATGTTTAATAACAACAATATTAATATTATAAAAGTAGACTAATAATTATAAGAATAATAATAATAAGAATAATATTGTGGCAATTTATCCTACATCGCAATGTGATATTACAAAATTAGTTAAGCACGTTTACTAATGCGGTTGACTATGTCTCACTATATTTTACTTTGTTTTGACGATCAACACTCTTAAAATTTAGTCAAACATAATCTCCTATTAATATTATTTATTAATATTAATAATCAAGCATGTTGTAATGGTACAAAAAACCATCCAACACCGCATTTTGACAAATATGGTTGTAACGTAACAGTAATTGTTGCAATACTATATTACATTGAAATTTATCCAATGTCACATTACGATATTACAAAATCAATCAACCATATTTACAAATTTGGTTGACTATGTTCAACTATGTTCGACTACTTTTGAAAACTAACACTCTTTAACTTTGGTAAAACATAATTTCCTATTAATATTATTGATTAATTTAATAATCAAACATATTCAACCACATTAGTTAAACATATTAAAAAATTTAACCTTTTATATTCAATGTTTAAATAATTAACCATGATCAAACTTGGTCAACCGTATACTTGCCATATTTAATAATAGTCAACCTTGTTCACTCATAGTTGTCCTCAGTGAACATAACTCAACCATAGTCATTTATACTAAAATATGGTTGACCAAATGCAAAAATTGTCAGCATTAGTTAACTAAGATCATCCTTTGTTGGTAATAATAATAATAATAACAATAACAATAATAATAATAATAATAATAATAATAATAATAATAATAATAATAATAATAATAATAATAATAATAATAATAATAATAATAATAATAATAATAATAACAATAATAATAATAATAATAATAATAATAATAATAATGTGGTTGACTATTATTATAAGTATTCGGTTTTAATCTTGGATATCATTGGGGATTTAATGCTTTGGTCTTAATATTAGGTTTATCAACACTAAAATTAATAAATAACATTAAAAATATTTACCCTATAATAATTAATAATAAAAATAAAAAATAAAAAATTCCATTCACTCTAACACTATGGTTAATGATATTGAGTTTTAATACTAGGATTTTAGTATTGGGTTTTAGAATCGGTGTTTAATAATGGGCTTTATTATTGATTTTTGATATTATGGTTTTCGAGTTGGGTTTTAATATTATTGTTTTACTAATTAAACATGTTGTGATTTCATAATGGTACAAAAAGCTAATCGATGTCGCATTGTGATAAAAATTGTCGCCGCAATGTGACAATCATTGTTGCAATGTTATATAACATTGCAATTTATCCAACATTGCATTGCAACATTAAAAAATTAGTGAGTTCCACATTTACTTATGCTATTTACAATGTTAGACTTTGTTTAACTATGTTCAAGAATCAACACTCTTAAACTTTGGTCAATCTTAATTGTGTATCATTATTATTGATTAATATTTATAGTCAAATGTAGTCAACGAGATTAGTGAACATAGTCAAACAAAATAAACTTTGATACTCATTGTTTAAGTAGTTGACCATGATCAAACTTGGTCAACCATATGTTTACCATATTTAAAAATAGTTAACTTTGTTCATTCATAGTTTTTTTTAGTCAACGTATTATTATATTAGATTTAAAAGAGTAGGTTTTAAGATTATGGTTTTAATATTGGGTTTTTGTAGTAGCTATTAATTTATAGAATTTTAATATTGGAGTTTTAGTATGAGGTTTTAGTATTGGGTTTTAATATTAGGATTTTATTGTAGGGTTTAATAATAGGGTTACAAGAATTATGTGTTATGATATTAGGTTTAAGATATATAGTTTTAGTATTGGGATTTTAATATTGTGTTTTAGTATTGGGGTTTTAATATTAGGTTTGAATAATTGAGTTTTAATATTAGGTTTATTAAAATTAGTATTAATAAGTAAAATTAAAAATATTTACTTTCTAACAATTAATAATATAATTATTAATAACAATTATATTCACTCTAACAGTATGATTGAAAATATTAATGATATTGACATTAACATGCACACATATCGACGGAGTGGTCTTTGGTATTCTCTTGGAAAATGATTTGCTATCATGTAACATCGAGCTATGGATCATTGTTCATTACAAGAATAATTAGGGTTACAAGAATAAATGAACTAGAGTTATAAAAACAAAAGGTTAGGGTTAAAACATAGGGTTTAAATATTTATTGAAACTTGCTCACTTAGTTGAATACTTAACTTATTATTACTTTTATTAAAACCCAATATTATAAAGCTTAATTATTACATATATAACTATTATAATTATATAATACTAATACTAATATTATGGTGTTATTGATATTAACATTAGGACACACACATATTAATAGAGTAGTCTTTGATAGTCTCTTGACCAATGATTATCTATGGCATATCATCGAGCAATGGATCATTGATCAATACAAGAATGATTTGGGTTATAAGAATTGAAAGATAAGGTTATAAAAGAAAAATATTAGGGTTAAAACATTAGAGAAATTTTGAGGTATAAAATGGGGATCAAACAAAAATGTACAACCAAAATAAACTTTATAACAACTAATAGGATTCAAAATGAGCATGTTTACCATGGGGGGCGATTCACCATTTTTTGACTTAAGAAGTAAAATGATTAAAAAATAAAAAAAATTAATAAATTATTTTTTCAACTTATCTTCCTATGGTTTTACTCGAATTTTGAGTGGGAGCACTCATTGGATTGATTATTTATTTCCTAGTCCAAGGAGTAGCCAGGTTTCATACTTTTGATGGACCATGAAAAATTGCAAGTAGGTTATGAACACTTGTTTTTCTAGGAATTCTCCATCAAGTAGTTCAATAAGAATGATGTTCCATCTAACCATGGGTTCCCCATTGTACCAGTTTTCTTTGCAACAAATGGTACCAACATTATGAGGCTATGAATCCAAAAGGGAAGTGGAATATCTTGAGGTATTGCTAAATAAAGAAGAGAATTCCTTTATTTGGCTTGTGCAACCTAAGGCACAAAGGGAACCATGGATTGAAACTATTAAAGGTGTAAAATTATCTTTGAACTTGGGAATTATGTTGTATGAATAAAATTGGAGCTAACAATATGAAACGTTTCCCTTTTGTATCCATGGCCTCATCATGTTGGTAGAAATTGTTGCAAAGAAAATGGGTGCACTAGGAAGCTCATGGTTGAATGGAACATCATTCTTCTTCAACTAGTTGGTGGAGAATTACTACAAAAATAAGTGCTCATAACCTACCTGTAATTATTTAATGTTTATGTCATGGCTATATTACTTTCTAGTTGTTGATTACTCTTTTCAAATTTAACTTTACTCCTAATACTTGTCAAATTTTGTTAACACCCAAAAAATGATCACCTATCCATTTCTTACTATATGGATCAAAATACACCATGTAGGATTAATGTTACCGTGGTAAAACCCATGTTGAACATAGGAAACAATTTCATAAATTATTTTTCTAAATTATTTCTCATTAAAATCCAAAATTCCCCATGAGAATAATTGAATAAATCATTATTTATTTATTTTTCTCTAGAAATTATTATTAAATGATTATTTGGTAATCACTTCTTAATTACTTTTGACTTAATCATCTTGGAATAATTAAATAAACCACTTTTTATTTAATATTCCTTATTTTCCTTGTGAGATAATTATTAAACCATTATTTAATATATATTTCTTTCTTAAATCTCACAATTTTTTTAATGAATCATTTTTATTTGTTAATTACTTCATAGACATTATAAATAAAGATATCTCACCATTTTGAATATTTTTTCACTCCAAAAAAATATAATAAATTATTCGCAACGACTAGATTTTGATTTAGTCAATAATATTTTACTCTTTTGTAATTCCTAATTTAGATCAATGGTTTGTTATAAATAGAGGTTTTTCTATTCATTATTCACCATTAATATTTTCATCATCACCACTATCGTCTCTTTACATTTAACCTCCCACTTGAGTTCAAGCCATCATTTCGTTTTTTGCCCATTGCAAGTTCAGAGAAAAGCACAAAATTGAAGCACAAGGACAACAAAATGAACCATCTCACGGAGGGGGAACTACAGACCCATGTTGTAATTTCTCCTGACAAAGTGTTTTAATAAAAGTATTATTTGATTAATTCCTCCATTGGGTTATTGCCCTTTAATTTATTGTTTTTATATGTTTCTGTTTGTAATATTTGTTGTGTTAGAGTGCTTTTATTTGTTTCTTATTACAGATTTGAAGCATAGACAACCATATTCTATTGTTATGGTCACCAGTCACCAGTGAATTAACTGAAGCCTTTTTTGCACATATACTAAGAATTTTCATACTAAAAAATGACTACTCCACTAGGTATTTAGCACTTTAGTCATCAATATCAATAAATGGTGAATCCACTGGTGTAGTAATTCAAAAACTTAGTGACTATTGTCTCAACTCTTTTCAGTGATTCTTTAGAATTTTCATTCCTCTCAATGTCTATTTTCATATCTCTCGTATTTTCTGGAGAATTTTCCACTTCTATGGGTGTTTCGCATATTTCCACAGGTTATAGGTACTAGTCGAGCATGAGATGGAAAAATATGAGTTAGATATGTCGAGCAAGAGAAATGAGAACATAATTCACTTTTTGGAGCCTTTTGTTTTGCCCAACACACTTTTTAAACCCAAAACAATGCTGACTACACTTTTCCCGTCAGTTTTTGCACTGTACAATTTTTCCCAATTTTGTTTTGTTTTGTTTTTTTTTCATTTTTTCGTTTTTTTTTCTTCTTTTTTTTACATTTATTTTATTTTATTTTATTTTATTTTTATTTTTATTTTATTTTTATTTTTATTTTTTATTTTATTTATTTATTTATTTATTTTTATTTTATTTTTATTTATTTTTTATTTTTTAATTTTTTTAATTTTTTCTGATTTTTCTTGTTTTTTTTTAGACTGTTGTGTATGTGTCAAGAAGGGTTTATGTTATTCCCTAAGTTTCCTCTATGCCTATATCCACTTAGTAGTTTTTCATTGAGGAAGAAAAAATCCCACTAGGGTTTAAAGTACACCTCCATTATTTAGGAAGAGAATTTCTGAGTTGAGGAGTCTAATGTCCAACATTTGTAGCTGTTGTATTTTAGTGTTTTGTCAATTTTTTTATAATCCTTTGATATGGGCTTTTACAACACTTCATTCCATTTCAAATCTTTTGTTTCCATTCCCCCTCAAGATCCCCTTGTGTATCCTTTCTTTTATAGCTTCTTTCCTATCTTTTTCTCAAAACTTTCACCTATTTTTGTGTTATTTTTTCAATAAATCTTTGATTTCAAATCCCAGTACCTGAGAAATTAGATATTTCGGCAATTTTTTGTGTCTTTTAGTTTCTTTTTAACCCTCATAATCTAGCTACTTAATTGTCTTCTTGGTTTGGGGATTGTGTGCTTCAATTTATTGTTTATTTTACTCTTCATTTTCAGTATTATTTACATTTTATGCACTTTATTTTGTGCAGCATTAGCATCATAAAAACATGCTTAATTAATTCATCCACTTGACACAATTTTCACACAAACACACACCCTAAGAGAATGTGACCTTCGTTAAAACTACCAAGCCATGACATGAAAGGCTACATCTTAATAGCTTAACTCACATATATTAATCCCACTACAATATTTGTAGCTAGGTGTAGGATTGATTGGATAGGCTTCAAATAACACCCACTGAACACTTACATTGAGACATATAAATTTGAAATATTAGAAATCTTAAAATCCTTCACCATCCCACGTTACAAAGCCGAAGCATGTCAGAAACATGATTCAAATAGGGTTAGGCTAAATGACGATGTAAGTAGTTCTTGTCGAGGCTACCCAACTCGTGTTAGTGAATTATGTGTCATGGTTGATCACCAATAAGCTGAATACTTAACCGCCCCCCTGGGAAAGAGGTAAATTTAGCTGCCAATATTAGTAAAATAACCTATAGGATTGGCTGTGAGCAAGCAATTGGTCATTTGCCCCACCTTTCTGTAGACAACTATGCTTGCGTGGATAATATTACATCAAGTAGGAAGCCCCTTAGAAGGCCATTCAAAACAATATAACTAGAAATGGTTTGAGGATTTAGATAACCTTTAGGCTAGAGGTCATTTTATCTTTGATAGGACTTGTTTTCTTGAATTAGAGTAGCATATAATTATAGTTATCTTACACTTCACACCACTGCACTAGTCTTTTTCTTGTTGGTGTTACTCTTTTCTCTTATAATATTCCTTTAGCCTCTTGAGTCATCTTTGTAGTAACACCACTATGCCCCCGGGATGCTTTTCATGGAGACTTTATGGCCTTGTTACCTAGTTTCCTTTAGGAAATATTACACCATCTCGTTTATTTCAAACACATCCTCCTAGTTCTTCATTGAGTCCCCATATTGTCTCTACTTCCTTTGATGCTTCTAGTTCTTCCTCTGATTCCACATCTTCCCAATGCAAAATTTACACTAAGTCTTGAACCAATGTGGGTGGTAGAAAAAAATGTGGTAACCAAGGTAATCCCGCTAATAGAACCTCTGTAGGTATTTCCATTAATCCCCCTTTGCTTCCTTATATGGCTTGTTTGAGCCTCCCTAATTTCAGCCAACTTATCAATGATCCCCTTCTCCATTGTTCGAATTGGTCTCCTATGTTTGCCACACTTCCCTGAGACATTCCAATGTTTGAAGGTAATATTGGAGAAGACCCCACAAATATTTTTTTTTCTTTTCACATGAGGTGTTCATCAAATTCCATTACCGAAGACTCCATTTTCATTTGTCTCTTCTAATGCACCTTAAATTGAGTTGCTACCAAATGATATGTGGATCAACCAAATTTTTCCCATTCTACCTTTGAGACTCTCCCTAAATATTTTTCTTTCATATTTCTAGTTACCTCTTTGATACGAGACAATTATCGAACTCTTGAGCTATTTTCGTCAAAATTTTATCACCCACCTTTCAGACCACATTCAAGAATGGCGCAGAAGGAGGAACATGTGTAGAGCCCCTATGTTTGAAGACCTTGTATATATGGATTTGTTTTTAATAAATATTTTGTCCCCCAAAGGTAAATATGTCACCACTTACTTCACTTAGATTGAGGAAGAATCTCTCTATATAGCCTTAAAATATGATCTAAGATATGCCTAGTCAAGTTATGTTTATATTGTCCTCCCTAATCTACCTCATCTTGCTACTACTAATGCATTGGGGACATATCGTGTTGTTGACGATATAGTTGGATATATTTCTGACCCTTGACCATCACCATATTCTTAATCTCTTATGATTTATGGTCAACCCGATGGAGGACCAGTTCTTCTTACACATATTCCTCTCCTGATCCTTCGCACCTCAACCTTTACCAAGGTACAAAAACATCATATTCATATCCCCATCTGCATCAGTCGATTCCAAGGCCAATTGTTTCTTAGCCTAGTTATCAAAAAAAAATTGTGAATCCTTATTAACCTTATGTGTTTCCTAGCACAGTAGACCGACCTACACCAACTCCTCAGCTTCCCATGCCCCCACCTCCTCTGCAACAACAACAAAAACATGCACCGAATCAAGTGTAATCTAAACAAGGTACTACCAATCCCCCTAACCCCAAGAGAAGGAATAATGGGAAGGGTAACCATAATCAGTAACCTCAACGTAAGAAAATCAATCAAGGTTGGAAACCTCATGCCCATAAGGGTAACCAACCTAATCCCAAAACCCAATAATATGGTGGAGAAGGAAAGTAGGAAAAGGATATCATAACCAAAAAACCTTGTGCTTGTTGTGGATTTTTTTTCCATTACATTGATGAATGTCCCCTTTTACCTTATATGTGTTACGTATGGGAAGCTCAAGGAGCTTCCTCTAGAGGACCTCATCAAATTTCTCCTTCTCCTCCCCCTCCCTCTTCATCGCAGCTGATTGTTTTTACAAATTAATCTCCCCATGAAGGATATGTGCCTCCACAACCCACATGGAGTACTTCAACCCCCCAACCTTCATAATCTAGCGAGAGAAATTACAAAATACTCATGAAAAATTCTGAATAAGTGAGCCTATAGAATCGGTTGTGCTAATATGACAATCCTTGTAATAAGTCAGGGACTGATTCCGAACCCAAAAATTCCATTGAGCCCCCGTCGTCACCAGATGATACCTTAAATATCCCCCAGCCTAAGGTATAGATTCACCCTACGATAAAAAATTGTCCATTACATCAAAAATTTTCTTCTTCTAAGGCTTCCCATATCACGGCCCATATCTACTGCATAGTAGATGACTTGGTGTAGTCTCCTTCTTCCATGTCAATGTTGGAAGTACTCCATACATGCCTATCTTAATGGAAATCTCTACTATTTTATTTTGTGGTTGTGGACCCCTATGGATATCATTTTATTTTCTTCAATGATGATAAAGTAAAACATCCCCCCTTCCTTCATCCATTTATTTTTAGATACGAGTCTCCATAAAAAAAAATTGTCTGGTGATGTATAATAAACGAAGGTTCTTCCACCATTGTGATGACCTAAGTGTTTTGAAGAAACATCATTACCCTAACCTATCACCATCCTCTATCACTCTTCATGATTTGGATGGTCACCCCTCACAACCCTTTAGTTTATATCGCAAATACCTCATTACTATTGTTCAAAATACAACCTTGATTGACATTGAATTCATTCACGAACCCTTAGATCATAACATCTTGTTGGAACGTAGTTACACATGTTCCATATTAGATATCACATCCTTTGTCTTAAACAATAGGTGCTTTCCTCACAATGCAAATAACGTCACTATCGATTATTTGACTTACTATCATTCCCATTCTTAGTATTCTCCTCAGAACAATAATTCATCAATGATTGGAAATCATATAACTTCCTCATTTCCTGATGTTTCACCTCGAGTGTATAAAGATTCCATGCTTCTTGGGGCTTATTATGGCTCACTTCCAACTTTTTCTGAGCCAATATCTATAAGTGTTTGCATTCTTCAAGCGTCATTAGTGGTGTGGTATGCATTCTCTTCGACCATCTTCTTCGCAACCTCCTACTCAATATTAAACTCATCCTTTACGTACAATTCCTCCAGACGAGTTTCCTCCTACTAGTATCTCTCCCAATCCTTTCCAATGAGGAATTGTTCCGCCAAGTCTTTCCTAGTCAGGATCGTTCCTCAAGGTCATTATCCCTCTGGTCAAATACCCTTATTATTCCTACCACCGGGAATATTTTATACCCGTGTAATGTCTATGTAGATGCTATGTAGATTCTTCCTAAAATTACTTTGGGGATTCCAGTATGGTTCATTTATCCTATTGCAATAAATCCTCTCGAATAACTAAAACCTTATAGAAATTTCACTCTGGTTCAACCAGTTGTAAGCACCCCTTATCCTTATTTAGTTCCTCTGCAACCTCAATAGGAATTCATTCATTTTGAAAATCATATGGTGAGGTGGGAAAAGCCCAGAAAAAGGGAAAAAAAGACAAGCCACCCCAACCAACTCCTACTCCTCCTAAACCACCAAAGCCTTCTAGAGTCCATGTTCTTTGTGTGATGTTGTTAGGCATGCCACCAATAATTTTCCTAAGCTCGCTTATATTAAGAATGTGGTCTCTCATACTTTTCCTGACCCTAACATTCATGCGGTCCATCTTACCTTACCGAATTTCACCAAGAACAACAAAACATCATGCAGGAATCACCATTGTGTTTCTTGTGATAAGTATGTACAATATTCCCATCACTATCTCCATCTCAAACATTTTTATGATATACCTCAAGTATTTCATGATTTAGATATACCTTGTTGTGATTTTACTTCCCCTCTACCTACGGGTCTTGGCCCCAATTCGTCACTAGGGTAGGAATTGTCTCAACCCGCCATCCTCATTCCCCCTCCTAATGTTAAGATCATAGATAGTTCCACCCTTATTATCTACCTATCATCATCTATGGGATCGATATATTTAGACTCTTTAGGAGTCTCCTAATGTGCTTTTTTTTAATCATATTTTGAAGACACTTTAGCCTCAACATCAGTGGACCTTGTATCCACTTGTCATCAACCTTACACAGTATATTATGAATTTGTGAACCATGTTTCCGATGATGATGATTGGTTCCCTCACCCCTTACTTCGAACCCACAAATTCGAACCAGATCATGTTGTGGTTGTTACATTGACATACAATGTTTGGGTGAGGCATCCATTTTTTAGAGTCTAGGAGAACAAATTCTTGCTAGCCCACCTATCACATATGGTAGTGTTGACTCTAATTCCACTACTCTTCCCCATTTCAAATAAATTGTATGTTATGAAACCAACTCCAAAAATAGAAGAAAAGAGATATCAATTCCTTAGAAATAAGCCACTTCGAAGGGGAAGCCTCCTTTACATTACATAAATGAACAATTATTGGATGATAAAAATGAAAAAACCTCCTTTCTATATATAGGAGTCCATGGGGTCACAACATAATCCTATGCGACCTAAAAATTATAATGTAAGGGCACAATAATAACAATAAGGGGATTACAGGGGTACAACAATAACAATAAGGGGGATATACTAACAACAATAAGGGACTACAATAGTAATATAGGGACCTAACATGCCCCTATCCCTCAAAAAAACGTTTTCCTCAATGCTTGAGTAGCTCTGGATTCTTTTGTATAAAATTCTCATCCTCCCATGCACAATATTTAGTGGGTAAGTTCTTCGACTTGATGAGATACTCTAAAATTGAACGATTTCGTAGCTACCAAGTTCCTTTTTCTATTTCTGCTTCAGGTTCCAATATGATTTTTCCTTCCTCATCAAGTTTTGGAAATATTGTTTAAAATGGAAATTTGTCACCTATAACCTTCTTTAAGCATGAAACATGGAAAAATCAATGCACTCAAGAAGAAGCAGGAAGCTCTAATTTGTATGCCATAGTACCAATATTTTGCAACACCTTGTAAGGACCATAGTACTTTGGCAATAATTCATTATCATTATTAGCTTGCTTGAGGGACATTTGTTTGTATGGTTATAGCAGTAAGAATACCAGTCTCCTACATCAAAACTTCTCTCGACGCGATGTTGATATGCCTATTGTTTCATTCGATTTTGTGCCAAATTTATGTTATTCTTTAGGAGTTGGAGAAATTTTTGTTGATGCTCGATGTGATCTTCCACTACTTGAACCTTAGAATTTTATCTTAAATATGATGTGATGGATGGTGGATGATATCCATAAAGTGCCATAAATGGGGTCAGTTTTGATGCAGTATGGAAGGAAGTGTTATACCACCATTCAACCAAAGGTAACCACTTGACCCATTGTGTTTGTTTATCAGATACAAAACAATAAAGATATTCTTCCATAAATGTGTTCACTATCTCAATTTTCCCATTGGATTGAGGATGATAAGATGAGAAATGAGCTAGTTAAGTACCCAAAGAAGAAAATAATTCCACCAAAAATATCCAGTAAAAATGGGATCTCTATCGCTTACAATAAAATTTGGGTTTCCATGTAGCTTTTGAATTATTTCCATAAATGCATTAGCAATTCTACTTGGTTTAAATGGATGAGATAATGCACACAAGTGTGCATACTTGGTAATTCTATCAACTACAACCATGATGACACTCTTTCCTGTTGAACCCTTATTTAAACTGAGAGGGGGGGGTGAATCAGTTTAACACATTCATGGAATTTTAAAAACTTTTCATTAAAACTTATTTACACCTTCATTTCATGTCCAACTTAATATGTGAGTAATCTGAGAATATGAGCAGCAAGTATTAATATAATATAACATTAGACTTAATATGAGAGCAACATGTATTAAGCAGAAGATATAAATCAGATCAACATATAAATATCATGCAAACAGACACCAGATATAAGTGAAAACCCATAAAGGGAGAAAACCACATCTTATTATTGTTGTGATGCAAAGGCAAGCTCCAACTCCCTCTCACCACTTTTTTCTGCAGGCACCAACCTACAGGAGGCTCGAATCCTCAATTCTACGAGTTACAACTTGCAAGGAAGCACCAACTCCCTTCAATTTTCTACAGGCACCAACCTACAGGAGGCTCCAACCTCAGTCAGCTACAACTGACAGCTATCAAGCTGAAACTTGATAGGGAAGCTCCAACTTCCTCAATTTATCAAACTAAATGTTTGTTGATTTACCTCAGATATCAACTCTGTTCTATAGCTTCTCTTTCTGCTTTTCTTTTCTTAATCTTCTCTGCCTCACTCTTGTATACTCTGCCTTCTCTATATTTACTCTCTCTAACCTCACTTATGCATATCCAATTGATATTATATATAGAGTTCCTCACATGACTATTTGTATTTCACAAAGAATTTCGAGTGAACAGTCATGACTCTTTGGCTTCTGTCTTCTCATTCCTTTTATCTGCTCATTCAATAAATATAACTGTAGGTCTCAATTTAACATTCCAATGGGATATTTGTTCTCTTCCGGAGAAAATCCAATGCATCACAACAATATAAATTAATTAAAAACATTTACATTCAATTACAATGAAAATTCCAGCTCAACTCATTTAGTCTTTTGGCTCGCTGTGCATTTGTCTTTTCTTTGACTGTGTCTGTCTTTTCTATGACTGTGTTTTATCTCTTTTCAGCTTTGTTTGTTCGTCTGTCCTCTGTTGTGGTGAAACTACTGCATACATGCAACTGTGCTTTTTATATTAGTTCATTTTGTATATATGTGTAACTGCTGACTTTAAATTTGGGAAAATTCCAACGCTTTTCATACAGCAAGTGTCTTGTTGATGTGGTGAGTTCCGCAAGCGGAACATACATACACCATGACCTTTGTTTTATGGCCCGATAAAATTGCACACATCGCAATTGTATTATATTAATAATCGCCCTCCACCTTAAGCCGAGGCCCGTGGGTCCACAGATCACGCGACACTTTTCAATACAATCGCAACAACTTTATATATATATATATATATATATAACAGCACCTTCACAAATTTTCGATTGCAATTGGTATGCGGACCCGACCATGTTTTATATGGAGGACTTTATATGACTATCGCGTCTGGCTTTTCCAATTGCAATTGCAAGATGCCTTGCTCCGATGTGATTGATATGCGGACCCGACCATGTTTTATATGACGGAGTTTATATGACTATCGCGTCTGTTTTTTCCAATCGCAATCGCAAGTTTCATTAAATTGTTCCGCTGTGCTTAGATTTTCCGATGCGATGAGAGATTTTCTTTGACATGGAACTTAGGCTTGTATAAATCATAATTTATAAGTCCATCGGGTCCGAACTTCAATCGCAATCGCAACTTCCTGTTTTCATGTTTCGCTACTTTGTTTTTCTCCGATGCGATTTGGTCCCACCTTATGGTACTTTGGTTATTTGTTTATCATAAGGTGCTCCACTTATAAATATATATATTTTGAACCTTTGTTTATATGATCCGAGCTTTATCGCAATCGCAATTCTTTGGCTGCATGTTCCGACACATATTCATTATGTTTTATAAACCCATCGAGTCCGGGCTTCATCGCAATCACAATTTTTTGTTTATATGTTCATCTTCCCTTATAATATCCGATGCGATTATGCCGGACTTAAAATATGTTTGAATCATAATTCATACACCCATCGGGTCCAGAACTCAATCGGAACTCTTGTCGATATGTTCCACTTCCAATCCTTTCTCCAATGCGATTGGAAAGGGTCCCACCTTATGGTACTTTGGCTCTGATAATAAAGCGCTCCATATAGTTTAATATATATGCTTTGGACCTTTGTGCATAAGGCACAATATATGTAATGCGCTGCATATATACTCTAGCATGGGTAACGATTCCCGGAATGAGATATATATATATACATATATATATATATATATATATATAGACATATATATATATATATATATATATATATAAAGATATATATATATATATATATATATATATATATACATATATATATATATATATATATATATATATATATATATATATATATATATATATATATATATATATACTTTGTTGCTCCAATATTTAGCGTATCTTCCAGCGGGGGAGGTGATTCTCAGAATTTTTTTGTATATATATATATATATATACTTGCCGCTTTGGGTTATACAATTCCCGAAATTGTGTTTATGTATCCTTCAGCTGGGGTAGCGAATCTCGGAATTAGAAATGGCTCTGCCTCTGCTTGTGATAACGGCTCTGCCTTTGCCTCTGCCTCTGATAATGACTCTGCCTCTGTTGTGATAACGGCTCTGCCTCTGTCTATGCCTCTAATAACGGCTCTGCCTCTGCTGTGATAATGACTCTACCTCTGTATTCACTGCCTCTGCCTCTACCTCTGCCTTAGCTACTTCTGATGCTTGACCTTTGCCTCTGCCTTCGCTATACATATTACTTGCTGCTGTTATTTGTCTATCTTTGCATATGTTGCCTTCTTTGACTATCTCTGTCTGTGCTGCCTCCATTGCCATCAATGAAAATATTTCCAACAGTCTCCCCCTTTGGCATTGATGGAAATACACTTTCTCTGTGGCAATACACTTTCTCTGTTTGCCTGCTCTTCCTCCTGTTGCTTGCTCTTCCTCCCCCTTTGACATCAATGAAAAGGGGTTTGAATTCTTAGTGTAGCTTCTATTCTTTGATCATGTGATTTTATCCTTTTTCAATATTTCGTGCATTTCCTCTCCCTGAAATTTTCTGACTTTGTACGTTGCTGCTTCAACCTTTGGATTAGATTTACGTTGGGTTCACTATTCTTCCGTGTTCGGTTCATGTCTGGTTCACCACTCTTCCGCTGCACCACTGGACTTTTCGCCTTTTTATTGATTCTTTTATGCTGAATATATTCTTGCCATAATCCTTTTGATTCTGAGGACTTATTTTCATGCTTCCCTTGCTGGTTGATCTCCCCCTGAGAATTATATTTTCATTTATGTTCTCCCCATGAAATTGTGCTTTTTATTCATATTAGAGAGTAGCATCTACAAATACTACCCCTAGTCTGTCTCTCAAATATTCAAATGGTTCTCTAGCAAGCGGTTTGGTAAATATATCTACTGTTTGTTCTTTTGTTGGCACATACTCCAGTTTTACCATCTTCTGAGCCACTTGTTCTTGAAGAAAATGATACTTTTAGTTTTAGAGTGAAGCACAGGGTTTTTAGATATACTTATAGCACTTGTATTATCACATTTGATTGAGATAGGCTCATCAATGCTTACCTTCATGTCTTGAAGGGTTTGCTTCATCCACATGACTTGTGTACACCATGCTGCTGCTGCTATATATTCTGCTTCTGTTGTAGACAGAGAGATAGATGTTTGTTTCTTGCTTAACCATGCCACCAGACTTTCTCCTAAATAGAATGCACCTCCACTTGTGATTTTCCTGTCATCCACACAACTGGCCCAATCTGCATCTGTGTATGCTGTCAAAGTGAAGCTTTTGCCTTTAGGATACCAAAGTCCATATTGTGTTGTTCCTTGTAGATATCTGAATATTCTTTTTACTGCCAGAAAATGGTTTTGTTTAGGAGTTGCTTGATATCTAGCCACTAGTCCTACTGCTAGCATGATGCCTGGTCTTGATGCAGTCAAATACAACAAACTTCCTATCATGGATCTGTAGAGTTTGTGATCTATATCAGTAGACCCATCATCAGCACACAGCTTGCATATCGTGATCATGGGAGTTGATACAGGTTTGCAGTCCTCCATTTTGAACTTTTTCAACATTTCTTTCAAGTATTTTTCCTATCAGATGAATGTCCCTATGTTCTTTTGCTGAATTTGAAGTCCTAAGTAGAAACTGAGTTCTCCAATCATGGACATCTCAAACTCTGATTTCATCTTCTCATCAAATCCCTTTGCGAGTTCATCTCTGTTGCTTCCAAACATAATGTCATCAACATATACTACAACAATCAGGAGTTCATTTTCATGGGCTTTTATGTATAGATTGTTGTCTACTCCTCCTCTCTTAAATCCTTGTTTTTGCAAATATTTATCCAGTCTTGAGTACCAAGCACGAGGAGCATGTTTCAGTCCATATAGAGCCTTCTTCAGTCTGCACACATAGTCTTCTCTGTCTGTCAATGAAAAGCATTCTAGTTGTTCCATATAGACTTATTCGTCTAAGTCTCCATTCAGAAATGAAGATTTTACATCCATTTGATATACTTTGAAGTTTTGGTAGCATGCAAATGCCAGGAACATTCTGATAGCTTCCATTCTGGCTACAAGGGCATATGTTTCATCGTAATCAAGCTCTTGAATTTGTGAATATCCTTTGTAGAAAAGTCTAGCTTTGTTCCTAATTACCTGTCCTTCCTCATTCATTTTATTTTTGAATACCCATTTTGACCCTATGACATTTTTCTCAGTGGGTCTAGGAACTAGTTCCCAGGTATTGTTCTTCTTAATTTGGTCTAATTCTTCATTCATAGCATTCACCCAATTCTTGTCCTTGCTGGCTTCTTCAAATTTCTTTGGCTGTATTTGTGACAACATGGCTATGTATACCTCTTCAGTTTGTTCTATTATATGCCTTCTTGTTTGGACCCCTACTCTCTTGTCTCCAATGATCTGATCTTCAGGATGGTTCTTCTGAGTATATCTTGAGGGAGCTTTGGAACTCAGCTCTGTATCTTCTATTGTCTTTCTTGTTTCCTCATCATCTTGGTTTTCTTCTTCATGGTTGTCTGATGGATTGTAGCAGTCAGTATCTCTTGTATTGTTTGGAAGTTCTTCATCAAATCTCACATCAATGCTTTCTACTATTTTTCGAAGAGTCTTGTTGTAGCACCTGTACCCTTTAGTTTTTGATGCATATCCTAGAAATATCCCTTCATCTGCTCTTGCATCAAATTTCCCAAGCTTTTCATCATTATTCTTTATGTAACACTTTATTCCAAAGATTCTAAAATTTTTAATTGTAGCTAGTTTCCCATGCCATAGTTCATATGGAGTCTTATCACTGCTTGGCCTTAAGTGGGCTTTATTAAGGATATGTACCGCTCTGTGTACTGCTTCTGCCCAGAAGGTTTGAGGAATATTATTCTCTTGCATCATGGCTCTAGCCATTTGTTGAACAGATCTGATTTGTCTCTCTGCTACTCCATTTTGTTGAGGTGTCCCTGCAATAGTAAATTGTTGTTTTATGCCATGTTCATTGCATAGGTCAGCAAAGTCATAATCTGTGAATTCACCTCCTCTGTCTGATCTGATGCATTTCATTTGCATCTTGTCTTATTTTCTGCTAAAGCTTTGAATATTTTGAATTTTTCCAGAGCTTCCGATTTATTCTTGAGAAATGCAACGCATGTCATTCTGGAGAAATCATATATTATCAGCATGAAGTAGGATTCTCCACTTGGTGTTTTAGTTCTTGCAGGTCCGCACAGGTCCATGTGCACAAGTTGTAGAGGTCTTCTTGTTGATAACTCATCTTTGGCCTTGAAGGATGTGCGAGTCTGTTTGCTTGATTGACATGATTTGCATATGGTATTAGAAGGCCTCTTTATTTCTGGCATGTCTCTGACAACTTTCTTCTTGCTTAGTCTGATTATGTGATCAAAGCTGAGATGTCCCAACCTTTTATTCCATAATCATGACTCTTCTAGTTTGCTAAGATGACATGCTTCATCTTCCGCTTTCATAATGTAAACATTACTCTCTGTTTGAACTCCTTTGAGCAGAGTCTTACCTATGGTGCTTGATCTGACTTCACAATCTTGTGCTCTAAAAAGAAATTCACAGCCTTTGTCACACATCTGATTGAAACTTAGTAAATTTTCTTTCAACCCATCTACAAATAGTACATCTTGGGCCTTTCCTCTGCCATTGTCTATGCTGACTGAGCCTTTTCCCTTGATCTTACCTAATTTATCATTGCCAAAAGTAACATTGCCAGATTTCTTTTCATCAAGAGTTATAAACTTGCTTCTGTCTCCAATCATGTGTTTAGAACAACCACTGTCCAAATAACATTGGCTTTTCAGATCTTGAGCAGTTAGAGCCAGGTCACACTTATTCGCCTTCTTTTTCCACTGGAGGCATCCTTTTGTTTGGTATCTTTTGTGAGATGATGATTCACATCCCTTCAGAGGACACTTGGAAGGCATATGTCCAACTTGACTTCATATACATCATTTGATCATAGTTTTTGCAGAATTGTGAGTATGAACAAAATTTCTTTGATTCATAAACCTCCTTGAGGTGTTGAACATCAATCTTTGTCCATACTTTCTACACTCAATGATTTTATGGCCAAATTCCTTACAATTAAAACAGTAACCATGGAAACTATTTGCATACCTGGTCTAAGGTTGTCTTTTCCATTTGTTTGATTGAGGGAGTCTCTTCAATGTTTGCATCTTTTGCTGATTTGAATTACTCCTCCTTGCATGGAAATATGCAGCAATGTGTCCCAGCTTGTGGCAGACATAACATGTGGCATTCTTTATAGGAGGGAAGAATCTCCTTTGATGGCTTCCAAATTTGACATATTCAGAGGCATATGCCCCTTTCTCTGTGGTCTTAGTATTTATTACATTCTTAACTACTAGTGGTTTCTTCTTATCTCTGTCTTCCTCATTACAGGTTTCTTCTTTTGTAGGAATTGTTTGAGCTGCTTCATCATTCTTCTTTTCTTTTACAAAAATGATCTCTCTGTCAACCTTTTCTTTGCTTTTACTTGATTCTCCTTCATAGCCTATTCTAGTTTTTATCATAGGGGATCTTTGAGCAACCAGAATTTCATTCAACTTACTAGAGCTTGTTGTTTGAGAAGAGTTTATAACCACTTTCCTTTGAGAATTTTCTAGTTTCTTCCTGAGACATACTACTTCTTCTTCCAGCTTCTCTTGTGCTTGAGTTTTATCCTTCATTTGCTGAAGTAACATGTCTTCTATCTTCTTGGCTTCTTCAAGCTCTACCTTCAGTTGCATGAGGAATTTTGATTTTTGTTCTTCTCTTACATACTTGAGAAGAATGTCCTTTTGTCTTCTACACTTTAGTTTGAGTCTGTCAATCTCCTCCAGAGCACTTCTTAGCTACCCCTAAAGGTTGATTTCCCCTTATTATTCTTCATCTTCTAGCAGGAGTCCTTCAAGTTCTTCTATGGACATCAATAAGAATTCATAGGTTCCTTCTTCACTTGAGGGTTCATCTGAATCTTCAGATGTACTGCTATCTTGTTGAGCATAGAAGGATTTTCTGCTAAACTTATTTCCTTTCTTCCAGTTCTTTGATTTATTTTTCTCTAACTCTTGAGCCTGATTCCTTACTTTCTTGTGAGGACACTTAGCAGCATAGTGTCCAACTCTTCCACAGTTAAAGCATTTGAAAGGAAGTTTACCTTTGTATTTACTTGAGCCTCTATCCAATTTCTTGACAAATTTTTCCTCTTCTTCATCCGACCAAGAGCATATGTCTCCCTCTTCTTCTTTCCTCTTTTATGTTTTAAAGGCTGCCTCCCTCGTACTTGGCTTCTTCTGTGGGAGCCTCATCTCATAAGCTGTTAGATTTCCAAGTAGCTGGTTCATGGTCAAGGCCTCCCAATCAGTTGTTTCTTCTATTGCAGACACCTTGGGATTAAACCTGGATGGAAGAGATCTTAGAATATTTTGCACAATTATACTTTCTGGCATGGTTTCTCCAAGAGCTTTCATATTGCTAACAATTTCTGGAACTTTGAGGAAGAAACTGGCAATGTCTTCATCATCATTGATTTTTAAGTTCTCAAACTGGGCTCTATAGACTCGAAGTTTGGCAGTCTTTACTTTCTTGTCCCCCTCATGGATGTTCTCCAGAGTATACCACATTTCTTTGGCAGTGTCTTTCCGCATTACTTTAATAAACTCTGCTTCACACAATCCATTTAAGATGGCATTCATGGCTTTTTTAGTTAGCCACAAAATCTTGTTTTGTTTCTTACCTTTGGGGCATATCCTAATTCCACAGCAACCCAGACTTCCATTCCTAGAGACATTATGTATGTCCTCATTCTGATTTTCCAGAAAGCATAATTTTCACCAGTGAAAAAAGGGGCTTTATTGGTTGAGCATCCTTATTTACTAGCCATCTTGGGAACCTAGGATCTCCTTTCAGTTGTTATACTGGTACAAAGGAACTTGCTCTGATACCAATTTTTGAAGCCTTAGTTAAACTAAGAAGGGGGGGTGAATCAATTTAACACATTCATGGAATTTAAAAAAAAATTCATTAAAACTTATTTACAGCTTCATTTCATGTCCAACTTAATATGTGAGTAATCTCATAATATGAGAAGCAAGTATTAATATAATATAACAGTAGACTTAATATGAGAGCAGCAGGTATTAAGTAGAAGATATAAATCAGATCAACACATAAATATCATGCACAGAGACACCAGATATAAGTGGAAACCCATAAAGGGAGAAAACCACATCTTATTATTGTTGTGATGCAAAGGCAAGCTCCAACTCCCTCTCACCACTGTTTTCTGCAGGAACCAACCTACAGGAGGCTCCAATCCTCAATTCTGCAAGTTACAACTTGCAAGGAAGCACCAACTCCCTTCAATTTTCTGCAGGCACCAACCTACAAGAGGCTCCAACCTCAGTCAGCTACAACTGGCAGCTATCAAGCTACAACTTGATAGGGAAGCTCCAACTTCCTCAATTTATAAAACTGAATGTTTGCTTATTTACCTCAGATATCAGCTCTGTTCTGTAGCTTCTCTTTCTTCTTTTCTTTTCTTAATCTTCTCTTCCTCACTCCTCTATACTCTGCCTTCTCTATATTTACTCTCTCTAACCTCTCTTATACATATCCAGTTGATATTATATATAGAGTTCCTCACATGAATGTTTGTATTTCACAAAGAATTTGGAGTGAACAGTCATGACTCTTTGGCTTCTGTCTTCTTATTCCTTTTATCTGCTCATTCAATAAATATAATTGTAGGTCTCAATTTAACATTACAGTGGGATATTTGTTCTCTTCCACATACTTGCCAATGCATCACAATAATATAAATTAATTAAAAACATTTACATTCAATTACAATGAAAATTCCAGCTCAACTCATTTAGTCTTTTGGCTTGCTGCGCATTTGTCTTTTCTTTGACTGTGTCTATCTTTTCTATGACTATATTTTATCTCTTTTCAGCTCTGTTTGTTCGTATGTCCTCTACTGTGGTGTAACTGCTGCATACATGAAACTATGCTTTTTATATCAGTGCATTTTGTATATATGTGTAACTACTGACTTTAGATCTGGGAAAATTCCAATGCTTTTCATACAACAAGTGTCTTGTTGATGTGGTGAGTTCCGCAAGCGGAACATACATACACCATGGCCTTTGTTTTATGGCTTGATACAATTGCACACATCGCAATTATATTATATTAATAATCGCCCTCCACGTTAAGCCGAGCCCCGTCGGTCCACAGACCACGCGGCATTTTTCAATACAATCGCAACAACTTTATATATATATATATATATATATATATAACAGTGCCTTCACAAATTTCCGATTGCGATTGATATGTGGACCCGACCATGTTTTATATGGCGGAGTTTATATGACTATCGCGTCCGGCTTTGCTAATCGCAATCGCAAGCTGCCTTGCTCTGATTCGATTGATATTCTCCACAAATTTCCGATTGTGATTGATCGCAATCGCAAGCTTCCTTGCTCCGATGCGATTGATATGCGGACCCGACCATGTTTTATATGACGGAGTTTATATGACTATCGCGTCCGGTTTCGCCAATCGCAATTGCAAGTTTCATTAACCTGTTTCGTTGTGCTTAGATTTTCTGATGCAATGAGAGATTTTCTTTGATGTGGAACTTAAGCCTGTATAAATCATAATTTATAAGTCCATCGGGTCTGAACTTCAATCGCAATTGCAACTTCCTGTTTTCATGTTTCGCTGCTTTGTTTTTCTCCAATGCGATTTGGTCCCACCTTATGGTACTTTGGTTATTTGTTTATCATAAAGTGCTCCACTTATAAATATATATATATTGAACCTTTTTTATATGATCCAGGCTTTATCTCAAATCACAATTCTTTGGTTGCATGTTCCGACACATATCCATTATGTTTTATAAACCCATCGGGTCCGGGCTTCATCGCAATCGCAATTTTCTGTTTATATATTCTGCTACCCTTGTAATCTTCGATGCGATTAGACTGATCCGATGTGATTATGCCGGAATTCAAATATGTTTGAATCATAATTCATACACCCATCGGGTCTGGAACTCAATCGGAACTCTTCTTGATACGTTCCGCTGCCAATCCTTTCTCTGATGCGATTGGAAAGGGTCCCACCTTATGGTAATTTGGTTTTGATAATAAAGCGCTCCATATAGTTTAATATATATGCTTTGGACCTTTGTGATTAAGGCACAATATATGTAATGCACTGCATATATACTCCAGCATGGGTAACGATTCCTGGAATGAGATTTATATATATATATATACTTTTCTGCTCCAATCTTTAGTGTATCTTCCAGCGGGGGAGGTGATTCTCATAATTTGTTTGTCTATATATATATATATATATATATATATATATACTTTTCGCTTTGGGCTATACGATTCCCGGAATTGTGTTTATGTATCCTTCTGCTGGGGTAGCTAATCTCGGAATTAAAAATGGCTCTGCCTCTACTTATGATAACGGCTCTACCTCTACCTCTACCTCTGATAACGACTCTGCCTCTGCTGTGATAACGGCTCTGCCTCTGTCTCTGCCTCTGATAATGGCTTTGCCTCTACTGTGATAAAGGCTCTACCTTTGTATTCGCTGCCTCTGCCTCTGCCTCTGCCTTAGCTTCTTTTACTGCTCGACCTCTGCCTCTGCCTTCGCTGTACATATTACCTGCTGTTGTTCTTTATCTATATTTGCATCTGCTGCCTTCTTTTCCTGTCTCTGACTTTGCTGCCTCCATTTCCATCAATGACAATATTTCCAACATTTCCTTTGGACTTACGCAAACCTGTGATAAAATCCATTGAAATCTCCTCCCAATGTTGACTTGGAATGGATAAAGGTTGTAGAAGACATGGAGTCTTAATTGCCTCAAATTTATTTTGTTGGAAAACCAAAAATTCCTCCACAAAATTTTGAATATCAAATTTAAGGCCACCCCAAAAATATATTTCTTCGCCCTGTGGTAAGTTTTTAAAAATCTTGAGTGTCCCCCAAAAGGAAAAGTGTGAAATTCCAAAAGAATATTTTGTTTTAGTTGGTAATTCTTACAAATATATAAGTGATCTTTGTACCATAAGGAATAATTTTTCCAACTAAGTGTATTAGATGTACTAGGATCTTGTTTCAACTTTTTAATGAGTGTCCACACTTCTTCATCATTTTTCCATTCATCCCTTGCTTAAGCTATCCAATCTGGTTGGATAATAGAAATGGCACAAAGCAATGCTTCCACCTCTTCATCCTCTCTTGAGAGTGCATCTGCAACAACATTTAGCTTCCCTTTTTTGTAGATTATTTAAAGGTAATAACCGAACATCTTTGTCACTCATTTTTGCTGCTCTTTTGAAGATAGTTTTTGTTCCAAAAAGTATTTAAGACTATCATGATCAGTTTTTACCTTGAAGTGTCTTCCCATTAGGTAAGGTCACCATTTCTATAGTACATGTAGTATTGCCAACATTTCCTTCTCATAAATAACTTTTTGTAAATAATTTCCTTTCATTGGATGACTTTCAAAAGCAATGGGTCTTCCTTCTTCCATAAAAACAACACCAACTCCATTTCTTGAGGCGTCACATACCAAAATAAATGTTTTCGTGAAGTCTGGCGTAGCTAAGACAGGTGCTAGGCACATGGCCTCTTTAATATGTTCAAAGGCCTTAGTTGATTCAGGAATCCATGAAAATTCATCTTTCTGTAATAATGTTGTTAGAGATTCTTCTATTTTCCCATAATTCTTAACAAACTTTCAATAATACCCTATTAACCTGAGAAATCCTCGCAACTGCTTTATGGTTGTGGGGACTTTCCATTCCCTAATGGATTTAATTTTGTTAGGGTCTACCTTAACACCCTCGTGAGATACAATATGACCCAGATATTCCACCTCTCATACTCCAAAGAAATATTTGGAGATTTTTTCATATCATTGTTTTTCCTCCAATAGTTTGAGCACCATGTCAACATGTTGAACATGATCCTCCCAATACTTGTTGTAGATTAGTATATCATAAAAAAATACTAACACAATTTTTCTAAGGAAGGGTTTGAAAATGGAATTCATCAACCCTTGAAATGTAGAAGGTGCATTGGTAAAGCCAAAAGGCATGACCAAAAATTCATAATGACCCTCATGAGTTAGAAATGCTATTTTCAGAATATCTTTAGTCTTCATTCTAATTTGATGATATCTTGAATGAAGATCCAACTCGCTAAAATAAATTGCTCCATGTAATTCATCCAATAACTCATCAATCACAAGAGTGGGAGATTTATATTTAATAGTGAGCTTATTGAGCTACCTATAATCTGGACACATGCACCATGATCCATCATTCTTCTGCACCAATGCTACTGGAGTAGAGAAAGAACTTTGACTCGACTGAATTATACCAGCCTCTAACATTTCTGCAATCATACGTTCAATTTCACTCTTTTGTACATAAGGATATCAGTAAGGCCTGATGTTTGGAGGAACACTTCCTGGAATCAAATGAATAACATGATCATGATCACAAATAGGTGGGAGTCATTTAGGAGTTTCAAACGCCTTGGAATGTTTGTCGAAGATTTTTTGGAGATTTGGAGAAATAGATGACTTTGATGTTGGAACTTCTAGTGATCATAATTGTGCAATTACACATCATTTTTGTTTCTTCAGAAGTTTTTACATGAAATCAAAGCTTAATATCTTTCCTGGCTTCCCTACGATACCCTGTAATTTGACTTCCTTTCCTTCTGAAAAAAATTTCAAGAAAATTTCTTGAAAATTAAAAGCTACCGTCTCCAAATATTGTAACCATTGTACTCCTAGTACAACATCAACACCTCCCATTGGAATGGAAATCTTCAGAATATTCAGTACATATTCCCCATGTTTAGCTTGATATTATGGCATTTTCCAGAGAAATTTATGGTTCCTCCATTTTCAACCATCACTTGACATTCTAGTGATGGGTATAGGAAGCAATTCAATTCCTTGGCTACCTTACAATGAATAAAATTTTGGGTACTACACAAGTCAATCAACACTATTACCTTTTTCTTCATGATATGTCCTTCTATCTTGAGAGTTTGAGTGGTAGTTTCTACCAATGCATTGCAAGATATGGTCAGAATCATTTCTTCTTTCTATAGGGTTGGTTCTTGGTGTATATCATCTTCTTTTGAAGTTTCTTGTTCATTTTCTTCCTCCTCTTCACAATATATGTAAAATAATTTCTTCTCAACACACTTATGAACTTTAGGGTATTTTTTATCAAAACTGTAGAGAAGCCATTTTTATCTCTTTCTTCCAATTGTTGTGGTGTAAACCTTGTAGGTTATGGAAGTTTATGAGTAGCAACACTTTCATCTTTATAGATGTGAGTGGTAGGCTTCCTTGTCGCCATAATTTTACATTCAATTTTTCTAGCCAACCTGGATACCTTCTCCAATGAATGAGGTTCCCAAAGGCAAACCTCATGTTGGATGTTATCCTTTAAAGTCCCTATGAATACATCACTCATGTGTTCCTTTGGAATATCAACTACCGTTATATTCAGTTTTTGGAAGTCCTAAATGTGGGCCACCACTGAACCCTTTTGTTTGAGATTTATCAATTGGCTAAAGAATTTGTTTCCCTTTGTATCCTCATAATGTGCTATCATTTCCTCCGTAAAAATTAACCAAGTGACAATTTTTTTACGAGACCAAAGCCATCGATACCATACAAATGCATTTTGTTCTAAATATAAAGTTGCAAGGTGTACCTTTTGTGTGTTTTTCACATTATTGAGATCAAAATATTGCTCCATATGTAGTATCCATGTTACCGGATCCTTTCCATCAAACTTCCTCATATTGATCTTTGGAATATGTTTAGTCTTCAATCCAACATTAGCGTTCATAAAATCATGATTAGCATTTATTTTGTTCTCATCATGAGTTTCCTCTACTGTATTTTTTCCATTAGGAATCATTTCTTGTATCAACTTTGTCAAAAATTCCTTCAAACCTTCCATGTCTTCTTTTATATCAGTCTTCATGTATTCCATTTTTTCTTCCCTGTCTTCCATGCAATTCTTCAAACCATTCATCTTAGCTTCCATGCCTTTCTTCAAAACTTCCATTTCATTTTTTTTCTCTTTGTGAGAGAGAAATTTGGTACACTTGCTCTTGTATTTTTGATATATCATGTTTCTCTTCTTCCTCTTCATGAGTCATAATAGAGTCTTCTAAGAGCTTAATGGGCATTAAATTCTTTTAGGGGAAATTTTAGAACCCAATACTGATATATATGCTTAAATATTCCCTTGGAATCACTTCAAAATAAATTTTCAAACAAGACTTATGCAATTTGAAAAAAAATTACACACCTTAAATTTCTTGCTTTTAATGCGCTCAGTATTGAAACTAAATTATCTTTGTGATTTCAGGTCTTCAATTTCTGAAATTTGGTCCTGTAGTAGCCATATTAATATTCTTTTGAATTCCATAGGTCTAACCTGATTTTTATTATTCAAGATAAAGTTATTCCCAATCTCCCACAATGACCTAATTATGGACTAGTTTAGTAGAGAAAACTTGTACGACGTGCCACGTGACACTGTTTCCTTCTTCGGCTTTGATATCAATACATAGGAAGCTACATTTCATGTACATTCAATTATGTTTTATATAATTTCAATCCGATGCTCAGAGAGAGAGTTATGACGATTTTCCCATGGTCACCTATTTGAGATGAAATTCGGGAGCCTACAAAAACCCTAAATTCCATAGAGCATATCTCCGAAAATATTATGAACCAAGATCTGACATTTTTACAAGAAGTTCCTCAGGATGTATTCAAAATGGGTTTTTTTTTTAGTGTCTGAACCTCGTAGAAAAAAAATTATAGAAAAAATGTCACGATGACTTCTTTGAAGCAGTGAAACCCTAGAATCCAAATCTTTGATACCAAATGTTAGGAAACCAACTCCAAAAATAGAATAAAAGAGAGTTAAACACCTTATAAATCATCCACTTTGAGGTGGAACCCTCCTTTACATTACATAAATGAACAATTCTTGGATGATACAAATGAAAAAACCTCCTTTCTATATATAGGAGTCCATGGGGTCATAATATAATCCTAGGCGACCTAACAATCATAATGTAAGGGCACAATAAAAATAATATGGGGGTTACATGGGTACAACAATAACAATAAGTGGGCTACACTAACAAAAATAAGGGACTACACTAGTAATATAGGGAACTAACATTGTAGAGTCACATATCACTTTATATCACCTTCGAGATGATCCCCTTAATCATTCCTCCATCTCACATCCACAACCCAATCCCTTCAACATTCTTGTTGGTAAACCACCGTGTCGTTGAGGTGAGCATCAATTCATTGTATTCAAAGCCACTCTTTGGCACGGGAAATTTTAGGGGCTAATATTCGCAGGTGGGCTAATTTCCATGCTTTTTTCGAAAAAAGTCTTCTGTAATTTCCATTTTTTTTTCTAAAATGATTCACCCTAATTTTATAGTACACCATTATTTTACCTTAAAATCTCAAAAATCTCATATCGACTAATATAATATCATTGGAAAACTAAATATTTGTACAAAAATACCACCAAAATTTTTACAGTTTGCATATTACGGACTAGTAAGATTCGCCACGGTTTCTAAACTTTAAGATAAACTTACATCCTTAAAATTATCCCTGCTCATGGGTATAGTGGCACCATATATGCAAAACATTAAACTCATTCTATTTGATTAATATATGTAGTTCCATGTGATATTTGTAATCCATCATTTCCTTTCTCATACTCGGCCTATCATAGATTGCTCCCATAGGAAGACAACCGTAAACAAAAAATGGTGCCACATCATCAAAATGTGTTTAGAGTCCACTATTTTAAATACATTCGACCTATCCATAATATGCTATATCCATATATACAAAAATGAGGGCACATATTCCCCTACGTCTCCTCATCATCCTGTAGCAACTCTCGTTCTAGTAGGGCCAAATGCTTGAATTCTTATTTAACCACCCGGAAAACAATGATGCTCCACAAACTCATCCATATAGGAGAATCATTCGAAACTTTTCATACCAAATTAGTCCCCTCCATCACATATTATTGGGGGCATGATGGAACCCTGGATCACCTTCTCATTTGATTAATATCAGTAGCTTCCTAGACCCTAATGATCTAGACATGGTCGATTATCCTCACCTTCCTTGCATAGTTTGGCGTAACAGCCTCTCTGGCAAGCCATAAACACATTACATATTTTATGTGCTTGATACCATATATTAAAATAGTCTACTCTATGTGATACCACACTTTCCACCTAATCACCATGTTTGAGTTGTTGGGCGGGGATGATCCTAGACCTTCTCTAGTAGTTCATCCCTATATTCCTTTCTCACCTTGATTGATCACCAAGAACCATCCTTCAAAGAAGAATTAAGGCCATTTTACACAAGTAAGTCAACCTAACTCAAAGTCACAAATCTGAATTCTGAAGGTCTGTTTGTCTGCTATGAGCTTTCCAATATTTAGGGCCTTCTCCTCCTCTCCAAAATCTCCAACAAATCAATGTGAAAATGAATTGGATTTGCAGTAAATAAGCCATTTTATAGAAAAAAAGATAGCCTTTTCATTCACCATTATGAGCAAATCATAACTTGTTTTGATGAACCATCGGCATTGTTGGAAATATCTCACAGAGCTCTATAATGTGTCTCTATTTTTGGTAATTTTAAACTTCACCAGGAAGCCATTTTTTCATGAGGTCTGAATTTTCTACCTACCAAAACCAATTCTCTTCATATGAGTTACCTATACTATGGTACCATTTTTCCTTTGCATTTACTGACTTATGTGTCAATTTTCATCGTGAGTATCCATTATTTACTCTTGTTTTTATGGTCTCCTTCGGGCCTCTCCCATCTGGCAACATCGTAGAGTCACCCTTTTTTCAGAGCATCAGATATCAGTGAATCTTACATCCATGGAGTCTATTATGAGCCCCACTAATTCTTGCTACAATACATAATCAATCGTTGTGTCGCATTCATCCAATTTCACTTATATTTGGCCTCTAGCTATAATAACGTGTCTTTAAAAATCCTATGACCGAGTAATTGACCATCTTGTTTGGAGTTGAGTCAGTCGTTGCCAGGTCACCCATGCATATTATGATCTGATAAGGGAATTTGCCAACACATCACTAATATTACCCTTCCAAAATCATCCCTAGTTTTTGTCTATCAGTCACATTACTGCAATCCTTGTGACTTTGTTGATGAATCCTCATTACCTCAACTATGTTGGGCCCTCCTCTATCATTTTCAACACATTTATTCCAAGATAGTGGTTTAGAGGGTGTTCTACCTTGGTTGCATACTTCATATTTTTTTGGTGCCGTAGATAAAGAAAATGGAATCATCATTTCCCTTTTACTTGGTAGTTTCTCACGTTCTTGACTCCAGCTCATTATGGCATGATTGAGAATCCTACACTTTATGGTCCAGTGACATAGCATATTGTACCAACATTTTTTGGGTGTGCATGAGATGTTCAAAACCTCATGAGCAGGTGGCCATTTAGGTAGCCCCCCACATGCTCAAATGATAACATATCATGGTCCAACATTATATGTCATTTTTTAGATTTTATTGGCTCAGTTTCCACTACTTACAAAGCCCATAATATGCATGTCTCCTTCAGATTATCGATTCAAATCTTCTGAGCCTTTTCCTGTTCAATATGGATTCTTTGGTTCTAATCCCCCCTCACCATGCTAGCTTGAGGGGAATTACGTATGACATACTCAGATCAGCAATTGTCATTATAGTCAATCTTGGCCTCTATTTTATACGAACATTATGTGTATGGGAATAATTGTATAATTGTATTACTTTCTGGCCCATTGATGCTAGCATTCATGCATCATGTATTGTGTTTCTTAGGTGCACATTTTTGTGCCCCTAATTATTATTTGTACTTATTTATCTCGGTCTATATGAGTATAACACCCCCGCCTCATTTGAGATTATGTACTTAGCAATAAAAGGAGACTTCAATTATCTAAGTAAGTCTCACCCCCTCCATTCTTAGTCCTTCCTTCCCTTGCTTTAGTTCTCTCTCTCTCTCTCTCTCTCTCTCTCTCTCTCTCTCTCTCTCTCTCTCTCTCTCTCTCCCCTTTGTTGTCTTGTGAAAGTGCAACGTACAACATATTTCGGTCATATAATTTTCTCCTGAAAATCATACATTGGGGGACAATCTATTATCACCCAATAAATGATCACCTAACCATTATTAATAGGTGGATTGAAATACACCATGTAGGATTAATACTACCATGGAAAAACCCACTTTCACCATAGGAAATAATTTAGTAAACCATGTTTCTAAATGATTTCTCATTAAAATCCAAAAAAAATCCATGAGAATGATTTAATAAATCATTATTTATTTAATTTTCTCGAGAAATAATTATTAAATAATTATTTCATAATTAATTTTGACTTAATCACCTTGGAATAATTAAATAAACAAGTATTTATTCATTATTCCTTATTTTCCTAATCAGATAATTATTAAACCATTATTTAAAAATTATTTATTTCTTAAATTTCACAAAGTGATTAATAAATCATTTTTATTTGTTAATTACTTCAACCACTTCCTAAATAACTATATTTCACCATTTTGAATAAATTTTGCCTCTCAAAAATTATAATAAAGTGTTCATAACAACTCGATTTTTATTTAGTGAATAATGTTTTATTATTTTCTAATTCCTAACTTCGCTCAATAATTTGTTATAAATAGATGGTTTTCTATTCATTCTTCACAATAACCATTTTCATTGTCACCACTATTGTCTCATTACATTTGAGATCCCACTTTAGTTGAAGCCATAATTTTGTTCTCTACCCATTGCAAGTTGAGAAAGAAGCATGCAATGGAAGCACAAGGATAAGAAAATGACACATACCGCAAAGGGGAAACTACAAACCCATGTTGTAATTTCTCCTCACCGGGTTTTTTAATAAAATTATCATTTGATTAAGTCCTCCATTGGGTTACTTCATTTTAATTTCTTGTTTTTATATGTTTCTTTTAGCAATATTTGTTGTGTTGTAGGGATTTTCTTCATTTTTTATTGCATATCTAAAGCAGAGACAACCATATTGTGTTGCTAGTTACCTAGTCACTAGTGACTTAAGTGAACCATTTTTGGTACACATACTAAGAATTTCCATACTAACAAATTCAAGGAATGAGACAAAAAATCATTAAAAGTAAAAAGTATTTTATACAGTGTTCTTTTTGTTTTTATCATTTCACAAAATCATTAATTTTCACATATTAGTGATTTTATTTTTCTCTTAACCACATCCCAAAGGTATAACTCATGAACAATATTAGTGTCGTGATTCATATAGGGAAAACCCTTAAATGTTGATTTTTCCTCCACAATAATGTCCACCCGCGTTACCTAGAATGGATGCCTCCACCACCTCAAAACCACCATTGGAAGAAAGTATGGAAGAATACACTCTTTGGGGGACCTCAACAACCCATGCAATATTTACCATAGCCAAAACCCCAATGACTTATCCTAGCTTCTTATTTCCATAAAATCCCTATGGACTCGATGGCTAACCCCAATAACATACAAGCACAAAAAGAATATTCCACTAGGTTTCTGGCTTACCCTAATTTAATGTCTTCTCTTTAATATAAAATATACTATTCGGATCTAGAATGACACCGAGTGAGAGATTTTCGCCTATACAAATATAATATTATGAGAAAAAGTTCCAGAAAAAATTATACCAAATGATTAATCCCTTGTCTTTCCTACAAAACCAAATAAAAACAAGAATGAGTTGCAATATTTTCCTTTTCTAGAAATAATAAACATAAAAAATGGTATTACCCAATTGTTATTTCATTTGATAAGGGATGTTAAAAATGTATTTGTGTGAATACCTCTCTTCCAAGCCATAAAAAACATTCCAATTTAATCAAAACCTATCAAAACGTTATGCCTAGAAAAACCATGGAGAAAAATGAAATATCCCCAAGCATGCATATATTTGTAAAGCTAGAAAGCTTAACCCTCAAGGTGTATTTTGATCTTGGTAACAACATAAATAATGTGTAACTCAAAAATAATGTTATTTTAGGTGCATTTATAGACTTTGGTATCATCATTAATGTCATGACCCATGAGATTATGGAAAACTTATGATTAGAAAGTTTCAGAAAAACCTCCATAGTAGTCCAAATTGTATACACTCTATGGTAAATCCTCATGGTATTCTATAATATATTGTAATCTTAGTGTATTCTTGGTATTATCTAGTAGATTTTATATTATCACAACCTAAGCCAACCTTATGTGGACATCCCCTAATTTTGGGATAGTTTATGTTCAAAACCACCAATTCGTATATTGGTTACTATGATAGAATTTTGATGATTTCTAATTGAAATTCCACCAGAAAATTACCTTATACCTATTTTCCAAGCCTTGAGCTACAAATTCCAATTTGGGAAGATGGAAAAGAAAGTTATATGGAGTAAGTTTCCAACCAAGTGCTTATAGTAAACCATCACATTTACATCAAATAGGAAACTAAGGAAAATGAAATTGGTGACTTTATAGTATTAACTCCACCATCTCCCATGATAGCCTTAAAAATATCTTAAGTCCCCATGTTCATGAAACTTCTTTGCTACTAGTACACCAACAATTTTGGATGGTGTAGCCACTTTTAAATTCCTTAATTCCATCATTTAACTTATAGAAATCATATAAATAAAGTTTCTAAACGTTAATCATGGAATTTTTGAGCTACATAAGAAAAAATTAATTGAGGTCCCTAAAAACCATAACAATGGTTTCACCTATGATTATATAGACATGAAGGGAATTAACTTGGATTTATTTACGTGCCATACATATATTAAAAATGAATATATATACCCATTGACCAACATACAGAAAGAATAAATTCGACTAAAAGGAGATCATTAAAGTAGAATTGTAGAAATTTATATTTGTAAAATTTATCAATCCCATATTTTATATCTAATGCATGTCTCTCATTATTGTCCCTCAGAAGAATGGAAAATGAAGGATCTATGTTAATTATAGAGAGCTAAGAAAATCCACTCTTAAAAACCACTTTCCCTTACCTTCTATTGACCAAGTCTTGTATACGTAAGCAAGAAACAAATAGTTCTCCTTTATTTATGGGTTTAATGACTACATACAAATATATATATCTCTCAAGGATCAGTAAAATACCACTTTCAATTACCCATTGGGAAGTTATTTGTACAAGGTGTTTCCATTTGGGATTTGTAATGTTCATAATACCTTCAAATTAGCAATGCTTAGTATATTTCTTGATCTGACTCATGAATGTGTGGAGGTATATATGGAATATTTTACATCATGTGAAATTCCATTATATTGGCTTTAAATCACTTAGAAAAAGTACTTAAAAGATGCAAGGAGTTCAATATAATTCTCAACAATGAAAATATCTATGACACTAACAAAAGGTATTGTCTTAGGAAACCATATTTATCCTACAATTCAATGTAGTGAAAATAGATGTCATACTCAAAATCCCTCTCAAAAAATGAAAAATGAGGTAATAAGATTTCTAGGAAAATATGGATATTATAGGAATTTTATTAAAAAAAAATACAAAATACTCATCTCTTTATTTTTTTCACTAAAAAAACATGTTGAATTCAAGTGAACTTATAGTATACAACATGCTTTTGAAGAAATCACGAAGAAATAACTATTTTGTGGATTAATCCCTCTTGTAGATAAGAGTGATCTCCCAGTACCCCAACAGGGAACTAGAAAAAAACAACCATTTGAATGCCTCTTTCTCTAAACTATTATCATTTTAAATTATTAGAACTTATAAATGAGCAGGTTATTCTCCTACCTTTCAATTGTGATGTTTGATGTAGCCTGTTGCCTTTTTCTCCAAAGCAATCCTTCAATTCTAAGAAGAACCTTTAATCACAAAAAATGCAAAGGATCAAAGCACTTGCAGTATATAATAATCATAAATACCAGTTCAAATTAGTGATCAAGGAGTCTAATTATTGACATCATTTTAATGAATTCAGGATCCAGAAAATGAGAAAAAAAGATACATATGTATTATCAGGAATAAAAAATAGCAATCTTACAGCCTGTGCCATGATCTTGTACAAATTTCTCACGTATGTCTATACAATAGTATCTTAAATTTTACAAGCCTTCCTCTCTAGAATGAACAGCCTAAAGTCATGTGTACAAAGGTGTGATCTTCAATGTAAAATCAACTCATACCAACTTTGTATCTCAATATTTGCCAACTACTAACTACCCTCAAACCTAAAACTTTAGATGAATTTATAGAGAGATTGATGAAGCTTTAGATCCATCAAGAAAGGGATGAGATCCTCCATTGAAGGGATAAGGTTTCCTTTATCCTAGGGATAAGCTCGATGACTAGATGGGTACAGCTTGAACTCGCGCAACTCTAGTGACTTTTAGTTGGGAGAATATTTGATCAACTAAGATTTTAGAAGTTACTTTTTCATGTTTACTTCATTTTTATGGGGGTGCCTAGCTTTCATTGGCGAATAGAGCAGTGATCGATGTGGCTAATATAATAAGAATTAGCGCATGTGTAGGAAATGGTCAGAAAAAGCACGCATGTAGTATTTAAAGGTTTTAAAAAGATTTTTTCCAGTTTCCAAGGCTTGTTTCAAGAACATGAATGTATTTTAAGTCTAAAGGAGAATGATATGGATGGTGATAGATCCATAATGACAATAAAATTTTATGGTGACAAAATGACGAGTAACAATAACCACAAAACCTCTCCTAATAGGACCATATTGGTCCATGTGATTACATATATCTACGAAAATCCAAAACACCACTATTGGGGAAGTAATTTAGAAAGAAGAATAACATTAAGCCATATTAAACAACCTTCATCAGTAAGAATCTCAACCATATTGAGATAAATTATACAACAGTAGAAAATTAATTTGTGCTTGTTATCAATTCCATAAAAAAAATTGGAATTGTATAACTGGGTATTCCATAATTATACATATAAACCACTTAGCCATATGATATTTAATGAAAAAACCTATTACTCGTGGTAGGATGACCATGTGGTTATTATTGTTACATTAAGTCAAAATGATAATTTTGGATAAAATTAAGAGATATAATGTTGTTTCCAACTTCCTTTCTAAGCTTATCGCAGATGAGAATATATCTTCAACTGAGGATATCTTCATTGATGAACATAGTTTTGTAGTATATAATAAAACCATGGTTTTTAAATATTTCTAATTAATTTCCTTTTGGGAACCTTCCAACACATCTATCACCTAAATAATTACAAAGTATTATCAAGAAGAGTACAAGTATTCCTAGATCAAGGGATGTCTTTTCTACACCAAACTAGACCTCATCATGGAGTGTTGTTTTGAAGAATATGAAATAATGGACCCTGCAACCAATAATTTTCTAAGAAGAGGATTGCATACAAATTCATTCATATAAATTATTCTTTTCCCACTATCTTCCATAATGCAAACGAATATGTCTAAATATGCGATAGATTTAAAATAATGGTCTACTCACTTCATTCTGATGAGATGCCTTTGCAAATAGAATTCATGGGGGACTCATTTAAAAGGTAAGCCCTTCAATTTGCAGGGACCATCAATCCTCTATTTAAAAAAAATCTTACATAATTATTTTTGTGAATTACATCACCAAATGGATAGAAGAAAAATAACTTGTCATAACTGAAAAAAAAGCAGTGGCATATTTTCTCGTCAAGTAAATTTTCTTCAAATTTGGAACACCTTGAGATAATGTTATATATGGAAGAGAACAATTCACTTAAAATAATATTGGAACCATCATTTAATCGTATCAAACTTAACACAATCTAACCATCTCTTTCCTTCAACAAGGAATGGACAAGTCGAGGGGATGAATAAAATACTTGAATTTGTTTTTACCAATATCATCCAACTACATATCAAATATTTGGTAGACGTACTTCTAAAAGTATTATATGCCTACAAAACCATGTAGAAAAACATTAATTTTTTTACTCCTTTTGAAAATTTTATTTAAAGTAGAATATCCTACCTATTGAAAAAATAGGTAAATACATTATAAATTGTACTCATAATAGGAATGGACGTTTTTTTAACACAACAACGTCATCTCCAACAAATAAGAAACTTGGATGAATTGTTTTAGGCTGGCCTACAATGATATGTATATCATCCAAAAGAAAAGGAATCAAATCCATGACATATTTATTATAAATAAGAAATTCCAAGTTGGGGAGTGATATTTCTTTTTCAACTCCAAATTCAAGGACTTCAAAGGCAAGTTCTATACCCAATGGTTATGACCTTATGAAATTGATAATGTATATGATAATGGGTATAGTTAAATTCATACTATTAATAAGGTGAGAACATCGTTTATGGAGAATGAACATAAACTCCAATTGTATGAAAATCCATTATAAAAGGATGACTTTATGAGGAACATTAGTACTAGATGGTCCAATCAGTATTTTGATATTTTTCATGTAGGGTGATATCCACCTGTAAGCATATAAAAATAATTCATTTTATTTGGAGAGAGAGAGAGAGAAAGAGAGTATAATAATAATAATAATAATATAATTGTGGAAAACCCTTCAGGAACAATTAGACAAGAATCATATAAAAACACCCATTAGTGTACGATAGTTAAATATAATTAAAAAAATTAGTTTAAATAAATAAACATATACAATGTTTTCTTCAAATTGGAAAATTTTGATGGAATAATGAAACCCTAGTTACTCTGAGGGTTTTTGTAACTATGGACTTGATACTTCATCATCTTGTTGCTATAACTCTACAAATTTCATGGACTGATACAAATATCATCTGAATGTGCTAATTCATTTGAATGTTGTTGCAACACTAAATAAGCTACAAAATTAGACTATGTTTCAACTCCACTACATCTCTAATGACCCCACCATAGCTATAAATATGATACAACTTTGATGATTCCACAACAACTATGATGCAATGTCAAATTTTTATATCTCTGTATGGTTTCAACAATGTCATCTATAATTTTCACATAAGATAATAGTCATTTTCACATGTCATCATGAACACATGTGGGTAAATGTGAAAGGTACATATCTCTTGTGCATAACATTTTTCATTAAAATATACAGAATCTATGGGAAATCCAATTTTTCTATTCACCCAACTTTTTTAACACCCTCCTCCCACATTTACCCAAGATATTGATTCCACCAGGTAAACGTGTGATGAAGAGTTACTATGATATGATTCAAATCCACGAGTATAGTTAAGGAAGTGTAATCAAGAAGACAAGACCAATCTAGTCTTCCACAGGTGCTATAGAACCTTGAGGAGCCAACCAACCCTTCCAAGTGACCAAACCTGAGAAAACTTATTTGTTTCTGAAATGGAGCCTGAGTTGCAGTAATGACAAGCCCTCAATGTGATTGAAACCCTCTAGTCTCATGCAGAACAAGGAATTCATGTGAATGTATCCTTTTTCAGGCAGTTCTATGCCAACGACACTAGATTATCAGCCACTTATTCAGGTCTAGGACTCAATTCAATTCCTAGAACTTCATGAAACCCTAAAAATAAGAAATAGCCTTGAAACAAGGTTACTAATGCAGACACCTAAACAAGGACTTGACCTGACCTCCACTATCCATGACAAATGTTTTGTGAAACATATCATCAAGATGTAATCTACAGGTAATAGTAACATATCTAAACATATGGATCTCATACTTATCTCAGATTTTTTAAGGAGGAAAAATATATCCTCCCAATAGTTTCAATGTTATCTGTTAGGTAATTCATTCATTAAAATTTCATATACTAACCAAAACATGATGAGCGACATAACTCAATATTGTCATAAACCATGCTCATAACCAACATATAACCGACATAATAAAAATGATAGAACAACCATTAATATCACATAATAACAAGTACATTTACCCATCAAATACAAGAGGAAAAGAGATCCTATTGAAATTTGAAAAACGTAACCCGATCTGGGACTTGAACATACCACCCAACCATAGATTGTGTTGAACCAAATATTTTTTTCAGCTAATCACCCCCATTCCATATTTCAAGGATAAATGTGGGATCTCATGGAAATAACTAAATAGAACCAAATAAGGGATTCAAGAGGTCAAACCTCTACCAATGATTCCACTTGATGGTGGGAAATCACTAGCCATCACCATATTGGTCTCTACCCAAGTTGTCAACGGATCCAAAGCGTTTGTTCCAACTAGGGCTTCTAGAACTAGTAACTCAACCCACAAATATTGTCGACCTTCTAGAGAATTTGTCCAAATAGGGCTTATAGGACTAGAAACTCAACCCATGAAAGGCTTCCAGAGTTTTTTTCCAACTAAGGCTTCTAGGAATAATAACTCAACCCAAGTTTCTACAGGGATTCCAAAGCGTTTTTCCAATCAAGGATTCGAGGAACTAGTAACTCAACCCACAACCATCAGCAACATCAGAACCAATCATAAAAGGAATGGTAAACCGATAACATCATGGCTATCCAGGAAATGGTAAGGCTAGGAAAAACCACTAACAATCTAATAAATCCTCCATGCCAATAATAAATCCCAACCAAGAAACAACATTCATGTGTCATGCATGCAAAAACTAGGAAGGGAATCATAAATACAATTCGTTTACTGCAAAGAGAATTCATTGTAGTTGTTGATCCCAGTCTCCTCTTGAGCTTTCCTTATTTTTCTTTCCCTTCTTGATCCAAATCCCACATGTTCCACACTCCTCAAATATTTCTGTATGAATACTCTACGTGTCCAAGAGTATGAGAGAGAGAAGAGAGAGCTCCAAGATAAATATGACAAAAATCGAAACTATAAAAAGCTATGAACTGGTCCAAATAAGAATTTTTATCAATGTGGCCTCTATTTTATTAATTTTCCATTATTTTCCTTCATTTTATTCCTCACATGAAACCTCTAACCTTTCACCTTCCTTTTCTCCCATGTTCCATTATTTTCATAAATAAATGTCACTTTTTGTTTTCAAAGCCTTTTCCAATTTCCATAGCCATTGATTAATCAAAAGTGATCCCTGTCACTACGTTTTCCCCCTAACATTGAGCTTGGAATACGTGTCCGATGACCATGATATTAATTTTAATTTATTAAGTTTATTATATGAAGTTTTAACTCGAGGTTTTTAAATACCCCTCCCCCTTACAAGAACACTTTCCTTGGTGTTCAATGACACCTACAATGAGAAAAATCAATGAAAAACAAAAATGCATTGCTTATGGTGTTTTATAACTTAGATTGATGAAATATTTACAATGAACAACCTATTGAAAACATAACCAACATGATAAGCATAAAAAAATGATACCCATATTGCTTATTGGAGATTTATAACATAGCTCAATGCGGTATTTACATTCAAATAGATATACATGGACATGACAAAATCGTAACATCGAAACATATACCAAAACTTCTTTGCCTCAACTCGTAAACAAGGAAGGATACACAACCCACATCTGATCAACCATCTCCTGTGTAGCTTCATGGGGCCCAAAGTGGTTCCATTGAAATTTAATGTACTCGATTGCCTAGTTATTGAGCATGATCATATTTATTTGCAAAATTCCCTGAGGTCCCGACTAGAAGTCTCCTTCTAGATCCACCTACAATACCGAACAATCAATCACATGATCAACATACTTAATATACTTCTTAATTAATGACACATGGAAAACATCATCGAATTTCACTATCGAAGGTAGTGCAATTTGGTAGGACACTGGTACAATCTTCTCAATGATCTCGAAAGGCCCACAATAATGAGGTATTAGTTTCGCACAAGTCCCAATCCTCAAGGAGATCTTCTTGGGATTCATGTGCAATTAAACATGTTCCCCAACCTGGAACTCCTTAAACACCATGTGTTGATCCGCATAGATTTTGTATCTGTTCTGTGCTGCCTTAAAATTCATCTTGATAATATGCATTTCTTGTTCCATATCTACAAACATGTCCAGACCTATCAATACCATGTTAAATGTATCACTCCAAATGATAGGAATATTATAATTCCACCCAGATAGGGCCTCAAACAAACTCATCCTCAATGGCTCTTGATACCCATTATTTTAAGAAAACTCAAGCATAGGTAGATAGTCTTCCAACTTTTGTTGTTTATGGATCACACACATCCTCAACATGTCTTGCAATATCCTATTGACCATCTCTATTTGTCCATATTTCTACGAATGATAAGTTGTATTGAAAGCCAACTTTGTAGTTAAACCTGCAAAAAAAATATTTCCAAATATAGAACCAAACATGGTATATTTTTATAAAACAATATTCTTCATCACACTGTGCAATTTCACCACATTTCTAGTGAATGCCTATTCCACATCACCAGCTAAATATGTAGACTTGACCAGAATGAAGTGTGCTACCTTTTTAAATTTTTCCATCACAACCATAATAGAATCATGTTGTCTAGATGTCCTCGGAAAACCTATAATGAAATCCATTGGAATGAAATCCAATTTCCACTCTAGAATCAAAATCATATGTAGTAATCCTCTTCGATTATTACACTCTACCTTTACTTGTTGACAATCCAAACATCTAGCTACAAAATCTGCCACTTCCTTCTTCATATTCAACCAATAGTATAACTTCGTTACTATTGTCAATTTTTTACAATATCCTGGGTGACCTCATGATTGAGGTGGCTCTAGACACCCTCTAGAGAGCAAGAGGGCTCAGAAATGGTCAAAATTCAAAGTGTTCATAATGCTTTCTAACCAGGAAAATATTGTAGTTCTCGTCTCCCCGATTCCAATGGCACAAACAACACTCAAATCCAAGTTTGTATGAGAAAGTTATTGCAGTTTGAAGTTTGTACCAAACAACAACAAAAAAAAGTCAAATTAAACATTCTTCCACATGGCAGGTCATATGGATGAGATGTGTTAGGATTAGTGGGACCCACAAAGGTAATGTGGCATCCCAGTCAACAAAACAGGTGAACCCACAAAAGGGTGATGTGGCAGCACCACAAGTCGACACATGGAAAGTAGGTGGTATAGTTGGCATATGATGTGGACCAATGAGGGCTTTCCACATGACCCAATCACATGGTGCCAAATGGCACCTCAAATTAGGCTCAAGTGGCCTTGGATGGTGCAACCTAATTTTTTTGTCTAATTGTCATGTTTTTGGGAGTCATTACGATATGGACATACAAATTCCATATATTATATAGTTTGAAAAAAATATATTAAAACTGAAATTGGGCTTTAAATAAATATTGAGAGTCAATGGGATTTGATCCCAAAACCTCCCAAAAAAAAGTACCTTAATATGATTATGCCAACCAATGTGCCAAATTCACATTTTATCTTATTCACGCTAACAGTTTTTTATAAAATTCCATTCAAATGGTTCAAGGAAACCATGGAGAATGATGGAGAATAAATGAGAGATCAGGGCACAGGGAGGCCAATGGAGCAGTGAGAAAAGCGAAGGTAGAACATGGCGTAGACCAGCATGTTCTTCAATGAGTAATATTTTTTATTTGCAGGTGCGGAACCATGAGCAGCGAGAGTGGCGGAACCTTACCCAGGGAATCTTGAGGGGCATCAAAAATATTCCTTGAGGTCCTGAACTTCTCGAAGTCAAAATTTGAAAAAAATTATGTCGATTTTACACCTCTCAGCGACGGGAATCCAATGGAAGTGTTCATTTACGTAGGAAAGCTTCCCATTTTTTGGCCATTTTCCAGATTGGAGTGACGGTGTCAGATTCCCAAGTGTGGATAATTGATTTGCCATGAATTCGATGGTGCAGCCAAATTCAAAAGTTGAGCATCCACTTCTTCAACCAACTTCAGGGGTTGAGCAGGGAAATTTTTAGGGGCTAATATTCATAGGTGGGCTAATTTTCTGTGTCTTTTTTTTTTAAAAAGATTTGCCAATTTCCATTTTTTCTAAAAATGATTCGCCCAAATTTTACCTTAAAATTCACCAAAATTATTTTACCTTAAAATTCACCAAAATTTTATAAAGACTATATAAAAGCATTATAAAATTGAATATTTTTACAAAAATATCGCCAAACATTTTATAATTTGAATGTTAGGGACTTGTAAGATTCGCCAAGGTTTCGAAACTTTAAGATAGATTTCCATCCTTAAAATTTTCCCTGGGGTTAAGGTATATGTAGCATTCATATCATGTGCCTCTTTTATCATTTCCTGTGAGATGTAATATGTTGTTTAGATCCTTTCTTGATGTATGTTTCGGGGTCTATGTTTCTACTTCATGTGAGATGTTTCTACACTGGGTGAACTCTGTTATCAACATCTCATGTTATTATGTTGCTTATTGTTTTATTTTTTCCTCTTGCTTAAACCATGCATATGTGTTCTTTTAATTCTCTTTTCAATGCAATTCTAACCACATCATAGAAGTAAAAGATCCTAGGTAAATCCAGAAGCTCACAGACCCGGATCACTTGAATACGCCTTAACATGGAATTCTCTCAGGATAAGCTTCTTGAGATCACTCTTGTCTCACACATAGCTCATGTCCATAAATGTGACAAAGACATCTTTTGTGAGACAATAGTCCACTTCCTGATTTCCTATACTCTATTGCAACCAGTGTAAAAGTAGTTTCGTGCAGGTCCCAATCCTCGAGGAGCTCCTGTTGGGCTTCATGTTCAAGTAAACATGTTCCCTGACCTAAAACTCCTTAAACACCATGTGCTGATCTGCATAAATTTTCTACCTATGTTGTGTTTCCTTTAAATTCTTCTTGATAATATGAATTTCTTGTTCCATATCTATGAACATGTCTGATCCTATCAACACCATGTTAACTGGATCACTCCAACTGATAGGAATATTATAACTCCACCAATAGAGTGCCTTAAACAAACTCATCCACTGTGATTCTTGATACCCATTATTGTAAGAAAATTGAACTAGAGGTAGACACTCTTCCCACTTTTTTTGTTGATGCATCTCATACATCATCAACATGTCCTCCAATATCCTGTTGACCCTCTCTATTTGTCCATATTTCTACGAATGATAAGTTTTATTGAAATCCAACTTTGTAGTCAAACCTACAAACAAAGATTTCCAAAATATAGAACCGAACATCGCATTATTTTCTGAAACAATATTATTTTCCACACCTTGCAATCTCACCACATCTCTAATGAATAAATGTTCCACATTACAAGCTGAATATGTATACTTCACCAAAATGAAGTGTGTTTCCTTTGTAAACTTATCCAACACAACCATAATAGAATCATGTTGTCTAGATGTCCTCAGCAAACCTGTAATGAAATCCATTTAAATGACCTCCCATTTCAACTCTGGAATCATAATCATATGTAGTAATCCTCTTGGATGATTACACTCTCCTTTTACTTATTGAAAATTCAAACATCTCGCCACAAACTCGTACCACTTCATCCTTTATATTCGGCCAATAATATAACTTCATTAGTGTTTTCAATGTTTTAGGATATCCTGGGTGACCTGATGATCAAGGTGGCTCCAAATACCCTCTGGAGAACAAGAGGCCTAAAAAATGGTCAAAATTAATGGTGGTCATAATGCTTTCGAACTAGAACAATATTGTAGTTCTTGTTGCCCTGATTCCAATGGCATCAATAACACTCAAATCAGAGTCGGTATGACAAAGTTATTGCAGTTTGAATTTTGTACCAAACAACAACAAAAAGCAAGTCAAATTCAACATTATTCCTTGTGGCAAGCCATATGGATGAGATGTGGTAGGCCTAGTGCGAACCACAAGGCTTATGTGGCAGCCCACTCAACAAAATAGGTGGACCCACAAAGAGGTGATGTGGCAGCACAACAAGTTGACACATGGAAAGTAGGTGCTAGAGGTGGAATATGATGTGGACCAATGAGGGCTTGCCACATGGCCCAACTACATGGTGCCAAATGGGACCTAAAATTAGGCCCAAGTGGCCTTGGATGGTGCAACCTCCATTTTTTGTCTCATTCTCATGTTTTTTGGAGTCGTTACAATATGGCCCTACGAATTCCATATATTATATAGTTTGAAAAAACTATATTAAAACTAAATTTGGGCTTTAAAAAAATATTGAGAGTCAACGGGATTTGAACCCAAAACCTCCCAACAACAAGTATCTTAATATGATTATGCAAAACAATGTGCCAACCTCACACTTTTTCTTATTCACCCTCACACTTTGTTATGAAATGTCATTCAAATGGTTCAAGGAAACCATGGAGAATGATGGAGAATAAAAGAGAGATGAGGGCACATGGAAGCCAATGGAGCCATGAGAAAAGTGAAGACATAACATGGAGTAGACCGACATTTTATTCAACGAATAATATTTTTTTATTTACAGGTATAGAACCATGAGTGACCAGAGGGGTGGAACCTTGCCCAGGGAATCTTGAGGGGCATCAAAGATATTCCTTGAAGTCCCGAACTTGTCGAACTCAGAATTTGAAAAATGATATGTTGATTTTACATCTTTCAACAATAGGAATCCAATGGAAATGTTCATTTTAGCAAGAAAGCTTCCAATTTTTCTTCCATTTTCCATATTGGAGTGACAATGTCATATTCCCAAGTGTGGACATCCGATTTTATGCCTCTCGACAACATGGATTCAATGGGGCAACTAGATTTAGAAGCTGATCATCCACTTCTTCAGCCAAATTAAAGGGTTGAGGTATATGCAGTATTGATATTATGCCCCTCCTTTATCATTTCTTGTGAGATGTAATATGTTATTTAGATCATTTCTTGATGTATGTTGTGGGATCTATGTTTCTACTTCATGTGAGATGTATTTTCCATGGATTTTTATGATCCCTATGTAACCTTGTTGAAGGGATCCTCATTATGCCATGTTGATAGGAGGCCTTTATGTTGATATTATGCCTTGTTTCCTCTTGCTTAAGGCATGCATATGTGTTCTATTAATGCTCTTTTTAGTGCAATTCTAATCACATCACATAAGTAAAATATCATGAGTAAATCCAGAAGCTAATGAACCCGGATCACCTGAATACACCTTAACATAAAATTCTCTAAATATAAGCTTCTTGAGCTCACTCTTGTCTCGTACATAGATCTTGTCCCTAAATATGACCAAGACATCTATTGTGAGATGATAGTCGACATCCTAATCACCTATACTATGTTTTAACTTATGCATAAACTCCCTATGCCTATCATCCTGATGTCCTGCCTGTAAGATTTGATCATGTAGATATGTATCATATGAACTCATAGTTTTTATATGATTCACCTGTATTCTCCTACTAAGATAATTTTCAACCCTATTCTTTGCACCTATAATATACCTCAAAGTCGAACTCCCTGATTGTGGACAACCATCTAGCTTGCTTGGAATTTACATTGAGTGGGTCGAAAAGGCACCTCAATTATTGTGCATGAAATGATTTCTATGGACAGAAATGGTACCTCTAGTCCTATGGGAGGAACTAGCAACAATAGAAGGAAACTGCATGCAATATTTCCCAATTCATATTAGAAAATGCAAAGGAGGATAGATCTCCTACCTCTCTCTAATGAAAATACCCTTGATGACACCCTTGACTCTTTGACTTCCAAGCTCACGATCTCCTCTTCATTGGTATAGATGAGTGCCTGCAATAAATATCAAGTGGATGCAACAAAACTATGCAATGCATAACATTTCCTAATGAAAATTATGCAACAGATTGAGGATCATTACAGTAAATGGACAATAATTGACACATCTATGGAAAGAAAACATATATTTTATTATTAATATAAGGAAAAGGGAGCATTAAAACCAATTAATCCTTCATTTTGGAAGCCTCCTTCAAGTGAGATTCCAATTCCAAGCCTTAGCCTTCAAACAAATTTTATCCTTTGAAAATGGGCAAAATTTGGGCAAAATTCAATACTAGAATCTTAACCAACCAACCAGTAGCCAACCTCCTTTAGCTAAATCTCTAATGACCAAATTCACTAACTATCTAAGACTAACCTCACTGTAACCTTTAGTGGATAGTGAAAAATTTATTTATAGGGAAGGAGAGGGAGTCGAGGATGAGGGAGGAGCTCCACATCTCAAGGGAGAGATCCATGGAAGGAGGATCTAGGACCAGGAATTGGAGGTCTCGTTCCAATATTCAAATACATGAAACCACATCATCGTTCTCAAGCCTTCTTGTAAGATAAGTTTCCTTCATTTTGGGAAAAAAGTCTAAATAGGACCAACACGGATTTTCTTGATAAAATTCGCCCTGGTAGCGTGATTCATGTAAAAGGCCACAAGTTATGAGTGTGAGTAACCAGCATGAAAATCACGTTGGGCTTACAAACAAGAGTTTTTTGACAAGTTCTTCAGAATTTTTTCGGGGAAATTTTTCTTCCTTTTCTTCGGGGATATTATTTTTATTTCCAAAAACATGTTTCATGGTGAATACATTGTTTGTGACCACTTTCGTCACTTTGTGATACTTGCGACATTGATGGCAGAAAATTCGACACTTTAGGATATAATACTGTGAGTGTGACAAAACATGGTATAACATATTCCTCTAAATCATGAAGTCAGAATGGGAAGTGATGGCTGAAATGATTTACAAGAAAAGGTAAGGACTTAGAGAATCACCGTTAGGAGACATGAAAATCAACATAATACAATATATTTGACATGAATGATGAAAATATGCTTAAATTTTAAGAATATAATAATACATGGATCAACAACATGGACACATCCATCCGATAAGAAAGGATCATGTTTACAATCATGAAGACATGGATCCATGACATGGACATAACCATTAAACTAGAAGGGATCATGAATACTTAATAAATTCACACAGCCTATATTTATCAAATGAAAGCTAGGGTCTTAATCTTTGTCTAGATCCAACCAATGTATGAATCTCACCATGAGAATAACCGGGCTGAGGTCAAACATGGTTGAAACCACCTGATTATCAGCCAATGATGTAAACCATTAACAGGCATGAGAGAAACCACCAATGATGGTGATGTCTCTTAAGGTACTACAACATAATCCACAAGCTTTAAAAAAGAAGTTGAATTCTAACACTTGTAGAATCATTTGATCGAAGTCTATTGATGTGAACCTATCATCGAATGCAGAGAACCAACCATTGAGTCATGCAAGCTCCAACTTACTGAAAAAGAAGTTTCTAGATAATATTCCTAGATAATGAGTCAAATTCAAGAGGAAGTGATCCATCGGAGGAGGGCCATAATGTTTCTCACATCTTCGACATGAAACGTAGGATTTTGCAAAGCTAGAAAGAGTGATTCAGGATTGATGCAGAGAAGGGAAAATGGGGTATATGAGTGGTTTGAACTTGCCGTTGAGAATTATCTTAAACATATAAGCAACATGACACTAAATTTCTGAACCATTTGACTCAAAATAGGATCATAGGTCATTGTGAAAATATATAATCAAATGAGAGGCAAATGGATTTCCCAAACCTAGTAAGACAAGTGGAAAAGTGAGGATGTCCAAAAGCCGACACGAGTTACAAATAAGTGTCATGTTCAAGAGAGACACACTTCGTTTCACACAAAATACAAGATATATGTTTTCTTCCATTTTATCCCACTATTTGTAGCTAATACCTCTTTATTTTTAATCTCAGACTTGAAGAGTATACCATATGCTTGTCGTATAAGTGCATCCTTCAGATGAATCCATCCTAGTATCTTTAACAAGCCCTAGGAAGGAGTAATTTAGTATCGTCATGGTGAAAATTCCCTCATCGTTTTAGTTTTACGAGTCTGATAGAGGGATAACTCGACATATTTTTCATTTTTAGAGAGTTTTTAAAAGAGGAAAAAAGAAAAATCCATATGTCCCTTTTCTTAAATAGTCTCTCGAATCCAAAAATGTAGAAAATAATATTCAAGAGAACTTCTTAGGCATGTTTGACTAAGGTAGTCATTTTTCATTACTATTCTATTGTATTCTAGAAAAGGGTTAAACTTATATTTAGTAGACGTCTTTTCATTTACTTTTACGAGCTCGAAAGGAAAAGTGCTCAGAAATATTTTTCATATTTGGGGAGTCTAAAAACAACTGAAAGAGGACTCCTCCTAGAGGAACAAGTGGACTAATGGGTAGCGACTGGTCCCGGTGATGATGGAACTTCTCAAAACAAATAAACGTCAAGAGGTTGGCTAATAAGAGCACTCATCACAATGGTTACCTAGGAAATCGTAAAATAGCCAAGTGAAAGCATATGATCGACCAAGAAGTTGGTGACCATGGAAAGATAAAACCAAGGCTCATCTGGAAAAAAACCTAATAAAAATGGAAATCACAAGAGGTAGAATCATAATGGTTTAATTTTTACACAATATTGAAACATGGGAAAATATTCTTGAGAAACCTTGAATATGGTTTCATTTTTACACAAGCTTGAAACAAAGAAACTATTCTTGAGAGTGGTTTAATTTATACACAATCTTTAAACGGAGACAAACTATGCTTGGAATAAGTTTGCATGCCTTGAGTATCATGACTCAATTCAAGGTACATGACCCCCAAGCTTCATTTCATTCACCTAAGTAGACCATTGGTTACTAAGATGTGAATGGAATGAAGGTTGATTTACAAGATAAAGTGAAAGCCTTGACTAGTAATTTACAAGATCTAATCAAAGACTAGAATTGATAGGGGATTTGTTTCATTTTTAAATGAGCTTTAAATAGTAAAAGAACTATGATCATAGTGACCTATTTCATCTTTTAATGAGGTTTAAATAGTAAAATAACTATCCTCATAGGAACTTGTTTCATTTTTTAACGAGGTTGGCATAGTAAAAGAACTATCCTCAAAAGAAACCTGTTTAATTTTTTAACGAGCTTGACAGAATAATAAAAAGAAACTCTTCTCTGACATTTTTTTTCTTTTACTAGCAAGCTTTAAACAAGAAAAGGAACTTTTCTCCAACACTTTGTTTCATTTTTTACTGAGCTTGACACAAGAAAAGTAACTTTGCTCTAATGACCTTGTTTCATTTTTTAAGAAACTTAACACAATAAAAGTAACTCTGCTCCTTAGAACTTGATCATGGCCCATACGAGGTCATGGCTTCAAAGAGGTTATCATCATATGGGAGAAAAATTATCTGGAAATAATACATATCTAGGGATTTAATGGAAATAACATGATCCAATTCCCCGAGTACATGATGCACTGTATAATTGACTAGATTATTAGTATACGCGGGAAAGGAATAGGTTACAACATAATTAGCATGTGGGGAGGATTATACCACGTTAATATAATGACCATTTAGTGATGTTGGTTTCTTGGGAGTCAAATAAGGACCAATGAATGAAAGTTGATCAATGGTCACGATTATTCCTTCATGCGGGAAACACATCACACGAAAGAGATAATAGATAAGAAATACCCTGACATAAACATAGTCATGAAGAAGGAGTAAATTAAAATAAAAATGGCCTTGGACAACCATTAAATTTATATAGATGATTTTCCTCCCAAATTAATGGGCAATTTAGGAAGGATCCCTAACACTTGACTAGTTTCTATGTGAAAAGGCAACATATTCTGGGTAATGGGTGCAAGTTGTGGAGAAATTAAAGCTTTTCATGTATTTTAGGATAGAATAGTAAAACATGCACCTTCATTTATGATTTTTCTAGGTACGAGTATATTATAATCATGTATTTTATCTAAAAAGGAATGTAATAAGGAAGACGATATCCTACTAGTTGACCCCAATCAAAAGAAGTTACCATACTACTTGGACAGAGTGTCATAGGAATGGGATAATGGCCCCCTTGTGCTATGGGAATGGAAATATTTTCCCCATTTACCTTGAGAATTGGATGATTTCCCTCTAGTTCATTTGAATATGAAGAAATAAGAAGAACATAAGTGGTATGAAGTTCACTATCTACGATAACGGTACGATCAACTGAAGGTGGAATCGAGTCAAACATCTTCTCAACCAATGTTTTTTTGGGAACATGATCATTGGATTCACTTTTACAGAGTGGGATTTATTGGAGATGAATCTTGGTCAATCACTTCATCAACTAGTGGAGGATCAGTTGAAATATTCTGGTATCCAACCATAAGATGAGGCTGAGATCATGTAACATTTTCCAACACTTGTGAGGCTTCATCCATATAAGGATGAAGGTGAATGGGATGATTCCCTTCACAGAAATTTCAGGGAAATGTGACTTTACCCTTTTTCCAATGGACCTTACTATCGCTAGTAGAGGATTTATCACTAGTATGATCTCCAGATGCTAATGAAAAAGGCCAATTTGAGCCCATGGACCACACTTCTAATACCTTGAGAATACGAAGACAATCTATAAGAAGTTACTCACCCTTGCATAACATTCAAGGGAATTTGACTTTGTGGGGTTGATTGGAAGGTTTTTCCACATTAGTTGTGTCGGCAGCAATGTTTGCTTGGTTTCTCCTTTGCATATTTTTATTCTTTTTCTTCGTCCTTTTCTTCTTCTTCTTAGATTTTTGTTTACTATAATCAAGACTTTCACTAGACGAGGAGGAAGAAAGGGATGAAGAAACAACAATAAAAGAAGGAAAAGGGTCAAATTTAGGATCGACATAAGGTTCATGTTGTTCAATTGGAGAAGAACTCGGCTGAGAATAATTTTGGACATTCAAAACCATCAGGGTAAGAAATAACCAAACTGGAAAACCAATGGTGAATCCAGGAAGGGACAATGTTTCCATATAAAGAGCACCAATATTTCCAAAAGGAGGAAAAGGACTAGGATTCATGTCAGAGCTACTTCCTTGATTGGTAGACTCGGGAAAGGTCACCATTAGTATCAACCTAAGATATAATAAGGAGGTGTTCCATGAAGAGGATGTTATTCCATGGTCAAGTAATTAATTTTAGAGGTTAAAAACAAAAATAAACTAAAGAGGGGAATTTAGGCATAAAGGTTTACCAAGCAACCGTGAATTATGATATACACCTTCGCGAACCATGGAATTAACGTATGACATCCAATCTCCCTGAGTGTTGTGTTGGGTATATCAGGGTATACAAGGTGGAAAACTCAGTTACCTTTGGATGGATAGAAACCTATAAGGGAATCCCAAAATATACTCGACAACACATGGGATTGCAGTCCGTAGTAGTGTTTTCTAATGTTTCAACATTCGATGAGAGCATTCCGATATACTTTTCATGTTTGCAGCATCGTCCAATATACCTTAAGGTACGTAGAGAACGATCCTACACATTTATGTACATGGAATGGTATTTTAACCCTCAGATGCAATGTTGTAAAACAACAACAACTCCTATGCTTAATGAAACTAGAACACGTCTCTAGACTAGACCTCTAGATTTTTTTTTGAATGTTCTAAATGCTCCTTAGGTTACTTGAGATGAATTTAAAGTTGATCTTGAATTATGTTTCGATTGCAAGGCTCAAAAATTGATTCCACCTAAACATACCTATGATGCAACTAATATGAAAAAAGACTCTTTTTTTTTTAATGAAAGCTATCTAGTGTAGGGAAAAATTACAAACATTGATGCAAAAATCAATTATGCAACAAACAAGAGTTTCCTAACTAGATATTTCAATGTCACAATTTTAATGCAATAACCAAAAAGCAAATGAATTTTAATTCAGTAAAATTCACCAACATGAATTTTTCTTTTCAAATGAGTGAATATGTACTTTCTAGCTTTCAACACCAAGAAATGTAATCTATGCTCAATGAAAATCTCAAAAAAAAGCTTCTACTGCAATGCAATCTAATGCAATTTCCAGGAGTAATGATTAATTTTGAAATGAAGGCTTAAAAAATGAAAATATGATTTCTTTTTATGGTTTTCAAAAGAACTAAAAATCCTTATCAGACAACAAATCAATAACACATGCAAGCAACAAAACAGTCAATTCAATTACCCAAAGAACTAAAGATTCAATGAAAGTTTGTTTTCACTACTTAAACATGGAACATAATTTTTCAAACCACAAAGAAATTAACAACAATAAGTCAAAATTGTATGCAAATAGAGAAAGAGAAAAATTTTAGAGATTAAGACATTCCAGATCTTCTGATAAAACTCCTAATCTCAAAATTTTGGACCAGCGCTACTATAAGCTGACAAAATTGTGCTGACAATGTCCTCAACCTGACTGTACTCAGCAAAATCCACGTTGATAGTGCTCTTTTTTCCAGAGAAAAATGTGTTGGACGAGAAGATGGACCAACGCAGGCTGAGAGTGGAAGATAGGGTCGTAAGCATGATTGTACTGAGCATGATCCACCTTGACAATGCTCTATTTCGCAAATAAAATGAGCTCGGTGAGAAAAACGTAGGAAAAAATAAAAATATTTGAGCATAGATCCATATTTGACACTCTAAACAACACCACCCAGAATGCAGATCCATAATATATCAAAGATACAGATCACTAGGAGGTTGGAAAAACTTAACAAAAGAGAAAAAAAAGGAGGTTTGAAGGGTTAAAAGCTCCCCAGTGGAGTTGTCATTTTGTTGTGCAGGAAATTATTTCTGCAGACATAAATTTTCCCTCTAGTCATATGGGAGGATATAGAAAGTACAGAAGACAAATACATGCAATCTTTCTTAATTTAGATTATAAAATGCAAAGGAAGATAGATATCCTACCCCTCTCTGATGTTAATAACCTTGATGTCACCCTTGACTCTTTGGCTTGCAAGCTCATGATCTCCTCTTTGCTGGTATAAATGAGTGCCTAAAAGAGAGATCAAGTGGAGACAAGAAAAATATGCAAATAATAACATTTGATAATGAAAATTATCTAACATATCAATTATAATTACAATAAATGGGCAATAATTGAGACCTTTATGGAGAGAAAACATATATTGTATTATTAATAGATGGAAAAGGGAGAATTATAACCAATGAAGCCTTGATTTTGGAAGCCTTTGTCAAATGAGATTCCAATTCGAAGCCTTAGCCTTAAAACTCCTTTTATTGTTTGAAAATGGGCAACATTTGGGCACAATTCAATACTAGGATGGAAACCAACAAACCACAAGCCAACCTCACTAACTAGCTATGAATAACGTAACTCTAACCTTCAGTGTATAGTGAGAAATTGATTTATAAGTAAGGAGAGGGACTTGAGGATGAGGGAGGAGCTCCATGTCTCAAGGGAGAGATCCATGGAAGGAGTATCTAGGACCAAGAATGGGAGGTCTCGTTCCAATATTAAACTACCTAAAACCACATCGTCATTCTCAAGCCTTCTTGTAAGAGAATCTTCTACTCTATTTTTGGAAAAACTTCCTAAATAAGTCCAACATGAATTTTCTTGATAAAATTCATGATAGCAACGTGATTCAATTAAAAGACCACAATTTATCGGTGTAGGAAACTAACATGAAAATCATGCTAGGCTTGCAAATAAGGGTTTTTTTAACAAGTTCTTCATAATTCTTCCAGCGAAAGTTTTCTTCCTGTTCTTAATGGATATTCTTCTGATTTCCATAAACATATTTCATGGTGAATACATTTTTTGCGACCGATTTCATCACTTTGCGACACTTGCAACATTGACAACAAAAAGTTTGAAACTTCATGATACAAGACTAGGAGTGTGAAAAAATATTTTGTAACATCAATCAACTGTGATCACTCATCAAGATGAATCACCTTCCAAGAAGATAATGTCTCCAAATTTTCAAAGCATGGATGATTGTTCCTAACTCAAGATCATGTGTCACATAGTTCTACTCATTCTCATTGATTTTTCTTGATTCATAGCATACCTCTTGTCCTTCCTGCATAATGACTCCACCAAGTCCTCTCTTGCAAGAATTTGTACATATGATAAAATATTTTTCCAGATATGTAATATTTAAAACCAGACCATTTTTCAACAACTTCTTCAACGCCTCAAAATTGGCTATGCATTCCTTTGTCTATTCATATTTATTACCTTTCCTTTGAAACGATATAATAGGATAATAAATATGCTATATTTTCTTGATGACCTTACCCAGTAACCCCATAAATGACCTTACCTCATCCACATTACTAGGTGCTCCTATTTCCATGATAGCTTTTATCTTTTCTGGGTCCGCTTTTATGCCTTCCTTGGTGTTACACTAAAATTTTTCACCATAAAATTTAGCTAACTATATGGGTTCATCGATACCTATATTATGCTGCCTTAGAGGTCCAAAACAGTAAAGTTCCTAAACCAAGTCTTGAAATTGGAAAAAAGCTCATTAAAACCCTTGAAAGCCTAACTCCGCACTTTTCCTAGTCATTGCCCATGGTACCGCAGTTTCTTGCTCTATAACCTGCGGCACATTCCACACGTTCTGCTTATTAAAATTGCGGACCCCCGTAAAAGGTAAAATAAAAGAAAATTTAAGTTCCAGACGCCCAATGGGTCGAATATTCTCCTAGCTGGAGACTTCTAGAAGCATAATCTGGTCGAGCTTCAATCCCTCCATTCATGAACCTCTATCCCTTCATTAAAGGAGTCTATCCCTTGGTATTTGGAGCTTAATTCCTTCATGAAAGGAATTTATCCCTTTCTTATTGGAACTGAAACTATCTCCCTTCTGCTATAAATTGAGATCATGTTTCAGTCTCAAGGGTACTTAGAACCTAGTTGTTTTGAGTTGAATTGCTGAAGAAATTATACTCTCTATACTTGGAATCTATGATATGAGAATGATTACATATTCATATCTATATTTTTATGCTAGTTCAGAGAGGGGAAGGCTTGTCAAATCGATGGAAAATGGCTATTCAGGACCCCAGAAGAACCTGTATGAAATCAAGGCGACAAGGTTGTAAGGTTACTTCTTATCATACAATTTAATACAAATGGATTCTATTTTCTCATTAAGTTGTTCATGTATCTATTTGAGTAATTTAATTCTTGTATTCCTTGAGCAATGAGATAGATTAATGTTTCTAAATTATTATATCTTGCAGGTGATTTTAATCCTTTTTCTTGTCTTTGAGTGTAGGTCTTACATGCTGAATTGACCTCTTTTGGAGCGGTTGGATTGAAGATTACAGCAAGCAGTGGACCTCAGGTAGGAGCATCTCTTCTTACTTAGTTCATTAATAATTTTGAATCATAATGATCTAGAGAAAATGGTTTTCATTTGGTTGTTTGTTTCTAGATATCCTTAGGATACTAGGGAGATTGATCCTATCCGCAAGAAGGATTTTATCCGTATAACAAAATGGTGACTCTGCTGGGGAAAATTAACTTAGTTTTCTTTTTTATTTTCTGTTTGATTTTTGAATAAATTCTTCAATTTTGATTAGCTCAAAACTGGGTCGGGTAAATAACTCATTAGAATCCCTGACTGTAAATCTTTATTTTTTTCTGTGTTTTTTTCCTGCCTTCCACACTTTTTGTTTAAAAACAGAGCGGTAGACTCCACAAATTTTAGTGAAAAACAGTGTGATACCGCACCTTGTTCCATTAAAAACTGCGGACTTCTGGAAAATTTTGAAAAAATGAAAATTATGTTTTCAGGAGTGTAATTACTTGATTCCCTATAATTACCCCAACTTGTTTTGACTGTCAAAGACTTTTGTGTCAGTTTATTTCAACAATTTTTTTTGTTTGAAGTGATCTTTTCAATTGATTTTCATTTTATGAGTAAGTGTTTGTCGTATCTTCTTGTTGCTCTGAATTAGAAACTTTTATATACCACAGATAATTGGTATGTTATTATTTTCTTATTGAGCTATTGAACTTGACGCAACTCATGCTTTTATGAAAATTAGATTTTATTTTCATTTAAAAATTTAGAAAACCTTTTAGCTTGATAAGGTTTAAATTTCACTTTGAAACCATTATTGGATGTTTTTTATTTCTTGTTGAGATAAGCAGAATGTTCTTGGTTAGATTACAAATTAAGCATAAACATCCTCAAAACTTTTCGAGTTTAAAATTAGAGTTTTCTTTTGGTTTTGAACTTTGTGTTTTTAAGAGTTTTAATTTTTTTTCAAAAGAAGTTTGATTCTAGTTTATGATTTCAATAATATAAGGAATTTCATTTTGAACAAGTGATTTTTCTTCTGTGAAATTGAGTTCTCAAATAATTGTCTTCTTTTCAAAGTTTCTTGTTTATCAAAGAAAGAATTGATGTTTTGAAATTTATTGAAATCTCTCAAATCATTCCTCTAAATAGGTTTCATTGAAAAGAAATAATTTGATTTTCATATAGATGCATTTTAACATATTTTTTGAGTCAGGTCATTACATATCATCGAAGTTTCACTTCCATACCTTTTTGACCTAATAAATAGCTAAAATAAAAGTAGCACTTAATTAAAATCAATCTAGAAATTTTTATATTTTCTAGGGCTCTTTTCTACCAACATAGCTTAGGCTAGTGTCTTGGAATAAGTTGTAGTTAACTTTCCAAGGCAGTTTAAACAAACAAGTAGTAAATCTTGCGGTACGAAAATCCAATTGTAGCATGTATGCTCTGGGAAGCTCCTCCTAAAGGAGTTAAGAATGATATCATATCCGAACCAGTGAGGTAATCATACCTATCTCATTGGGAAAAATAGAAGATGTGCAGGTATTAAAAATGGTAAACCTAGGATAGACCATTGTCAAGGAGCCTGGGGTCACTTGTCGGTAAACCTTGGATTATGTCAAGGAGACTTCAAGGGGATTGAGATTGTTACTATGTCGTCGCGTGTATATCGGATCGTAGACTGTCCCCATAGGTATATGTGTTCCCGTCGGTGACCATAGTGGCCATAAATTTTAGGATTCTTTCCCAAGGTGACAGTGGAGGGGAGGTCCCACTGTAACTGGAGCATACGTCGACTAGACTCACTTGGACTCTCCGGAGGGTTATCTTCACTCAAGATGGTTTAAGTGGAGAAACTTGCACTGGTCTGTTTCATTAAGCAGGTTGTCTAGGTACCTATTCCAACCGCCATTTCTGCATTGAAATTCTACGATGTTGTATTTCATCACCAACTAGTGTTTTTAGTGCGAGAATCTACTGTTTCTACGTGGATTGATCTCTTAGATTTTGTAAGCGTATGATCAATTTGGTTGTTTCTTTACAGAATTTATGTTTTTTATTGAAATTTTCTTTGATTGCGTGTGATTAAAATTTTTAATCATGGTAGAATTACCAAGATAATCATGTAAAATGCAGGGAAAACCCCTTGAATATACGCCAAGCCAATTAGAAAGACTTAAATCTGAAAAAGGAAAAACATTAGGAACTGGATCAACAGAATAGGAAGAAACATCCATACTTATTCATCCTGATTACGAAGTAGATCAACCGCAAATGGCAGAGTATACTCCTCAGAAAATTTCAATTTTCAAAATAATTGAACTTGCTTCTACTAAAAGTGAATTATCATCTACTGAACCTAAAATTTCTGAGCCAGAAACTAAACTTGCTATGTCTGAGCCTACTTTAGAGTTCGTTACTCCAACCCTTGGTTGTACTGATTCACCTAGAGTAAAGAATCAGATCATAGAAAAATTTCCTCCTGATCTCATTAGTATTGAAGAAGTTAGTGACACTGAAGAAGAAGTTGTTCTTCCTTCAACTTAGGAATCTTTAAATATTAGAGAACGTGAATCAATTTTTTATAGTCCTTTTAGACAAGACGTTTGGTATTATTCATTGACAGACTTTATATAGAACGTTGGTTTGAATTATTTGCCACCTCGAATTCCTTTTCCTTATAAACCAAGAGGTTATAGACCTCCATTAAACATGTATGGTTAGTCATCTATGTTTTTTGAATCTCCAGAAACATATTTGTATGGTGGTCCATATGTTTCTATAAGATACCAGTCTCTCTTTCGTACATTCTCAGGGGCATCTTCTTTTACCGATAAACGTTCACCATCATCTGGTCCAAATGAATCAAATACCAGAACTTTGAATAGTGAACAAGTTTATATGATGTCTGGAAACATTCCAAACCCTGGCCCTCAAGGTAGAAATTTACCACTTTGGGGGCAACCTAAAACTAGTAATTTACAGCATGGGGGGAAACCTCAAGGTCAATACATACCTCAAGGTCAATATCAACCCCAAGGATAGTACATGCCTCAAGGTCAGTACATACCTCAAGGTAAATATCAACCCCAATGTCAGTACCTAATTCAGGGTCCACAACCTCCTTTAGGACAACACTTCTACTGGGAACATCAATTGTTACAAGTAGGTGGAAATTATCTAGCTAATTACTAACCATATGTTCAACTTGGTTATGGTCCTTCTTATGCACAACCTTCAATGGGACCTTCGTATCCCAGAGCTAATATAGTGTGGGAACCATCTCAAGCTCAACAGAATTTACAACCTAATATGAAAGTACCTTATTATTAGCCTGGACAATTGATTGGTTATACTCACATCCAACAACCTGTCCAACCTGTTCAACCTACTTTTTAGGTACTTGCATCAGGTACAGTTCAACAGCCTGGTCCGAGTACACCTAGAACTCCAACACAAATTGTTGCACCAATTTTTGTTCAAGCTACCACACATATTCTTGGAGCATCTACAGCTCCTATTTCCACATCTCTTCAGGTATCAGTACCGATTCCTCAAGTTTATGTCCCACGGTCTAGACCTACACTCGATACTACTGTTCAGATACCTACAGGACAACCTGGTACAATTACAGTTATAACAAGCCAATCTCAGTTTACCTATCAACCATACCAAGGGCCGTATCAATACGGACCTGTAGCACAAAATCCAGCATATCAACCGTACCCTCGGTATACGTATCAAATGCCTACTCAACCCCAGTATGGTCGGTTAATATTGGTTATCGAAGGGGCATTCTGATTCCAAATGCACAGGCTATTCCAGGATATCCTGGATATCATCCTCCTAGAATTGGTATAGTTCCACAAGGTTATTCATATTATAAACAAGACCCTAACCGTCGGTTACCATTCATAGAAACTTTGGATTTACCTGATTTATTGTGCCTTACGAATGATCTAATTTATTATCTTTCGTATTGGCCACCAATGCCAAATAAGTTGCCTAGTGATATTCTGAAATTTGAAGGTAAATCAAGAGAGGACCCTTCTAACCATGTGATGAATTACCACCTTTGGTGTGCATCCAACTCTCTGATCGACGATTTAATTCAATCAAGATGTTTTAAAATAATGCCCATAAGATTTGTAGCCAAATGGTATATTGAATTACCACCTGGCTCATTTAACAATTTCAATGCCTTAGCAACTGCCTTCTTAACTCATTTTCAGTTGAAAGTCGGATACGACAATGGCACGGAATTGCTAACTTCACTAAAACAATCTATGTCTACATACATATCAGATCACATACATGAATGGAGATGTAGAAGACGTTTGGTGAAAGTTTTTATTCTGGATCAAATCTTGGCAGAATGGTTTATAAAATCATTACTACCAAAAATCACTGAAGATGTAGCAAAAGGAGGAGTTTTTACAGAAGAACAAGTCATTTCTCAAGATCAGTACCTTGACCTAGTATATACGTAGTCAGGTACTTGTACGAGAAAATTCTAGATTTACCACGTCCTAGTCAGATAACAACAACTCCCTTGGGCTCTCATGCCGTTGATGGTGTAATTGGTTTAGTTAGTACTAATAAGAGTAAGAATAAATCTTCCAAGATTACTTCTCCTATAATAACTTTACCGAATTCACCAAAAGGAAATTCTTCCCTCGAAAATTCTGCCAACATTCACATTGTACATTCCTCTACAACTAAGTCTAAATCTGGAAATAAGAAGAAAGGGAAGAATAAAAGTAAACAGACTTCATCTCTTAAATAAGAAACTGAGAAAAATGAGACATCTGATGATAAACAAAAACCTCATTATCCTTGTCTTATCTGTGACGAGGATCATTTCACTAAGGAATGTCCACATAAGTCTTAGGTATCTAAGTTTTTCAAAGCTTCATCCACACCCATTGTCTCGAAGGATCCTTTTCCTGTTCAAGATAGAAAAATGATTGGATCTTCTTCTAATACATCAGGATATATTTTGATGATGTCTCAAGTAATGGTTGCGACTCGATCACAAGACTATGGAAGTAAAAATCTTATTACTGGTAAAGAAGTAGAAAATTCTAATTAAGTACCAGCTACATCTCCTCTGGTTTCTGATCCTCTTTATATCGAGAAACCAAATGCTGATTTAGTAATTAAACCTCCTGCTAAAGGTGTACTTCAGAAATCAGATTTCAATCCACATGTGAGAGCTGCTCAGAATTACAACATTGTTGAGGATTTAGCAATATCTCCTTCAGCAATGTCGGCCTTAGAAGTACTACAATCATGTCTAGCACAAAGGAAATTACTCTTATCAGCTATTGGAGATGTAGATCTTCAAGATTCGAACCTCATGTTCTTCGATTTAGAAAATTTTACACCATGCCACCGTCATCAAATGGCTTTTTAGATTCCAGTACTAGTCAAAAACATGTGTTTCTTTTGTACTGTAATTGATGAAGGAGCGTCTATGTGTATTATGTCGTTAAACTGTTAGAAATCACTTGGTTCTCTGAAAATTAAACTATCTCTGATAATTCTCAAAGATTTTTATGGAAAAGGATTCCATCCATTTGGATTTTTGCAGGATCTACCTATAGAGGTCAAAGGTAAAACTGTTAATTTACATGTGGAAGTCATTGATGCCCCTCTAGATTACAACCTTATTCTGGGTCAAAGTTGGTCTTATGCTAGGATTGTTTTCATGTCATCAGTATTTCATTTAATCATGTTTCCTCATCAAGGAATGATTGTGAAAATCGATCAACTCTCATATTGTTCGTCTGACCCAGTTTCTACGGATAGTATTCAACATGTTGGAAAATCGACTATCCCTTATGAAGATGTTGGAGTAGGTTTAATCAAATATTCTACCTTAATGGGAACTTTTTCTATGCCTCCACCTAATGTACCACGTACTATTACTAATATCAATATGATTACATCAAGAACTATTCTATTTGATGACCCTTGGATAGTGCCTTTAGAGTCAGAACTAGATTCTTTCAATGGTGAGATGCCTTTGAGTCCTTTTGAAATTTCATATCAAGTAGTACAGTCATTTTCCAATCCTTCATCAAATAATAGTGATCCAATTAATGTGATCATTGAGAAATCATTTTCACCATCAAGCTCAGTTATAACATCAATTCCTAATCCCTTTCAACAAGTGTTTCATATTGATGGAAGCATTCGTGAATTCTTGTTTATAGATGAATTACTATGGGATGATCTTCATCATAGGTCATCATTTTTACCTGAGTTTGATATATTTGAAAATAAATTTTCATCTATTTTTACAATTGCCTATGTCAAGGAACCACAGAGTCCAATATCGATTACAAATTCAGATTCTGAAGTTAATTTGGGAAATATTTCTTCGAGGGTTCCCATTGACATTTCAGTTAAACCAGGAATTATTGAAAACATTCATATATGTGCTTCTTGTACATCATATGAAATTACTACATATAAATCCCTATTTCAAGAATTTCATGACATATTTTCCTGGCCTTATGAAGAAATGCCAGGAATTGATCCCAACATTATCATTCATGAAATAAATACTTACCCAGATGCTAAACCTGTCAGGAAAAGATTACGTCTGATACATCCACGAAAAGCTACTGCTTTTAAATATGAAGTTGAGAAGTTACTCAAACCAGGTTTTATTTATCTAATTCCTTTAACCAATTAGGTATCCAATATCGTTCCTGTTACTAAAAAACAAGGAACCATATGAGTATGTGTCGACTATAGGGATATTAACAAAGCTTGTCCAAAAGACAATTATCCAACTCCCTATATCGATCAAATAATTGATGATTGTGCTAGAAATGAAATGTACTCATTTATGGATGTATTTCCTGGGTACAATCAAATAAACATACTACCTACTGCTCAACCAAAAAAAACATTCATTTGTCCTTGGGGAACTTTTTCTTATTGTAAACTACCCTTCAGATTATAGAATGTTGGGGCAACTTTTCAAAGGGAAATTTCTTACTCTTTTGATGAAATTAAGCACATTTTGCAGCCTTATCTCGATGATTTACCTACTCATTCATTGCAAAGGAAGATCATCCTACACATTTAGGAGCAATTTTTATGCGATGTAGTCATTATAAGATTCGATTGAATCCCCACAAATGTGTTTTTTGTGTACAATTTGGTAGATTGCTAGGATTTATTGTTTCCAAATCAGGCATTCATGTCGACCCATCAAAGGTTGAGGCTATTGTCAATTTACCTTCTCCTTCCACAATTCACCAACTCCAAAGTTTCCAAGGGAAAGAAAACTTTCTACGTATATTTATCCAAAACTACGTTGAGTTAACAAAAGCTTTTACCATGTTTTCGAAATAGAATGTTCCTTTTATTTGGGATGAGATCACTGATTGATACTTTGATTCTTTGAAACACGTGTTAACCAATCCACCTTAATTACATCCACCAAATTATAGCCAGGATTAATTTTTATACCTAGTAGCCTCTGATTCCACCATTAGAATGGTATTAGTTCAAGAGGATGAATTCCACAATGAAAATGTGATTTACTATCTATTTGGAATCTCAATCCAACTGAGATTAAATATTCACATGTGGAGAAATTGGCCTTGGTAGCAGTTCAAGATTTATAAAGGTTTCGTCATTAAATTTTGTTACAAAAAACAACTGTGATATGTAGTTGCAACCCGATGATGTAAATTTTGACTAAAAAATTACTCAGGGGAAAATACTCTAAATGGATTGTTATCCTTCCGGAGTTTGATTTAGAATTTGAAAAATCCAAATCAAAGAAATCACTGGTGTTCGCTGAACTTATGTGTGACTTCCCAAATACTAAGTCGGAAACTGTGGTAGAGCATTTGATTGCTGATGAATCTCTGTTTCTTATCAATACATTAGATCCATGGTATGGAGATATCATCATTTATCTCCAAACCCAAACCTTTCAGCCTGAAATCTCACGTTCAAATCGACGAAAGATCCATTACCAATCTCAACAATACAATATTGTTGGAGAGACCCCTTACCTTCGTGGTGCGGATTCTGTATTTCGACAATGTTTAACTCATGAAGAGGCTGAAATTGTTTTGAATGACTGCCACTCTAGAGCTTGTTATGGCCATATGTCTGGGTATGCCATAGCCCAAAATATATTTTGCGCTGGTTATTTTTTGTCGTCATTATTCAAATGTTGTATTCTCACGGTTCGAAAATCCCACAACTGTTAGATATTTGATCGAAATATGTGTGCATCAACAGCTCCTCTTCACCCCATAATTGTTGTCGGTCCTTTTGCAAAATGGGGAATTGATTTCATTACATGTAACCCTCACTCGGTCAGGGGGCATGGGTATATTATTCTCGTAGTAGATTATTTTACCAAATGGGCCGAGGCGATGCCTGCATTTGCGGTATATGGAAAAACTACAACTACGTGTGTATTCAATCATGTAATTTCTCATTTCAGTGTAACCCAAGCTATTATTACTGACCATGGGAGTCATTTCTGAAACATTATGATGACTGAAATTTCCGACCAACTTGGCCTGCACCATGGTAACTCTACTCCATATTACCCGCAGGCTAATGGTTAGGTTGAAGCCATTAATAAATTTTTAACCACCATGATTAAAAGGATAATTGGAATTCATAAATTGAATTGGCATGCCATGCTTTTTCAGCACTTTGGGCATATTGAACCTCAGCAAAAACTGCAACAGGGTTCACTCCTTTTCAACTGGTTTACGGTTTAGAAGCTTTTTTACCTAGAATATCGTCTCTCCAAGTTGTTTTTAATGAAAAATACCGTCACTCCAATTATCCATAGAGTTACTACCAGCTACCTCTGAAGAGGAAAATTTCTTTTTGTACTTAGCACAATTAGATGAGACTCGGTGCACCGCTGCATTAACAACTGAAGCTCATAAAAAACATGGTAAAGCTCAATATGATCGAAGTGTTACACCTCATGTTTTTTCAGAAGGTGACCTATTCTTGGTATACGATCAAGCTAGTGATAAGCTAGGAGTTGGGAAATTCGAACCAATGTGGCATGGTCCTTACATTGTCAAGCGAGTGGTTGCAAAAGAGGCTTATGAATTGAATGATTATGACAGGGTCTCTTTAGATAAACCCAGAAATGGACTTTATCTGAAGAGATATTATGCTTGATTCATGTGTGAAGATCTCACTTGTACATTAGTTATTTTTCTAAGTTAAATGCCTTAGATTAAATGAGTGTGTCTAGTTTAATTTTGCTTTCACTACTATCATTGCTTATATTTATTACTCTTGATATTGAAGATGTTGAAATCCCTTCAAACGTACATTGGTTTTGCTGATGGTGCCTATCGTAGTACATGGAATATTTCTTCTGTAGCCTCGGTTATTTATTCACTCACTGATAAGTTAGTTTCTATGCATGGGGTAAGCCTTGGTCAAACAACGAATAATGTTGCAGAATATAGCACAGTGATTGAGTTATTATCTGATGCCATTTCATTTGGCATTTGACGTTTGATAATTAGGCTAGATTCATAACTCATTGCATTACATTTAAATAGAGTATACACAATTAAAAACCCAGTGTTATTGAGATTTTTTTTAAGGTTCGTCTCTTAGAAAGGAAATTTGATTACATCGAATATGAACACATTCCAAGAAATTTAAATACATTGGCTGATGCATTAGCTAATAGTGTTATAAATATACATTTGCAACGTTAAAATAGTAAACTAAAGTAACATTTGATATGTGTTGAACAAGATAGCCAGAGTAAGTAGTAATATCATAGATAGGAGTTTTTTTTTTCAAAAAATATTACATCATCTGCAATCATAGGTCTAAAAAACCTTATGATTTGAAAGATAGTGATACAAAAAAAAATACAATAGTCCTCGATGATCATCCACTATCCCTGGTGATGATCATGGTAGTAAACTATTTCCCGTGCCACCCTCCACATGAATTTCCTAAACTAGCTAGGAATACCAGTAACATGTCTTTGGAGATGAAGATAATATCATCCATCGATGTCTCTGGAATATCTATAGTCAACCTCTCTAGGTTGTGCTCCAAGTCAGTAAGGTTTTCTACTTCCTAATTTTTTGGCTGTACAACAGGCTCTGTTAGCTTCCTTTCGAAGCCACAGAGAGTGGCTGGGCTTCGTGCACCGACATCTTCATTTAAAATATTGTTATCACTATTGGATGATTAAGAAAATAAAAAAATAAATAAAAATTAGAGTTAAAATACATCAAAATGATTCATTTACCTGATTCATCCCATTGTGCCCCTAGAGGTAAGGATATCTCAGGATCACCTCAGAAATATATGCCTGCATATGGGAAATACTCAATAGAAAAGATTTGGTTCTGAAGCCAATGAAAATATGTTGGAGTGAATCAAACTACCACACAACCATCTCCACCATGGCGGGACATTAGTGCAACCTAAGGTACCATACGAGGCTCTCTAGATTCACCTGGATCAACAGGGATCAACTGTGCGATGAGGGATGGAATCCTCTCCAAAGCAAAAGAAACCAAGATGCCACCATATGCAAAAATTTTCAACTTTGATTTTTTTTCTCTCGTCAATTAGCCTTTCATATTGGCCAATACCCCTTCACACCAATTGAAAATGGTACCTCTATAATAGTCAACTGTTGTCTGCATTTGAGATTTGGTAGCCACATGTGGAGCTGCGTTCCCACACAACCTGGTCACAGTGAAGGAAATGAATTTAAGATGAAGACGCAGGATAGTATTTATGTCTATACGGTTATTTTTGGGATCTTCGTCAGTGCAGAATTCTTGTTTCTAGCTAGCGATAGGCAGGCCACCTTGTCTAGCTCCATACAAAGAAATATGTTCACCTCTTTTGGATAAACCAGTGAGGAAGTAAATGTATTCAAGCTCAAGTTCCAGCTTGTGATCACCAATGATAAAAAAAAATTCTTGGATATCCCATTTGATCACCAGCCAGGTCATTACTTCCACTTGTGCCCTCATGCCCTAAATTGTCCAGCCCTGAATTGTCAAGAATTTGTACAATCCACAATTTCTCAACACACACATTGTAGCCGGATTATTCATAGCCACATCATCTACCTCTTCATGTTCGCATTCTCTCCACTCCAACGTTGTGGAATAATCTGCAAATGGACGCATTTGAAGGTTAGAAGCTTTTAGAGTGAGAATTTTTAACCATTTTTTAGAGAATTTAATAAATTTCATTTTCTCACGGCGCCTCTGCAATTTTTATATAGAGATAGTGCGGACCCTTGCATGTTCCCTTTATAAAAATCGTGGTAGCCCAATAATTTTCCTTTTGGAAAACTACCGGGGTTTGCAGGTAAGAAATGCATTACCCGCGGACCCCCGCGAGCAGATTTTTTAAACCTTTTTTCCCCTCAAAAAATGATTTCAAAAATTAAAAAGAGAATCTAAATCAATGAAAATGAAGAGAAGAGTGTTGTGGATTACTTGGATTCGACGTTTTTTTATTTGAGTGGTCGATTCTCCCGTTATCACCTCCAGAACGTTTTCTGCCAAAAGCTCTCAACTTTCAACTCTGAATGCAAAAGGTGAAAATGACTTTGTTTAACTACTTTTTATAACATTTTTGGAATGAATAAAATATTATTTTATTTTCTTTCCACTTTAAAAAGTTATCTTTCAAAGGTTTTTACTTATTGGAAAGAGGTATGTTTAATTTTTCGATTTTATGTGCAGAAAATAGGTTTTTCAGGTGAAAAGAATTATTTTGATGATGAGTACACTTTTATCACTTTTTCGAGCTCTTGAAAATTACGAAAAAGCAAAACCTTTGAATTCTCTTTCAAGACTTTTTCAGACTCTTTAAACATGAAAATATTGTCGAGTAATTGACTACTCGAACTCGTTAAAGGAAATGAGCAGTCGTCCTTTCAGTATAAGTTTACCCATTTTCTGGACTGAAATGGACTATTTACAAAAAAGGTACATGTTGACTAATCATGGTCAATAGAGTTCTCTCCTGCATTATTTTATCCTTTTTCGGGCTTGAGAGACTAAATTTACGAAAAAGTACACCCACAAAGTTTTCTTAAGTTTTTCTTCTCACTCCCTAAAATTGAAAAACACCAAGTTTCACCTAGACTGGACTCGTTAAAACATAATAGTAAAGGACCTGTCGATTAAAAATAGGAACGAACCACTCCTTCTTCGGGTCTGGTTTTAATACTAAGTTGGTCTCATCCGAAGGATGAGCTTATACAACAAGAAAATGTTATCCTCCTTAAGCTTGTCAAAAATAAAGAGGTACTTGCTAGAAATGGTGGGGGAAAAAGAGAGAAAATGAATCCAATTGTCACACTTTATTCCAAAAATTAGTATACCACTCTTGAACACGACACTATTTTTTCACACTAATACCTGGGTTGGGAGAATCCTTTGTCTAACAGTTAATAAAACCACATTAAAAGTCTTTAGCCAGTTTCTGGGCATTAACTTTAGGTCATTTTTGACCAAAAAATCTGCACTGACATTATCTGTTCAAGAGGACAGTTCAAAGAGACCATTCACTGCAAACATTCCTCTCCATTCGAATTGACCATCCCTGAGTCAGTCCTTGCTAAAAATTTCTTCAAAACTTCATCTAATGGTCTTGTGTCGTGGGCTTTCCTATGACATGTCACTTTCTATCAACAACAACTCATCATCTTGAAATTTGATCTAGAATCCTATCAGTACCTTGGGATCTGCATGCCCTAATGGTAGGTTTCTCACCTTCGATGACAGGTTGCATAATTTACCTTTGATCGAATGATTCTGTGAAGTGTTCAACTCCAAATCATTCATTCATAGTTCATGGATTTTATTGATTACTTTGATAGCCATTGTCATTATTGGTGGTTTCTCTCACACTTGTTAACAGTTCATATCATTGACTAGTAATCAAGTGGTTTCTACCATGTTCGAATTTGACACAATCAATCGCATGGATAGAATCGTGCTAGTTCAGGAAGCAGAAATAAAGACCCTGGATCTAGTTTATACCATCCAGGCTATGAGGATTTTTATTATTCATAATACAGTAGACTACTTATGATAGATGGTTGCGTCCATACTGTGTCTACTATTAATGTAATTCTAAAATCATTTTTGTATCAGAACATGTAGTTAGTTTTTATCTGAGTATGGGAATGCCTACCTCAGTGATGATATACATATATATGTTTGCATTGAATGTTTTACAGGTTTCAACCAGTATGCCTACAACCCAATCCTCATAATGATAAAGCACTTCACTCTTCAGAACTACTTTAGACTTCGCACTTTAGGGGGAAATCTGTTACACTAAAAATTTTCACCATAACATTTAGCTGTCTATATGGGTTCATCATTACCTATATTATGCTCCCTTAGAGGTCCAAAACTATAAAGTTCCTAAACCAAGTCTTGAAATTGGAAAAAAGCTCATTAAAACCCTTGAATTCCTAACTCCGCACCTTTCCTAGTCATTGCCTACGGTACCGTAGTTTCTTGCTCTATAACCTGCAGCACATTCTGCATGTTATTCTTATTAAAAATGTAGACCCCCGTAAAAGGTAAAATAAAAGAAAAATTAAGTTCTAGAAGCCCAGCTGGTCGAATATTCTCCCAACTAGAGACTTATACAAGTGTAATGTGGTCGAGCTTCAATCCCTCCATTCATGAACCTCTATCCCTTCATTAAAGGATTCTATCCCTTGGTATTTGGAGCTTAATCCCTCCATGAATGGAATTTATTCCTTTCTTATTGGAATTGAAACTACCTCCCTTTTGCTATAAATTGAGATCATGTTTCAGTCTCAAAGATACTTAGAACTTAGTTGTTTTGAGGTGAATTTTTGAAGAAATTATACTCTCTATACTTGGCATCTATGATATGAGAATGACTACATAATCATATCTATAGTTTTATGCTAGTTCAGAGAGTGTTAGAAAATTATATATTATGGAGCAATGCAACACATAAAATATGCGGAAAATACAAGCACACAAAAAACACATAAAACCAGAGAGAGATATATACATGGTTCACCTAGTTTGGGCTATGTCCACCCCGAACAGCCAGTCCTTCCTTTCTATTATCCAGCAAAAATGAAGACACAAAACCTACAGTAGATCCACTGTAATTTCCTATGTTCTCTCTCAGAGTCTCCCTCTCTATTTCTCGCTCCGAGAATACACACACAATACACAGCCACAATACAATGCCCTCATAAAAGCGAGGGGTTGCCTTCTAGGGAAAAAAACCCTAATCTAAACATAACTTCTACCGTCAGATCATTTTCCTAATGAACGGCCCGGATTGACTAGAAATTACTATACTTTTACAAGGAAATTTTACATATGTTTTTAGCTTTGGGGGCACTGCCCCCGAAAACCCCTGCCAGGTGGGGGCTCCGAAAAGCGATGCCGCCCCCCCCCTAGACCCCCCACGGTAGCGATTAATTACGGGCGGTGTTGCCGCCCCTTTTAAGGAACAGGGGTCCAATGCTGTGATACAAATCAAACAAGATAATCAGGCTCCACACCCAACAGAGAGGGGAAGGCTTGCCAAACTGATGGAAAATGGTTTTTTAGGACCTCGGAGGAACCTGTATGACATCAAGGCGACAAGGTTGTAAGGTTACTTCTTATCATACAAGTTAATACAAATGGATTATATTTTCTAATTAAGTTGTTCATGTATCTATTTGAGTAATTTAATTCTTAGATTCCTTGATCACCGAGATAGATTAATGTTTCTAAATTATTATATCTTGCAGGTGCTTTTAATCCTTTTCTTTGCCTTTGAGTGCAGGTCTTACATGTTGAATTGACCTCTTTTGGAGCGATTGGATTGAAGATTACAACAAGAATTGGACCTCAGGTAGTAGTATCTCTTCTTACTTAGTTGATTAATAATTTTGAATCATAATGATCGAGAGAAAATGGTTTTCATTTGGTTGTTTGTTTCTAGATATCCTTAAGATACTAGGGAGATTGTTCTTGTCTACAAGAAGGATTTTATCTGTATAACACTTGGAAACCACATGTCCCAATTAAGGTACCTTTTTATAACATAAATTTTGTTTTCTAATCTTGGCATACAATTGATGATATCTTTGAAAATCTCAATATTTTTTCTAAGTATTTTGTGTGCGCTTCCTCATTCTTAGAATATATCAATATATAATCAATGAATACAATATAAAACTTATCTAGAAAAGGATGAAATATAGTATTCGTCAAGAACATAAAATTAGTTGGAGAATTAGTCAAACAAAAAGGAACTCCATGAAACTCATGATTCCCATGCCTGGTCTAGAAAGTTGTATTGTAAATGTCCTTTTCTTTATTGTGTACCTGATGGTATCGTGATCTCAAATCGATCTTTGAGAACATTGTTTCTCCCTTCAACTGATAAAATAAGTCACCGATACTTGGCAATGGATATCTATTCTTTATTTTCACCATGTTCAATTTATTTTAGTCAATGTATAGCTTGACAGTACCATCCTTCTTCACAAAAAATACCGGTGCAGCCCACGACGACACACTTGGCCTAATTTACCCCTTTTCAAGCATTTCCTTAAGCTACAATTTCAATTCCACTAACTCTGGAGTGGTCATCCTCTATGGTTCCTTTGATTTTAGTGCTTCCCTTGGTACCAAATCAATAGAAAAGTCCATGTTTAACATTTCCATCATGTTGGGAAAAATGTAACTAGGTTCAGTCTTCATTATTGTGTTTGAGTCAAATGTAATATATTTTTCAAAATAAACTGAAAATATTTTTTATTATTAATTTTATTTGAGTTATTATAGCATGGGTTTCATGCTTGGGTAATATGTATAGGTAAATCCTCCATTCAAGGATTTAGGATTTAGTCAAAGTTAATTTTTTGTTTATACTCCTCTATCAAGTCATCCTATTCTCTAACTTCCTTGAGTCAGACTAAAAAAAAAATAGTACAATTTATTTTTCCTCATCGAGCTCATGTCGGCCTACATATACTTGGAGACATAACTATTTCAATCACATATTTTGGTTCATTCATATGGGAAAAACACTATATATACCAAGTAGGGTTCCTTGCATTTGAAATCTTAGTATCTTGGATAGAATTGTAGAGGTATCACATAACTTGGATTAATTACAGGGTTAAGAGATTAGAATGAAGGGCTCGGTGCTTTTACAGAGATCAATGTTTGGTTCCATTTCAATCTTGGTGCTATTACAGAGGTATGGGATCAATGTTATTAGAGTATTGCAAGCTCTATTTTATCAATTTTTTGAGGACTCGGTTCTCTACAATTTTAAGTGTTCAATGCAATCACGATGAAAAGGTTTCCATTACAGTTCGATGGTATCACAATTCGGTGACCTTACAGTGATAAGGTCTCACATTGATGATGTCTCAGCATGACAAGAATACTGGTGCTCACCCATTGACATAAATTTTGATATGCTGACACAGTGAAATGAAGAATATTATTACATGATGGAGGGATTCTAGAATATTTTGTATGGGCTCATGGTTGTCTTATCTTCAATCTAATGAAGGAAGAATTCTATGATTGGATTTTCCCCTCGAGGGGGGCTTTTCCCTGGAAGCATGCCTATATCTTTTATTCTTTATATTTGTTACTTGGAATTAATCATGATGATAACAAAATATAACTAAGAGGTCAAGTAATAATAATTAAAATATCACAAGTTAATGTCATTAAGAGGAAAATCATTTTAACTACCACCTATATATATATATATATATATATATATATATATATATTCCAACATGGTATCAGAGATATGGATATGGTAAAAGGTAGATTGAGGAAGGGTAGTTTGAATATTACATCGAGAATATTAATACGTAATCTCACAACTAGGGAATGTGGAATGGGGTCATTATACCATAGTTAATGAATGAGGACTTCGCATTAACAACACAGGATTCACATAAGAATTTTAGAGTAGACATTTCGGTGATACAAGTTCAGATGAGGGTAGAATTTTAAGTTATATTTTAGGGAGTTATAATAGGGAACAAAGATGATCTCCATGCTCTCAAATATGAGTGTTAGGCCTCCCACTATTTTTTATTATCTCATAGGATTAGAGATTATTATAGTAACCTCATCTTGGTGCTAGTATAGTAACCTAAGAACAATTCCAATAAAGAGATTTTTGGTGATCATAGAAGCTTGGATAAGGCATCTCTAAGATAAATTTTTCGGTGAAATTACAGGAGCTCTGGTAGGGTAGAAGGAATACATTTTGGTAATGTATTACCTCCATAGGGAATGTCATGATGTTATCATAATGAAGAGTTCTTGATCCTCTAGTGTTTCGGTGATATCACAGTGAGTCACAGGTATCGATACAATTGAAATGGTAAATAATCTCAGTATGAATGTAGTATATGATGCGTCCAACATAAAAATTATTTTGGTGTTGTCGCTAAGATATGGTGTCACAACAATGTGAAGGATTCACTATAGTCAAGGGAATCTGAAGTCTATCCAATAAATACCACAAGGCAGGAGCTTATGAAAATCAAGTACTCCGTACTCAATAAGATACACTTGCAAAAAATATAATAAAATAATAGGTATGTATATAATCATTTTAATTTCTATTATTATTCATATAATAATTGTTTCTATCTATTCTAAGATTAATATTGTACTCTTAGAACCTTAATCCTCTCTCTACAAGATTTACAAGGAATTTAGGATTCAAAGGAAAATTCCTTGATTGAGAGAAAATAAATTTTCTTAGAATTCCATCCCCCTAAGCTATGTATCATATGGTTTTCTTGTAATTATATTACATTATATTGTCCTAGTACAAAGGAAACACCTCAAAGAATCCTTAGCAGGTTTTTCAAGAAACATCTGCATCTCTAGGTATGTCTATATATCTTATGAAACTCTATTTATCTTATTTTTGAATTTTTCATTACATTACTAACATAATTATGTCTATATATCTTGAATCATAGAGATTCCTATTTAGAGATATTCATCTCTCAATAAATCTACCCCTCTCTACATTCTTAACCAATTTTATACAACCCTAGACAAGTTTTCTAGAAAACCCTAACCTAAGCGTATAGTAATTTGAATGTTTGAAACACTAAAATTCTTAGAGTTATTTTTGATGATTCCATTTCTGTATGATCATGAAAAAATAACTCAATAGGGTTGATTGATGCCTGTATGAGATCTCGAACCTCTGAAATTTTGGTATAGTAGGGTTTATTTTCTTATGATATGAAACCTTAGATATTTAGGGATTATTTAGGTCTATAATCAAAACCCTTGTTACATATTTAGAGTCCTAGGAATGAAACCATAGGTATGTTTCCATCTCTTTAAATCCTAGCTTGGTCTAGATTGGTATATGTCTAATATTTTAATATTTCCTAACATATGATGTGCTTATGATATGCCGATGAATTCCTAGATACATGTGTTGACCTAGTTATTAATGGTAATAACTTTAAATATTTAATGGAAGTCCTTGTCTAAGATTATAGGATGATGATATTTGGAAATCTAGAGCTTTGTAACTAAACCGTAGTAGTAGTTGTATTGTCTAGTATTTTTGATGTAACAATTTTAAAATCTAATTATGATTATTGATATTGTGAAAATGAAATTATAGGGTTGAACCTTAGTAGAAATGAAAATCTCTGATGTATGATGACAATGTAGTGGTCTGATATTTGTATAAGGTTTTTGAAATCTAAGTTTTGGTTGTGATTGATGATTGATCAGAAATTTAGGGTTTACAGCTACGCCTATTGGAAGTTGGTCATGTTAATGACTAAGTTTGGATTTGTTTTAATTTGATCCTTTGAATAAATCTATAATTTGTATGAAACCCTAGTGAGAAGTCTAACATATGAATTTTGAAATGATGTTGGATGCTTTATATTTGTCTGAAGTTTTTCTAGGGTTTTCTATATGTTGTAGTAATATATTTCATACCTTTGGAAGAAACATTGAAACCCTAGATGTAATGAAATTCGTTATGAAGTAGCCTAGGGTTTATGACAAAGTCCCTAGAAATATTTTGAATATGTTGACATAAATTCAGTATTGAAATTGAAAAATACAATAAAATTCCTTTTCTCAATACCCTTCTAACCAAGAAAAATGGGAAACTAGGTTTCCAAGTCTTTAAATAGAAAACACATACTGAAATATATCTACATGAAAATTCTCATCACCACCCCAAAAAAAAAATTGGAATCATAAAAACTCTAACCACTAGAGCAACAATAATTTCTGACTCTAATCACCTAAATCTTAAACTTAACCCTCTTTGCAAGGTCTTTGAACAAAATGGTTACCATAAACACATCATCAACAAAGCTATGCACCAAACCAGGTACATAGAAAAAATAATTGAAATAAACAAATAACTTTGAAACTCCCGAAATATCTCTTCCATATATAAAAGGAACCACAAACAAAATTGCCAAAAAATTTAACAGACATAATATCAACAGGGATTTCACTCCCCCAAACACCATTATATAATTAACTGGCTCTCTTAAAGACTCAATAAACTCCAACAAACAAAAAGGAGTATATATTGTCCCTTGTTCCCATGGAAAAGATTACATAGGAAAACTGGCATATATTTGAACATTAGACTTAAAGAAAACGTGACTGATTTACTAAGAGAAAGAAACACAAAATCAGCCTTAGAAGAACATGCTTTCCCTTCCTCGCACTACATCTGCATGGAAGAAGAAAAACTAATAAAAAATAATCCCATTATCTGAAAATAAAAATTGAACAAGCAATATAAATTGAAAAAAAAAAGGAAAAACAACATGAATTGTGATGATGGATTAAAACTAAGAAACACATGGAAACCATTATTGAAAATTATAAAATCCAATAATTATCCTTCCAATAAATCATAAAACATTCTCTTATAATAATCAGAATTAATAATATTCAAACTAAAGAAGTTCATAAAAAATTAATATAATAATATATAATAAGTTTAATTAAATTGATTTAATAACCTATCCGACCATTTATCTTTATTTTTAATAAAAAAAAATTCATGCATTACATATATACACACATGGAAATTAGATCTACTAAAAAATAACATTGATATTCTCAAGAAAAAATGGTGTTGCCTTGATGATGGACTGACATAGAAGTCCGAAACATTGAGTTCAAAAAAACTATTTAAACAGGTTATTCCTCACTTAGTTAAAAAATGATGTTGTTTTTTGATAGTTTTATCAGTATGTATCACATTTTATGAATTCTCAAGGCTTATTCTTACTTCATGCTTCTTTATAGCTAGTCATGTGTATTGTAATTGTATGATTTCCTTAGGCTTCCTCCTATATTAGTATTAAATCTTTATTTTTCTTTTGAAATTCATTTTTATACATTAAAACAGAGAACTACCTCTTTAAAAACAAGGCAGTGGGGGGCAAGGGGGGGGGGGGGGGAAGGGGAAATTATTCCCTCGAATATTTTCTTGATATTTTTCCAGTCTCAACAACCAACTTCTTCAAAAAAGCCACAACTTGGGAAGGGTGAATCACACATTTAAGGAAAAAGTGAAAAGCCTAAATGAGAAATTACAAATATATCAATAAAAAAAAGGACTGGGCATTCCACCTCAAGTAGTAAAGAAATTTACTCATCCCCCTTCTAGAATATTTGAGAAGGGATCAATGAATGAAAATCGTACCACTCCTCCTAATTCTCCCCACATATCTTGTGGTTCACCACTTGAGTATTTTTCTAGATTTCATCCTCAACTAGTAGACATTGTTTCCACCTAAGAATAGGTAATATTATTTATACCTATAACTTCTTAATAAATCAAGTGCATTGATGCTACAATCTAGAAAGAAGTTTCCTTTATCTAAGAAAAAGTGGTATAAATAGACACATTCCTTGTCTATGAAAAATAAGTGCAGATGGAAAATTCCTGTACTAAGGAATTGGAATATGGATGGAGTATATGGGGTATTTTTTTCAAATAGTGGAAACACAAATAGTTTCTAGAAGCTCTCATAGGGACTTGTGGTTAAAAGAATTTTTTTTTGAGTGGAAGCCTATGGCAGAAGCCTATGTACATAGAGAGTTTACTTTATAAGAACATAGGTAGGATATAAAAATCCAAAAGAAGAATTAGGATGAAAATATAAAGTAACATTGTTCAAAGTGGGCAAATTAAAAAGAATATTTGAAGAAGGTTTTGAAGTTGGAAGCTCAGATAAAGTACTTGGAGGAAGAAAAGAAGTACATGAGCTATCTTACTGATTACATCATGAGTTCTAAGGAGATATAATCTATTTTCTTTATTTATTTATATGAGATAAATTTGGTATTTTTCCTTAGGATAATTGCCACAGATAGGCCCCAAAATGTCAATTTTGTAGAAATTTATTCTCTAGAGGCATACTACAAGAGAAATCATGAAAACAAGGAACTTCTTTGTGAATTGTACCAACATGAAATACTCTCACATCATGATGAAGAGTGGAACACCAACCATTTTTTACTTCATGTTCAACTGATGTATTTCATCTCTTTGTTAACCCATTGGGTCAAATGTAGGTATGTCTAGTTTACCACTAAGTGAAATCAATAGGTTTGTGATTTGTGGGTGGGGGATTATTTCATGTAATATTCCTAATTAGATTTTAGCTAGTTGGAATATTAAATTTTTATTTTTTCATTTAGATAGATAAAAAAGGGTTAGGGAGACCCATAAATATCCTTAGTAGGAATAAAACAACTTCCCATGAGAACGTGGATCATTGTGGCAGTTAAATAAAGCACCTTTAGGTATCAACAAGGGCTAAATCATAGGGACAGGTTCAAGCTTGACCAAATCAAAAGCGTTGTCATGGAGGTGGTGGAGAATTGAAGGAGGACAATGAATTTATGATGGAGGCATGTATGCATGAGAGTAACATATTTAATGAGTGGTATCTAGGGTGAGGAAGCTCAAAAAACATATAAGGAAGAGGATGGAAGCCGTATAAGGCATTCTATTATTGTTTATGTCTTGGTATTTTAAGACTTCTTGCGTGCTTCATCTGTTTAGCGGAGTCTGTTGTGATGTTTAGCACAAGGGTGTTTTCGATCGGAAATCCCACCCTTATCCTTGGGGGACTTCGTGTGCCCACTTAGGAGAGGTTTATTGAACTGCATTCCCACCATCCAGCATTAGGCGAAGCTTCAACCAATATCCATAGCGTAGTCTCCTTCAGGATTGTGTTGTTTTGTAGGGCAGAAATAGTGGAGGATTGATAGGTTCAATTTTTGATCTTTTTTCCTAGTGGAGGGAGTAGCCCTTCACCCAGGAGGCTACCAAGGAGGATCTTTTAGCATCATTTTTTATTTTTTCATTAGGCCAAGCTACTTCCATCAGCTAGAGTTCAGTTTCCCTTGTAAAATACATTATTTTATTGGGCAGTTGCAGTGGAGGGCTTAGTGCCCTAATTTGTGAGTTATTTTTCCAATGAGGGGAGAAACCCTTCATCCGAGAAATCTATTGGAGGAGTATTAGTCATTTCCATATCTAATCAGCCACCTCCTATGTTTTCCAGTTATAGAGATTATTCAGCACAAGGGCTTCATTTCACTATTTTTTATTTTGTGTATTTCCAGAAACCCTTTCTAGGTTGTCTTGGAAATGTGCTTGGGAGCTTAGATCTCTATTCCTGACACTTATTGAGCCATATATCAGTAGATATATATCATTATATTTTCCAGCTATAGTGGTACTCACTGGGACTACAATGCATTGGCTCTCCGACATTTTGAGTAGCAACAACATTTCATGACTAAGTTTTTTTGATCATTGGAGGCTTGATTTTTCCTTTCTTGAGTGACTTGTTCCTCAATATATTGTACTTATTTGTTGTTTATATTCATAATAATATGGCTCTATAATTATCTCATATCTTGAAGTATTGATATTCATTTTTATTTCTAGTTTTATGTTCCATATTGTTGCTTATCATGTTATGGAATATTACAGTGGTATCAGAGCATAATCTTGGCTTAGTCTGTGTAGTACATCATCTATGTCATCAGAAGAGGAAGAGCCTCCCACAGAAATGGGAAAGAGGTATCTTCATATGAACCTGGGATATGATTATACATACACCAAAGGAGACAAAGGCAAATCTCCTATATCAGGAGAAGAGGATGATAAGGAGTTTCCCAAGATTCTTCTTCAAACCATGCAGGATATTGCCCGAGAAATCAAGAACATGAGGATGGAGAGACACAAAGAATCCCCTAGAGGGCTTCTACATGGAGAAAGCTCTGGTATTTTACATCACTAGTATGATCAATAATTGAGGCAACAAGTTTCCGAATGCTCCACTATGCCTACATTCTTAGCAATGGTAAATGGAGGATCCCAAGAATAAGAATCTCTTGAAGATTATTTCCTATAGTATGAGTCTCAATCTCAGAGATTCAAAGATAATATAGGATTTCAGGATTTTTGTCAGATCAAGGAGAACAAGAGACCCCAACATAACAATAGAAGTGGAGGGTTCATAAAGAACAATGATCTACAATGGACCATGGGTAGATTATTTTTTCCCGCTTTTGCCGGGTCATCCAAACGCACAACCAAATCTTGGGTAGAGAAGCTAGACATATACTTCCAGTTGAACCAAGTACTGGAGATGGAAGCCATCAAAATAGGAATTTTTCACCTTGAAGTTGAGGCAAATGATTGGTAATTTCATGTTCTTTCTACATTGAGGCATACCAATGTGACTGCATATTCAGAGTTGACCCAGAGGTTGGTAGAGAGCTTAGATTGAAGATACCCAAAGGCACCTTTTATTGAGCTAGCCAAGCTCAAGCATTCAAGTAATATGGAGACCTATATTTCTAAATTTATAAAATTTTCTTTCATGTTTCCTGATTTATTTGCAGCTAGGAGGGTTTATATGTTCATTGATGGGCTATCAAAGCCTCTGCATTGAATGGTTAAATATACTAAATCAACTACTCATGAAGATGCTATTGAGAGAACAAGATATTTGAAAGATGCGTTGCCAAGGGCAAAGGATCCATTTTAGAAAAGGCCACTCTTTTATAAAAAGAGGAAAGATGTGAAGGTTATCGCTTCAAAAGTGAACTAGAAAAAAGGGCCTCTTAATGATGATGTCTGAAGAGACTTGAGGAGAAGGAATATTTTCTTCACATGCCAAGAACCGTTGGCACCAGGGCATCGATCTCCAACAGGGAAAGCACACTATATATAGGTATTATCTGATATTGAGGAGGATCAAGAAGAGGAGCCAAAAGAGGACAATAGTGTTGGGATAGGAGGAGAGGATCCACCACCACCAAGAGGTGGGAATGGGGCATTTTCTCCAGTTAAAGGAGCCCTTGAATATTTGCGGGGAGTACCCAAGTATATGACTTTGAGAGTCATAGGTACCATTCAGGATCAGAGAGTATCAGTGTTGATTAAAAGTGGGGCTACCCACAACTTTATTGATGCTTAGTTATTGCAGAAGAGAGAAATACCTACTGATGATTTTGAGGGATTTTCAGTTTTGGTCCCAAGATCTAGAACTATGCAGTGTATAATGTATGTCCCGACATTTTTAGTAACCTTGGGGACATACACCTCGAATTATCACTTCTTTTTGGTCAAAATTCCAAACACCAATATGATATTGGGTATGTAGTGGTTGATTACATTGGGGAAAGTCACCACAGATTGGGATACCATGTAGATGGAATGGGTAGATAAAAAGAGTGATAAGCATCATATGATCAGGGGTATGCACACTTATCCCCCTCAGACAACTTTTGCATACAAGATTTAGCCTGATTTGTGCAGTAGGAGCAAGGAAACATCAATCCACTCAGTTATGTAGTTGACTTTGACCCATGATTTAGTATTATTTGGAGGAATTCCACCAGGAAGGCCCCCAGACCAGGAGTTGGTTAAAGAGTTCTCACAATAAGTTGCACCACTCATAGATCTATATGAGATGTGAATGTTGGGTGAGCTGATAATAGTGCATAGATTATTTTGTATGCTCAAGGAGGAGAGGGACCTTCTTCTGGTATTAGTATTACCAACTCTCACCAAGCATCTTACACTGAGAGAATATGTTTTAGGGATGGATGATAGCACCATCATGGTGGAAGGGGGATACTTCATGGCCTTTGATAATAAAAATATACTTCCACATAGGAGGGAATCTTCCATATACGGTAGAGGGTTGTTGGCATTCATGCATACATTCGCCAGACTCAAAAGGTTTTGGATGGGTGATAGCTTCCAAGTGAAGACTAACCTCCATAAATTTCAACCCTTACATAAGTAGGAGCAACTACAAGAGAGGTAGGATAGCAGTAATCTGGCATATGACTTTGGCAATGAACATGCCAAATAGCGGAGTAGTAAAATTACAAGTGCATTTCCACAAAGGCCAACAACACTATCATTGTTGGCAGTAAATCCTTATTGGGATTCCCAACAATTGGTGGAATATTCCAAGGATCACTGCACGTGTGAAGTGCTTGATGGAAAGATGATCGATGAGAGGTATACGGTGATATATGGAGTCATCTATTATTAGGATAGGATCTTCTTGGCTAGAGACTCTAAGATCAAGAAGAAGATTCTAAATGCAACACATGAAGCACTCCTTTCTAGTCACACAGATTTCATGAGGGCATATCAGACCATTATGGAGGGATTCCCTTCAGAGGGTCTCAAAGAGGATGTGCACGAGAATATCATGAGGTTTATGGTTTGCTTGAATAATGAGGATGAAAAAAATCACCTTGCGAGGTTTTTAGAAACACTTCCCTTTCCGATAAAGATATGGGAAGGCTCATTTATGAACCTCTTCACCAGCTTGCCAAAAGTACATGGTAAGGATTGTGTTTTTATGCTTATTGATCAACTAAAAAATTATTTTCATTCCTTTTCCATTAATTTACAATACATTTATCCACAAGATGGCAAGCCTCTCTTTAGAATTCATGGTCTACTTGGGCCCACAATCAGTGATGGGGATTGTTGGCAATATGTTGCAATATGTTGTCCTTGATGGCAACCTACTTGATCAAGTTGTTCTTGATGGAAACCTACTTTATGAGTTTCCTTTTGATAAGAAACATGTGTGTTAAAGATGTAAAAATGATGTTTCTACAGGTTAGTTCAGATGTGACAGAGAAAGGAATTCCAGTAAGTTCCAGAGAAATGAAACAGGAAATATTTCTCAATGTATACATACGTTTTATGAAGGAAACCCACATATGGATGCAATGTATACACTACTTTTGTGAAGTCAATGTGCGTATACATTTAGAATTTGTATATACGAAGTTTTTATGAAGAGAAGTTGCATATACACATGGATACGAACGATCCAAATTGTGTATTCCTTTTGCTCTCTAAAATTATGATACCAAAGGGAATTACCATGGTATTAGCCCACAGTATTGAGTGCTATATTTCCTATTTGATTCCTTCCAAGAATACCATCAGCAGTTGTGTGGTTTCAACTCATGGTATTGGTAAAGGCTAAATCTATATAAGGAGAAGAAGATCATAGTGAAAAGAGTGTATAAGTAACGGTTGTTACTGAATAATTTTCTCTAAGGTATATCTACATGGGATGAACTTTGTTTTAATTGATAGATTTGAATCTATGATGCACCCATGGATAGAATGATCGTTCAGGATCTTTAGATTTGAAATGACTATGCTCTTGTGTGACCCATTGAAGAGATGATTAAATCTATGACCTGGCACAGGTTTCCTGAAGTCAAGTAAAGAAATCTGGGTAAGTTCTATGGACCTGGTTCATTCTGCAAAGTTTATATTTACATATCTATATGCTAGTTCGTCTCAGGAAAAGCGCGTATATATGTGGGTTTTCTTCAAAAAAATCCTGTATGGCAGTTAAGGTTTTTTGAAGCTTTTTGCAGAGGTTTTTCTATTATTCCTGGTATTTGTCATATGTATGTCAATAAAGTATTCTTGTAGATGTGGGTTGTTTGAATACTGTATATGCTGCTAAGTTGATTATGTACAAATCTGATCAATGAGAGAATAAACATGGTTGATGGTGACTAACTGATGAAGGATTCTGTATTTCTAAAGATATCTGACTGAAAGCCTCATATCTGAATTTTTGATTGATTACATCCTGAAAAATAGTATTCACAGAGCTATATGCAAGTTGGTGTGAAGGAAAGCATGTATACACGCGGGTTCAGTGAAGCGAAGTAGCGTATGCATTTTAATTTGATGAATGTTCAGGGTTGAGTTTGTATTTGCTGATTTATTCTGAAGTCTGGGTTATTTTTGAGTTTTGGTTACAGTGGTCTCACTGTTTTGATTGAAGTACTGGGTAAATTTTATGGTTGTTGATGTTTATAAAGATTCGTGTTTTTGGTGTTTGATTCAGTATGAAAATTGATGAAACATGGTTTGCAGTGGTTCTGAGGGTTGAAGCCTTCAGTATGGAAGTAGAAGCTTCCTACTAGTAGATGTTGGTGTTCTAATCAGGGGGTTGAAGCTCCCTTCCAGTAGTGGATGGTAAACGAGATTACGGGGTTGTAGCTCCCTTCCAGTAGTAGCTGGAAAATGAGAGAAGGTTGTAGAATTCTGCAGGTAGATGCCTGCGTACTGATGTAAGTCTATATTAGTACAATATTGAAAACATTTTTCCATATAATAAATATTGAAGACAAAGATGACAGCAACAGTGGTTTTCTCTCGAATTGGGTTTCCACCTTAAATATTGGTGTTCGTGTGTGTTGCTCTTATGTGATGGTTTATACTGTTGTTACTGCACATATTTCTTGATTATCTAATAGATGCATGACTGGAAAATTGAGCTAAATATTTTCTAATATACAAAATTGTATCTGTATAACCTAGCGTCTTTTATTATATGCGTGTATATACATGATTTGGGTTCATCAAAGTCGCGTATGGAATTCTATAAATAAAAATTTAAAATCTTTTTAGTAAGCTATAAATACTGATTCACCCCCCCCCCCCCCCCCCTCCTTCTCAGTATTTTTCCCAACAATTGGTATCAGAGCAGGTCCTTATAAATGAGCTTAATCGCTAGAAGGAAGATCATCTAAGATGAGAAATCAAGATGGGACAGCATCTATCAGGCCTCCTCTCTTCAATGGAAACAATTTAATATTTTGGAAGACAAGGACAAGATCCTATCTACAGTCTCTTAGAGCAGATGTATGGGATATAGTTGAAGGAGGTTATCAATATCCGACATCAGTTCCAACAGATGCAGCATAAAGAAATAAATATGAAACCAATGCAAAGGCATTCAATGCATTATTAGGAAGTCTGACTGAATCAGAATTTGTCAAATTCATGCAGTTGAATACAGAAAAAGAGATATGGGACAAAATCATTCTAAGCTATGAAGGTGATACCAAGGTAAAAATTTCTAATCTATAAACTCTGAGAATTCAATATGAAAATCTCAGGATGTATAATGAGGAAATCATTGTCAGTTTCTTTTTATGTCTAGATGATATTGTAAATCGTATGAGAAATCTGGGTGAAACCATAACTGACACTACTCTGGTAGAAAAGGTTTTAAGATCTCTAACTCCCAAATTCAAGTCAAAAGTGTCTTCTATTGAAGAGAAGCAGGATCTACAAACTCTTACTATTGTTCAACTTTATAGTATTTTGACTGCTTTTGAAATGAGAAAAGGAGGTCCATCTGAAGTCAAGGAAGTTGTCTTTAGAGCTGCTACAAAAGGAAAAGAAGTAGAAGAACAAGAAGGGTCAGGGTATGTTTCAGAAGAAGATGAGATACATTTTGTAAAGAAGCTATAACTTGGCACTGGAAGGTTCATAGGTAAGCTTCCTTTCAAATTTTTTCTTGTGGAAGAGTTGTTCATTATGCTTCTAAGTGTCCCCATAAAGAAAAAAGTGAAAAAGGAAAGGAAGTGGCAAAAAGAAATAAGAATTGATTTATCAATAGAAAAATTTATTATACTCTTGAGGATAGTGATGGGCTATCAAATAGTGAAGAAGAATAATCTGATCAAGATGTTAGACTACTCATGGCTTTTGAAAAAGACTCTAGTGAGGCTAAAGATACCTTTATGGATGCTCTAGAAGAAAATTATTTTCTTGAAGAAATTAATCAACACAAAATATGTTTAAAAGAAAAAAAAATGTCCATAGATACTCTAAAGAATCAATTTATAGACAAGGAGAAGCACAATGAGAAATTAGAATGTGAAATAGTAAGTCTAAGAAAGGAAATTGAGAGAGAGAAAACTTTAAATCTTAGATTTGCTAAAGGAACTGAAACCTTAGATGAAATTATCAAGGTTCAACACTCTCCTTTTGTAAAGACGGGTCTTGGATATGTCGAAGAATCCTCTCAATTTTCAGCACCAAGCTATCTAAATGTAGCTAAAGCCAGCCTACAACATTCCGTCACTCTGCAAGAGAACAAAGAAACTTCATAGGTAAAGCATGACTACTTTAATAAAAAGAAAAATAGAACAAATATCAATTAGAGAAATACCAATCAGCAGGTAAACAAAAATAGAAGGTTTTATGTTTGTAGAAATTTCTTCTTTAATGGGCAATGTTTCTCATGTCATAATTTTGGTCATAAAATTGTTCAACGTGTTGCATACAAAACCATCATGACCAGAGAAGTAAGAAAGCAAAGAAATGATACTAGAATAAAGAAGAATACTTATAACTACTTCTCTCCTCTTCAAAATGAAATTGAATGTGCTTATTGTAATAACTTTGGTCATGAAGAATCTGAATATAGGAGCAAATTTCAACCAAAAGAGCATGTATCTTCAAATTCCAAGGTATGGAGAGAGAAGGACTTACAGGTTGAGAATTTTGGCATAGCCTTATTTGCAGAAGGGGAAGAAAATAAATTATACATTGATAGCGAATGCTCAAAGCACATGGCAGGTGATAGAAATAAACTCCTTGCATGCAATGCTCTAGAAAGAGAAAAGAATGTTACCTTTGGAAATGATATTCCTATTGTCATTAAAGGAAAAGGTTATGTTTTTCTAAGGGAAAAAGTAAAAGATAACAATGTTATGTATGCGGATGGATTAAAACATAACCTGTTAAGTGTGAGTCAAATGTATGATCAAGGAAATGAAGTTGTTTTTAGTTCAAAATAATGTGTGGTACGTGAACTTGACACAGGAAAAACGGTAATAAAATGAACTAGAACACCAAGCAATCTGTATGTATTAAAAGGTTGTAAAGACAATGTTACTTGGGTAAGTCTTCATAAAAATGGTTATGGCACAGAAGATTGGGACATTTGAGTTTCTCTCAAATCAAAAAATCAAGCAAACTCAAGATGGTTCGTGATCTTCCCAGCATCTCTCTACCTGAAAGTACCATATGCAAATTTTTCCAATTCGGTAAGCAAACCAGAGTACAATTAAATGCCAAAGAAGGATCAGCAAGTAAGCCTCTTGAACTCATACATACTAACATATGTGGACCTATGAGAAAAAATTCACCCCGTGGAGAACAATACTATATTCTATTTATTGATGACTTCTCTAGAATGTGTTGGATTGGAATAATAAAATACAAAGATGAAGCACTTGAAAATTTTCAAATATTCAAAGCCTTGGTGAAAATGAATTAGATCTAACGATAAAATGTCTTAGATTTGACTGAGGAGGGGAATATATATCAGATGAATTCTTTGATTTCTGTGAACAACATGGCATAAAAAGACAACTTTTTGTAGCTAGAACCCCACAACAAAATGGCGTGGTAGAAAGAATGAATAGAATAGTTAAACATATGGCTCATGCTATGCTTGATGATTCTAGAACACCTGATACCTTTTGGGGAGAAGAATCACATACCGTAGTAAATATTCTTAACAAGGCTCATGCTCGTGTGAACAATGGTAAAACTCCTTATGAGCTCTGGCATGGTAACCTTCCAACTGTAAAAAATTTTAGAGTGTTTGGAAGCAAATGCTTTATCAATAACAATGATGATAAACTTGCTCCAAGAAGGGAAATATCAACAATAGCTGAAGATGATGATGATTTATATCCTCCTACATCAAATAGCAACAACATGGAAGGTGAACCCAATGAAGCTCTAGAAGAATATCTATCTAAAAAGGCTCCATCCAGGTATGTTCAAAAGAATCATCCAGAATCTCAAATTTTGGGAGAAAAAGGATCAGATGTCCAAACAAGAAGAACTCTTGTAGGATCCCCTAGCTATCTAGCATCCTTATCCACTATTGAACCACAAAATGTAAATCAAGCTGGTAAAGATGAATGTTGGATTCAAGCCATGAATGAAGAACTTGATCAGATTGAAAAGAATCATACTTGGGAATTGGTTCCAAAACTTCAAGATAAAAATGTTATTGGAAAAACATGGATATTTAAAAACAAGTTAAATGAAAATGGATATGTTATTAGAAACAAAGCTAGACTTGTTTGTAAAGGGTATGCTCAACAAGAAGGTATAGACTTTGAAGAAACAGTTTCTCCTGTAGCTAGACTTGAAGCCATAAGAATTTTTCTTACCTTTTCAAGCTTTCAACAATTCAAATTTTATCAAATGGATGTTAAGTCTACTTTCCTCAATGGTGATCTAGAATAAGAAGTTTATATAGAACAACCAAAAGGATTCATTTTGGGAAATGTTGAAAAAATTGTTTGCAAACTTAAAAAAGCTTTATATAGTCTCAAACAAGCTCCAAGGGCATGGTACTATCATCTTGAAAAGTATCTTCATCAACAAGGCTTTTCAAAGTGATCTATTGATAGTAACTTATACACAAAAATTGAGAATGATAAACTATTGATTGTAGTTTTATATGTTGATGACATCATTTTTGGAAGTAATGAAGAGTCCATGAGTCAGAAATTTACTTCTGTTATGCAACAAGAATTTGAAATGTCTTTACTTTGGAAACTAACATTTTTTCTTGGCTTACAAGTGCAACAAGAAACCGATGGTATATTTTTATCACAGGCAAAATATCTTAAGAAAATTCTGAAAAAGTATGAGATGGAAGCAGGGAAAATTTTAAGGATGGGAAATTATCTGGAAGTTTAAAAATTTGGCGAATCTCACTAGTCCCTAATATGAAAACTATAAATTTTTTATTGATGTATTTGTAAAATTATTCAAATCTATAATGATATTATATATATTGTCTATATATTTTTGGCGATTTTTTAGGTAAAATAATTTTATATTGTAAAATTTGGGTGAATTTGTTTTATAAAAAAATGGAAATTGGCTAATCTTTTTTTTGAAAAAACCATGGAAAATTAGCCCACCTGCAAATATTAGTCCCTAAAATTTTCCATGGATGGAATACTGCAAACCTGTGAGTACGCCAATGGTAACTGGATGTAATCTCAGTTCTCATGATGATTCTCCCACAGAGAATCAACCAGAATATAGATCCATGATTGGAAGTCTGCTTTATCTAACCAGAACAAGATCAGACATTATGCATGTAGTTGGGATTGTTGAATGATTCCAAGATAATCCAAAAGAGTCTCACCTTCAGGCTATAAAAATAATATTCAAATATCTATAAGGGACGCAAGACTTTGGTCTATGGTATCCAAAGAATGCTGATCTCACTCTTCATGCTTACACAGATGCGGATTGGGCTGGAAATGTTGATGATCAAAAAAGCACTAGTGGTGGTGCATTTTATATGGGGCCCCAATTAGTATCTTGGTTCAAAAAGAAACAAAGTTCTATTGCATTATCTACAACAAAATAAGAATATGTGGTTGCCTCATCATGTTGCACACAACTACTTTGGATGATGCAGACTTTACAAGACATTCAAATCAAATGTTCACCTCCCATCTCTATTCTATGTGATAATACAAGTGCCATTAGTATCTCAAAGAACCTTGTTAAGCATTCCAAGACCAAGAAAATTCCTATAAAGTATCACTTCCTACGTGAACAAGTGCTTGAACGAAAGTTTAAATTGGAGTATGTTCCCTCCAAAGAACAAGTTGCTGATATATTTACTAAAACTCTTCCCAGGGAAGCATTCTAATATCTCATAAAGAAGTTGGGAGTTGTCTCTGCCTCTCAGATCATATCTACTTGATTTCAAAAGATTAAATTTGGTACGCGTGTTTCATAAATGAAAATCGCGTATACACACGAGTTTCTATGCATCAATCTATGTATGGGTTTTGCTGACAGAAATTCTCTAGGTCAGCGTTTCACAACAGTTGTGATGCTGTTGGGTAATCTCTGTTGTTGTTTCAGTAATCATCTATCTGTATCATTCTCCGATATTTATCTCCTTGATGAAGATGCTTTGATGATTTGGTTGTTGAAGGTTTTCAGGATGCACAAGCTAAGGGGGAGCACTTGTGTTGTGGAAAAGGATGCATTGTTGGCATTCTGATTGGTTGTTGTGTTATGATCTCATGTTTGAGATTCTTTTTTTTGGTCATAAATAATCATAATTTGATGAAAAGGTCATGTTGAGACCTATGATGTAAAATTGTTATATTCAGTAAGGACTTGTTCAAATTTGTAAACCCACTTGGTTTGGAAGTTGAGTCAAATCTATAATTCCACTTGGTTGGATGACTGATGTAAGTATGAATCCTTGGTGATAGGAAAGGTCATACTCGGTTGAGTCATGTACTTCATTGAAAAATTCTGTTTAAAAATGTAGCATGAACTCAGGGGGAGCATGGTAAATTGAATACACATCAAATCTTCAGAGCTCATCTTTCTACAAGAGAAGAGAAACCTTGTTTTGGTTTTGATCCGCCCTAGCCCTTGATGTCAAAGGGAGAGAGTATTTTCGTTTTTGAATAATGGTTATGATTAATGGATTTATTTATTATGATGATCAAACACCGTCATGGTCGCCATCAAGTCGAAAGGGGGATATTGTTGGAAATATGTTACAATATGTTGTCCTTAATGGCAACCTACTTGATGAAGTTGTTCTTGATGGAAACCTACTTGATAAGTTGCCTTTTGATAAGCCACCTATGTGTTAAAGACGTAAAAATGATTTTTCTATAGGTCAGTTCAGATGTGACAGAGAAAGGAATTCCAGTAAGTGCCAGAGAATTGAAATAATAAATATTTCTCAATGTATACGGAGGTTTTATGAAGAAAACCCATGTATGGATGCAATGTATACGATACTTTTGTGAAGGAAACCTACGTATACATTCAGAATTAGTATATACACAGTTTTTATGAAGAGAAGTTGCGTATACACACGGATACGAACGATCCAAGTCGCGTATGCCTTTTGAGCTCTAAAATTATGATACCAAGGGGCATTACCATGTTATTAACCCATAGTATTGAGCGTTGTATTGCCTATTTGATTATGTCCAAGAATAACATCAGCAGTTGTGTGGTTTTGACTCATGGTATTGGTAAAGGCTAAATCTATGTAAGGAGAAGAAGATCATAGTGCAAAGAGTGTATAAGTAAGGGTTGTTACTGAATATTTTTCTCTAAGGTATATATTCATGGGATGAACTTTGTTTTAATTGATAGATCTGAATCTATGATGCACCCATTGATACAATGATGGTTCAGGATCTCTAATCTGAAATGACTATGCTCTTGTGTGACCTGTTGAAGAGATGATTAGATCTATGACCTAGCGCAAGTTTGTCAAAGTCAAGTAAAGAAATATGGGTAAGTTCTATGGATCTCATTCATTCTGCAAAGTTTATATTTACATATCTATACGCTATTTCGTCTTAGTAAAATCGCGTATACATGCGGGTTTTCTTCAGAAAAAGCGTGTATGGAAGTTAGGGTTTTCTTAAGCTTATTACAAAGGTTTTTCTGTTATTCCTATTATTTTTATGTTGTCTATGAATAAATTCTTCTTGTAGATCTGGGTTGTTTGAATACTGTATATGCTGCTAAGTTGATTATGTACAAATCTGATCAATGAGAGAATAAACATGGTTGATGGTGACTAACTAATGAAGGATTATGAATTTCTAAAGATATCTGATTGAAAGCCTCAGATCTAGATATGTGACTAGTTACATCCTGAAAAAAAGTATTCACAGAGCTATACAAAGTTTGGTGTGAAGGAAATCGCGTATACATGTGGGTTTAGTGAAGTGAAGTAGCATATGCATTTTAAGTAGATGAATGTTTAGGGTTGAGTTTGTATCTGCTGAATTATTCTGAAGTTTGGGTTATTTCTAAGTTCTGGTTATAGTGGTCTCACTATTCTGATTGAAGTATTGCGTAAAGTTTATGATTGTTGATGTTTATAAAGATTTGTGTTGTTGTTGTTTGATCCAGTATGAAAATTGATGAAACGTGGTCTGGAGTGGTTCTGAGGGTTGAACCGTTCAGTATGGAAGTAGAATATTCCTACCAATAGAAGCTGGTGTTTTGATCAGGGGGTTGAATCTCCCTTCCAATAGTGGTTGGTAAACGAGATTAGGGGTGTAACACCCCTATTTTATGTGTTTGATTTTAAAAACTAGACATTTGAACTTTAATCCTTAGGGGAGTGGACCCCAATGGATAAGTATTCTGTGGATGTAATTAAATATTTAATTCTGAAAAATAAATAAAATGATTCTGTGAAGATTGACCATAATGATAATTGTGAGACCACTTGCTAAATCCATGAGGATGGATAGCGGCAAATAATTCCCCAAAAATCTTTCAAAAATCCTTGAAAGAATTTGTTTCCAAATTAGATTTTGAGGAAAATCTATTTTCCCCAATGATGTGGAGAGTAGTTGGGAAGATGTAAAAAGCTGGGAAAAGTAGAAATCAGCTTTAAAAATACCTAAGTAGGGAAGCCTAGGAAAACAGGAAGAAAAGCATCCTGATATTCTGGACGTAGAATTAGAAACAGGCTTTGGGGAGAAAAAGCTTAAATAAGCTATTCCTGAACAGATTAAGAGGTTGGTCTGTTCTAGGAGGTGGTCACAGCTTGGGGGTGAGTTCGGGAGTTAAAGGGACTCTAAGGTTGGGAGGACTGGTCAAATACCAAAGTGGTATGCACACAGTATTATGAAGGATTAAAATTAATTGTTGTTAAGTGTAAAGATTAATAACTGTAGCTTTATAATTCTTGCAATGTTTTTCTTGTGCTTGTGTTCCTTACATTTACATAAAAGTAGAATAATTAAATTCTATCAGTCCTGCATGGTTGTAGGAATTAGAAATATGAGGACAAATCAGCCAAAACCTCTAAACCAATTCCTCGTTTAAATCTGGAGAATATGTTACCTCATAAATTATAATTATGTAACTTTAATATGCTTCTGTGAAAAATAGAATTCATTCAGTCAACACTATTGGAAAACCCATACACCTGTGGATAGGAGGAAATCAATTATATACAGGAAAGAATTATACTTTTATTGAGTTAACTAAGTGAAGTGCAGATATATAGAATTTTTCAAATTGACAGTACATGTCTATATATGTATGTATTACACTCTACAAATTTTAGTGTCATAGATATATATATATATATATATATATATATATATATAGTTAGACTGTGCAGAAACAGGGTTGAACATGTTTTCCAATTATACAATGAATTTTGATCTGAGAGTTACATGTATACCAAAACTAGGGTTAATACCCTTCTTAAAACAAGGGACCACACTTAACCATTAATGGGAAATATAAACTATGCATTTGAACCTCTATAAAATGCATGCAGACTATACATGCTGGGAAAGACCACAAATAATTCACACATCAGAAAAATAACCAATGACAGTAGAAGTGTTAGCCAGAGAAGAGCATACTGAATATATTATAGAATCAAACTAACATTTCCCGAGTACATTATTATTCACACCAGTAAGTAATATTTGTAAACTTTGAATCATGGAGCAGAAGTAAAGACATATTAATAGAGTATTATGACACATCTAATCTCATAAACCCGATGATAGTAGTCAGCAAATTGAGGTAGCTAGGAATACTCTTGCAGTCCAAACATCTAGCTACAATTAATGAAATAAAATAACACTAAATGCTGAGAAAGTATAAATCTAAGATAAGACTAGAAATCTTATCATTTTTAACCAGCAATAGAAATAGACATATGCATTCAAAATAAAACTATTATGTTAAGCATCAACTGGAAACAGTAAATCTGCAGTCACCAGAGTATGAAAAAAAAAATACCCTGTTCTGTTCAACCAGGAAGGGAATATATATTTATATATATAGATTCCTTAACCCAAAAATTTATAAATTTAGATTGTCGTGTCTTAGGATAGATTAGCTGAGAAAAATAGTCTCAACAATCATATTAACAGAGTCCTAGCAAGACAGACCAAGTCTAGGTAAATCCTTAGTATTATAGTAGCAACGAGAAAATTTTTATGACTCGAGTGGTTGGAACAAAACAATTGGCATAAAAATGATGTAAGAGTCGAGTCTCATGCCGACGCATACACGGTGTATACCAACCTGAAAGCACAAGTGGAAGTGAAATTAAAACCGTGTGAAACAACCATTTCACTATAACTCTGAGAGTTAAAATTCGTTTGGGAATTGGGTTACCTGCAACACCAACAAAAGGGCAATGAGAATGCGAATTTAATTACTGATATGAAACATAGTGCAACCAAATAAATGAAACCAAACATTAATAAAGGATTACCTTGCTTGTTGAGGAATTCCTATCTCCCAAAACGACCTGGAACAAAGAGAATCACACAAAATAAAACCAATTAGATCACTGAATCATTCAAGGACGAGCGAAGAATCCAGGGTTGAATTATAAAGATGAATTGACTCTTGCCTGTGGTTATGGCTGGATCGCCGTAGAGGAAGCAAGAAAAATCAAAACGTCACCATTTGAATAACCTCAGGACATCCACGAAAGACGACTACGAATACGCTCTATAAAAAATAAAATTGATGTAGTTAATTCACCGACATTATCCACAGGAATATAAATCTAGATAAACGAGAAGAAATTATCCACGAGAGAGAGGTTCTACTGATTGAGACGAAATCCTCAACAGTAAAAAACTGAGGTAAAATTTCTTTTATTAACCTCAGCTCTCACTTGATAACACAGAGCGTAAAGATATGAAGAAAGGATACATATCCAGGCTCATTAAATAGACCGTATAATTCAGCATTAAGTTAGCGTAATATGCATCAGTGCATACCTGAAAGGTGTTATGATGAAGGATAGATTCACTTGAAGCCGGGACGAGAATACGCTTCGTGTCCTCCATCGTGCAGAGGATCGACACCGGAGAACCAGAAAAGCAAATGAACGGCGAAAAGAGTCGATTCCACAATAAAACAGAGATTTATATGATTGTCTCATAACCAAACACCAACAAAAACCCTAATGAGAACAAACAATCTCCACCGTCCAAGTGGCCACGGATCCATAGTCTAAACACGGATCGATCTGGAGAATTTTTTATTTAATACAATAAAGCTCGTCACATAAATGAAGATCTACGCAATCAATGCCTCAGTACCATAGATCATATGAGGTGGCCGGCGTAATAAAAGGGCTTTATGGCGTGGCGTGTTTCAAGAAAAAAAAAAGACACATAGAACCTCGAGCATGAAAGTAGCAAGGACTAATAGAATAGAAAATCAACCGAGCGAAATTGAACAGATGACGAGGAAAGTGAACCAGGTTTCCATGGCCAAATACCTTAGCAACATTGCCAACGAAACGTAACGAATGTATTGAAAATCAATAGCACAGATCTCCACATCAAACATATCATAAATGAATGGTACGTTAGAAATCACTGACTCGACGATCTTGCTTATATTACATTCGTAGCCATGACATGAATTATAAATAAGAATAGACCTTGAAAAAATCAAAAATTGAAACCTACGGTTATATTCCTGGGAGTGGGATGGATATATATATAAACCCAATGGTTCATGAGTTCTACATATAAGCCATACGAGTCAAATATTGAATTCTAATGTATATGTGAGGTGAACTACGAGTATGGTGTGAAACCATTAAAGAACATATCGAATTGTAGGAGCAAGTTTATAACTATGATGAGTGAACCATGTACATATATGGGGATCAATATATATATATATATATATATGTGTGTTAAATCTTTGATACAAACACTTAGTGGGGAAAACACAAATAAATCATACTTATAAGAGGAATAGAAGAAATTAGGAATTCTATTCCATATTAGATCCAAAATGGTAAATTTTGACAAATGGAATTGAATAGCTGTGGGGAATAGAAATATAACAGTAAACTCAAACTATCGTGGAACAGCTATGGTCAGTAGAAGTACAGAAATAAACTCTATATAGAAAAAAAAAAAAAAATCTTGTGGGAAAGAGGAGACGTTACAAATGGTATCAGAGCTCATGTTATACAAAAATGGGCTATTGTTATGTGTGCTCACTGTATAAATGATTTACTGTTGAAAAAAAATTATTTTTTTTATTTACTGATCTGTGTTGTGTAGTGTACAGTGGTGCTGGAATGGCAGAAGGTGAGGAAATTTATGTCGATCTGCGTGATGAAGATCATACACCAGATCCCAACGCTTCGGTGATGGCTATGTTGCACAGCTTGAAAAGAGAAATGGCTGAGCTAAGAAGCCAGAATGACAGATTTTCATTAGCGAGTGAGGAGCAGGAAAAGCTCATCAGAGAATTAACTTCGCGGAACAGCCAAGAGGGTGAAGGTTCCGGGAAGAGGAAGAATGATGAGTCTGAGGATGATGATGCTGTTAGGCATCAGTATAAGCAGAAAAAGGAATTACAGGGGGAATTCCGAAAGATCAAACCTCCCTCCTATGATGGAGAGAAGAAGGAAGATGCTAAATCTTGGTTGTTGAACACGATTAAGTACTTCTAGGTCTATGAATATGAAATCAATCTGAATTCCAGATTAGCTGTCTACCAGCTACAAGGTAAGGCTACCTTGTGGTGGGAGGAGACGAAAATGGTTCATGTCATTGATGAAAAGACAGTTACCTGGGAAGATTTCCAGGTTAAGTTCAAAAACCGCTACTTAAATGAACGTTACTATGATGATAAAGCAAAAGAATTTCATGAGCTTAGACTGGGACAGCTTACTATTGATGAGTTTGTCACTAATTTTACAAATCTATTGAGATATGTCCCTTACATTAGGGAAGAGAAGGAAAAGGTGCAAAGGCTTTTAAACTGTTTGCCTGCTGTGTACAAAGAGAAGATTGAGTTTGATAACCGAAAAATGATGGACAGAGCTGTTAGAAAAGCTAGATTGTGCTACCAGCATTTGAGAGGAAAAGGTGAGCATGGGAAAAACTGGGTAAACAAGGGTGAGTTCAAAGGAAAGAAACAGAAACCGGCTTATTTGAAGAACTTTGGCGGGGATCATCAGAGGAAAAAGTTTAATAAACCAAAAGAAAGTCAAACATCTCAGTCTCAGATTGGTTCCAAACAACTAGATGAATGAAATAAGAAGGAAGGCACAGTCAAAATGAGGGAACCTTTGAAATGCTAGGGATGTGGAGAACCCCATCTTTTGAGGGATTGTCCCCACCGAAACCTTCAGATGATTATGAGAGATCGAGAAGCTACCACAGTAAATGACATAGCCAGGAATATACCCACTATCAGTGCAGCCTTGGAGAATTGACAAGCAGAACACCAAGCTACCATGGTTGAAATGGAGGGTAAGATTGTTGACCAATCTGTTACTGTTTTGATTGATCCGGGTACTTCTTTGAATTATATTAGTCCAAAAATTGTAGAAAAATGCAATCTTAAACCTGAAAGATTTCGGCAGTCTTGGTTGGTTCAATTAGCCACTAGAACTAAGAGAAAGGTAACACATAAATTACCCCAAACATCAATTACATTAAATGATTTTCAAACAGAAGTAAATTTAAACATTCTGCCATTAGGGTCATATGACTTGCTGATAGGAATGGACTGGCTGGAAAAGAAAAGGTCATGTTGAATTGCTGGGATAAGACCCTGCATTGTGTAGATGAAGAGGGGAGACCTTTTATTCTTAAGGGAAAACCAAAACCTATCTCTGTAAGACAGATATCAGCAATGCAACTAAAAATAACAGCTAGGGAAGGATACCAAGTATATGCAGTACATGTAGAAGAGACAGAACAGAAACCTGAAGAAAATTTGCTAGATACTTTGCCAGTAGTAAGAGAGTTTAAGGAAGTCTTTCCAGATGAGATTCCTCATCTTACCCCCAAAAGAGAGATTGACTTTTCAATCAATTTGGTGCCGGGAGCAACACCTGTTTCCCAAGCCCCTTATCGAATGAGTCCCCCTGAACTTATGGAACTGAAAATGCAATTGCAAGAATTGCTGGATAAGGGCTATATCCGACCGAGTGTGTCTCCTTGGGGAGCACCGGTTCTTTTTGTGGAAAATAAGGATGGAACCTTTAAGATGTGCATTGATTATCGTCAACTGAATAAGTTGACCATTAAAAACAGATACCCATTGCCAAGAATTGATGATATTTTTGACCAAGTGAGAGGAGCTTCATTATTTTCAAAGATTGACTTAAGGACTGGTTATCACCAGCTTAGAATTAAGGAGGAAGATATTAGTAAAACAACTTTTTGAACTAGGTATGGTCACTACAAATTTGTATTCCTACCTTTCGGTTCGACAAATTCCCCTGCCACCTTTATGTGCCTAATGAATAGTGTGTTAAACAAGTATTTGGATAAATTTGTACTTGTGTTCATAGATGATATTTTAGTTTATTCGAAAAATGAGGAGGAGCACAAAGAGCACTTGAGGACAGTGCTGCAAACTTTGAAAGAAAACCATTTATATGCCAAATTCAGCAAATGTGAATTTTATAAGGAAAAGATCCAATACTTGGGACATATTATTTCTGAACAAGGGTTGGCTATTGACTTTGAAAAGATAAAGGCTATTAAAGAATGGCCTGTGCCAACTGATGTTTCAGTAGTGAGATCATTCATGGGGATTGCAGGTTATTATCGCAGATTTGTGGAGAGATTTTATGCCATAGCATATCCCATAACATCACTACAAAAGAAGGGTGTCAAATTCGAGTGGACTGAAAAATGCCAAAACAGTTTTGACCAACTAAAACTAAAACTCACTACAGCCCCTATACTGAAAATTGCAGATCCTGGTAAAGAATTTATTGTATGTACAGATGCCTGCAGAGAGGGGTTGGGAGGAGTCCTTTTGCAAGAGAATTTTGTTATTGCATATGAATCTAGGAAACTGAAGACACATGAACAGAACTATAGTGCATATGATTTGGAGTTTCCTGCTGTTATTCATGCCTTGAAGATGTGGCGACACTATCTTCTTGGAAAGAAATTTACATTGATGACTGATCATATTAGTCTTAAATATTTCTTTTCCCAAACTAATTTGAATGCTTGAGAAGCCAGATGTCTGTCTTTTCTGAGTGAATTTGATATGGACATAGAACATATCAGGGGGAAAGAAAATAAAATTGTTTATGCCTTGAGCAGAAATGCTTGTCAAAATATAAACAGCATGGGAAGTAGTGCCCAGTTTGATTTAGAAGATCTAGTGAAAAAGGTGGCATACCAGGATCCAAGTTATGAAACACTACAGGTGAAATTACTAAAGAAAGAGATGAATGATTACACTCAAAACCAAAAAGGGTTGATCTGTTATAAAAACAGATTATATATCCCCAATGTGGAGTCCTTGAAAAGATAGATTTTAGATGAATATCACAAATAGCCGTATGCAGGGCATCCTGGATATCAGAAAATGTTAACAGCTTTGAAAAATAACTTGCTTTGGCCAGGAATGAAAAGAGATGTAGCAGAATATTTAGCTAGATGCATGGAGTGTCAACTAGTTAAAGTTGAGCGTCAGCATCCTGCTGGTCTTTTAAACCCTTTTCCGATTGCAGAATGGAAATGGGACACAGTTTCTGTAGATTTTATAACAGGGCTACCCAAAACTAAATACCAACATGATTCAGTGATGGTAGTAGTAGACACTTTAACCAAAGCTGCACATTTTATACCAGTGAGATCTACTTTTGGGACAATTCAAGTAGCAGATTTGTTCCTGAAGGAAATAGTAATACTCCATGGGGTCCCAAAGGTGATTGTTTCGGACAGAGATGCTAAGTTCACAGCATCCTTTTGGAGGTATGGGCACTAAGTTGAATTTTAGTATTGCCTATCACCCTCAAACCGACGGTCAGACAGAGAGAACCAATCAAATTTTGGAGGATATGTTGAGAATGTATGTGATGGATAGGCCATCAAAGTGGGAAGATTGCTTGCATTTAGCTGAATTTTCCTATAATAACAGCTATCAATCCTCCATTAAAATGAGTCTGTTTGAGGCACTCTATGGAAAGAAATGCCGTACACCTTTGAGCTAGAGCCAACCTGAGTATAAGCTAATGTTGGGACCAGATGATTTACAGGAGATGGAAATAATTGTTAAGCAAATACAAAGAAATATCAAGACCACACAGGATCGACAGAAAAACTATGCTGATAAGAAAAGGGTACACCGAGAATTCAAAGTAGGGGAGCGTGTGTACTTGCGTATTAAACCCAAAAAGAGCACACTTTATGCTGGAAGTTGTGAAAAATTGGCTCCTAGATATTGTGGACCTTTTGAGGTGTTAGAAAGGGTGGGACCAGTGGCCTACAAGCTAGCCTTACCACCCCATGTTAAAGTTCATGATGTGTTTCATGTTTCATTATTACAAAGATATATACATTATGCTTCTCACATTGTTGATTGGAATGTGATACAGGTGGAACCAGAAGGGGAGTTCCTTGCAGAACCGCTTCAAATATTGGATATGGAAGAAATTGAATTAAGAAATCGGACGATAGCAAGAGTAAAAGTGTAGTGGAAGCACTTTACTGCTGAAGAAGCTACCTGGGAAAGGGAAGCTGAAATGATGGAGACATATCCATTTTTGTTTGAAAAAAAAATGAACCTTAGTAGTTAGATACCAACACTGAGGACGGTGTTTGCTTTCAGAGGGGGAATATGTAACACCCCTATTTTATGTGTTTGATTATCAAAACTAGACATTTGAAATTTAATCCAAAGGGGAGTGGACCCCAATGGATAAGTATTCTGTGGATGTAATTAAATATTTAATTCTGAAAAATAAATAAAATGATTCTGTGCAGATTGACCATAATGAGAATTGTGAGACCACTTGCTAAATCCATGAGGATGGATAGAGGCAAATAATTCCCCAAAAATCCTTCAAAAATCCTTGAAAGAATTTATTTCCAAATTAGATTTTGAGGAAAATCTAGTTTCCCCAATGATGTGGAGAGTAGTTGGGAAGAGGTAAAAAGCTGGGAAAAGTAGAAAGCAGCTTTAAAAATCCCTAAATAGGGAAGCCTAGGAAAACAGGAAGAAAAGCATCTTGATATTCTGGATGCAGAATTAGAAACAAGATTTGGGGAGAAAAAGCTTAAATAAGCTATTCCTGAACAGATTAAGAGGTTGGTTTGTTCTAGAAGGTGGTCACAGCTCAGGGGTGAGTTTGGGAGATAAAGGGACTCTAAGGTTGGGAGGACTGGTCAAATACCAAATTGGTATGCACACAGTATTATGAAGGATTAAAATTAATTGTTGTTAAGCGTAAATATTAATGACTGTAGCTGTATAATTCTTGCAATGTTTTGCTTGTGCTGGTGTTCCTTACATTTACAGAAAAGTAGAATGATTAAATTCTATCAGTCCTACATGGTTGTAGGAATTAGAAATATGAGGACAAATCAGCCAGAACCTCTAAACCAATTCCTGGTTTAAATCTGGAGATTATGTTACCTCATAAATTATAACTATGTAACTTTAATCTGCTTCCGTGAAAAATAGAATTCATTCAGTCAACACTATGGGAAAACCCCTACACCTGTGGATAGGAGGAAATCAATTATATATAGGACAGAATTATACTTTTATTGAGTTAACTAAGTGAAGTGCAGATATATAGAATTTTTCAAATTGATAGTACATGTCTATATATGTATGTATTACCTCTACAAATTTTAGTGCCATATATATATATATATATATATATATATATATATATATAGTTAGACTGTGCAGAAACAGGGTTGAACATGTTTACCAATTATACAATGAATTTTGATCTGAGAGTTACATGTATACCAAAACTAGGGTTAATACCCTTCTTAAAACAAGGGACCACACTTAACCATTAATGGGAAATATAAACTATGCATGTGAACCTCTATAAAATGCATGCAGAATATATATGCTGGGAAAGACCACAAATATTACACACATCAGAAAAATAACCAATGACAATAGAAGTGTTAGCTAGAGCAGAGCATACTGAATATATTATAGAATCAAACTAACATTTCCCGAGTACATAATTATTTACACCAGTAAGTAATATTTGTAAACTTTGAATCATGGAGTAGAAGTAAATGCATATTAATAGAGTATTATGACACATCTAATCTCATAAACCCGATGATATTAGTCAACAAATTGAGGTAGCTAGGAATACTCTTGCAGTCCAAACATCTAGCTGCAATTAATGAAATAAAATAACACCAAATGCTGAGAAAGTATAAATCTAAGATAAGACTAGAAATCTTATCAGTTTTAACCAGCAATAGAAATAGATAGATGCATTCAAAATAAAACTATTATGTTAAGAATCAACAGGAAATAGTAAATCTGTAGTCACCAGAGTATGAAAAAAAAAAGACCTTGTTCTGTTCAACCAGGAAGGGAATATATATTTATATATATAGATTCCTGAACCCAAAAATTTATAAATACTGACTGTCGTGTCTTAGGATAGATTAGCTGAGAAAAATAGTCTCAGTAATCATATTAACAGAGTCCTAGCAAGACAGACCAAGTCTAGGTAAATGCTTAGTATTACAGTAGCAACGAGAAAATTTTTATGACTCAAGTGGTCGGAACAAAACAATTGGTATAAAAACGAAGTAAGGGTCGAGTCTCATGCCGACGCATACGCGGTGTATACCGACATGAAAGCACAAGCCGAAGTGAAATTAAAACCGTGTGAAATAACCATTTCACTGTAACTCTAAGAGTTAAAATTCGTTTGGGAATTGGGTTACCTGCAACACAAACAAAAGGGCAATGAGAATGCGAATTTAATTACTGATATGAAACATAGAGCAACAAAATAAATGAAACCGAACATTAATAAAGGATTACCTTGCTAGTTGAGGACTTCCTATCTCCCAAAACGACCTAGAACAAATAGAATCACACAAAATAAAACCAATTAGATCACTAAATCGTTCAAGGACGAGCGAAGAATCCAAGGTTGAATTATAAAGATGAATTGACTCTTGCCTGTGGTTATGGCTGGATCGCCGTAGAGGAAGCAAGAAAAATCAAAACGTCACCATTTTAATAACCTCAGGACATCCACGAAAGACGACTAAGAATACACTCTATTAAAAAAAAATGATGTAGTTAAGTCGCCGACATTATCCACAGGAATATAAATCTAGATAAACGAGAAGAAATTATCCACGAGAGAGGCGTTCTACTAATTGAGACGAAATACTCAACAGTAAACGACTCAGGTAAGAAAATTTTTATTAACCTCAGCTCTCACTTGATAACACAGAGCGTAAAGATATGAAGAAAGGATACATAGCCAGGCTCATTAAACATAGCGTACACTTCAGCATTAAGTTAGCTTAATACGCATCAGTGCATACCTTAAAGGTGTTATGATGAAGGATAGATTCACTTGAAGCCGGGACGAGAATACGCTTTGTGTCCTCCATCGTGCAGAGGCTCAACACCGGAGAACCAGCAAAACAAATGAACGGCGAAAAGAGCCGATTCCACAATAAAACAGAGATTTATATGCTTGTATCATAACCAAACACCAACAAAAACCCTAATGAGAACAAACAATCTCCACCGTCCAAGTGGCCACGGATCCATAGTCTAAACACGGATCGATCTGGAGAATTTTTTATTTAATACAATAAAGCTCGTCACATAAATGAAGATCTACGCAATCAATGCCTTAGTACCATAGATCATATGAGGTGGGCGGCGTAATAAAAGGGCTTTATGGCGTGGCGTGTTTCAAAAAAAATAAAAATAAACACATAGAACCTCGAGCATGAAAGTAGAAAGGACTAATAGAATAGAAAATCAACCAAGCGAAATCGAACAGATGACGAGGAAAGTGAACCAGGTTTCCATGGCCAAATACCTTAGCAACATTGCCAACGAAACGTAACGAATGTATTGAAAATCAATAGCACAGATCTCCACATCAAACGTATCATAAATGAATGGTACATTAGAAATCACTGACTCAACGATCTCGCTTATATTACATTCATAGCCATGAAATGAATTATAAATAAGAATATACCTTGAAAAAATCAAAAATTCAAACCTAGGGGTATACGCCTGGGAGTGGGACGAATATATATATAAACCCAATGGTTCATGAGTTCTACATATAAGCCATACGAGTCAAATATTGAATGCTAATGTATATGTGAGGTGAACTACGAGTATGGTGTGAAACCATTAAAGAACATATCGAATTGTAGGAGCAAGTTTATAACTATGATGAGTGAACCATGTACATATATGGGGATCAATATATATATATGTGTTAAATCTTTGATACAAACACTTAGTGGGGAAAACACAAATAAATCATACTTATAAGAGGAATAGAATAAATTAGGAATTCTATTCCATATTAGATCCAAAATGGTAAATTTTGACAAATGGAATTGAATAGCTATGGGGAATAGAAATATAACAGTAAACTCAAACTATCGTGGAACAGCTATGGTCAGTAGAAGTACAGAAATAAACTCTATATAGAAAAAAAAAAAAAATCTTGTGGGAAAGAGGAGACGTTACAAGGGGGTTGTAGCTCCCTTCTAGTAGCAGCAGGAAAACGAGAGAAGGTTGTAGCCTTCTGCAGGTAGATGCCTGCATACTGATATAAGTCTACGTTAGTACAATATTGAAAATAGTTTTCCATATAATAAATATTGAAGACAGAGACGACAGCAGCGGTGTTTTTCTCCCGAATTGGGTTTACACCTTAAATATTGGTGTTCATCTATGTTTCTCTTATGTGATGATTTATACTACTGTTATTGCACATATTTCCTGATTATCTAACAGATGCATGACTGGTAAACTCAGCTAAATATTTTCTAATCTGAAAAATTATATCTGTATATGCTAGTTTCTTTTATTATATGCGTGTATATACACGAGTTGGGTTCATCAAAGCGGCGTATGGAATTTTGTAAAGAAAAAGTTAAAATCTTTTTTGTAAGCTCTAAATAATGATTCAAACCCCCTCTCAGTATTTTTCCCAACAGGGATGACCACTCCCTAAGAGGCTTTGTGGAAATGATATATTATTCAGGGTGTTCTCATTTGACACCAAATGCCCTCTACTATTTCCATGAATGTGAGAGGATAGTGTCAACAATAAAGTGGTTGGAAAGCCACTTATCACATCATGTTTTGAGGAAGCTGGGAGCAGAACTGCATTGGTTCCACTTGAGGGACTATTACCACTCTCCAACATTTCATATGGCAGTCAATGTATCTGTAATTTTGATTCCATGTGTTGATGATGTCTTGATCATTATTGTTGGAATGGTTGGAGTAATGCCACATGGATTGGATTTGTTCATTGGGAGTGAGGTCTCCAACATTTTTCATGTCTCATGCTTCAGTGTGAACATTGGAAAATATGTAGTTGCCACCATGGGTCTACTACTTCCTTATTATGTGAGCCATTTGGATAACTTGGACACTTGGGAGGAGAAACTAAGGGGCATATTGATTAGACAACATCTGATTCAGTGGAGGATCTTATCTTATGTGAGTAGCACCGGGGAAGGAGAAGAGGTTTTGCAGCATTCATCCTTATAGTTGCTTGAGGACAAGTAACATTTGGGAGAGGAGGACTGTAATATTCCTAATTAGCTTTTAGCTAGTTGGAATATTAAAATTTTCTTTTTTTCATTTAGATAGATGAATAAGAGGGTAGGGAGACCCATAAATATCCTTAGTAGGAATAAAACCACTTCCTATGTGAATTTGGATCATTGAAACAATTAAATAAAGCACCTTTAGGTATGAACAGGGGCTAAAGCATATGGACAACGTCAAGTTTGACCAAATCAACAATGTTGTCATGGAGATAGTGGAGCACTCAAGGAGGACAATGAAACTATGTTGGAGGAGTGTATGCATGAGAGTAGAATCTTTAATGAGTGGGACCCAGGGTGAGGAAGCTCACCATACATATAAGGAGGAGGATGGCATCCATAGAAGGCATTCTGATTATTTTTTATTTCTTAGTATTTTATGATTTCTTGCACGCTTCAGCTGTTTAGCGGAGTCCGTTGTGCTGTTTAGCACAGGTTATTTTCGAGCAAAGATCCCACCCTCATCCTCAGGGGACTTAGAGTACCCACTCAGGAGAGGTCTATTGATCTGTATTTCCACCATCTGGAATTATGGAAAGCTTCATCCATTATCCATAGCATAGTCTCCTTCAAAGTTGTGTTGTTTTGCAGGGTAGAAGTAGTGGAGGATTGATAGGTTTAGTTTCTAAGCTTGTTCTCTAGTGGAGGGAGCAGCCCTTCACCCACAAGGAGGATATTTGAGCATCATTTTGTATTTTGTCATCGGGCCAAGCTGTTGCCATCACCTACAGTGCAGTTCCCCTCATAAACTATGTTATTTTATTGGGCAGTTGCAGTGGAGGGCTTAGTGCCCTAGTTTGTGAGTTATATTTCCAGTGAGGGGAGAAGCCCTTCATCTGGGAGATCTATTGGAGGAGCATCATTCATTTCCATATCAAATCTTCCACCTCCTATCAATTTTCTAATTGCAGAGCTTATTCAGCCCTAGGGTTGCATTTCACCATTTTGTATTTTGTGTATTTCGGAAAACCCTTTCTGGGTTTTCTTGGAAATGTGCTTGGCATCTTAGATCTCTATTCTTGACAAATTTTGAGCCATATATCAGTAGATCTATATCATTATATTTTCCAACAACAATTTTACTCTCTAGGACTGTGATGTATTGGTTCTCCGCCATTTTGAGTAGTAGAAACATTTCATGATTGAGCATGTTTGATCATTGAAGCCTTGTTTTTTCCTTGCTTGAGTGACTTGTTCCTCAATATATTTAACTTATTTGTTGCTGATATTCATAACAAAATTGCGCTATAAGTGTCTCTTATCAAGATGTATTGATATTCACTACTATTTCGGGTTTTATGTTCCATATTGCCACTTTTCCTATTTTGGAATATTACACTTCCATAATCCTTAGGTTATTCTTCAAGTAAGATATGTGTTTTTTTCTTCAGTTCAACATATTGATATCATAAATACAAAATAGAAAGAGCTAATAGAATATTCTCAACTACCTTACTAACACTAATGGGATACCACAATTGAACATATGAGAAGAAATATTTGCTTTAATATTTCCAACATTTGTATATATTTGTAGTGAGTGGACATAAATACTAAAAATATCAGGAAATGTGGACATAAGTAGATTGATTGAGATTTTAGTACCTTTTCATATAGTTTCCTTCACTAAAATCTCAATTTAACTATATATCACAATCTATAGCAGAATCTCATTGTTCGAAAGAAATCAAATATAATCTAGGATATTACCTAGCTAGGGGACATGGAAATTCTGATTATAGTTTCAATAGCCTCAACCAATACCATTCATATGGAGATTCATATTTAGATAACATCAGTTGCATGGAGATGATAAAAGTTTGCAGTTAGGGGGAGATAATGGGTATCTAAAATGTTATCCCCTTTATACTTACCTTTCTCATTTTTTCTATTTTTTGCTAGCCTTCATAGACATTTCTAAGCTTATCATTTGCAATAATTATGCATTTTTTTTCTTATATGTGTTTTCACACTTTTTGTGACAATTTATTAAAGTATGCCTATGTATTTGAGAGAGATAAGTCTTTCTTCTACACTTACTCATGAGGATGGTTGTGTAGGTTTTAACCTTTTACAATTAGTTTATACAATCAAATTATTAATAAAATATAAAAATTAAATGGTAAACACATACGTAAATCATGATATTTTATCATGGAAACCCAAAACTAGGAAAACTAAGAATATTTTTCTTCAATACATACTCTTTCGTGCAATGTTACTATACAAAATATGTATCCAGTGGCATACATGAACTACTAATCCATTTACCATAGATGAGAATACAATTGTAGTTCCTTAAAAAAATCTACAAAACCATGATAAAATATACCATGCACCACAAAATTTCTTTTAAAAAAATAGTATGCCAAAACATGGAAAAAATAGACAGGAAAAAAAGGCTCATTTTTTTTTTCAGGGGCACTACCCTTGAACCCCTTGAATAGGGGGAATGCAACACTGCCCCCACCCCCCGCATGCATTTTTTCATCACTCATTATATAGTGCATGGGGATACTCATGCAAAAATATAACACATACCAAACATGTTGCAAGCTTCTACTCTAGGTTGTTGTGCAGGACGCCACTACTCCTTGTACAATGTAATGCCACTACTCCAAGAATTTTATAGAGATAATACTCTTGACTTGTGTTGTTTCTATTTGAGACATGCTGGAGTGTTTCTACTCAAAGCATGTTTTTGTGTTTCTATTGTTGGTTTGTTATGATGCTACTATTCTTTTCATTCTATGGTGCTACTACTCCCAATGTATTGAGATGTTACTACTTCAAGGACATAGTGATGCTAGTAATAGAATGATTAAGGACACCTAATAAGCATTACTACAAATAAATTTAGTTACAGTGGCCAACATGGGAAAATTACAATAAAAAGGAATTCTTCTATTATTTTGGAATGGTTTTTGAACCTACACTATGGAATTAGTCAAGTAGGTTATAAAATCCTAAGAATCAAATTCTCATGGATGTTCTTGAAATATTTTCTAAGATGTAGTCGAGAAATTTATAAAACCATCCTCTTTCAAGTTAGGAAGAGGAGAGAGGAGATTCTATATTGTAATGTATTAATTTGTGAGCCATTTTATAATTAATAAAGTAGTATAAATGAGTTTTATGACTTATTTTTCTTTGAATGAGGAATTAACTAGACTGATCATTATTTGTTCCTTATAGTATATCATCTAAAAATGAAGTCCCCCATCCTTACCAAGGTATTGTTACATTTGATTAGAATTAGTAATTTTTTTCTATAGTGTTCATTTTTTTATTTTGTGTGTACCAATATTAATTCATAGTAATGATTTCAGAATTGGAGCAACTGTATACAACATTTCGAGATAAATGCTTAATTTTTTTCTTTTGTAAATGATCATAAAACTTCTATAGTTCAATTAAGTAATTAATGTTGGTATATTTGAACATATGAGCATGTAATTGTTAGTTTTATTGTGGATACATCAATATTACAAGAATAAAAGAAGAGACTTTGGATTTTATCTATCATTTCATGTTTTGTTTTAATTCCTATGTTCATTCAATTACAAACGAAGGATTTATCATTTATCAACTTGAAATGTTGTATTTGTATTTTATTTTTGGGCAAGAGTCATTTATTTCCAAGTTATTTTGTTTCCATTAAGGGTTAGTTTAATTTCTTATAGATAGATTTAAATTTGTGAAGCAACAATTGTTTAGGAATAGAGTAGTTTATTTCCTTTCACAAGCAAGTTCAATTTCATTCAAGGATTTCCTTTTACTTTCTAGTTGAATATTAAATTATGTCTGCAATTTAGTTCATTTGTTTCTATATTAGAGAGATTTATTTCCTTTTGTAATGAATTTTAATTCCTACATGCTTTTTATTTAAATCTTACTAAGAAGAAACATTTTCAACCATTCTTAGTCTTTGGAGACCATGGTGAATTATTAAAGACTTCATTTTTATAATCATCATTAGTCCTTTTATAACTACAACAAAACATGTAGATCACTCGTTGAATAATTTTTATGGCACAAAGACTTCGTGAAATTTCACAAGTGTTATATGAACTCGTAAATGATAATTAAATTGTATAATATGTATACTTATCTTCCTAAGAAATTAAGAACGTGATTAAAAGGACTTGTAAACGGCATGTTCCCATCTCATTTAGAAACATATTTTTTCTCTATAATATCCTTATTTATTTAAATTTATGTTTCAACCTTCATTTTGTTCTCCAGATAATTCAAATTTGGTATGAGACCAATCTACCCTTTATTATTTCGCTTTTCATGTTCCTTATTATATAAGGGTATATGGAGAATTAAGCTAAGAAACCACCCATGTTGGAAGAAAAGAGAGATGATGAAGTAAGATATTGTATCAAGTTGTTTCTTTAGGAAGCCCTCACATGACAAAGGAATGAATGATGGATATATTTACTTGCATACTTTACAAAAAACTGATGGAGTCACCTTCAACAATAAATAATTTCAAAGGTATGAGACACTTCAAGGAAAAAAATAAATGTTACTTTCATTTATATTAAAGCCAAATGTATGCAAAAAATTTGGATAAATAGTTAAATTTCTTAGAGGGATATTATTCTATTTAAAAATTTTCGAAAAATGAAAATATCACCTTTACACTCCTTAAATATCTTCCCCGTGCCAAATATTGGTCAGACAATTACTAGTGGAGACATGTAAAAAATGAGTTTATAATATTTGAGACAATAGTTTATGTCCTCAAGGAAGAATTTTATCCTATTAAAAACAATTATGAAAACTATAGGAGACGAACAATTTTATACTAAGAAAGAGGCCAAATATTGTTAGAATATACCAATATCTTGCATATATTTCACTCAAATTTTGGAATTAGAGGGTATATGTGTAGTTGATGCTAAAATACCATAGTTCCCTACAAAAATACATCAAAATAGACATTGAGTTCCTAAAAATTTTCTCCTAGACATTGTTCATTGATATTCTATAAAATATAAAGAAAATATTTAAGAAGAAGAAAAAGTGAACTGTGGGAGTTTCGGTATATATCTATATATATATACTGTAATACCCTCATCCCACATTTTCCCAACTAACCAGCCAACAAGGGTAAATATTTGATGAGAGGCCACTATAACGAGATTCAACCTCCTAGGTGACGTTAAGGAAGTGTAATCGATAGAAACACAACACAAATACCTTCCACATCAGCAATAAAACTCCCAGGAGCCATCCCAACCACTCAGGTAACCAACCCCTGGGTCACACTAAGTTTTTATACCATTAATCCCACAAAATTTCCCTTTGTATAGACAAGGGTGCATATAGGAGGCTTTGGACACTCCAACAACATGGGCATGCATGCGTACATGGAATTTTTTCCTTAGAAATGTACAAGCATCCTCGAGATTTGAGCCACTTTTTTCAGGCCCAGAGCCCACGTCACTGCCCAGAACATCATGAAACTTTCAAAAATGAAATATAATAGTGGAATAACAATGGAAAATTAAACAATTGAACAAGGAATTCATTGGAGCCCTACTACCCATGAAAGGAATTTTACTAAACATGTCAGAAATATGTAATCTACAGGTTTAAGTAATATCTATGAGCATAGAGGACACATAATTATCTAAGAATCCCTAAGAAGCACTTTTGCCTCATCATATTAGTTACTGCATTACCATCTAACTGGGCATAGGTACATTTTTCATTCATTTATAAATATAAACATGATGAGGTCCATACCTCATCACTAAAACAAGACACATTCATACCCAGCATATAAAAAATAGAAATAACAAGCACATAACAGCCATATAAGCCACATAATAACAACCATATTTACCAACCGATATAAGAGGAAAAGTGCTCATATTTCCATAAGAAAAATTCAACCAAGTCTGGGACTTCCACATTCAACTAGACCATAGACATGGTTGAGATAAATATCTCTTCAACCAGTCACCCCTATGCCATATTCCAAGCTTTAATGTGGGATCTCATAAAACTCATAAATAAAAACAAAACTAGAGCTTCTATAGGCCAAACGACCTCAATGCTCGACCAATAACTCCACCTCACGGTTGTACATCAAAACCATCACCAGATTCATCTCCACCCAAGTTTTCCAGGGCTCCACAACATTTGTTCTAACTAGGGCTTCCAGGAGTAGTAACTCAACCCACAAATCTCATTGGGCTTCCAAAGTTTTTCTCCAAAAAATGCTTCCAGAGCATTTGTCCAGCCATGGCTTCCAGGACTAGTAACTCAACCCAGGCTGTTACAGGGCTTCCACATTGTTTTTCTAACCAAGGCTTCTAGGAACTAGTAACTCAACCCAAAACCAAAAGAAAATGGGAACCAACCAAAATAAAAAGCAATGAAATTAACCCACAACACCATGGCTCTCCAGGAAATGGAAAGGATAGGTACATCCATTATCAATTGAGGAAATCCTCCATGCCAATGATAGATCATGACAAATAAATGACATGCATATGCCATGCATGCCAAAAATTGTGAGGAAAACATACATGAATCTCGATAACTACAAACATAATCTGTTGTAGCTATTGATCCTGATGTCCTCTTACACTTTCCTACTCTTACCTTTACTTCTTGCTTCAAATATCCAAGTATGTAACACTTTCCAGGAGTGTTCCAAGAAACTCCAAGTATCCAAGAGTATGAGAGAGAGAGAGAGAGAGGGAATAATGAGAGCTCCAAAACTTCACTGATAGAAATCCACGAATTGATCCTCATAAGCCTTTTTATTAATGTGGCATCTATTTTCCTCATTTTCCATTATTTTCCTTCATTTTCCTCCTCACACGCAACCTCTAACCTTTCACCTCCATTTTCTCCTATTTTCGATTATTTTCATAAATAATTGCCAATAAATGCTACTTTTCCTTTCCAAAGCTTTAACCATTGCCTTTGCCAATTTCCATAGCTATAATAAAAAATATAAACACCCATGCTAGGATTTTTTTCCCAACATTCATCTTGGAATACATGTCCCATGAACTTCATTATTATTTTTCCTTTATTAACCTTATTACATGGAATTTTGACGGTTTGCTGCGTATCCGTTACTGCCCCCCCTTGGGGGAACACCATCCTCAGAGTTCATTGATGCCTACAACCAAAAATATTGTTGTAAGCACAACATATTTCCCATGGAGATTTATAACTTAACTCATAGTATTATTTACAATGATGAACTTGCTCAAAAGCAACCAAAAAATATAACATCATAATGACATGACACCCATATTTCTTATTGGAACTATATAGTATAGTGCATGGTGGTATTTAGATCCATACACATATGTACATATACTAAAACATGATACCAACATATACCAAAACACATGCCGAAAAATTTTCTCAACCACTAAATAAGGAGGGATGCAAAACTCACATCTGATCTGACATCTCCCATGTAGCTTCATCGGGCCAAAAGTTCTTCCATTGCACTTTAACTTGCTCGATTCCGGTACATGGGCATATTTCTATGCAAAATTCACTAAATTTTCAACTGGAATTCTCCTTCTGGATCCACCTGCAATACAGACCAATCAATCACATCATCAACATATTTAAGATATACTTCGTAAGAAAAAACACATGGAAAACATCATCGACTTTCACTGTCAGAGGTAGTGATACATACTTATGTAGGAATGCAATAAAATATATAAATACAAAATAATGCAGAGATGCAATAGAAATAAGACTTCATTTCATTAATATCTCATAACTAAAATATTCTACAGACATAATGGAAATAAAGTAGCTAGGGTGTTGGTAGCTCGCAGGCCTATGAATTGTGTTACAATGAGGCTCACATTCCTATTTATTATTGATAAAAAAATGGAAAACCCTAAACATCCAAAAATATAACCCTAGGAGATGAAACACCATACTATGGGCTGCATCGGGGTAAATTGGTACATCAATTTCCCAGGGTCGTAACTTTGGCATACCATCTCTGTTTGACACACATGATACATCATTAGAAATATCTATCTAATAAATAGAACGACTATCAAAAAATGTCAAGTTTGGAAAACTCATATTTTCCAGACCTTTCATGCCCAAAAAATGTCGTTTAGGGCCTCAAAACGAGTCTGGAATTTCGAGACCCGAAAAACTGCCAAAAATAGTAAATTGTGCTACAATTAAGGAAATTGGAAAAAATGAAAGAAATAATTGTGGTGGTCCAAGTGGAATAGGCACGTGGCCACAAATATCCACCAAGATCATTGCACATCAATAGGCTACTCTCCCAATCCTCTGAAGAATATTGAAAGATCCACAAAACCGAGGAACTAGCTTGGCACATGATCCAATCTGGAAGGAGATCTTATTGGTCTTGATGCGCAAGTAAACCTCTTCCCTAACCTGAAACTCCTTAAATAAATTGTTCTGATCTACATAAATCTTATGCCTATCCCATGCTTCTTTCTGATTCTTCTTGATTACCTTATTTTCTTGTTCCATCTCTACCAACATGTTTGTCCCAATCAATACCCTGTTAACTTGATCACTCCAACGAATGGGAGTATTGCAACTTCAGCCATACAATTCCTCAAATAGACTTGTCCTCAATGATTCTTGATATCCATTGTTGTAATAAAAATCTACCAGTGGAAGATACTATTCCCACTTTCATTTTTTATGCATCACATACATCCTCGACATATCTTCCAATATACTATTAACCCTCTCTATCTATCCATCTGTCTACAAATGATAAGTTGTACTGAAGGCCAACTTTGTGCCCAAACCTACAAATAGCTCCTTCAAAAACTTGCAAGTGAACTTCACATCTCGGTCTTACACAATATTTTGTAGAACACCATTCAATCTGACCTCATCCCTCATTAATACTTGTGCCACATTACTAGTTGAATACATAGTGTTTACTGGAATGAAGTGCACAACCTTTGTCAACCTTTCCACAACAACCATGATGGAATCATGTTGTCTAGATGTGTTGGGTAAGCCTATGATAAATTCCATGGAAATGACCTCCCATTTGCACTCTAGAATCACAATCAGTTGTAGCACTCCACCTAGATACTTTCACTCTACCTTCGCCTACTAACAATCAAAATTCCTATCCACACACTATGGTACATCCTTCTTCAAATTTGAAAAATAATAAAACTTCTTCACTGCAGTCAATTTCTTCTAATATCCTGGGTGACCTAAATATCGTTTCACATGAAACTCCCTAGAGATCACCTTATTGAGATCATTGTTTTCTGACACAGATATCATATCTCTAAACCTAAACAATCCATCTATTTTGAGACGATATTCCACATCCTTTACAACTACACTTGTACCTATACTTGTACCACTACCTTTACCTATACCTATACTCTTCTTAAACCTGTGCAGAATCTCCATATACATGTCATCCTTCTGACCTACCTAAAATATCATATCCTCTAAACATTTATCATAGGAGCTCATAGTTGTTATGTGATTTTTTTGTATCTGCATGCTAAGAGAATATTTGACCCTGTTCTCTTTACCTTTAAGGTACCTAATATCAAATTCAAACTCACTGATCATGACCAACCATCTAGCTTTCCTGGCATTTAGATTCAACTAGTCAAACAAATACCTCAATCCACTATGATCACTCATCAATACAAACCTCCTGCCAAGAATACAGTGTCTCCACATATTCAATGCATGTACGATTGATGATAACTCAAGATCATGCGTCAGATAGTTCTGCTCATGCTTATTCAGCATCTATGACTCATAACATACCACTTGTCCATCCCACATAAGGACTCCAGCAAGTCCTCTCTTGGAAGCATTTGTACATACTACAAACTATTTGTCCAGATCTGCGATCCTTAACAGTAGAGAATGTGTCAAAAACTTCTTAAGCTACTCAAAATTGGCCTCATACTCCTCTGTATATTCAAACATCTTACCTTTCCTCTACAATGATCTAATAAGATAAGAAATTTGTGAGAAGCTCTTGATGAACCTCCTGTAATAACTTGCCGATCCCATGAAGGATATCACCTCATCTATAGAGCTACCCACTCCATGATAGCTCTTAATGTTTTCAGATCAACAACGATGCCTTCCTTGAAGACAACGTTTCCTTAATAATGTATCTGATTCTAAAAGAAACTGCACTTGTTGATCTTAGCATACAATTGATTCTCTATCAACAATATCAACATTTCTGCTAAATTTCTGACATTATCTTCTTCATTCTTAAAATATACCAATATATCTTCAATGAACAAAATAAAATATTCTCCATATAAGGATTCAATACACTATTCATCAAGCACATAAATGTAGTTGGAGCTTTAGTCAAACCGCAAGGAACTACAACTAACTCATAATTCCAATACTTGGTCCACAAGGTTGTCTTGTTAATTTCATTTTCTTTAATGTGTACTTCATCATATCCCGATTTCATATACATCTTCAAGAACATTGTTTCTTCTTTCAATTGATTGAACAAGTCATCAATCCTCGGAAATGGATACTTGTTCTTGATGGTCACTTTATTCAACTTTCTATAGTCAATGCAAAACCTAAGGGTACCATATTTCTTCTTCACAAAAAATACCAGTGTGCCCCCTTGGTGATGCACTTGGCTGAATGTATCCCATGTCCAAAATTTCCATCAACTGAGACTTCAACTCCAGAAACTGTCGTGTGCTCATCCTGTAAGGTGCCTTAGATGTTGGCACTACTCCTAGTACCAACTCAATAGAAAATTATACTTTCCTGTGAGGTGGAAACTCTAAAATATATGTAGGAAATACATCCTAAAACTGATGTAGAACTAGGTAGTTGCTCCAAACATGTCCATCCGCAAATTCCTTACCTTTCTCACTATAAATGTGTAGTGCAAATAACATACACCCTTTCCCATGGTTGTGCTTGTCCTACATAGTTTTAACCATTCTAAACAATGTTTCTTTCTTATTACCTCGTAACACTCTTTGTTCCCCATTGTCATACAAGCACTCAATAGTCTTGAAACAACAATATAACTTGGAGCTGTGAAGGTATATGTAGTCCATAACCAAAATCATGTTATACGAACCCAACAAAAATAAATTCAAATGGGTTGTGTTAGGATCAGTATTTTTGTGTGTTTCGAATTCATGTAGTTTACAGTATTTTAATAAATTGAACTTACGAATGTTGTGACTATCCTAAGTTCGAGTGTCAGGTTTCTATAACATCGTCTTGTGTCCAGTCATTCAATGATTGGGTTGAAGTTGGGAACAGAATTGGGTCATGTTGTACTATACAACAACCCCCCATTTATTTTTATAAATAGGGACCCTTTAGAAATAAATAAGAAAATCCTTTTTAAAAAAAAATACTTTCAAAAAAATCTTAGGAAATAAAATTCCTACCCAAAAGGCGCATTTCTCATCATATATGTTATTTTTTCAAAAAGAAATCTTGAAGCATAAAATCTGCGAAAGAGAAAAATACACTCTTTAGAAAGCTTTGCTTTCCTTTTTGGCATCGCACATGATTTAGTTAGAACTTAAAGGAACAAAGTGATAAAACTTGCAATAACCGCGGACCCGACGAAGCGAATAAACTCAAAAATATAAAACTTTTTCACATCGCATCCATTTTTCACTTTCACAAATCACATCACGCGCAATTTATAGTATATACTTAAATATATCTTTTGAATGTTGCGATCTACGATTTGCGCAAATCGCATTTCACAATGTTTACAAGACAATCACGAAATATTATAATAAATCATTGCGATTTGCACATTTAATAATATTAGAGTGTGAAAATAAAATTATGTCATATCGGATTGAATTTTAGATCTTAACGACTTTAAACGATTAATACGCATTTCATGTGAAGCCAGGTGAAGCCATGTAAAGCATTAAATTTTGAAATCATAATGAATTATGAAGAGATGATTGATAATATTGATAGAGTTTCACGTGAGTTTGAAATAAATTTCTGATACGTCTTTGTAAATGCTTTCTATATGAAATATTTCATTTTCATTATCAGGAAATCATTTATCAAATTGAGAGAGTCTGAGATGAGTAAGAAAGGTAAAGAAATCTCTCAAGCATCGTCCTCAGAAGATACAAATATGCCTTCACTATTCTCAGACACTGTTTGTAACAAGGATTGCGGTGTCTCATCATGGGAGGCTATGTACAAACTATTTGAGGATGAAGAGCCAAATGTGATAACAAAGATATCTACAACAGGCGCTGATATCACTTCCGATGCAACTCTTTTCGACGTTGCATGCTCGTTTATTCATAAGATAGCCACAAGGCCAAAAATTATGACTTACCCAGATATGATCAAGTGGGTAGTTGAAAATCTGAATATTGAAGACAGAATGTTTAAGAATTCTAGAGGAGAGACTATGGATTCTTTTAAAGCTGAAGATTTGGTAGCCATGTATCATTTACCAGCTCCACAACAAAAGTATGACAATAAATATGTGAAAACGTTCAAAGCTAAACATCCAGATCTTATCAAGGTCATCCATGAGTAGAACGACAATGAAGGAAAATTGAAGCAAGACAAATCTAGTACGTACTCCATTGCACAAGTCCTTCATCCCTATTGCTTTGCTGCTGGTATGTTGTGTAGGTTATTTGCTAGACCTAATAGTACTAGGTTCTCTAGAGACTAGGTTCCCTTAATTGACGCAATCGTAAATTCATCCATTTTGAATTGGGAAGACCTTTTATCTAATTCTTTAGCCAAACACATTGCTGAATATAGGAATAAAAGGAATGATTCACCTCAAGAAAATTCACCCTTTTTCATGTCCGCTTATCTTATGGATTTTCTACATTTCCAATCATGGTTTGGAAATGGACCGTTACAGACCCTACACCAATCCATATTTACCATGACGAAGTCTGGGATTCCAAATACCACTTGCATTTCTATAAATTATGTTATGGAGTTATGCTGCCTATGTATCAAATAATTTTTGATAAAAAGATCCCTAGGGTTTCCAAGGAAGTTAGTAGAGGTATTGTTCCTACAACCCGATGGTTTTCTGAAGAGAAATTTACTTATGTTCGAGTATTTGGAAGTTCCTCTCTTCGACATGTTTTTCAATATTATGTTTCAGATAGATTGTTTGGGAGAGAAATAGCTTATCAACTTATTAATAGTGTCACCAAACAGTTAAAGGATGACATAAAAGCTATTTGGCCTTCATTCTCTATACAATGTGGTGCTTTTTCTTTAGCCAATATTGGCCATACATACAAAGAGGCTCCTAATATTTAGATGTTAAATTTAGCATTTATGCCTAGGAGACTGTATGATCCTAATGATGAAATTAAGAAATACATGGCAAGACTTAAGACTAAGCCTTTTGTAAAAGAAGAGTATCAGTTTGATGACTTATTTTAGGGAGTCAAATATTTTTCAAATTTTATTAAGAGGGTTTCCAATCAATCAAGTCAAGAAGATACCGAAGATTTTCAGGAATACAGAAATAAAATATTAAAGAATTTCCCTTTGAATTTGCTAGTTATGGAAGAAGAAAAACACACTCCAAGTGTTAGTCTTGATGAAGAAATGAAGGATGATTCTGAAAATGAATTTATTCAGTCTCAACAGAAATCTGATAAGACCGATCAATTTTACGATGAGGCTAAGTCTACAAAAGCCAATTCGGAAATTGACCAGGTTATTCAAGATATAGAGTTGCAAGGAAAAATAAACAACAATGCCACTGGATCTAATATAGAAGCAGTTCCAAAAGGTTAGATCATAGAAGATCAATCTAAATAATCTGAAGGAAAAGACCTAATAAATTAATTGGAACAATTTTCCCAAGCAATAAAGACTTCTAAAGGAAAATTCAATACTGGTCAAGAAATAGGTTTTCAAATTCCAGAGCCTTCCCAAAGGATAGTTCAGACTGTCAACCCTTTACAAATAATCCCAGCAACACATAGCAGAGAAATTATTCTAGCCCACTCCACAGATAAAATCATTTTGCAAATAGAATACATTCCATCAATGGATATCTTCTATAGTCCCAGCCATAAATCTGTGGTCAAAAGAAATAAAATAAGAAGGATAGATTAAACAACTCTTAAATGTACAGATGAATCAGTTGATATCCTCTCGAAAGATTCATCAGAGGATCCCACTGAAAATTTGACTAAATTGTCACAATATGCAGGAGCTTATGCTATAGCTACTGTAGATAAGGAAAGTGAAATTTAAGCACTTTTAAAGAAGAGGGAATCTAGGATACAGTAATTGGAACACATGTTAGATACAGAGAAAGTTAAGTCTACAGAACAGATCAGAGAAAATTTAGAACAGTTCCATAAAGATTTTGAAAACTTAAATTGGAACATCATACAGAACTTAAAGATAAAAAGATACAACTGGAGAGAACCATGGCAAAATTACATAATCAATCACAGTTAGAAAATTTCATTCAAGAATCACTTGAGATAAATAAAATGATTAAAGAGCAACAAAAGGAATTTTTTCATCAAGTTGCTACGATTGATTCTTACTGTGATTCCAATAAAATAATGATTCAGCAAATTGCCATTCAAAAACTTGAATGTGAGAAACTTCAAAAACAAATTGAAGAACATATTCAATGGCAAGATTCAGATATGGGAAAACAAGCTAATATACCTCAAATAGATAAGCTTCATGGAGAATTATTATTTATAGAATGGAAAATAGAAATTGCTCGAGCAGAAAACACAGCGATTAAGACATTCAGCAAATCAAATAAGGTCATACAACTTTTATGTGACCAATTGTTCAAAATAGGACTTTTTGAAGAAAACACGTCTGATGTGTTTTCATTGACAAAAGAAACAGAATTGAAATGGACACAGAGAGCAGAAAAATAGGAAGAATTAATCAGAAAAGTTAATAAGTTTGATCAAGAAAATTCTTGGAATTTTCTGATCAAACCTTACCATCGGCAACAGACTCTTCTACTTCTCATAGAATCAGCTAAAATTTCTCAGTCAACAATTTGAAATTCCATATTCAAGAATCAAATCTAGTCACAAATATCTCAGCCACCTCAGCTCAAGACAATGCTAGATATCTACAAATTACGTGACCATACTCCGCAAAAGATGCAAAAGCCTTAAAATTAGGATTTTTAGTTTTTAATTCCTAGATTATTGTTCAAGTTAGAGGAAGTTTGTTTCAAACCTCCTCTACATATTTGTAAAATATTTAATTTATTTTGTAGTTAGTATTAGTATTTAAACCCTTCTCTTGCATTTAGAGAGGGGTCCATAATTTCATTAAGAACATTTGCAAAGAATGCTTAATTGTAATTAAGTTTGTGAATGCCATGATGAAATAATGGAACACGGTTATATTCAGTTATAAACATCATTTTGTTGATCAATTCATGGTGCAATTTCGTATTATTTGAACAACTCTTTTATTGAAGGATTGGATACGACCTATTATCACTGATATGATAGACATATTAATACGCAACTGGTACTAATATCATGTATGTTATTTCTATTTCTGAAAATTAGTGATGAACACAGCTTTCATGAATCATGTATGAAATTAGTTGTTTATGTCTGAAATATCTATTGCACTAATGTACAGTATAAACACATAAATTAGTTATTTTATATATGGTCATCAGACAATGCGATATATGTTTCATTTTATTTTGATTAATTAATTTTTTGAGAGAATCATTTTACATGGTAATAATTCCATTAAATCTGAATTGATTTCATGACAGATTCAATAGATATATTTCTAGATCACATTGAGATATTATATCCTAGGTTAGAATAAATTTAATTGAAAGTCTTGCATTTAGAGTTAAATTTGTGTTAGTTTGTAGTAATTCATCATTTCAAAATGTTTGGTAGAAACCCAACAAGCTATCATCCAAAAACCGAAACTGGGAAACTGGTCCCATCACACCCAGTTAGAGCCACTACCCCAAATGGAAAAGGAGCTTCTTTAAGGTCCGGACCGGGTGGTTATCCCCCTTTGTTGTTGCCATGGATTTCTAAGGCCTTAAAATTTTTGGTGCTAGAAGGAGGGTATGAATATGAATGGCAGATAAATATAAAATTCATAGCCCTCATAAGAGTCGATCTCCTCAAAAGCATTCTACGATTTCCCAATCCCAATCTAGATCACCAACTTAGAAATCAGAAGTAGTAGAAACCTTTCCATCATCCCCTAAAGTATCACGTCATCCATCTAATTCATAATTCATTCCTGAATCTCCCGAAGTTCAGTCTTTAATTCATCAATTAGAAGGAATATCTATTTCTGCTGAAAATCCTTTTAACCGAGAAACATCTGAGGAAAGTGTTACTTCTTTATTTAGAGACACTAGTATTTTAACCCGATCTAAAAGTGAGAAGCTTGGAATTTACCCTTTGGAGTTTCCATTAGAATCTTGTCGCAAAAAATTTACACTATCCAGATCAAAATCAGAAACAAGTGAAGTCATATGAAATTTTCCTTCAGTTGTTCCTTCATATTCATCCAATCAATCCACATCTTCTCTATCTTCCATTTCTTCCACTCAAACAATTAGTGTCGTTAGAAGTAGTATTGTTCCAGTTGTTAGTTCTTCTTCTATTACCTCTACTTCTAGACCTACTTCTACATCTTCACAAAATCCAAATCCAATTATGGCTAATCAACCTTGGAGAAGTCCTGGTGTTGTATTAATAGCAAATCCGAATGCACTTCTCAATCATCTAGAGAAATGGTTACCTAAATATAATCCAGATGATGGTCTTCCTGCTGAAGAACACATCAATAATTTTATGTTGGCCATGAATTTAAATGGAATTGTTCATGAAGATGTTGTAGTTAGGTTTTTTTCATACACTTTACAAGGATTTGTAGGATCCTAGTACTTTTCCCTTCCAGCAGGATCTATTGCCGATTGGGCAACTTTTGAACAAGTGTTTCTTGCAAAATTTGGAGATGATATAACTGTTTCATCTTTAATCAATGCCCTTTCTAATCTCAAAGTAAATTCAGGTGAAAAGGTTAAATATTTCAACTCCAGATTCAACATATTATTAAATAAAATCCCAACTACTTCTAAACATGTTGTTGAGGTACAAATAGAATGGTATATTTCTTCTTTACCTTCTAATATAGCTATTTTTGTAGATAGAGCTAATAAAGCTACTCTCTTAGAAAACTTGAAAGAAGCTCTCGCAGTAGAAAATAGGATTTTAGCATTAGAGAAACGATCAGAGATAGAAGAAAGGAAAACAAAGAAAGTGACCTTTAGTCAAGATTCCAAAAAGAAAATATCAAAAGATCCATTTGATCTTGAAGGTCTTCAAAAAGTATTAAATACTATGTCAAATGATATGATTGATATAAAGAAACAAGTTGCTGAAACTTCAGCCACTAAAAAATCATTTCGTCCATTCAAGAAAAATCCTTCTTCAACATCTCAACCTCCAAATGGAATTTCAAATGCTGAATCTGACCAAGACATTGAAGATCCCTCACCTTCTGAAAATGAATTAGAATCTGAAGAAGAAGTTGAATTAAATGGTTTATGGGATTTCATTCTTCCAACAGAGGAAGAAAATGAAGCTATGCCTGTATCTACAAGAGGTAAACCTTCTTTAGATCCAATTGTGTCAAATCCCAAAAAAAGTTATGTTCCTATGAAAGAAAGAATCAAAAAATCTAAAACTATACAGACAGATCTGATTTTATCAGATCCTTCTACAAATTCCAAAACTTTGATTGTATCAGATACAGTCGAATACAACATAGTAGAGGATATGAAAAAGATCAAGGCAAATATCTCACTACATGAAATGACCAAACTCAAACAACAACAAAATATTTTGCTTAGAGAACTCAAAGCAATTCCTGTAGAACCGATACAACCACCAGTTATAGCACAAGCTTCAAAAGATATGGGAAAACCTCCATCATATATCAATAAAGTGAATTCCAATGATCTTGTTTTAATTGGTGATAAATATATCTCTAAAACTCCTCCTTTTCTTTTGAATTATGAAATTTTTAACAAGAATGTTCATAATTTTCTTATTGATTCAAGAGCTTCTTCAAACATTATGCCAAGAATAGTGTGTACAAAATTAAATATCACTCCTCAAAAAAAATATGTACATATAGTTCAATTGGATAGAACAAAAGTTGAAGTTATTAGAGAAATGTTATTAGATCTATTAGATTATCATCTAATCCAAGAGTATCACAAGTGATTGATATTTTAGTCGCAAACATTCCTGAGTTTTATGGCCTTATTTTAAACAGGGATTGGTATGAGAAATTACATGGATATTTCACTATTGACTGGTCACATATGTGTTTACCATACAATCGCAAACCAAATCAAATCAGAATTGAACGTGAGAAATTTATGAAACACACAGTTACTGAATTAGAGGGACCAAATGAAACTATAGCTTTTACTAATAATTTCATAGGGAATTATTTACCAAAATCATCCCTTGGTTCATCTAACGCTCAGGTTTCACCTTTTTCAACAAATACTGTTACTTCTCAAATTGAAAACTTTTCTCAAACAAAATCTTCTATATCTGTTAATTTTAGCAATCAAATTCCAGAACAATCTTTATTTTGGACTTTATTTTTTGATGGTTTGAAATTAGAAGATGGTGCAAGAGTGGGTTGCATTTTAATCAATCCTCAATGAGAGAAAACGATGCTATCCTATAGATTCGAGTTTCAATGCACAAATAATACTGATGAATATGAAGCATTGATACAAGGTATGTATAAAGCTATAAGATTGAATGTTAAATATTTGCAAGTATATTGAGATTCTGAAATAATAGTCAAACAAGTCAGGAATATGATCCATTGTATTTCTAGACACTTGAGACATTATCAAAATCTAGCTCAGAATCTCATTTCTCATTTTACAACATTCAATATCTCTACAATTCCTAGATTACAAAATGTGAGCGCTCATTTACTTGCTAATGTAGCATCTAGACTTATACCACCTGAAGAATTTAGCCCAGATAGATTTTCAATTGAATTAATTTTTATACCATACATTCCAGATAATATAACAAATTGGAAATTATTTAATGATGATGCAAATATAGTAGAATTTCTTACATCAGACAAAGCTTATGAAGGTCAAATTTTGGATGAAAATGAACATCATTTACAGATTAAAGATAAAACAAACAATATTTCAATTCCCAAATCTGTAGTGAAAATGGAAGACCTTTATGACTTAAAAGATAGGTTTAAAAAAGTGACCAATTCAAAATTTCAAAGTTCGACTTTAAAGTTTGAATTGATTAATCTTGGTACTTTAGAAAAACCTCAAAACATCAACTTAGGTCTTGGTCTAAGATATGAAGATAGGATATCAATCATTATATTGTTTAAGAAATATAAAGATATATTTGCATGGGATTATTCAAATCTTAAAACATATGATACTTCCATAATTCAGCATACCATTTCTATGATATCAAACGATAAACCTGTCCAACAAAAACTCAGGAAAATTCATCAAAATTTAGAAAGTCAAATTAAATCTGAACTGAATAAAATGCTCAAAGACAAAATAATTTTTCCTGTTAGACATTCCAAATGGGTGTCAAACATGGTTCCAGTTAGGAAAAATAATGGAGACATTAGAATTTGCATAGATTTTAGGAATTTGAATAAAGCCTGTCAGAAAGATAATTTTCCCTTCCCTACCATGGAACATATATTACAATCAATTGCAGGGTCTGAATTGATGTCTTTTCTAGACGGATTTTTAGGGTATAATCAGATCATGGTTCATCCTGACGATAGATTAAAAATAAATTTTAGAACAAAATGGGGAACATGCGCATATCAGAAAATGCCTTTTGGACTGATTAATGTTGGAGCTGCGTTTTAGCGTACTATGGATATAGATTTCAGAGGACTAATCAATAGCTCAGTTTTTATATACTTATATGACATTACTGTTTATTCTAAGCATAGAAACAATAATATTAATCATTTAAAAAATGTTTTCGAAAGATGCATAAGATATTCTATTTCCGTCAATCCTAAAAAATGTTATTTTGCTTTATTAGAAGGTAAGCTATTAGGATTTATTGTTTCTAAAAATGGAATTCATATAGACCCTGATAGGATCCAAGAGATTGAAAATATTCCTCTGCCACATAACAAAAAAACAATGCAATCATTTTTAGGACAAATTAATTTTGTAAAAATATTTGTTCCCAATTTCTCTCAAATTGTCCTACCCCTACAATCAATGATCAAGAAAAAATCAATTTTTAAATGGGTAAAAGAAGAAATAAATTCTTTTGAGTTAATTAAGAAAGCTATTGTTGAAGCTCCCTCTTTAACAACTCCTGATTTTCTCAAATCCTTTGTGTTATACACATTTTCTTCGAATACATCATATGCAGTAGTTTTAACACAGTTAAATGATCAAAACTGTTGGGAAAAACACTGAGAGGGGGGGGGTGAATCAGTATTTAGGACTTTATCAAATATTTTTACTTTTTCACTCTCTAAAACCCATACGCTACTTTGTTGAACCAAACTAGCGTATACACGCGGATGTCCTTCATAAAAATCGCGTATACACAGAGATCTAATTATGCCATTAATTCTTCACTTATATCATTCCATCATTCATTCATTAGATGTTCAATAAATAGTAAACATGTGCAGTAATAACAGAATAAACCATCACACATAAGCATCACACATGAACACCAGGATTTTAGGTGGAAACCCAAGTCGGGAGAAAACCACCGCTGCAGTTGCTCAACCTTCAATATTTTATTATAGAGAAAACATCTTACAACATATGTGCTGGCGCAGACTCCTACCAGCACGTAGGCACCCACCTGCGCTCATTTACCAGCCTCTCCTGGAAGGGAGCTCCAACCCCCTGACTCGTTTACCAGCCTCTCCTGGAAGGGAGCTACGACCCCCTGCTCTCGTTTACCAGCCTCACCTGGAAGGGAGCTACAACCCCCTGACTGAAGGCTACAACCCTCAGCACCTCTATGGACCACGTTTCATCAATTTTCACACTGGATCCAAAGCTGCCTTCAGAACACCACTTGCAGGCCACGTTTCACCTATTTTCAAACCGGGAGCTACCCCATTACTTAAGCTCAAACATACATCACCAACAAATACTTGTCAATTCGCATAACCCATGTGACAGCGCAGATAATGTTATATGGTATCGTAATTTACAAACATTGCAACCGATGAAACAGGTTAACCTGACCTCAAAACGAGAACTCTAGCCCAAAAACTCTCAAAAAACATGAAAAAACACCCCAAAAAAAAAAGGTGTCTTCCAGAACGCACTTGTTTTTTCTTGAAGGTCAAATTTCAACATTTTCTAAAATTATGCTAAAAAAAAAATTGTTTGTTGAAAAAAGGATTGAAAAAACACCCAAAAAAAAAAAAGTGTCTTCCGGAACGCACTTGTTTTTTTTTTTAAGGTCAAATTTCAACATTTTCTAAAATTATGCTAAAAAAAAAATTGTTTGTTGAAAAAAGGATTGAAAAAACACCCTAAAAACAAAACCAGTTGATGCTGGAATAACAAAAAAAAATTGTGTCAAATTTTTGACATTTTTAAAAATAGAAATAACATTTTTTAATTTTTAGAATTCAAACATTAAAAAAAACCCTAAAATTTAAGAAAATAAATAAATTTAAAAAATAAAAACATTTTAAAGCTTAAAATTTAAAAATATATGAAGATAAAAAATTAAAATAAAAACAAAGTAAAAATTTTAATTCAATCATTAAAAAACTCAAAATTTAAGGAAAAAAAAATAAAAATAAACCAAAAAAATTAAGATTAAAATTTAAAAAAATATAGAAATTAAAAAATAAAAATAAAAACAAAATAAAAATATTAAATTTAAAAAAAAAACAAGTAAAAAAATGAAGGAAATTAAAAAAATTAAATATAGAAATTAAATTTAAAAAAGAAAAAGAAAATGCTTATTAAATTTAAAAAAAGAAAAAAAAAAACTAAAACAAATAATTAAATTTAAGGAAATATATTAAATTTTAATAAATTTTAAAATTCAAAATTAAAAAAAAAAAACACTATTTAAATTAAAAGGAAAAAATAAAAAATAATATTAAAAATAAAAAATAAAAATAAAATACAATAAAAATATCAAATTTAAAACAATATATATTAAAAAACAAATAAACTATAAAAAATAAATTAAATTTAAATTATAAAAAATAAAATATATATATATGAACTCAAAATTAAAATAGGTATATACATCCAATTTTATTAAATTAAAAAAAAAGAGAGGTTAATATTAAAATAACAAATTAAATTTAAAAACAAAAATATTAAATTTTAATAAATAAATGAATAAACAAATAAATTTTGAAAGAAAAAATAAATTTTAAATATAAAATATATATATATATATATATATTGTTAAACAAAAACTTTAAAAACTTTAAAAATCAATTAAAAGTGGATTAAATCGAAATAAATTAAAAAAAATTTAAAAAAATTATTGAATTTTATAAAATTATATTAAAAAACTAAAAGTAAAAGTTAATAACAATGAAAAAGTATGAAATTAAAAAAAAAAAAAATCAATTAAATAAAAAAAATGGGCGAAATTTAATAAAAATTATTAAAAATAATAATAATAATAATAAAAAATTTAAAACAAAAAAATAATAAAATTAAAAAAAAAAATCAATTAAAAAAAAACAAATAATTTAAAAAAAAATTTTAAAAAAAAATCAATTAAAAAAAAAAATAAAAAAAGTCTTTTGCGAAGGCCAACATTGGCGCAGGTCGGCCGGCATACTGGCGGTTTGCCGCCCGTTACGGGCGAGGGTCGACCCCCGACCGCCTCCGCTCACAATGTGGAGGCCGCTTAGGCCGCCGGCGCCACGGCCGGCCGCCCATTTGGCCAAATGGGCGGCTGACATACCGCTCATTGGCGGCGTACTGGCCGGGCGCTGCTGGCGGCCTGCTGCTCAAATTACGTGCGTAGGGTCGATTTCGACCCGTCATCATGCGGGAGGCCTACTGGCCGCCCCCGGCCACCATCGTCGCTTTCAATAATGGGCGGCGCGCCCAATGTGCGGGCCGCCCCCATAAAAGACTTTTTTTTATTGATTTTTTTTTAAAAAAAAATTTTGAAATGTTTTTTTTTTTAATTTTTTTTTTTAATTGATTTTTTTTTAAATTTTTTTTTTTAATTGTTTTTTTATTTTTATTTTTTTTTTAATTGATTTTAAAAAAAAAAAATTTAATTGTTTTTTTTTAATTTTTTTCTTAATTGTTTCTTTTTTAATTTTTTTTTAATTTAATTTGAAAAAATAAATTTTTTTTTTTCAAAAAATAATTTTTTTTTTAATTTAATATTTTTATTTGAAGTAAAATTCGTTTTTTTTTTTTTTTTTTTTTAAATATATACTTACATCTATTTTTTATTTGATTTTATTTTTATTTTTTTATTTTTTTTTATTTTTTAATATTTTTATTTTAATTTTATTTTAAAAAAAAAAAAATTGAATTTAAAAATTTAAACTTATTTTTTTTTAATTCAATTCTTTTTTTTAATTCAATTTTTTTAATTTTTTTTTTATATTTAATATTATAGAATAATTTTTTTTTAAATTTAAAATTTAAAATTTATTTATTAAAATTTTTAAATTTTAATTTAATTTAATTGTTTTTCTAAATTTTTTCGTTTATTTAGTTTTTCATTTTTAAAATCTATAAATGTTTTCACTATAAAAAAAAAAAAAAACACTAAATTTATGTATATTTGTTTTTTAATTATTTGCACGTGGTTTTTTTCATTTTTTTTGTTTTTTTGTTTTTTTGTTTTTTTTTTAAATTTTTTTTTTCTTTTTCTTTTTCAATTTTAATTGTTTTTTTTTAATTTGTTTTTTTTGTAAATTTTAAAATTTGTATTTTTTCCTTATTATTATTATTATTATTTTTAATTTAAATTTTTAAATTTAATATTTTTTTCTAAATTTTAATTTTGTAATTTTAATTATTTTAAATTTTTTTTTAAATACATATATCTATTTTTTAATATATTGTTTTTTTTAATAAGTTAGAAAAAAATGTTTTTGATTTTTTTTTTTTTTATTTGGGTCAATTTTTGTTTTTTACTTTAAATTATGTGTTTTTTTTCTTCAAATTTTGTCATTTCCTTTGATATAATTTTCAAATATTTTTTTTTTTTTTAATTTATTTTTGTTTAAATTTTTTATTTTTATGAGCTATTTTTTTTTTTTTTTACATTTTTATTGGTTTTTTTTTATTGTTTTTATATATTTTTTTTTATCTAAGTTTGTGTTTTATTACATACATGAAATCACCACCTAAAAAAAAAAAGGTTGATGCAGCATCAATACGTTTCAAAATTAGCATGAAAATCACTGCTCTAAAAAAAAAAGGTTGATGTAGCATCAATATGTTTCAAAATTAGCATGAAAATCACTGCTCTAAAAAAAAAAAGGTTGATGCAGCATCAATACGTTTCAAAATTAGCATGAAAATCACCACTCTAAAAAAAAAAAAGTTGATGTTGCATCAATACGTTTCAAAATTAGCATGAAAATCACTAACATCTTAAAACAAATATTCATACTTCATAAATAAAAATATTAGAGTGTCAAAAATGTGCACAAAAAAAAGTGGTGATTCTGCATCACCACTTTTCAAAATCGGGTGCTTTTTATGCTACCAAAAAAAAGTAGGTAACATTGCGGTTACCTATTTCACCGGTAACATTGTTCATACTCATACTTCAGCAAACCCTAGTTTTTCATACGTGCTTTCCTTTCACTGATACCGCGTATATACGCGCCTCCTACCATACAAACCCGCGTATACTTCAGACAAATTGCGCAAGCTTATGGGCTACCTCTATACGTTTTATCTTCAGATCAAGAAACCCGTGTATATAGTCGCGCTACTCGCGGCGAACTAGCGTATACCGTACATTTAGGTCATTTCACCGCCGTAATGTATACATCACACATTAACATTTACCTTTGCTTCAGACAGATGTTCGCCTATATGCTCGCCTCATCACAGATCTAAGCCTTCCATAATCAGATCTAGCAAATACAAGAGCAATTCAGATCTAGATCCCCTTCTTCATCATTGGTGCATCATACATTCAGATTTATCATTCAAGTGTAACCCTTTCCATTCAGATATACTTCCGAGAGAAGTATTCACTCAAGCTTACAACATGTACACACTTGCACAATGAATTTATTCTCCTTATATAGGTTTACCCTTTATCAATACCATGAGCCAAAACCACATTACTTTCGATGTGGTATTCCTGGACGGGGTCATATAGATGAATCATTACTCAATACAATGGGTCAATACCATGGTGGTTACCCCTGGTTTTACATATTTAGAGCGCTTTTTCCCATACGCGACTTGGCACGTTATAACCCGCGTGCATACGCAACTTAGTCTAGACATATCCGCGTATGCCTTGAGACATACTCTTTTCATCAGGTTCTGGCACATACTGATTATTCCTTCCATCAATACCTTCTGTACTCATTGTATATACATCAGATTTACATCATTTAACAAGTTCATCAAGACATATTCTATCAAGCACAACTTCATTAAGTAGGTTGCCATCATCTTCATCAAGTGGGTTGCCATCAAGGACAACACTCAGCATCATATTGCCAACAATCTCCCCCTTTGGACTTGATGGCAACCACGATGGTGTTTGATCACCACAACAGATAGATACATTAAGAGTACAATGACTCCATGTCACTTTCCCCATCCTTTGACAACATTCTTTCCTTTTATTCAAACACCATGTCACTCTCCCCCTTTGACATCAAGGGCAAAGAGCGGATCAAAACCAACACAAGGTTTTCTCCTCATGTAGAAGGAAGCGCTCTACAGATCTGATATGTACTGAAGTTACCATGCTCCCCCTGAGTTCATGCTGAATCTTCAAACATATTTTACAATGAAGTACATGACTCAATGACCTTCCTATCACCAAGGACTCATACTTACATCAAATATCCAACCAAGTGGATTTACATATTTCAACTCAAGTACCCAACCAAGTGGGTTTACACATTTTGACTCAACTACCCAACCAAGTGGGTTTACAAATTTGAACAAGTCCTTCCATGACTGAATATTACAATTTTACATCATAGGTCTCAACATGACCTTTTTCATCAAATTACAAGTATGACTTTTTATGACCAATACCAACAAGATCTCAAGAGAGAGATCATATATTAGAACCATCATAATGCCAACAATTCATTGTACTCAACAAGCCTAATGCTCCCCCTGAAAATGTGCACCCAAACATCCTTTCCATATGACCAAAGCTCCTCCTTTGCTTGTGCATCCTGACCACTTTCAACAGCAAAACATCAAGGCATCTTCACCCAAAATCAGAGAATGAGACAGAAATATAAGAGCTGAAATACCACCAGAGACTTCAAACAACATCAGAGATACCAAACAACACCACAGCTTGTGCTGAAGAAATGCTGATCCATAAACATTGTCAGCAACCACACATACGCAATTTTCTGTGTATTAACTCGCGTATATACGTGACTGTGTTTCAGGAAATCCGCGTATCCATTTTAATCTTCTGAACTTAAGTAGGTCTGTTCTTCTGACAGACAGAGACAACTCCAGCTTCTGTTTGTGATATTCAAATGCTTCCCAGAACAGCATCTTCAAATATGTGTCAAGCAGTCATCCATGTGGTCCAATATCACCAAGATCTTCAAGATTTAACATGATGTAACATATGTAGGGAAAAGGTCTCATCCATAGTAACAAACTCTGCATGATCTATTCTTATCTCTGAATCATAAGACTTCCAACTCATCCATGTGTGAAAACAAAGAATACTCTTCAGCAAAAGAAAGTAGGGCTCATCCATAAACTTATCATAAGAAACCATGTATCAAGTCATCATCACTTGAGCATGAGTATCACAATAACCAAAGAATAAGAAGATACAGTGCCAATAATACAGTCATTAACAGTTAGACTGATGCTCCCCCTGAACCTCTGCTCCTGATCTTCAGCTGTCATATCAATTCTCTTATCATCAATGCATACGCGACTGTGTCTGCTATAACTCGCGTGTATACGTGGCTTTTGTTCACAGAACCCGCGTATGGAAAGTGAAATATAGAAAATTTCACATTCCTTCATCTCCCGCTCAATTTGTGCCTCCTGTACCTGTCTTCTTCACACCAGATGCACTGTCAGAAATAAACATAACCAGAATTACCAAATCAACCATGAGAATCATCATGCATTGCTCCCCCTGTGACGATACATCACTAATTCCTTTAAATGTATCTCACATTACTCCTGCAGTCATTAAGAGAAGTAAGCTTCAGATGCTGGTGACTGTAGTAGGGTCAGTATTCCCTACATTTCTGACCGGTCCTCTTTCTTTTTCCAGCTTTGCTTGAAATTTCTTTTAGTGTGCTGAAAATTCTCCAATTTCTCATATCTGTTCATCCTGCATTATTTTTCCACATGTCCATACTTGTTACAGGCATAACATCTCATGTGACCATAGAAGTAAGCATAAGGATCATAGTGTGTTTCTCTATTCTTCCTTCTATTGCAATCAGCTGCTTTATGACCATACTTGTTGCATGAAAAACAATATCCCTTGAAAAAACCAGAGTACCTCTCTTTGTAGAATCTGTTTGTTTGTGGCTGAAACATGTTGCTTCTACAATTTGCTGCCACATGCCCATAATTATGACATTTGAAGCATTCAACATTATTGAATGATTTCCTTTGAGAATTCATCATTGTTGGTTGAACTTTTGTTTCTTTCAACACTTCAGATTTTACTTTGTCATCCTTTGAATCTATAGCACCTCCTTGTGAACTAGATTCTCCTTTAACCGTTTCATGAAAACCAAGACCAAGTTTAATAGAAGGAGATCTTTGACTACTAAGAATATTGTCCAGAATCTTAGTACTATCTTGAAACCTCAAGAGTTTATCCTTTTCTTCTAATTTACCTTTGAGAATGTTTACCTCAACCTCCAAGCCTTGGCATTGCTTCTTCATGATTTATTCTTTCCTTCTTCCATCTTCTACTTGATCATTCAGATTTAGAATCTCTTCTTTCAACCCATTTTCTTGTTATTCAAAAGTTTGTAAGAGTTCTTCATTCTTCTTATTCGATGCTTCAAGATCAGCTTTTAGAGAGAAGATTTCTGCTTCAAGTTCTTCATTCTTCTTATTTGATATTTCCGGGTCTTCTTTGAGAGAGATGATTTCAGCTTCAAGTCTTTCATTCTTCTTGTTTGAATCTTCCAGATCTTCTTTGAGGGAGACGATTTCTGCTTCAAGTCTTGCATTCTTCTTGTTTGATTTTTCGAGATCTGCATTTAGATCGTTGATTTCTGCTTCTAGTCTTTTAATTCGATTGGATGCATAAGCATGAAACCTTTGATACTTGTCTGTCTGTCCATTCAGTATTTCTATATGTTCTTTCATCTCATCATAGATAGATTCTTGTATTTTAGATGCTTTTTGTTGTTCTTCAATTTTAATCTTGAGAGCCTCTTCTAGATCCATGACATTACTTTCACTATTTTCACCATTGCATGCACAAGAAGGTGAGTCACAAGAAAAATTATCAATACCTGTTTTATCTTCTTCATTTTCTGCTGCACATGTTTTCTGAGATATCTCCTTTTCAGTAGCCTTCTTCTTTTGCTTCCTTCCCATCGTGACGGATCTCCTTAAAGCAATCAAGCTTATGCAGAAGGACCTGCCTCTGATACCAATGTTGGGAAAAATACTGAGAGGGGGGGGGGGGGGGTGGTGAATCAGTATTTAGGACTTTATCAAATCTTTTTACTTTTTCACTCTCTAAAACCCATACGCTACTTTGCTGAACCAAACTAGCGTATACACGCGGATATCCTTCATAAAACTCGCGTATACACAGAGATCTAATTATGCCATTAATTCTTCACTTATATCATTCCATCATTCATTCATTAGATGTTCAATAAACAATAAACATGTGCAGTAAGAACAGAATAAACCATCACACATAAGCATCACACATGAACACCAGGATTTTAGGTGGAAACCCAAGTCGGGAGAAAACCACCGCTGCAGTTGCTCAGCCTTCAATATTTTATTATAGAGAAAACATCTTACAACAAATGTGCTGGCGCAGCCTCCTACCAGCACGCAGGCACCCACCTGCGCTCGTTTACTAGCCTCTCCTGGAAGGGAGCTCCAACCCCCTGACTCATTTACTAGCCTCTCCTGGAAGGGAGCTATGACCCCCTGATCTAGTTTACCAGCCTCTCCTGGAAGGGAGCTACAACCCCCCTGACTGAAGGCTACAACCCTTAGCACCTCTATGGACCACGTTTCATCAATTTTCACACTGGATCCAAAGCTTCCTTTAGAACACAACTTGCAAGCCACGTTTCATCATATTTTCAGACTGGAGCCACTCCACACATTTAAGCTCAAACATACATCACCAACAGATACTTGTCAATTCAGATAACCCAGACAGATAGCAGTAACACAGCAGAACAGATCAGACATTTCATACTCATACTTCAGCAAACCCTAGTTTTGCATACGCGCTTTCCTTTCACTGATACCGCATATATACGTGCCTCCTACCATACAAACCCGCGTATACTTCTGTAAAAATTACAGAGCTAATTTTACTTCCCATACGCGCTTTATCTTCAGCAAACCCGCGTATATACGCGCTTACTCTGCGGCGAACTAGCATATAGTTCTTCAGACATTTAGGTCATTGCAATTCTTCAGAACAGATACATCACACAGATTTTACCCTTTACTTCAGAAAGATGTTCACCTCATCTCAGATCTAATCATTCCATAAACAGATCTAGCAAATACAAATACATTTCAGATCTAGATCCCCTTCTTCATCATTTTCTTCTTTGGTGCTTCATGAATTCATATCTATCATTCAATTATAACCCTTTCCATTCAGATATACTTCAGAGAGAAGTATTCACTCAAGCTCAGACAACTTGCACACACTTGCACAATGAATTTCTTCTCCTTATATAGGTTTTACCCTTTATCAATACCATGAGCCAAAACCACATTACTTTCGATGGTATTCCTGGATGCGGTCATATAGACGAATCATTACTCAATAAAATGGGTCAATACCATGGTGGTTACCCCTGGTTTTACATATTTAGAGCGCTTTTTCCCATACGCGACGTGGCACGTTATAACCCGCGTGCATACGCGACTTAGTCTAGACATATCCGCGTATGCCTTGAGACATACTCTTTTCATCAGGTTCTGGCACATACTGATTATTCCTTCCATCAATACCTTCTGTACTCATTGTATATACATCAGATTTACATCATTTAACAAGTTCATCAAGACATATTCTATCAAGCACAACTTCATTAAGTAGGTTGCCATCATCTTCATCAAGTGGGTTGCCATCAAGGACAACACTCAACATCATATTGCCAACAAAAACATTGAAGCACCTATTGCATTTTTTAGTTCTAATATTCAAGGCGCTGAGTTAAACTATTCAGCTGTAGAAAAACAAGCTTATGCTGTGGTTAAATCTTTGAATTTTTAGACATTTTCTCTTAAAAACACACACCAAGATAATAGTACCTTACTCGACAATAAGGTAATTATTAATACAATGATAAGTAGGAGAGAAAAGAGAAAATTGGGTCACTGCATGTCAGGAATATGATGTACAAATACACCCAGCTAAAATTTTTGAAGGACAAGGTCTCTGCAAAATGTTAACTGGATCTTCTCATTTGCGTAAAGATGAAGATCAATCACAAGAAATACAAATATCTCAGGTAATTTACTAAACGATTCTCAATCGCAATATACTGATTTGAAATTCTTCTTAAAAAATGGATATGCTCCTTTAAATCTCAATTATACTGCAAAGAGTGCTTTGAGGCTTAAAGAAAATCAATATCAACTCATAAATGATATCCTTTTTAGGAGGAATTATGATTTTGTATTATTAAGATGCTTAGGGAAAACTGAAGCTGAAAAGGTATTGTAGGAACTACACGATGGACCAGCTAGAGGTCATTTCAGAGGAAATACCACAGCTCATAAAATACTACATGCCGGTTACTATTGGCCAACTTTGTTTAAAGATGCACATGAATATGCAAGAAAATGTAAAACATGTCAAACTACAGTAGGAAGAGAAAGGAAACCATCATTTCCATTACAACCAGTAAATATCCAACAACCATTTGAACAATGGGGGTTAGATATTATAGGTGAAATAACTCCAAACTCTTCAAAGCAGCACAAGTATATTCTAATTGCAACTGATTATTTCACAAAATGGGTAGAATCTATCCCATTGAAAGTGGTCAATACACAGAATATTACTGATTTTATTGATCAATTCATAATTACCAAGTTTGGCCTTCCAACAACTTTGATATTTGATAATGCATCTTACTTTTCTGGAAATGCAATGATTGAATTTGCTTTGAAAAGAGGTTTTAAATTAAAATACTCAGCCAATTATTACCCACAACGAAATGGATTAGTTGAATCTACAAATAAAAGCCTTATCAGAATCATTAAAAGAACTGTGGAGCAAAATCATAAGAACTAGCATAAAGCATTATTATTTGCTCTCTGGGCAGATAGAATCACTGAAAAATCTTCAACAGGAACTTCACCATTTGTGTTAGTTTATTGAAAAGAAGCAATTCTACCCTCAAATGTAAAAATACCATCATTTTCTTTAGTACAATTTATTGATGAAAATCCTTCTTCTTCTCTCCAGCTTAGACAAGATCAAATATTTAAGTTAGAAGAAGAAAGAGAAAAAGCTAAACAAACTCATATCCATCATCAACAAGTAATAAAAGCCTCATTTGATTTAACATCTGTTAGTTCAAAAGATTTTCAAATTGGTGATTTGGTATTAAAATGGGATAAAACTCATGAAGAGAAGGGCAACACAAAGTTTCAAAAACTCTGGCTAGAACCATTTCAACTAATCGAAAAAATTGGTTCATCAACATTTCTGTTACAGGACTTATCAAGTAAAAAAGATTCTTTACCTATTAATGGGAAAATTTTGAAAAAACATTTTTCATAGAAGGAAATCCTTCTATCTTTGTACATTAAAATTTTACTTTCATATAGAAATAAAATTGTTTAGTACTAACAATTGACTTTTCAAAAATAAGTCTTAGATAAATCCTTTTTGCTTTTTCTTGTTCCACTTATTAAAAAATAGAACTGTTAAAGAAAAATCGAAAGATTTAGGAAAAAACAGATTCATTTTATCTTTCTAGAAAAATGGAATTTCAATAAAACACTTATTTTGTTTGAAAAACTCTCATTTTTATATAGTATGAAAATTCTATTGTTAGTCATGGAAATAAAGTTATATTTTAGTGAAAAATGTTCTTCAGAAAAGCAATCTAACAACTCGACATTATCATCTGGCATCCTAGAAGGAAATATGATTCATCCCATCCAGTAAATCTTATAATTTTTAAAAGAAATTTAAAAAGAAAAAATAAAAATAAAAATAAAAGTTTCTAGAAAAATTAAAAGATAATAAGTCTCATCACGATCTTGTTTACCATGTTAATGGAAAAATAATTGAACTGACAATACTAATACTGTCTACCAAAACCGTGTAATGACTTGAGATTATATCATATAGACAAGGGGTCTCATCATGAGCTAGCTTGATTAGTTTAATTACTATTTGTGAATGGCATTGTCACTATTTGGTTACCAAGCCAAGACAATGGCTTCTAAGCAGATAAAAATAATAAAGAAAAAATAATTTACTTATGAAAATGATGAGAAGTACTGGATGGAAAAATGGATCATAGCTGGTTAAAAGATAACCCTGCCAAAAGCTTAAAAATGCCTATTGGAACAGAGGCTCTATCTATGATAAAAGAGTAAAATTAAAAAAATCTTTATCTGTAAAGATTATTTCCTATCTTATTTTTAACTAAGTAAAAAATGATATTGATTTTTATACTTATATCTTTTTAGAGAAATTCTTCAAAAATAAGTGAATAAATGAAATTTTTCGTTATTTGAAAAAAGGTATTATTTATTTAAAATTTCATTTCTTTAACTATTTTATTTTTATATAGAAGGATTTAGAGTTTTCAAAATTATTTTTTATCATAGATATATGGTTCGTCCAAGTGAGTCACCAATTGTTGTACTATACAACAACCCCCCATTTATTTTTATAAATAGGGACTCTTTAGAAATAAATAAGAAAATCCTTTTAAAAAAAAATACTTTCAAAAAACACTTAGGAAATAAAATTCCTACCCAAAAGGCGCATCGCTCATCATATATGTTATTTTTTCAAAAAGAAATCTTAAAGCATAAAATTTGCGAACAAGAAAAATACACTCTTTAGAAAGCTTTACTTTCCTTTTTTGCATCGCACTTGATTTAGTTAAAACTTAAAGGAACAAAGTGATAAAAGTTGTGATAACCGCGAACCTGATGAAGCGAATAAACTCAAAAATATAAATATTTTTCGCATCGCATCCATTTTTTGCTTTCGCAAATCGCATCGCGCGCAACTTATAGTATAGACTTAAATATATCTTTTAAATCTTGCGATCTGCGAGTTGCACAGATCGCATTTTGCAATGTTTACAAGACAAGCACAAAATATTATAAGAAATCATTTCGATTTGTGCATTTAATAATCTCAGCGTGTGAAAAGCAACTTATGACACATCGGATTGAATTTTAGATCTTAACAGCTTTAAACGATTAATAAGCATTGCATGCGAAGCCAGGTGAAGCCATGCCAAGCATTAAATTTTGAAATCATGATGAATTATGAAGAGATGATTGATAAGATTGACAGATTTTCACGTGAGTTCAAAATAAATTTCTGATACGTCTTTGTAAATGCTAGTTATATGATATATTTCATTTTCATTATCGGGAAATCAGTTATCGAATTGAGAGAGTCTGAGATGAGTAAGAAAGTTTAAGAAATCTCTCAAGCATCATCCTCAGAAGATACAGATATGCCTTCGCTATTCTCAGACACTGTCTGTAACAAGGATTGCGGTGTTTCATCATGGGAGGCTATGTACAAACTATTTGAAGATGAAGGGCCAAAATTGATAACAAAGATATCTGCAACAGGCACTGATATCACTTCCGATGCAACTTTTTTCAACGTTGCATGCTCGTCTATTAATAAGATAGCCGCAAGGCCAAAAATTATGCCTTACATAGATATGATCAAGTGAGCAGTAAAAAAACTGAATATTGAAGATAGAGTATTTGAGAATTCCAGAGGAGAGACTATGGGTTCTTTTAAAGTTGAAGATTTGGAAGTCGTCTATCATTTACCAGCTCCACAAAAAAATTATGACAATAGATATGTGCAAACATTCAAAGCTAAACATCCAGATCTTATAAAGGTCATCCATGGGTGGAAGGACAATGAGGGAAAACTGAAGCAAGACAAATCTGGTACATACTCCATTGCACAAATCCCTCATCCCTATTGCTTTGATGCTAGTATGTTGTGTAGGTTATTTGCTAGACCTGATAGTACTAGGTTCTCTAGAGACTGGGTTCCCTTAATTGACACAATCGTCAATTCATCCATTTTGAATTGGGCAGACCTTTTATCTAATTATTTAGCCAAACACATTGCTGAATATAGGAATAAAAGGAATGCTTCACCTCAAGAAAATTCACCCTTTTTCATGTCCTCTTATGTTATGGGTTCCATCTATTATATTTCTACATTTCCAATCATGGGTTGGAAATGGAAAGTTACAGACCCTACACCAATCCATATTTACCATGAAGAATTCTGGGATTCCAAATACCGCTTGCATTTATATAAAGTCTGTTATCGAGTTATGTTTCCTATGTATCAAATGATTTTTGATAAAAATATCCCTAGGGTTTCCAAGGAAGTCAATAGAGATATTGTTCCTACAGCCCAATGGTTTGTTGAAGAGAAATTCACTTATGTTCGAGTATTTGGAAGATCCGCTCTTCCACATGTTTTCCCATATTATGTTCCGGATAGATTGTTTGGGAAGCTTATCAACTTATTAATGGTGTCACCATACAGTTAAAGGATGACAAAAAGAATATTTTCCCTTCATTCCCTTTACAGTGTGGTACTTTTGCTCTAGCCAATATTGGCCATACATACAAAGAGGCTCCTAATATTCAGATGTTAAATTTAGCATTTATGTCCGAGAGACTGAATGATCCCAATGATGGAATTAATAATTACATGGCAAGACTTAAGACCAAGCCTTTTGTAAAAGAAGAGGATCAATTTGATGACTTATTTTAGAGAGTCGAAGATTTTTCAGATGTTATTAAGGGGTTTTCCAATCAATCAAGTCAAGAAGATACCAAAGCTTTTCAGGAATACAGAAATAAAAGATTAAAGAATGTCCCTTTGAATTTGCTAGTTATGGAAGAAGAAAAGCACACTCCAAGTGTTAGTCTTGACGAAGAAATGAAGGATGATTCTAAAAATCAATCTGGTCAGTCTCAACAGCAATCTGAAGATGAGGCTGAGTCTAAAAAAGCTAATTCATAAATTGACTAGATTATTCAAGATATAGAGTTGCAAGGAAAAATAAACAACAATGCCACTGGATCTAATACAGAAGCAGTTCCAGAAGGTCAGATCATATAAGATCAATATAAATCATCTGAAGGAAAAGACCTAATAAATGAATGGGAACTATTTGGGTTCCTATGTTTTGGAAAATTTTGCAATAACAAAAGATAAGACAACATCAAACCACTTTGGGATCCTAGGATCTAGCCCTCCTGGATCCGGAGAGGGATCTCTCCATAAATACAACGAAATATATATCTTTGAAGTTCAAGGTTTGAGGTATTAGGCTAGGTATGAAGCACAAAGGGGGTTTTAAATTGGTTTGGTTGTTGGGTTGGTCGGAGATCATTAACTGAGAAGGTTAAACAAAGAAAGGAACAAAGCAGCAGGATGTTTCGGGAAAAGCAGATAGGTCAAGAAAGTGCCATCCATTGGGCTATGGAGTCATGAAAGGGGATTACTTGCATACAACTAACGAAGGCTTTCCATAGGGCAAGTCATCTATACTAAAGGATCTTTTAGATAGATGGTGAATGGGACATTAAGGAGTGAAGATGAAAGAAGGAAATAAACCTAATTGTAGTCTGGAGATCAAGTCAGATGTCATTTAAATCCAGACCTGCTTTGACATACTCAAAGGAAACTCTCAATGAAGGCACAAAGGGTAGCTTAAGATCAGGTTAGAGGTCATCTAACTCCAGGCCTGCTTTCAGCATACTCCAAGGAAAAAACAGAGTTAAGATTTAACACAGAACTAGGCCTAATATCAGAGAAGGGCTTTTAACCTTCAATTCTTTTGACACCAGCTCAAGGGATCTTAGAAAGGCCAATCTATTGGAAAAGGACCCTAGTGGATAGGGCTTAGAATAAATCCCTGGTATCCCAATTCTTCTAGCTTAAACCCAACAAGAACATCTAAGAAACAAACTCCAAATTCATACTTCAGTAAGCATGGGCCAGCCCAACATCTTTAACTGGTTAAATTTCATGAATTTGTTCTTAGATTCACTATCAGTAGAAAAAATCAAAGATAAGAAGAGTAGTGGGCATTAAGGTACCATGCGAGGGCATATCCTAAGCCATATTTACTGATTCTTATCAAAGAATAAATGGATAGTGTGATTAAAATGAAATAAGACAATTGTAGTAAGAGAAAAATCAGCCATAATATAGACCAGGATCCTATGAAATTTTCTTGATTAATTGATGTGCAAAACCAGTCACATACTTTGAGCTCAATGGCTGAATACAATCCAAAATTCTCCTCCCAGCCTACTAAATTACAAACTACTCAGCTACTTCCTCCCAACAACTATTCTAACAGTCGATTGAATCCCTACAACTAACAACAACAACAACCTTTACGATATGTTTTTTCGGGATTTTTTATAGGAGAATGGATAACTATAGTAGTAGATGTGAATTAAATTGACTCATTAAGAAAGATTGGAGGCAGAAGGTCGAGCCCACTCTGCTTGATGGCTCTTCATCGCTATATGTACTCTGTAGTATGGTCTGGGAGTCTTTTTCATGTTGATATTGACCTCAAATGTTTCTTTGAAGTCCTTTATGGCTGTTTGGTATTTGGTGTAGCCTTCTGAAATAAGTAACCAGGAGAGAAAGTATGTGGGCCTCCATGCTTCATAACTGTGGTCCTGACAGTCTTTAAGAAGCTTCTATTAGTGTACTAACTGTTAAGGGCTCGAGGAGGCATGGGGAGTGTTGTAAGCAGGTGTCCTTTCTAGAGAAAACATGCTCTGCCGATGCTGAAACACTGATATGGATTTTTAATGTGCTTCAAGCTTCATTAATCCTCTTAATCATCTTCATGGTATTCTTCTGCGTCTTTATTCTTTAAACAGCGGATAACAGGCATTAAATCTTCAATTAGGAGCCTAAATCCTCTAATCTATCTTTGTTGTTTCACTTTGCTGCTGCCGCGATGGTTTCTCTACGCTCTGAATCATAGTGATTGTGATCATGGAGACAGAGTGAATTCCTCACTCTCTAAACCCTACACAATGCAATAAACCTATTATAAAAATCCTGGGGAGCGAAGGAGAATTTGTTGTGGAGGCCTGCGGGGTGGTGGAGGAATGGCGAATGCAGGTTAAAATGGGCGAAAAATCACTACAGAACGGTGAAGGGATGATCTGCTGGAGGCTCGGTGCAAAACAGGTCACAGACCGTCCGATTAGATGGGAAGACGATGATCAACGGTTGAGATCTACCGTAGAGGAAGGTCAAAAGAGTTGAACAGAAGAAAATAGATTTTAGTGTAAAACACTAGAGTCTAAGGTTTTGGGTGAATACACAGAAAAAGGATTAAAATGTATAAAAGTGGGGCCATTAGGTAGTGGGACCCGGCGGGAAGAGGGCGATTGATTGAGGGTCGTTGGATCGCAGGAGGCGATCAACGGTGGGGATTGTCAGATGAACTCTTTGGAAGGCCAAATGAAGAAGATATATGGTGGATATGTGATGCGATATGGGCCGTAGATCTGATCAGATGGACGGCTGAGATTAATGACAGAGTTTGTGGGAACAAAGGGGAGGAAGGTGGTTTTAGGAAGAAAACCACTGGTGTCGCGCTACAAAAGAACGGTTTTAAAATTTTGCGCAAAAAACACGGTATATGTCATTGAGTGATTCATGGAAAAACAAAACCGCCTTCATCGCGTGATTTTGAAACGTTAAAGCCCAGACAATAGATTCACGTGATATGCTTTCTGACTGTTCGATGTGGAGCAAAAATATCGGACGGCGAAGGAGTGAGCACGACATGGGAAAGTTCACTGGCGGTTAGGTGGTGAAAAGTCAAAGGTGGGTTTGATCTTAGCCATCAGATTTATAGGATTGATGGTCGGGATTAAAAGGGGGAGCGGGAAGGAAAATGGGTATGTGAACGGCCGAAAACAATGAGGGCCGTCAGATCTGAGGGAACAAATGGCAGGGATCAAATCGCAATAGAGGGATGGCAGGGGGACAAAGCTCTGAGATTTAACTTGCGATTATACCAGGGCCATTGGATCGGCGGGATGATCAACAGTGGATATTTGACCCGCTGGGGAAAGATGGGGGGTGAATGGGTGGAGTGAGTAGTAATCTGGATCATTGGATCATGCGAGATGGATCACTCAGATCAAATCGGGACTCGCCAATCGGCGGAGGTCAAACACAATGGGATTGGGCCTTACGACTGTGTGATTACACGATATTCATTGGATCAGAATGATAGATCAACGGTTACGATTGGATCAGAAAATCGCAATCGGGGAAGACAGAGGGTGGTGCTTTAAAATCTTCTGATGCGCAATTATGCGATTATGCACCAGCCATCGGATATAGCGGGAAGATCAACAGATCATATTCAGTCGGAGGGGTAACAGAAAGATGCAAATGGCATGTGGTGAAACCAGTGCTAGCCATTAGATCTATACAGATCGATGGCTGATATTGCAGCATGGGCCTTTATAACAAAAGACCATCGCATCGAGGATTTTCATTTAACAAAGGAAAGCGCTCATTCAAACTTCCGATTGCGATAAGCACCTCAGGGCCTTAGCACTTGGTTTCGGCGCCGGTTCGCATGGTGGGGAAGTGGTTAGGGACTGGCCGAAAGGGGCTTAAGCCTTAATGAAAAATAAGAATTTTAAGCCAAAAAGAGGATTTTCAAGGTTTTAAAAGGGGTTTCAGTAAAGGGGAGAAAGGAATTTTTAGACCAAACAAAGGGTATTTGTAAGGTTTAAATGGGAGTTGGGATGATTTACAGGGTTAATGAGGGATTTTGGTTGGAATTTGAAAGGGGAAAAAGGTGATGAAAACAGAGGCTCAGTGGGAATGAAAATAAGGGGAAATGGAGGTCTTCTGAGCATTTTCTTCCACAAACAGAGAGGATTTTTAACTGGAAACAACAATGAGGATTCTTCAAAGGGAAAAAGACACAGGAGGCTTCAAGAATGATATGTTTTCAGAGGAAATTTATTTCTTAAAGGCTCAAAAACATTTTAGCCACATGTTTGCTTGTCAAAAATTTCATAGGTGGCTAACAGTGGCTCCACATGGGGATGGCATCTTTTTGAAGGTGTCAAGAATTCAGAAAATAATCTTTAGGAGTAGGCCAGATGCCTGGTACTTGACATATATTTTTATTTTCTTGGATCATCTGCCACAATCATGAAGATATTATATCAGCAGTAAACATTCTCCAAAATAACTACATACCCATCCTATTGCCCTAACATTTTTCTTCTGGGTGCATTTGGACTTGCAGACCCTTTACATCATCAATTTTTTACAAACATGAACATAAACCTATTCTACTGCTACCCTTATTTCTCCATGAGACCATATTAGAAAATTGGCCTCATAGTTTCTCTACCTAAACTATATCTACTAGGATTAAACTATCTAGCAGATGTCTTCTCTACATTCTAAGACAAAAATTGAAAAATAGTCAAGCCAGGACTAGACTGTTTGGCTTGCTGGACTTTGCAGAGATTAAAAACAATTAACTACATGCTCACAGGCTGAGCTTTATTGAGACTTCCTACCTACTCTACTCTACTTGGAAATCTCTGATGTTCTAGGTGATACAATAGTGCCAGTGCAGCCAGTCAATAAGTAACAAAAAAGGATAGAAGAACTGACTTCTTGCCAGAGATAACCATAGGGTGCTCTGCATGTGGTTCTTCAAAACTGAGGTCACCATTAGTGGTGACCACTCCTGATGAATTCGACCCCTGCGAAGGATCAATGCTGGAGAATTCGAGCCAATCAGGGCATCCATATATTCTGCCATAGGATAAAAAAAAACATGATATAAACCTTTTTCTTTAAAGCCTCCCATGACGGGTACGTTGTCTGTATCCTGAGCAGCTTTGATCACTGTATCTTCCATTGCATCTTCAGTGTGGCTCTTGAAAGCCCGATCATCTTCTCTCTGCACATCGAAATGCAGTGGACTCTCTTATTTTTTAGGGGGAGGGAGACTTTCCAAAAAGGCTCTCGGGTCTCTGAATTGATATGATTTTTCTTGTGAATTCAATATTTCAATCTCAGCCTCATATCTTTCAACCATCAATTCTAGGAAAATTTTCTTAAGCACAGGTTTGAATTTATAGCTGATAAGAATAACCCTTGGAAGGTCCTCCACTTCCAGTTCTTCCAAGTCACTTGACATTATATCATGACACTCTGCTATGAAACTTGGATGCATTTTTCAAATTGCTCAGAGTCTTCCATTAGTGAAGTGACTTGTTCTTTAGCCTGGATGATGTTGTAATGCGACTGGTCTCCCATTGGAGTCTAGTGAAAACCAAGATAATCAGTAGGCCTATTGATCACCAGTGGAGTCTTTTAATCATTCATGAACTGTGGAGTCGCCAGGTGGATTATTTAAGATGTTCAAGGATATTTACTATCCACCACAATGATTAACTACCAAATCTAGGTTGATTGGTCTTTCTTCCCCAGCGGAGTCGCCATTATGTTGGGGTTCCTATGTTTTGGCAGATTTGGCAATACCAAAAGATAAGACAACATCAAACCACTTTGGGATCCTAGGATCTATCCCTCCTTTATCCGGAGAGGGATCTCTCCATAAATACAAAGAATGATATATCTTTAAAGTTCAAGGTTTGAAGTATTAGGCTAGGTATGAAGCACAAAGGGGTTTTTAAATTGGTTTGGTCGTTGGGTTGGTCGAAGATCATTAACTGAGAAGGTTAAAGAAAGAAAGGAACAAAGTAGCAGGATGTTTTGGCAAAAGAGGATAGGTCAAGAAAGTGCTATCCATTGGGCTATGGAGTCATGAAAGGGGATTACTTGCATACAACTAACCAAGGCTTTCCATAGGGAAATTCATCTATACTAAAGGATATTTTAGATAGATGGTGGAATGGGACATTAAGGAGTGAAGATGAAAGAAGGAAAGAAACCCAATTATAGTTTGGAGATCAGGTTAGATGTCATTTAAATCCATACATGCTTTGACATAATCAAAGGAAACTCTCAATGAAGGCACAAAGGGTAGCTTAAGATCAGGTTAGAGGTCATCTAACTCCAGGCCTGCTTTCAACATACTCCAAGGAAAAAACAGAGTTAAGATTTAACACAGAAATACGCCTAAGATCAGAGAAGGGCTTTTAACCTTCAATGCTTTTGACACTAGCTCAAGGGATCTTAGAAATTCCAATTTGTTGGAAAAGGACCCCAGTGGAAAAGGCTTACACTAAATCCCCGGTATCCCAATTCTTCCAGCTTAAACCCAACAAGAACATCTAAGCAACAAACTCCAAATTAATACTTCAGTAAGCATGGGCTAGGCCAACATCTTTAACTAGTTAAATTTCATGAATTTTTTTTTAGATTCACTATTAGCAGAAAACATCAAAGATAAGAAGAGCAGTGGGCATTAAGGTACCATGCGAGGGTATATCCTAAGCCAGATTTAATGATTCTTTTTAGAGAATAAATGTAAAGTGTGATTAAAATGAAATAAGACAATTGCAGTAAGAGAAACATCACCCGTAATACAGACCAAGATCCTGTGAAATTTGTTTGATTAATTGATGTGAAAAACCAGTCACATACTTTGAGCTTAATGGCTGAATATAATCCAAACTTCTCCTCCGAGCCTACTAAATTACAAACTACTCAGCTACTTCCTCCCAACAACTATTCTAACAGTCGATTGAATCCCTACAACTAACAACAACAACAACCTTTAAAATATGTTCTTCAGGAGTTTTTATAGGAGAATGGATAAATGTAGTAGTGATGTGAATTAAATTGACTCATTAAGATAGAGTGGAGGTAGAAGGTCGAGCCCACTCTACTTATTGCTCTTCATCATTGTATGTACTCTATAGTATGGTCTGTGAGTCTTTGTCAGGTCAATATTGACCTCAAATGTTTCTTTGAAGTCCTTTCTGGATGTTTGGTACTTGGTGTAGCCTTCTGAAATAATTAACCGAGATAGAAATTCTGCGGGCCTCCATGCTTCATAACTGTGGTCCTGACAGTCTTTAAGAAGATTTTGTCAGTGTACTAACTGTTAAGGGCTCAAGGAGGCATGGGGAGTGCTGTAAGCAGGTGTCCTTTCTAGAGAAAATACTCTTTGCCAATGCTGAAACACTGATATGGCTTGTTAATGTGCTTCAGGCTTCATTAAGCCTCTTAATCATCTTCATGGTCTTCTTCTGCATCTTTATCCTTTAAACAATTAGGAGCCTAAATCCTCTAATATGTCTCTGCTGTTTCACTTTGCTGCTGCTACGACAGTCTCTCTGTGCTCTAAATCACAGCGTCTGTGATCATGGAGACAGAGTGAATTCCTCACTCTATAAACCCTGCACAATGCAATAAAACTGTTATAAAAATCCAGGGGAGCGAAGGAGAATTTGATGTGGAGGCCTGCATGATGGTGGCGGAATGGTGAATGTAGGTGAAAACGGGCGAAAAATCACTGCAGAATGGTGAAGGGATGATCTGCTGGAGGCTCGGCGCAAAACAGGTCGCAGACTGTCTGATTAGATGGGCAGACAATGATCAAGACTTGAGATTTACTGTAGAGGAAGGTCAAAAGATTTGAACGGAAGAAAATAGATTTTAGTGTAAAACGCTACAGTCTAAGGTTTTGGGTGAATACACAGAAAAAAGGATTAAAACGTATAAAAGAGGGGCCATTAGGTAGTGGTACCCGGCGGGCGGAGGGCGATTGATTGAGGGTCGTTGGATCGCAGGAGGCGATCAACGGTGGTGATTGTCGGATGAACTCTTTGGAAGGCCAAATGAAGAAGATATATGGTGGAGACGCGATGCGATACAGGCCGTAGATCTGATCAAATGGAGGGCTAAGATCGATGACGGAGTTTTCCGAAACAAAGGGGAGGAAGGTGGTTTTAGGAAGAAAACCACTGGTGTCACACTACAAAAGAACAGTTTTAAAATTTTTCCCAAAAAACACGATATATGTTGGTGAGTGATGCATGGCAAAAAAAACCGCCTTCATTACATGATTTTGAAACGTTAAAGCCCGCACATGAGATTCATGCGATATGCTTTCTGACTATTGGATGTGGAGCGAAAATATCGGATGGCGGAGGAGCGAGCACGACATGGGAAACTGCACTGGCAGTTAGGTGGTGAAAAGTCAAATGCGGGTTTGATCTCAGTCGTCGGATCTATAGGATGGACGGTCAGGATTAAAAGGAGGAGCGGGAAGGCCAAGGGGTATGTGAACGAGCGGAAAAAATGATGGTCATCGGATCTGAGGGAACGAACAACGGGGATCAAATCGCAACAGAGGGATGGCAGGGGGACAAAGCTTTGAGATTGAACTTGTGATTACACCAGGGTCGTTGGATCGGCAGGATGATCAACGGTGGATATTTGACCCGAGGGGGAAAGACGGGGGACGAATGGGTAGAGTGAGGAGTAATCTGGACCGTTGGATCATGCGAGATGGACAATTCAGATCAAATCGGGACTCACCAATCGGTGGAGGTCAAATGCAATTGGATTGGGCCTTGCGACGGTACGATTATGCGATAGCCGTTGGATCAGAATGATAGATCAAAGGTTACAATTGGATCGGAAAATCTCAATCAAGGAAGACAGAGGGTGGTGGTTTAAAATCTTCCGATGCACGATTATGCGATTACGTGCCAGTCGTCGGATCTAGCGGGAAGATCAACGACTCATATTCAGTTGGAGGGATAACGAAACGATGCAAAGGGAACGGGGTGAAACTAGTGCTGGCCATTAGATCTATACAAATCGACAGCTGATATTGCAGTGCGGGCCTTTATAACAAAAGGCCATCACATCGGGGATTTTCATTTAACAAAGGAAAGCACTCATTCAAACTTCTGATTGTGATAAGCACCTCAGGGCCTTAGCGCTTGGTTTTAGCACCGTGTCGCATGGTGGGGAAGTGGTTAGGGACTAGCCGGAAGGGTCTTAAGCCTTAATGAAAAATAAGCATTTTAAGCCAAAAAGAGGGATTTCAAGGCTTTAAAAGGGGTTTTGGTAGAGGGGAAAAAGGGATTTTTGGACCAAACAAATTATATTTGTAAGGTTTAAAGGGGATTTGGGATGATTCAGAGGGTTAATGAGGGATTTTGGTGGTAATTTTACAGGGGAAAAAGGCGATGAAAACAGAGGCTCAATGGGAATGAAAATAAGTGGAAATGGAGGTCTTCTAAGCATTTTCTTCCACAAACAAAGAGGCTTTTTAACTGGAAACAACAGTGAGGATTCTTCAAAGGGAAAAAGACACAGGAGGCTTCAAGAATTATATGTTTTTAGAGGAAATGCATTTCTTGAAGGCTCAAAAACATTTTAGCCACCTGTTTTCTTGTCAAAAATTTCATAGGTGGCTAACAGGAACAATTTTCCCAAGAAATAAAGACTTCTAAAGGAAAATTCAATACTGGTCAAGCAGCAGGTTCTCAAATGCCAGAGCCTTCCCAAAGGATAGTTCAGACTGTCAACCCTTTACAAACAATCCCAGCAACACAGAGAAGAGAAATTATTCCATCCCACTCCACACATCAAATCATTTTGCAAATAGAAGACATTCCATCATTGGATATCTTCTACAGTCCTAGCCATAAAGATGTGGTCAAAAGAAATAAAATAAGAAATACTGATGAAACAACTCTTAAATCTACAGATGAATCAGTTGACATCCTCTGGAAATATTCATCAGAGGATCCCACTGAAAATTTGACTAAACTGATACAATATGCAGGAGCTTATGCTACAGCTACTGTAGATAAGGCAAGTGAAATCAAAGCACTTTTGAAGCAGAGGGAATCCAGGATACAGGAATTGGAACACATGTTAGATACAAAGAAAGTTAAGTCTACAGAATAGATCAGAGAAAATTTAGAACAGTTCCATAAAGATTTTGAAAAACTTAAATTGGAACATCATACAGAACTTAAAGATAAACAAATACAGCTGGAGAGAACCATGGCAGAATTATGGAATCAATCATAGTCAGAAAATCTCATTCAAGAAGCACTTGAGATAAATACAATGATTAAAGAGAAACAAAAGGAATTTTTTTCATCAAGTTGCTATGATTGATTCTTACTGTGATTCCAATAAAATAATGATTCAGCAAATTGCCATTCAAAAACTTGAATGTGAGAAACTTCAAAAAAAAATTGAAGAACATATTCAATGGAAAGATTCAGATATGGGAAAACAAGCTAATATGCCTCAAATAGATAAGCTTCATGAAGAATTATTATTTACAGAATGGAAAACATAGATTTCTCGAGTAGAAAAAGTAGAGATTAAGACATTCAGCAAATCAAATGAGGTCATACAACTTTTATGTGACTAATTGTTCAAAGTAGGACTTATTGAAGAAAACATGTCCGATGTGTTTTCATTGACAAAAGAAACAGAATTGAAATGGACACAGAGAGCAGAAAAATAGGAAGAAGTAATCAGAAAAGTTAATAAGTTTGGTCAAGAAAATTCTTGGAATTTTCTGATCAAACCTTACCATCAGCAACAGACTCTTCTACTTCTCACAGAATCAGGCAAAAAGTCTCAGTCAACAATTTCAAATTCCATCTTCAAGAATCAAATCCGGTCACGAATATCTCAGCCACCTCATCTCTAGACAATGCTAGGTATCTGCAAATTATGTGACCATACTCCCCAAAATATGTTAAAGCCTTAAAATTAGGATTTTTAGTTTTTAATTCCTAGATTATTGTTCAAGTTAGAGGAAGGTTGTTTGGAAACTCCTCTACATTTTTGTAAAATATTTAATTTTGTTTGTAGTTAGTTTTAGCATTTAAACCCTCCTCATGCATTTAGAGAGGGGTCTAGAATTTTATTAAGAACATTTGCAAAGAATTCTTAATTGTAATTAAGTTTGTGGATGCCTTGACGAAATATTGGAACACGGTTATATTCAGTTATAAACATCATTTTGTTGATCAATCCCTGGTGCAATTTTGTATTCTTTTAACAACTATTTCATTGAAGGATTGGATATGACCTACTATCACTGATCTGATAGACAGAGTAATACGTAACTGGTACTAATATCATGTATGTTATTTCTGTTTCTGAAAATTAGTGATGAACACAGCTTTCATGAATCATGTATGAAATTAATTGTTTATGTTTGAAATATCTGTTGCGCTAATGTACAGTATAAAGACAGAAATTAGTTATTTTATATATGGTCATCAGACAATGCAATATATGTTTCATTTTCTTTTGATTAATTAATTTTTCGAGAGAATCATATTACATGGTAATAATTCTATTAAATCTGAATTGATTTCATGACAAATTCAATACAAATCTTTCTAGATCGCATTGAGAAATTATATCCCAGGTTAGATTAAATTTAATTGAAAGTATTGCATTTAGAGTTAAATTTGTGTTAGTTTGTAGTAATTCATCATTTCAAAATGTTTTGGTAGAGACCCAACAAGTTATCATCCAAAAACCAAAACTGGGAAACGGATCCCATCACACCCTGTCAGAGCCACTACCCCAAATGGAAAAGGAGCTGCTTTAAGGTCCGGACCGGGTGGTTATCCCCCTTTGTTGTTGCCACGGATTTCTAAGGCCTCAACAGGTCATGAGGAGTAATTTTCATGATTTCACCATGTGATACATATACATTTTCACAAATTCATGAAATTCAATGTCGAAGTCATTGCCATTTTAAAGAATAGTGTTGAACATAGAGCACCACAGAGTTGTTGTGAAACATCTTCCCAACAGTCACCCAATGTTGAGACGATTCAATTTCATTTTTTGTAGGTAGGGTCATGTCACTAAACTCTTCAAGTTGATTTATTCATTAGTTCAAGACTTGATAAGCTTAGATTAATCTTCTTCAAAGGTCATTGCGCAACCCATGTTTCAATGCCCACTACTACATAAAAAAACCATTTTGGACACCCTTTTGTAGAACCATTTCCGGGAACATGGAGGTGAATTTTCGGAAAATAAAAGAGGTTTTTATTAAGTACAGGAAAAATAACAATAACCTCTTCCTATTTTTTCACATATGTCATAGATTTGGACCTTTGAATACATATTCAAGGCTTATTTTTCAGAATTTCAAATTTATTTTTTAAGTGATAATTTTGCAGAGAAAGTATTACAAGACGGGGAATAATTTAGAGAAATTGAGAGAGGTTTACGTTCACAACAGGTTCATATATAATAATTTCCTTCATATTTTACACAGGTGTTATATTTTGGGAGGTTTAGGTGTTCCTTCGAGGCCGATGTTCATTATTTTTTTTAGTGGTAGAATTATGAATTTGTTTTGCAATTCGGTCTTTTGAGAAAGTTGTGAGTATTTTTTTTTTGGCATGTTGAGATGGTTTTGTGTGTTTTAAGGGGCCTACAGTACTATTTTTTTTTTCATGACGTTTTATGACCTGAAGGAGGTAGGGTGAATATTTGAAATTTAGCTATGCAGACTCTACGTAGCCGCTGCACAGCTAACGCATATAGGTTTTTACAAGCTCTTGGAGAATGAAAACTCTTAGGGACTAAGTGGAATGATGCGTAGTATAATTAGGACCTAGTTTAGAGTGCTATTTAGTGGCCAAGTGTCCAATTTCGAGACAAACATGATTGGGCAGCGTGCTAGCCAGCTACTACCCACTCAATGCACAACAATCCAAATTCACTGCCAACCTTTTTACTTTTTTATGTTGTTTTTTCCTATGTAATGGATATGGTTCGAAGAGTTGGAAAATTTCTAGGATATTTCATTTTTAAAGATAGTGATAATGATCATTAATTTAATTTTTTTATATTTTAAGAAAAATTACAGTAAACAACACTGAGTTGCTTCTCTTTTTCTTGGATCGAGGATACACTGCATCCATCCACTTTTTTATCTCTTATGTCTGTTGTATAAAATGAAAAACGACATGTAAATAAGGTTGGATATCATTGGCATCGAGCTTCATTATATGTTATAGTTTATGATTCGATCTGAATGAATTAAAGAATTTAATGCACAATTTTTCCTAGTAATGATTTCAAAGGATATTGTGGTATGACATGTTGGACTTGTAATTTCCATGTGTATTTATTGTTAAAATTCTTCCTTAAAATTGGAGTTAGAAATAAAAAATCCTAGAAGTCAATTAAATTTTCTCTAGTGTTTACTTGTTTTTGTTGTTTCAGTTGCAAATGGAGCATCTTAACTCTTCATTCCACATATGTTTCTCTTAAATATTTTTTTATAAGTTTATGTGGAATCAGTTTCTTGATGTTTTCCCTATGTTTGAAGGAATTATTTGTCATTTTTCCCGCTATAGTACAATACTCTCTATTTGTTCCAAGATGTGTATCAGTCACAACCCTTTGAAATGACCAGGTACATGAATAGATATTAGAAACTAAAAATTGTGTTCACATATACCATATCTGATGATTTCCACCAATCCCAGCAAGACATTCTAAAAATCCCTCAGATATGATCTCTGTAAAAATTTGTGTTTCAAAGTTTGTTACCTTTAAGTTTTTCGAGTGAGGGAGCTCCATCCCGTTGGAGACACCAGACTCTCAACCCAAAGAGGTTTGCACTTACCTATGGGATTTATATCCTCAGCCTTGAGAAATTTACGAAGTGCTAACATATTGGCACTATTTCCGGGGAGAAAAAGTTTTCATCTTCCCCGGGAAAGATATTCAAAGTTTTATATTTCGTTTTTTATGGTCGAAAACATTCATACATATGAAGGTTGAACCATTCACCTGGTGGCTCCGATTTCAAAATATCTAGAAGATCATTAATTCACTTGCTGACTCCACTAGAAAATTTCAAATCAGTTTTAGAGAAGAGCATGTTTTTTCAGCATAAGGATGAAAGAACATCGTGTGAGATTCAGGTACTTCAACCTGAATTTTTTGCGGGATGTCATTTTCTGTTTTATCAATTGCTTGAGGTCCTTTTCTAAAAATGTCAAAATAATTTTATTCTATTTTTTGAATTTGAATGTAGACTACAAATATGCACATGAATCCCCTTTTGTCAATGTATATCATTCTCTTGAAGCTACAAATGCATTTCCTTTTTGTATTGGTTGTCTTGAAAAAAGATACAAATGATAATTACAGTCTAACTGGTATAACTACATTTGAGACCTCAGTCATGGTTGCTACCCAGTATGCCCCATTAAATATGCCAGCCCCTTCACATGAGTTAACATAGAATTATGGTAAGAGCCTACCTCAATTTGATGGTATAGGTAATATTACAACAAGGAAGCATGTATACAAAATAATTGACTTCATTGAACTTGAGGAAGTAGATCATGAAGATGTCAAAGTAAGTTTGTTTGATCAAAATTTTTCGGGAGAAGATAGGGACTAGTATAGAAGTTTGGAAACTGGAAGTATTTATTCTTTCCAATAGTTTGAAAATGTTTTCATTGGAATATGGGAGGTCAAAGTGAACCCTTTTCAGATTATGGATGAGTATTGGAATATAAAGAGGCAACCTCGTGAGATTGTCCAATATTTCTCAACCAGATTCAATAGTGTATATGATTCCATGCCTATTGATGTAAATCCTCCCCCATGATTGGATATGCTACATTATCCGGATGGTTTTGATGTTGATCTTACCTATTTTCTTAGGGAGAGGAATGCTGTGACTTTGGAGGACATGTAGAAAAGCATTGTTGATGTGGAAGAAATTAAAAAAAAAAAATCCAAAATGGAAGTTTAAAGAAGCGAAATGGTTAAGGAATAGCTTTCTCCATTTTCAGATCTTAAGCTAGATACATTGATGAAAGCCATGGAAAGGTTGATGGACACATTCACTATAAAAAATAAAACTGTTGTTAGATGGCAGCAAAGAAGACCTCCTCCCCAAGGAGATTTGGTAGAGGAAGGACAGTTTGTTGATTTATGGGAACATAAGTAAGAAAATGGTTGTTTTATTTATTTATTTGAAAATGGTCATGAAGAGCAATCAGTGGCATGTTCTCAGCAAGAGGATTTTCAATTTCAGTAATTTGAGGAAACCAATCTGACTAAACGTGACAACAATGAAGAATATGATGAAAGTAAAGAATCATGTGAACAATTTTATAGTTTTGAAGATAAAGAAAACAATGAATTTTTTGATGATAACTCTCTACCTTTATGTTATGCTACATTTCAATTTCTAAGAGAAAATTATGATATCTCTAAGAAAGCAAAAGAGAAAGTTGAAGCTAGCATAGCTTGGAAACAACCTTCCAATATAGTTGAGGACTTTTTTTATTATTAGATTGATGACTCCTTCATCCAAATATTGCAGCAGCCATGTCCATCTTCTCATGATCAAGAGTATGAGAACTCTTTCAAACAACAGAAGGAAATAGACATTCCATTGTTCTTTTTATCTTCTATGTCAGTGATTGAGGAAAAACAAATTTCAAATTCTTCTGAAAATTATTATTTTCAGCAGTATGAGAATGCAGCCGAAGACAATGGGATTAAAAATGTATGTGACATAAAATTTCATCTTACTGTGCGAGTTGTGGAAGAGTTCATTGAAGGTAATATTTTTCAAATATCTGATGCATGGGAAATTTTAAGGATGGAAATTTATCTTAAAGATTAGAAACCTCGATGAATCTTACTAATCCATAATAAGAAAACTATAAAATTCTTGGTGATATTTTAGTAAAAATATTCAAACATCTATTGATTTGGTATGGTCTCTAAAATTTTTTGGCAATCTTTAAGGTAAAATCATTTTTTCTTAAAAATTTTGGAAAATCATTTTTAGAAAAAAATGGGAATTAGCGAATATTTTTTTGGGAAAAAACATGGAAAATTATCCCATCTGTGAATATTAGCCCCTAAAATTTTCCCTGATATGATGAATCCGTTGCTCTAGAAACTCTCAATTCATATTCTCATGAAGGATTACTCATGAATCCATTTTCTCAAGGAGGTAGGCATGTAGCTTCATATTTTGAGGATACTAGGCTTCAATTTGACCATCATTAGTTGTAGGAAAGTAGTGAAAAATAGGAGGTTGTTTTAGAGCCTCTTGAACATGAAGATCATCCTCTAGGATTAAAAAAAATGAAGATTCCACTGAAGTAGAGCAGTCATAAAAAGAGGTGATTTTTCAGGATTTTCAAGATACTTTAGCTGCTCTATTTCAACCATCAAGGAAAATGGTTGTTCTTATATTTTTAGATTGTAGTAAATAGTTTCAGTGGAAGTTTTGGTTTCCAATTTTATATTTTTTCTACCTGTTCAAAGGAACTATGAGGATCACTTATTCAAGTAACCATATGCTTCACTAGATACATTCGAAAGAGGTGATTACATAGTGTACATCTTTTAGTTGATGCAAGATTCCATTCTATATACTATGTTACTTTCAATGTTGTAAGTGTGGGTGGTTGGCACTGAGATTTGAAGCCCGAGGTGAAGGCCATAAGGTCTCCATGATTTGCTACCATAAGTAAGTAATTAAGTTAGTTAGTCAATCAATAGTAAATTTTCCAATCTATTAGTCATACTTCTATTTTTTAGTTTCTTCTTGACTATGTTTCCCAATGGACATGCTACTAGTCTGTGTTGTTGTTCTTGGCACCTCGCTAGGAGGCTGCCATCCCAAATGGAGCCAATGTTAGTATCAATATTTTGGTGTGTTTTGAATCAGTGTTTCAAATTCATGTAGTTTACAGTATTTTATGACACTCAAATTTAAGATGTTGTTACTATCCTAAGTTTGAGTGTCATGTGTCTATAACATCATCATGTGTCTGGTCATTCAATGTTTGTATTCGAGTTGCTAATAGCATTCAGTCATGCAAAGTAATTTTCATAAGTTCACCATGTGATACATATAAACTCACAGAAATTAATGAAATTCAATGTCGAAGTTAATGTCTATTTAAATAATAGTGTTTCAAAATAGAGTGCTACAAAGTTGTTGTGCACCATTTTCTCGACATTCACCCTGCCTTGACACAATTCAATTTTTGTTTTTGGAGGTCAGGTAGTGTCATTAAACTCTTCATGTTTCTTTATTCCTCAATTGAATACTTGATAAGGTGCAATTAATCTCCATCAAAGTTCATTGTGCAAACCCTGTTTTGTTGCCCACTGCTTCTAAAAGAACTGGTTTTAGTCATCCTTTTGCAGAATAGTTTACGACCAGATGGGGTTGAATTTTGGGAAACTAAAAGATTTTTTTCTCAAATACAGGAAAAAAAAACAGTAACCTCTTCTAGTTTCTGTACAGGTATCATGGATTTGGAACTTAGAATACATCTTCAAGGCTTCTTTTTCAGACTGTCAAATTTCCCATTTTTGAGATGATTTTGAAGACCAATTTATCACAAGGTGAGGAAGATTTTAGAGAAAATGAGAGAGGTTTAGGTTCACAACATATTTATCTAAAATAATATCCTTATTATTTTACACAAGTATTATATTTTTAAAGGTACAAGTGTTCATTCAAGGCATATTTTCAAAGTTGTTTTTAGTGACAGAATTATGCATTTGTTTTGGAACTCGGTTTTTGGTGAAGGTTGTGAGTAGTTTTGTTGGCATGTTGAGATGATTTTGGGTGTGATAAGGGGCCTAAAATAATGTCTTTTTGTTTCATGAAGTCTTATGGCCTGAAGGAGGTGGGGTGCATATTCGAAATAAAGCTACGCAGCCGTTGCGCAACTACTGCCCACAGGTTGTTACAAGCTCTTGGAGAATGTCAGCTGTCAGTGACAGAGTGGAATGATGTGTAGTGGATTTGGGACCTAATTCTAACTGCTATTCAATGGAAAAGAGTCAGCTTTGGAGAGAAAAATTATTGTGCAGCATGCTACGCATTCAATGCACATGAGTATCAGTTCATTGCCATCCTTTTTACTTTTTCTATTTTTTGCTATGTGATGGATATGGTTTGAAGTTTTCGAAAATTTCTAAGATATTTAATTTTTAAATATATTGATAATGATCATTAGTTTTTTTTATATTTTAATAAAAATTACCTTAAATAACAATAAGTTGCTTCTTTTTTTCTTGGATCAATCCACTTCATGGATCGAGGATGAACTGCATCCACCCACTTTTTGATCTCTTATGTATGTCTATATAAGATGGAAAACATAGTGTAAATAAGGTTCGATATAATTGGCATCGGGCTTCATTGTATGGTGTAGTTTGTGATTTGATCTTAATGAAGTAAAGAATTTAATGCATACTTTGTCTGAGTAATCATTGCAAAGGATAATATAGTATGACATGTTGGAATTTTCGTTTCTTGTGTGTATTTATTGTTAAAATTATTCCTTAAAATTGGAGTTAGAAATTAGTAATCCTCGAACAGAATTAAATTTTCTCTAGTTTTTACTGTGTTTCTCTTGTTTCAGTTTCAAATGGAGCATGTTGACTCCTCATTCCACATATGTTTCTCTTCAGTATTTTTTCATAAGTTTATGTTGAATTAGTTTCTTTATATTTTCCCTATATATTTAAAGGAATGTTTTTTCAGTTCCAAGATGTGTATTAGTAGCTTCCCTTTGTACTGACTGAGTGCATGCATAGATATTAGAAGCTAAAAATTGTGATCACATACACCATATCTCATAATTTCCACCAAAAACAGCAAGAAATTTTAAAAAACCCTCAGATATGGTCTCAATAAAAATTTGTGTTTCAAAGTCTCTTACCTTTAAGTTTTTCGAGTGAGGGAGCACCCTCAGATTAGATAAGAATGTTCTCTCAACCCAAAGAGGTTTGTGGGCACCTCTTGTATTTCTCTCCTTAGCTTGGAGAAATTTACGGAATGATAACACGCTAATGTGGACATACAATTCAACTCAAATTCAGAACCTCTAACGAAATGATGAACTCTCTTATGGTACATGCAACCAACTTCACTAACAAAGACTCTGGATGCACTTCTTTATTCAAGCCACACTTATTCACCAATTCAAGATTAACATAAATATAATTAGATCGAGGGTCAATCAAAATAGAAACAAATTGATCACAAATTTTACCTTCCATCTCGATAATAAATGCTTGGTGATCATCTTTCCTATTATCCAACACTTCATAGATCCTAAGAGTACTTTATCCAACATCTCCCACTATTTGTGCCTCCTGCATAGTGTATATCTATGGTATACCACCCTCATGTTGTGGACAATGTCTGCTACGATGATTTTTTCCACAAGTCCAACACTATATAGGATTATGATATTCATCCTTATCTGCTCCTCAAATCAAAGTCCCTGTCCTCTATCAGATGTATTGAAATTCTTAGGTGGTGAAACATTCTTTTTTTAACTGTATCTTGAGGTCTCCCCACTTCTTGTCCCATTTTTCATTATTATTATCATTATCTTTCGAGTTCTATCATATCTATGCTTTGATTACTCATATCAATGCTTTAGATTTTGAATGGCCTCCTTTAATGATTTGTGCTCATAAAACTCAATCCTATATTTAAATTATATTGGAAACCAACTAATGAATCTCTAAATCTTGGCATTCTCCTCCTTGAGGTAAGGCATGTACCTCAAAAACTCTAGAAATATGCTTGTGTGTACTTCTCATCAGTCATAGATCCCATATTTTTCTCATTATACTCTTTTGACCTATCATCATACTATTTCTCTGATAGATACTTCTTCTATAATAGCCTCTTGAACTCACTCCAAGCTAGTTCCTCCTTATAAATATCCCTGACATTCTTCACATCTTACCACCAGATATTTTCTTTACCTTTGACGCTAAATGTAGCTATTTTCGCTTTCATGTTTTTTGAGTAATTATGAAACCTAAATAACTTCCTAATACCAAGAAATCATGCTTCTGAATCATATGATTTCTTCATTTCCCCATCAAATGTAGGTGGATTTTATTTATTAAACTCATCCAGAAAATATCCACTATCCCTCCTCCTGTAAGGATGATAATGATGATGATCATAGTGCCTGTCAGAACCATAGCTAGAATAGTACATGTGACTGTCACCTCTCCTATCTAAAGTGTCCAAGAACATGCGATCCATAGCTAACCTGTGACCAATAGGATACCTGCTACAATATGCCCCATTAGTCCTATCCTCCAATACATCACTGATCCAAAGTGGTCCTTGTCACTACAACTCTGACAAACACTGAAGGATTACTGCATTAACCTATGCATGCTTTTCATGTGCCTATTTGATTCTATCATTATCTACTTTACAACTCCTTATTTATTCCTTCAAACTTCTCAATGTGTTTTCTAACTCAGAATATTTCTCAACACCATTCTACTCATCTGATTTATACGGAGAATATTTGTAGTCTACCATATTGCTATTCATCTTTGATTTATTCATGCAAGACATCTCATGTGAGCTAAAAAAAATCACAATAAACCAACGTACCTTAACATAATTCAGGGAGGATATCTCATCTTCAAGATCAACCAATGAGAGTAGTTCATGTATATACATATTCATAACAAAATATAGATGTATAACACCTGAGTATATCAACACATCAACACCATTCTAGGTAGAGTCTAGTAATTAATGCATGACCACATCAACCACAGATACCATGACCTCACACATGACAATAAAAACCATACAAATGTACACTAACAACATGTAACAACTTTACATGTATAAACAACACGTAATCAGTCATACACTCATGAGAACACATTTCAAAACAACACCATGAACTCTATCATGGTGACATCATTGCCACCATGACCAACACCATGAAGATGCAAGCAGTACATAGACAACAAGTATGAGAAATAAATGTGAAACCAACAAAAATTCATGATTAACACACCTCCCATACAGTCCAAGGGATGAAACATGCTCTAATACCACTCTATAACACCATCATCCCACATTTACCCAACTAACTGGCTAATGAAGGTAAATATGTGACGAGAGGCCACTATAATGGGATTCAACCTCCTAGGTGACCTTAAGTAAGTGAAATTGATGGAAACAAAAGATGCATACCTTCAAATTTAGCGAAAAAACTCCCAAGAGCCATCCCAACCACTCAGGAAACCAACCCTTGGGTCCCACTGAGTCCTTAGACCATTAAACCCCCATATGATCACTTGATATGGAAAACAATGCATATGGGAGGCTATGGATGCTTGCATAGCATGGGCATGCATGCATCCAAGGAATTTTTCCCTTATAAATGTTCCAGCATCCCTCGTATTTTAGCCAATTTTTCAGGCCCAGATCCCAAGTCACTTCCCAGAACACCATGACACGTTCATAAATGAAATGTAACAATGGAATAATAAATCAAAATCAAACACTTGAACAAGGACTTGACTAGACCCCTACTAACCATGACAGTAATTTCATGAGATGTGTCACAAATATGTAATATACCAAGTTTAAATAACAAATCTCAGCATAGGGGTCTTGTTGAGGAGTTAAATCCCCTCTGCGGACAGAGGCGATCCCTACTAGCCCAGCAGGGGTCTAGCAACAAACAAATGATATCCAAGAGAGCGAAACAAACAACATTCACTCAACAAAGCAAGCAACCAAATCTCCAACTCGACCCAAAGTCCCTCAAAGAAAAGAAAGACTCGAAAACTTCCAATGGACCGTGTGATCTAGGTCCAAAGCAAGGGCAAACGAATTCCGAATGAAGGAATGAACAATCACTCAAAAGACGCAGCAAAACAATCAAAGACTGTTAAAAGAGCGTGGAGAACCAATCAACAAAGTGATTATGATAACCAAGACACCAAAATTCATGAGGGCCTTATCTCGATACACCAAGCCACCAGATGCCCTAGGGCTCAAATCGTGAAATCACAGAGACAAGGCAATAAGCGTTTACATGCCGATCAATAAGCAAAACCACAATACCTTAAAGTTCTTCAATAAAAATTAAAAAACAAGCTACTCTGAAAGCAGACCAATACAAGCTAAGCAAACCAAGAAGCTAAAATAATGAAAGAATCCAACCCAGAAGGTTCATCAAGCAAGGAAAACGATCAAGGCGAACTGACATAAACGAGACAAGGAAAACCGGACGATCCCCAGTGGAGTCGCCAATTTGTTGAGGAGGTAAATCCCCTCTGCGGACAGAGGCGATCCCTACTAGCCCAGCAGGGGTCTAGCAACAAAAAAACAATGCTATGACGCAAGCTCCTAATTACGAATGAAAAGACTTGGGATAGAAGCCTACCCCGGATTCCAACGCTATGATACGAAGAAGAAGTGTCCCCGATCCTTCGGCCACAGCGGATCACAATCCTTCCACGATCTCGCGGGGATGGGCTCACACACATAGAAGAAACGAACAGATACGAAGCATAGGAACCGGCATACGTAACTAAACATCGGTCGAGAAAGGATATTACTCATATTGACATGATGGAAAACAGAGTGGAACCATAATCGTAATCATCTATTAAATAACAAACGAAGAGAGATTACAACCAAGTTCTGACGTCGTGGTCTGCTTCGGATGGGTCTCCAGTCATTCACGTCTCGCAAATCTCGCTAGGGAAAGGGAAAACCTCTCCAGAGTCTCTCGACAATAGTCTCCTTACTTGAGTCGGCCTTAAGGGAAAAAGAGGGCTCTTTACAACACAAAGGCTCTTGGGAATATGGAGATTCAAAGCTTCGGCACTTCAAGACCTTCGACCCCTTGACCCCTTCATCAATGGATGAAGGCTATATTTTATAGAGGAGAGGAGGAGTTTGGGATCCCTACAATAGTGGAAGGGAGGCCTTGTCCCTTGGGAGGTTCCCCATAAGGTGGAAACAAGAGGCCAAAGGAGGAAGTTCATGGTTATTCAGTCGAAACCACTCATCATGACTCATCCAAGAAGTTGTTGTAATCGAAACGTCGTCTCTTTTTTAAAAAACTTTCCATAAACGAGTGGCACGGGTGCAACAACGGGACGGAGAGCGCCGGTGGCGCGGGCTCGGTGTGTTCTCCCCATTGGCGCGGGTACATAACGGGCTACCTGGCGCGATCAAAAACAAGTGCGAAAGGGTCTGCTCGGGAAATGATCAACAGAAGGAATGTTGTCCTCATGGAAAGGGATGCAATGATGGTATTTGCAAGGCATGACACTGCTTATTGGTCACATAATGGGTCCTCCATTGTGCAGGACGGGGAATGGTAGGGACGGTGACAAATTACTGTGTAACAGGTCTCATACTTTTATAAGAATTTCGAAGAATAATTTTTTCCTCATCACGTTAACTGCCTTACCACCTAACTAGGAATAGATATATTATTCATTCATTTACAAATCAAAACATAATGAGAGCCATACATCATCACCATCATAAAACACATTCATAAGAAGCATATAAACAACAAAAATTCCAATCATATAAAAACCATATAAGCCACATAATAAGAAGCATATTTACCCATCGATAAAAGAGCAAAAGAGCTCTTATTTCCATATGAAAAATGAAACCATGTTTGGGACTTCCACTTTCCACCCGAACATTGACATACCTGAGCCAAATCTCTCTTCATCTAATCACCCTTGTGCCATATTCCAAGCATGAATGTGGAATCTCATAAAACTTATAAATCAAAACGAAACCAGGGCTTCCATAGGCCAAATGACCTCAACCCTCAACCAGTGATTCCACCACATGGTCAGACATCACCAGATTGGTCTCCAACCAAATTGTTGATGGCTCCAGAGTGTTTTTTTGCAACCAAAGCTCCTAAGACTAGTAGATCAACCCAGAGTTATCATTAGGTTTCTATATTTTTTCTCCAACCAAGGCTTCTAGGACTGGTAGCTCAACCCAAGCTGTTGCAAGGCTTCCAAAGTGCTTTTCCAACAAAGGATTCAAGGAAATAAAAACTCAACCCACAGCCAAAATAACATGAGAACCAACAAAAAAAGAAATGAAATGAGCCTACAACACCATGACTATCCAGGAAATGGAAAGACTAGGAAAATCCACTATCAATCTAGGAAATCCCCCATGCCAATGATAGATCATGACCAGGAAACCACATGCATATATCATGCATGCCAAAACTGGTGAGAAAAACATAAATGAAACTTGGTACCTGCAAACAGAATCCACTTTAGTTGTTGATCCTGATATCCTCTTACGCTTTCCTTCTCTTCCTTTTCCTTCTTGCTCCAAATATCCAAGTATGCCACACTCTCCAAGAGTTCTCCAAGAAACTCTAAGTATCAAAGAGTATGAGAGAGATAGAGAGAGAATAATGAGAGCTCCAAAATTGCACTAATCAAAAGCCATGAATTTATCTTCAGAAGCCTTTTTGTTAATTAGGCCTCTATTTTCTTCATTTTCCATTATTTTCCTTGATTTTCCTCCTCACATATAACCTATGACCTTTCAACTCCCTTTTCTCCTATTTTCCATTAATTTCATAAATAATTGTTAATAAATGCCATTTTTCCTTTCCAAATTCTTATCCATTTCCTTTTCCAATTTCCATAGCCATAATAAACCATATGAACACCCACACTAGGATTTTTTTCCCAACATTCATCTTGGAATACGTGTCCCATGACCCTGGTTATTATTTTTCCTTGATTAAATTTTATTACATGAAATTTTCACCAGGGTTATTATATATATATGATAAAGGTACCTAAACTTGTAGAATAACTGACAAAACTAGAATATCCATCCTAAAGACAACCAATCGAAGCCACATTCAAAGAAGGATGATGAGATGTCAAAGTAGTGAAAATAGAAAGTGGTGTGATTTCCATAACGAACCCAGTATAACAATAGAAAATGTTATTTGAAGTAGATATTATTGGCTAAACTAAAAGCCTTGAAGTAAAAATGTACCTTGAACTCTGATTCATAACTCGATAAACAAAATAAAATCATTGATCTATGACCCAATGCTACAAGCACAAATATACAACTAGAACATTTAATGGAGCCTAAGGAAGGTGAGCACGTCTTCCATTCATAGATATTTATGAATGGGACTCCTATAGATTTCATTGTTGATAACGGTAGCCAAATAAACTTGATACCTTAGAAGGTTCTCAAGATATTTAAATTTCCAACAACACCACAACCACCTCATTCCATACACCATTAGTTGGCTAAGCTAGGGATGGCACAATTACATAATTCAATAATGTTTTCTACCCTATGACTTTAAGATCTCCAATTGAAGTATCGTGTTATTTTTTTACACTTAAATTGTGATATGCTATTTTAAGAAAAAAATATATGTGGAAAATTCATGTTGTTTTAATGTTTAGGTGTCATAGTGTAATTGTTAGTTCGAGTGGTCAAATTTACATGGTACTAGAGGTAGTTTTCATTACCAAAGTTTCTCTAATATTAACGACGTAGTTCAAGAAGGAAATTTATCGTACCTTGATATATTCATGATTTAATTAAAAGGTGGATAAAAAATCACTAAAAACTTCATGACCTCTACATTGGGTCTCTCCACATATCAAAATTAGGTGGCAAAAATAGCAGAAGAATATAGTGATATCTCACTTCACCTATAGGGGTGCATTTGAATTTATAGGTTAAGCGTTAACTTGATTTGATACTTATTCGGCCTTTGATTAATGACATAGTATATATACATTCTCTTCTACAGAATGAGGAAATGAAACATAACATTAAATATCACATCCAAAAGGGCCACATTGAACTAAATTCTTTACCTTGGAAGAATCCAATTGTGTTTGTGGAAACGAAGGATAGGACTTGGAAATTATTTATTTATTACAAATATCTAAAAAAAGTCATAGTGATGAACCGATGTCCATTCCCCCAATCCGAACATATTATTGATCAACTCAAGGGTTAAAAGTTTTTTTAGTAATATTGATTTAAAGCCAAGCCACCACCAACTATAAATTCACCAAATTGATGTATGGAAACTCCCTTTTAATAAGAATGAATTTTTGAGTGGTGGGTCACGCCTTTCGAATTGAATAATTATTTGGAAATATTCATGTGCATTATGGAAGATATCTTGTTTTCATTGAAAATTTATTTTATGGTCATATATTTGGATTATATCTTCTTATTTAACAAAAATTCGGAGGAACATTTTCATCACATTCAACAAATCCTCATAATATTATAGTAGCATAACTCATATGCAAATATCGTGGAATGTTCATTCAACTCTATAGAATTTAAAATCTAGTATACATCATGGATGAATATGGTGTACACGTGGATCTAACCAAGATTTAAGTAATTTTAGATCAAATAGCCCCTACAACTGTACTAAATATCCATAGCTTCCTAGGTTTACAGACTTCTATCGTAACATATTACCTAGCCCTTAAGACAAGTTCTCGAGGTTGGGGCTAAAGCGAAATTTATTTGAGTTTAATCACAACCAAAATTGTTCAAGGATCCAAAATATCACCTCTCTTGGTGTTAGTACTCAGTATACTAAGTTTACAATACCAAATTCAGATTAAATAAGACCATTTTGATTATGTTGTTGGTTTATCCCATCCTTGGAATATATTCAGAAGTATATCACAATAATAAAAACACTAATGTGATTTATATTTAATCCACATATGAAAATATGACTTGCCCCATTCTATAGGCTTATTACTAAAGAATGGATTATGTTTTAGGGGAGGATATTATTTTCTACATTAATCGTAAGACCCTATAGTTCATTTAGATGCAAGAAACGTTACAAGATTAATACCATAAAAATTATTGCATGTAATTGTGTCAAATCTACCTAAAAATCAAGTATAATAAGGGAAACAAAATTTGCATTACATACCATGTTAACTAACCTTTGGTTATGGTGTTAATCATAATTTTGAACTATTACGGAAAAAAAACATCAAACATAGGATGGTAAATACAAATTGTATTGCATAAAATATCAGCTAACCTTTGGTTTTGGTGCTAATCACAATGGTCAACTATTATGGAAAAAATGCATTTGGACGGTCCCAATTATATGAAGAAAAAAACCCTAACTTTTTATGTTCCTTATCAAATACTAGGAAGAAGTAAACCAATATTATACTCTCATTTCGTGGATGAAGTTTTATGTTATCATGGCCATCAACTTGTTCCTTCAAGTGAGCTTGACAATCTAATTTGGGTAGTGGATTACATTGGGTGGAAATATGTGGAAAATATAATAGTAGTGTTTTAATATTGCTTCTACATATTGAAGTTGTATTGGAAATTAACATGTATATAATATCGTGCATTATTTATTCCATCACCAAACCTACCATCAACAATAAATGGTTGAACACTCGTTTTCCTATCCCAAAAATCCCTTGGATTCCATCTCCATGGACTACGTATTTGACGTACCTCAAACCAAGCATGGAGATAGATACTTATTTGTGGTTTCTCAATAATTCTCCAAGAGAACCATTTTGAGACCATACATGGCACAAATAAGGCGATTTCTAAGAATTCTTTTCATTATGATTAGTTTTAATTTGGGTTCCTAAGTATCATTATTATAGAAAAGGATAGTATCCCCCGAAGTAATTTTTAATGGAAAAACTCATGGTAGATAACGGACACTAAGTTTTCAAAATACATTTCCTTCCACCGCCAAAGCATTGGAAATCAAGATTTAGTCAATAATTTGATTGTGAATACATTGATAATTTACATCTAAAAACATCCATGCACATGGGATTATATACTTCCCTTTATATATATTTTTTTTCCATAACTCCTTTCAAGTTTTCTTATGGTTTTATCACTTGGAAAATATAATTAACATTGCTCTTCTAACTGCATCCACACAAGAAGAATCCCCCCATGATTAGAATGAGGCTAATAAAGAAACCAAGCTTTTTGAATGGATACAACACATCCAACAACAATGTTATGATATCTTTCATAAATCCAATGAGAAATACAAGTAGTGCCACAATCATGGTCATGTTCCACACAAATTTTAGGTGGGATAGAATTTATGGCTGTATTTTTAGAAAGAGTGCCTCTAAGACCTAATGATAAGTTATACCCACTTTAATTAAATCCTTACACCTTCACCACTGCAACAATTAATAATTATTTTGAATCAAGTATTCCTCCTTCCCTTGGTTTACACCTTGTCACTAATGTCAAGCTACTTTGAACATATTGGCCACATAGCGTAAACAGCTTAGAGGTGGTTGAAAACTTGGCCATTGAAAAAATGACAATGAACTAAATCATGGAACCAAAATGAAGCACACCAACCGATAGAACATCCAACTCATTTGAGCCATCAAAACAAGGCAACCCATTCACGACACCAAGTGGCTCACTAGTAGTCACATTCAACAAAAATTTCCCCATCTAGTGGAGGAACTCGAAAGAATGGTGACTATTGGTTCCTAATAGGGGATAACTAATATTGGTTGATATTGGTGGCCACCATCCTATTCCAGTAAAATATTATTGTTTAACATCTTAGTAGTCTTTCCCCTTCGGATGTAGCTCACTTCGAAAATCATCTCATGAAGTGTTATGTAAACTATGATATCCAAGGTTCAACACTTGTTGTGAATCCCATGTTCCATCCTTGGGGGCCGGGAAATTTCACTTAGAGGTTATAACGATAGTTCTTGCAATTCGTCCCATGTCAGGCTAATACAAGACTAGTCTAGTTTCTCACTCCTCGAGTTACAAAAAAATAAAATAAAAGTATCTTAGTAGTATTAGTATCACTTTTCATGTCTCAAACATTCAACATATTTTTTGGGTATTTTTGTTATGAAACCAGCTCCAAAAATAGAATAAAAGAGAGATAAACGCCTTAGAAATAATCCACTATGATGGGGAAACCTCCTTTACATTACATAAATGAACAATTATTTGATGATATAAATGACAAAACCTCATTTCTATATATAGGAGTCCATGGGGTCACAATATAATCCTAGCCGACCTAACAATAATAATGTAAGGGAACAATAATAACAATATCGGGGTTACAGGGTACAAAAATAACAATAATAGGGCTACACTAACAATAATAAGGGACTACACTAGTAATATAGGGACCTAAAATTCCCCTCTCCTTAAAAAAGTGTTGTTCTCAACGCTTGAGTAGCTCTGGATGATTTTGTATAAAATTCTCATCCTCCCATGTAGAATCTTCAGTGGGTAAGTTCTTCCATTTGATGAGATAGTATTAGATTGATCAATTTAGTAGCTATTGAGTTCTTGTTTCCGTGAGTGCTTCAGGTTCCAATATGATTTTTCCTTCCTCATCAAGTTCCAGGAATTTTATTTGAACTATAATTTTTTCACCTATAACCTTTCTTAAGCATGAAACATGGAAAATTGGATGCACTCGAGAAGAAGCAGGAAATGCTAATTTTTATGTCATAGTACCAATATTTTGCAACACATTGTAAGAACCATAGTACTTTGGTGATAATTTATTATCCTTCTTAGCTTGCATGACAGAAATTTTTTTGTATGGTTGTCGTCCTAAAAATACCCATTCTCCTACATAAAAAATTCTCTCGCTACGATGTTGATCTGCCTGTTGTTTTACTCGATTTTGTTCCAAATTTAGGTTACCTTTGAAGAGTTGTAGAACTTCTTATTCATGCTCGATGTGATCTTCAACTACTTGAACCTTATAATTTCCTCTTAAAGATGATGTGATGAATGGTAATGATATCCATAAAGTGCCATAAATGGTGTCATTTTTGCTGCAGTATGGAAGGAAGTGTTATACCACCATTCACCTAGAGGTAACCACCTGACCCATTATGTTTGTTTACCAGATACAAAAAAACGAAGATATCCTTCCAAAAATTTGTTCAATATCTCAATTTTCCCAATAGATTAAGGATGATAACATGAGCTATGAGCTAGTTGAGAACCCAAACAAGAAAATAAATCCATCCAAAAATTTCCAGTAGAAATGGGATCTCTATCACTTACAATAATATTTGCGTTTCCATGTAGATTTTGAATTGTTTCCATAAATGCAGTAGGAACTGTACTTGTTTCAAATGGATGAGATAATGCACAAAAATGTGCATATTTGGTATGTCTATCAACTACCACCATGATGACACTCTTTCCTTCAGTCTTAGATAAACCTGTGATTAAATCCATTGAAATATCCTCCCAACGTTGAATTGGAATGGATAAAATTTGTAAAATACCTAGGGTCTTAATTGTCTCAACTTTATTTTTCTGGAAAACCAAACATTTTGCCACAAAATTTTGAATATTATATTTAACGACATCCCAAAAAAATCTCTCTTCACCCTGTGGTAATCTTTTAAAAATCCTGAGTGTACTCCTAAGGGAGAAGTGTGAAATTCCAAAAGAATATTTTATTTTAGTTGGGAATTCTTAGAAAGATATAAGCGATTTGTGTACCATAAGGAATCATTTTGCAAACTAAATGTATCAGATGTACTAGGATCTTGCTGTAAATTTTCAATGAGTATCCACACTTCTTCACCCTTCTTCCATTCATCCCTTTCTTCAATTATCAAATCTAGTTGGATAATAGAAATGGCACAAAGCAATGCTTCCACCTCTTCATCCTTTCTTGAGAGTGCATCTGCAACAAGATTTAGCTTTCCTTTTTTGCAGATGATTTCATAGTCATAACCCAACATCTTTGTGACCCATTTTTGTTTCTCTTCTAAAGATAGTCTTTGTTCCAAAAAGTATTTAAGACTATCATGACAATTTTTTACCTTGAAATGTCTTCCCATTAGGTAAGGTCCCCATTTCTTAAGTGCTTATAGTATTTCCAACATTTCCTTCTCATAAATAGCTTTCTGTAAATACTTTCCTTTCATTGGATGACTTTCAAAAGCAATGGGTATTCCTTCTTGCATTAAAACAACACAAATTCCATTTCCTAAGGCATCACATTCCAAAATAAAGGTTTTTGTGAAGTCTGGCGTAGCTAAGAGCGATGCTAAGAACATTGCCTCTTTAAGATGTTCAAAGGCCTTAGTTGCTTCAAGAGTCCATTAAAATGCATCTTTCTTCAATAATTTTGTTAGAGGTGCTGCTATTCTCCCATAAGTCTTAACAAACTTGCTATAATACTATGTTAGCTTGAGAAACCCTCGCAGTTGCTTTATGGTTTTGGGGACATTCCATTCCTTAATGGAATTAATTTTTTTAGGGTCTACCTTAAAACCCTCATGAGATAGAATATGACCCAGGTATTCCACCTCTTGTACTCGAAAGAAACATTTTGAGGTTTTTGCATATAATTGTTTCTCCTCCAATAGTTCGAGCACCCCGTCAACATGTTGAACATGATCCTTCCAAGACATGTTGTAGATTAGTATATCATCAAAAAATACTAACACAAATTTTCTAAGGAAGGGTTTGAAAATGGAATTCATCAACCCTTGAAATGTAGAAGGTGCATTGGTAAGGCCAAAAGGCGTGACCAAAAATTCATAATGACCCTCATGAGTTCGAAATGTTGTTTTTGGAATATCTTCAGTCTTCATTCTAATTTGATGATATCCTGAACGAAGATCCAACTTGGTAAAATAAATTGCTCCATGTAATTCATCCAATAATTCATCGATCACAGGAATGGGAAATTTATCTTTAATGGTGAGCTTATTGAGCTCCCTATAATCCGGACACATGCACCATGATCCATCCTTCTTGTGTACCAATACTACAGGAGCAGAGAAAGAACTTTGACTAGGTTGAATTATACCCGCCTCTAACATTTCTATAATCATACTTTCAATTTCGCTCTTTTGGACGTAAGGATATCTATAAGGCCTGATGTTTGGAGGAACACTTCCTGGAATCAAATGAATAGCATGATCATGATCACGAATAGGTGGGAGTCCTTTTGGGAGTTTCAAACACCTTGGAATGATTGTCCAAGACTTGTTGGAGATCTACAGAAATAGATGATTTTGATGTTGGAACTTCTAGTGAGCATAATTGTGCAATTACACCTCGTTTTTATTTCTTTAGAAGCTTTGTCATGACATTAGAGCTTATTATCTTTCCCGGCTTCCCTGCAATACCCCGTAATTCGACTTCCTTTCCTTCTGAAAAAAATTTCAAGAAAAGTTCTTGAAAATTAAAAGCTACCGTCCCCCAAGATTGTAACCATTGTACTCCTAGTACAACATCAGCACCTCCCATAGGAATGGAAAGCATTGGACTAGTCAATACATATTCCCCATGGTTAGCTTGATATTATGGCATTTTCCAGAGCAATTTATAGTTCCTCCATTTGCAACCATCACTTGACATTCTGGTGTTGGGTATAGGAAACAATTCAATTCCTTGGCTACCTTACAATGAATAAAATTATGGGTACTACCCGAATCAATCAAAACTATTACCTTTTTCTTCTTGATATGTCCTTCTATCTTGAGAGTTTGAGGAGTGGTAATTCCTGCCAATGCATTACATGATATGGTCGGACTCATTTCTTCCTCTTTTAGGGTTGGTTCCTGGTGTATATCCTCTTCTTTTGAAGATTCTTGTTCATTTTCTTCTTCCTCTTCACAATCTATGTAAAATAATTTCTTCTCAGCACACTTATGACCTTTAGTGTATTTTCTATCACAACTATAGCAAAGCCCTTTTGCTCTTTTTTCTTCCAATTTTTGTGGTGTCAACCTTATAGGTTGTGGAAATCTAGACGTAGCAACACTTCCTTCTTTATAGAATTGAGTGGTAGGCTTCCTTGTCGCCATAATTTTACATTCAACTTTTCTTGCCAACCTGAATGCCTTCTCCAATGAATCAGGTTCCAAAACGCGAACTTCATGTTGGATGTTATCCTTTCAAGTGCCTATGAAGAGATCAATCCTGTGTTCCTCTGGAATATCAGTTACCCTTATATTCAATTTTTGGAAGTCCTCAATGTGCTGCCCCACTAAACCCTTTTGTTTGAGATTTATCAATTGGCTAAAGAAGGTGTTTCTCTTTGTATCCTCGTAATGTGCTATCATTTCCTCCGTAAAAATTGACCAAGTGACAATTTTTTTATGGGAGCAAAGCCATCGATACCATACAAATGTATTTTGTTCTAAATGTAAAGTTGAAATGCATACCTTTTGTGTGTTTTTCACATTATGGAGATCAAAATATTGCTCCATCTGTAGTATCCATGTTACAGGATCATTTCCATCAAACTTCCTCATATCCATTTTTGGAATATGGTGGTTCTTCCCGCCAACATTAGAGTTTATGAAATCAATATTAACATTTATTTTGTTCTCATCATGAGGTTCTTCTACTATCTTTTCACCATTAGGAAACATTTCTTGTATCAACTTTGTCAAACCTTCGATGTCTATTTTTAGATCATTCTTCATGTTTTCCATCTTAGCTTCCATGCCAGCTTCCATGTCATCCATCTTAGCTTGCATGCCATCCATCTTAGCTTCCATTCCATTCATCAAGCCATCCATATTAGCTTCCATGCATTTCTTTAAAACATCTATCTTAGCTTCCATTCCTTTCTTTAAATATTCCATTTCAGTTTTTGTTGCTCTTTGTGAGAGCGAAATTTGGTGCACTTGCTCTTGTAATTTTGATATGTCATGTTGCACTTCTTCCTCTTCATGAGTTATATTAGAGAATTATGAAGGCTTAATGGATGTTGAATTATTTTTAGGCGGAATTTTAGAACCCAATACTGATATCTATTCTTTAATATGCCCTTGGAATCAATTCAAACTAGTTTTTCAAACAAGACTAATGCAATTCGAAAAAAACACACACCTTTTGGTTTCTTTTGAGGAGGTCGATATTCAAACTGAATTATCTCTATGATTTCAGATCTTCAATATCTGAAATCCGGTGCTCTAGTATCCATCTTAATCGTATTTAGAATGCCATAGGTATGACCTGATTTGGTTTCTTCATGTCAAGGTTATGCCCAATCTCCCATAAAGACCTAATTATGGACCGGTTCAGTAGAGAAAAATGATATGTCATTCCACGTGTCACCTCTTCCTCCTTCGGCTCTGAAATTGATACACCAGAAAATACATTATGTGTACTTGTGGCCACTTTTTACAGAATTCCAATCCAATGCTCAGAGAGAGAGAGAGAGTTATGACAGTTTTCCCATGGTCACCTCTTTGCGATGAAATTCGGGAGCTTGAAAAAACCCTAACTTCCACATATCATATCTATGAACATATTGCAAACCAAGATATGATATTTTTATACGACATTCCTCAGGATTTTGGCTTCTCATGGTAAAATTTTTAGCTTCTAAACCTTCGTAGAAAATTTTTATAGCGAAAATGCCACAATGAGCTATTTGGAGCAGCAAAACCCTAGAATCCAAAGCTTTGATACCAAATGTTATGACACCAACTTTAAAAATAGGAGAAAAGAGAGATCAAAACCTTAGTAATAAGCCACTTCGAGGGGGAAACATCCTTTATATTACATAAATTAAAAATTCTTGGAGGATACAAATGAAAAAACCTCCTTTCTATATATAAGAGTTCATGGGGTCACAATATAATACTAGTCAAACTAACAATAATAATGTAATTACAAAATAATAACAATATGGGGGTTACAAGGGTAGAAAAATAACAATAAGGGACTACACTAGTAATATAGGGACCTAACAATTTTCCTTTTATTTTATAGTTTAAATAGGTTTCAAAGCATTTAATTACCTAAACTTTTCAACACAAAGAGCATAGATTAAGCTTTGTGACAATCAAAGAAACACCCTAAATGGATTTTTTACAAAAAAATTTTGCCTCAAGAAATTAGTGTATGAAATGACCTCCTCATAGCTGCATTTATTTTTCCACATCATCTCCTAGTATTAAGGTTTTGGATCTTTAGGGTTTTTGCATCTTAATCCATCATAATTTTTATGATTAAATTGAAGGATTAACTCATACGTTAAATAAATTATAATATGTTACTGATGTTGAGCAAGAATAGACATGTATGTAAGAATAAGGATTGAGGAGAAAAGAGAAAAGCTAACGATGATGATTAGTTGAGAGATTCATGGAAGGATTTAAGGAGATACTATTGAAAATAGTCATCATATGTTTGAAAAAAAATCCAATTATGACATAGCAATTATGGTCACATAAAATTATAGAAAAGGATCAATTGTACAATAAAAATAGATTCCAAATTTATTTAATTGAAAGAAGTTTACCCTTCAAGTATTTCTTGAGTGTAAACTCTTAATATCCCTTACTCCATATATGGTTACTTATATTTACTACAATTTATTAAAACCTATGTCTCGTAGTGGAGATAAGGAAATGTGTTGAGGAGGGCATTCCAAAGAGTTATGAAATGTAAAATAACACCATATATAATTTGTGCATGTTGATATATTGTTGCTATATAGAAATCAAATATCAAGTAATAAAATTTGAAACCACTAGTTTATGTGAGGTGCATTCATTTATTGGTTCATTATTGGTTAAATTCTAAAAATCAATTTAAAATAACTTCTTGGTGGCTTATCAAATAAATAATGAGCACATGGATATCAAAATGTCATAATTTGGATATATAAAAGCAATATACTAGAGGTTTTTCTTTCCCCGATGTGAAATTATGAATTTTCAAAGCTGGAATTTGTCAAAATGAATCATATTGGTAAATGAAATTCATTGACAAAAATTCCTTGCCAATAAGTGGTCGAAGAAGATAACATGGATTGGAGAAGCCCGTTGAATATTGATGATATCCAAGTGCATACCTAGCTTTAACTACTATGCAAACAAATTTATGATTCAGATGAGGAAATATGTAGTAAAGAAGGGAGATCTTGTACATTTTGTAGAAAGGAGTGATGCACAATGCAAATAGTCATCCGTTGAGATTTCCCATTTCTAATTGAAGCCACAACTAGATTATAATAGAAGCTACCACCTTCAGGCATGAATAATATTAAGAAATGATGAATCGTGCATGAATAATAAGGATAGGAAGAGATGGGCACAATATAAAAAATGTTGTAGAGACCCATAGATGGGTCGCGATAATTGAACTTTCAAACTAGAGATGTGATTACTCTGCTCAAAGCACAAGAGGATCTAATTCCATCAGTCATGGACAAAGTAGGTAGAGTAGTGGGTGGTATAGGCCATGACAACCCCTCTGAGGAATACTTCGATGACGGATTTCAAGCGGGTGCAACAGGATCCACCTGTATGCATCAACGAGGCACCTCGAGACAACAATATCATTATTTGGAATGCCTTAAATCTTTGAGCCTAGTGATACGCCTTAGGGATGAATAAAGCCAGTGAAAATTCAATCGAATGCTCGACCCCATCCAGAATTGGAAGAAAAGAGGAAAGGGCACCACTCTATATATGGTTAGTTCACCTAGTGGATAAGTTTTTCGAAGAAATACAGAAACTGAAAATATTTTTTACGAGTCGGGCACTAAATTAAAAATTTAGTTAATTCATGTAATAAATTTTTCAATATGGCCAATGTTTACAATGAATTTGTTTTGTGAATGGAATGCTAAAAATTTATTCATGTAAGGTTAACAATTAGGCTATAATAAAGTATTAATGGCTATAATAGTTAAGTTGGTGTGTCAATTAAGTTTGTCAAGCCAAGGTCATAGGTATTTTTTTTGATAGAGACATTCTTCATAAGAGAAACAAATTTGCTCAATTATTGTAGTGAAATATTGAAATGAATAATTTGTCAAGAAGATAATAATAATAAGAAACACACTGAGAGAAAGGAGAATACGTAGACACTATGAAAAAGGAAATGTATATTAAGTAACATAAAAAAAGAAGATGGAATTTTGGGCATGAATAGAAGAAGTAGAAGGTAAAGGCATATGAAGAAAAAAGAAAAGGAAAAATACCGAAAATAATGAAACAATGAATGATAAGTACTGAAAAATAAAAATGAAGAAAAAAAAGAGAGAGAAAAAGAAGAAATATAGTGAAAATGTAAGAAACAAAAAGCAAGATATGATTATATACCCCAAAAATTTTATGTGCTAATATTTGGAGATCGGCTAATTTTCCATGGGTTTTCCAAAAATATAATTAGTTATTTTCCATTTTTTATAAAAATTATTCACTCAAATTTTATAGTATAAAATTATTTTACCTAAAAAATTGTGAGAATTTTATATACACTATATAAATCATTATAAATTTTGAGTAATTTTACAAAAAAATATCACCAAAATTTTGACAATATGCATAATAGGGACTATTACGATTCACCAATGTCTCTAAACTTTAAGATAATTTTTCATCCTTAGAATTTTCCTTGAATATATAGTACCATTTGTTTAAAAATTGAGATACAAAAGCAATGAATCCAAAAGAAATGAGATCCCAAGGAAGTGGTCTTTCTTGAATAATTTTTTTGAGTGATGGAATGGAAATGGTATTGGTCCAATGTTTCACAAGGAATATATTAGCCTTAAATAAAATTTCAAATTGTATATACTTGAGTTAAATCTTGATGTAAGCCATAAAATTATATTGTTCATGGTAAAACTAAAACCACTTGCCATGATAGAGGAAGGTTCATGGTCAACCACAACCCACTTTGAGGTATTTTATAGTTAGTGTCAAGAGGAAACCATTAGATATAATGAATGGTTATGTAAATAGAAATCAATGGATGAAATTAAGGGTGATTCACAAGAATGCATGGGATGTAATAGTTCAGGCTAATATTGAAAAGATAAAATCCAAGTGTGTTTATATGTAAGTCAAGGAAAACTAGCATGATGATTAATGATGATGCAAGGGGAGTGAAAATATTTTTGATTAAGTAATTGTTTCTAAACCATGTACTAGGAAAAATTTCATACAACACCTATGAATACAACAATTGGTGACCCACATATTCTTGTGGATGGTAACTTTTTTACATGGAATTCAACAAACACAATGTTAATATTTTTGTGATTTAAGCTAAAGAAGAATGGAGATGAGTCAAAAGAACCAAAAAAGAATATTGTAGAAGATGAAGACAAAGCATCAAATGAAATGATCATAGAAGATTAAAATGGAAGGAGTCCAAAAGATAATGTAAGAGACATAACGTGATGATTGATTCACAAGTATCTATGAAGGGGGGAGTATGAATAATTAACTTCTACATCTGGTGAATACATTATAATATGTTAACTACACAAATTGAACATAGAGGTTTAAGCAGAAATCAGTGTTGAGGAGAAAAGAGGCAAGTACTAGATGAAGATCACTTGAGAGAGACATGGAAATATTTAAGTTACTATTGGATATAGTTATGCATATGGTTTAACTATCCAATTATTTAATTATGTCTACCTATTATGGCCACTTAAATTTATATAAAAGCACTAAACCTACAACAGAAATATAGATGGGAATGGTTTAAATAAATATAATTTTTGATGGCCTTAAGTATTGGAATAAGAATGTTAAAAATTATGAGGTCTCAACATTAACTACAACCTGGGGTTCTTACAAACTTAAGATGTGTCACTAATATACGTAAAATAGGAATATGTTCTACTTAGGTTGACCACATGCACTTAAGAGAAGTCGAGATGCATAAAGACCACTATGCTATAAGAAATTCTTAAATATCAATGAAAAATAAACAAATCTATTATACTTTGCAGGAAAGGAAGTAATTGAAAGATATCATATTATATTTCATGGAAGTAAATAAAGGGAATTAAACACTAAGTTTATTGCATTAAAATACATGAAAAAATAAAACCCTACTCTAATTTGCAAAATTATAAATAACAAAGTGTGATTCTACCATGTTTTGCTGAAAGTAAACCTATGGTATTGCGGGAAAGGAAATTATTGAAGTAAACCTTATTATACTTGCAAGAATAAAAAACAGTTACTTCACGAATGTTGAATGTAAATCAATCCTAATTTATGGTGCATACCAAATCAAAAGACAAAAAGGCAGAAAACTCTAATTGCAGGAAGGAAACTAATATTATGAAGGAAAATTTCCAAAGGGATCTGTGGTTCTCTAAACACTGTATTTGAGGTTTACTGGACACTTTTGAGTGCTTAGGTATGATGGAAAAACTTCTGGTGTAATTCTAGAGGCGTTCTTCCTATTTTGGTACAAGAAACATGCAAGAGAAAATTTATGAAGTGTAGGAGTGGTTTGAAGGGTTTAAAAGGTGGTTGAAGGTTATGGAAGGGAAAATGAGACCTTACCAAGCTGAGGCACACTCAACGAGTCAACCTATGCAGGGAAGAAACAAGATTGGGGGTTTCTTGTAGCTAGATTACAAAAATTTTAGTTTATTACCAGTTTGCGAAGAATTAAAGTAGCAGGTGAAATGGGGATGAGGTGAGCGATACCCATGCATCAAAATAATACTATTTTAACCTATGAAATGATACCATCCATCTATAATCAAATTGCATGTCTAACTAATAAAAGGAAGATGTTTAAACAATTATCAAAACACTAATTGTATAAAGTAAAATAACAGTGGAGGGGATGGGCTAAATTTAGAATGAAAGTTACTACTAGATAAAGGGAATTATTTTTGTGCTTATCATAACAACAAACATAACCAAACTTCTATAAGGAGCTCACTTATAAACCTTGCAAAGACAATGCTTTTCTTAGAAATAAAACATACAAGAATCTCAACAATACTAAATGCATGCAAAGGAAATACATAAAGAAGGGGCTTCAACACTTGGGTTTGGCCCTAACCCAAGGAGACTTAGGTCCCTTCAAAGAGAATGTGACTAAGAGCAACGAAATGCTTTTCGTTAACCTCCAAAAGTGTTCACACATGAAACATAAAAACTCAAATGATAGGAAAGAGCCTTTGTCTCATAATGAAGGTCTTTCTCATAGAATTTGACTCCATATTGAGCTACCAAGGCTCTTTATTTAGACAAAAAGTGTTTCAGGGTAGCCTCCTTGAAGGGATTATTGGTTCGCTCCAAAATCCCTAAAAAGTTGATATGGTTCCCTAGTGCTCTCACAACCATAGGGAAGCAATAAGTGGCCATGAGCCGGCTAAGCTGTGATTATCCTTTAGCAACAAACAAGCCTCCATAATCCTATCCTACTAGTCTCTTATGTGATCTTCACAATAACTCCTCAATATCCTGCACATTAAATGCATTAGACATACATGATATAAAAAATATCTTTGAACGTTTCTAAGAACACATTATAGTTTGAAAAGGAATGATCAAATGCACAACAAAAAGTTAAACATGCCAAAGGATGGTGAAGTGGCCCTTAAATTATACCTACTTGGGTGGCCATTAAATTTCTTGAGAGTAAATTGACCATGTTTTTTTTGCTTCATATATGGTCGTGTATATTTACTTATGGTTATTAAAACAAACAACAAAACCACAATTCTTACTAATTTGTAATTCTCACTAATTTGTATTACTTTGCATTGCATTTTATAACATATTTTTATTAGTTAATAAAATTTGAGTTTTATATATTATTTTGTTGTTTACAATATCTTTATAAATTTGCATTTACATTTATATTTTTATTTTATTACCTATAAAATCAAAATTAATTTCATTGATATGTAAACTATAAAATCAATAAAACAAATCTAAATTTAAGTATGTTGAAAAAAAACAAAAAAAAACGACGTAGTAGATTGTTACTCTATATAGAAATTAAGATAAGAGTTCAACGCTAATTCATATAAAAGTATGTTAAGTACATTGTGGATTTGACATAACAATGAAATTACCAAAGAAATCCATGGTTGTTAATTGGGAAAAGAGGAGAATGTGCATGGAAAGCACTGAACACAAAACATTATAAAATTGTGAAACTACTTTATATATTTAGAAACAAATCAATTAGAAAAACAAATCAATGTAATTTAATTACAGTGATGCAAGTATTTGGTTTTTGATATTGGAGTTTTGCCGAGTTTAAAACTTTTTTAATTTATTTGCATTTAGATAGTTGATGAGATTTGATCACGCTGACCTTCGCCTTAACGGTTATCTTTGGGCACAGTGCACGAGATTGATCACTTTGACCTTATTCCTTGAGGGATAAGGTTTTGATGAATCACAATTCATATTCAAAATTTCAATATTCGATTTTGGATTGGAGTTCGGAGCGAATATTTTTGGGCGTCGAGCCTTGGATGTGAATTTCGGTCGCATCTTGGTGCTGCAAATTTCGCATCACGCTGTTATTAATGCAGTGTCTTTTTTCATATGGTCATTTGTATATGGTGAAGTTGATGCACTCAATCTCACACAGTACGGTTAATAATGCCGTGGGTTTCTTCACATGGTCAAAAAATATAGTGATATGTGGTTTAATCGCAAATTTTGTTGGGTGAAACTTAGCCGACCCAGGTTTAAATCTCATTTAGAGTATTGTCTTGTTATGATCTCGGCTCAAGGAGTAGGCTCTCCCATACTCGTTTGGAGTCTGGGCTCTTGTTAAATCATAAAGAATTGGTGTATCTGGCTTGCAGGGTGCTGGAATATGCTAGTGGTGTTATGAGGATTGATCCTCGGACCTCCCTTAGATTAGTCTAAAGAGTTACAGATTCACCATTGTTAAAAAAAAAAAATTAGGAATACAGTGATATGTGGTTTAACCTCAAGTTTCGCTGGGTGAAACCACTAGACCTAGATTCAAATCCCATTGAATATATTGTCCTCCTAGGCTCAAGGAGTAGGCTCCCCCATACTCGTGTTTAATGGCAAGTTTCGCTGGGTGAAACTCACGAGACCCAGGTTCAAATCCCATTGAGAGCCTCCCCCATACTTGTGTTTAACGACAAGTTTCGTTGGGTGAAACCCACGAGACCCAGGTTCAAATCCCATTGAGAGCCTCCCCCATACTCGTGTTTAACGGCAAGTTTCGCAAGTTTCGCTGGGTGAAACCCAGGAGACCCAGGTTCAAATCCCTTTGAGAGCCTCCCCCATACTCGTGTTTAACGACAAGTTTCGTTGGGTGAAACCCACGAGACCCAAGTTCAAATCCCATTGAGAGCCTCCCCCATACTCATGTTTAACGACAAGTTTCGCTGCAGGAGACCCAGGTTCAAATCCCATTGAGAGCCTCCCCCATACTCGTGTTTAACTGAAAGTTTTTCTTGGTGAAAACCACAAGACCCAGGTTCAAATCCCATTGAGAGCCAGCCTCCCCCCAACCCGCCTCCCCCCCCAACCCAATACTAGTGTGTAAAAATATAAATTATAACTGTAAATTTTGAGGATTTTGGGTGCCCCACATGTTTTTGATGGCGGTCAATCTATTTCTACCATAAAAAAAACTATTCAAATTGTCTGTGTACATCAACATAGTTACTCTTAATTAGGTTTAGTTCAAATCTAGTTATTGCATCGCTAGTGGTGATTCCATTTCTACAATAAAAAAAACTATTCAAACTCCTGCCATCTAATTCTGTGATTTTTGATTTTTTACTAGATTCTGACCAAATTTGTGGCCTAGTAGACAACCCCATTATAGAATTCAAATGACAACCCCATTATAGAATTCAAATGTGCTATTTCAGCTGGTCTTTTAAATTTACATAAAATTATTCTAAAACTAATTTTTTAATAACAGCCATGTTTTATGATGAGTCAGCCTGATAATGATGACTGTGGCCACTATTGCTTTGATAACTAAATTATAAAAAGTTTTTTTTTTTTTAAACAAATAACTATTGTTCTAATAATTATGGCCACGGTTGGTTTGAGAACTAAATTTTCGTTTTGAAAAACAAATAGCTATGATTCTAAAACTTGGACCATGTAATAAGAACCAACTAACTTGGAGTATGTAATAAGAACCAACTAAATCATTTAACCGTCCAATATCTAAAAATATCTCCCATCCTTGTCCCATGATAAAAGGTGACTCGCACATCCTGCTGGTTGGCTGATTGATGCTTCTGTTATATTGGTTTTTTCCATTTTGTGAGAAAGAGGAGAAGATAAACGCTATTCAAACTCTCACCAACGATGTAACCAACATTAATATCTCAAAATATCGTAATTAAATTTCATTGAAAGTCACACCAACGATTTATTCATTTTGTAATGATAGTCACACTACCTTCGATATCATGGTCCATCCATTTTGATGAAACTTACGAGTCACGAGTGACGACAGTCCTACGGCCATCGAGTTCAGCTTGAGGAGGTAGGCCGCATCTTAACTTTTCCGTGCTTCCTCACTGTAACACGCAAAAACAATAAAGACCTTCACACTGATCGTCACATCAGGCCGAAAAAAAGGTGGCTATTCATGAAATTACTGCGCTGACACAGAATATTATTTCAATTATTATCATTCTTCCTAAAATTATTATGATCATTCAATTTTGTGAAGTGAAGTTTCGGATATTGGATGGCATTATCCATTTTCTTTTCATTTGTCAGTGGCCATTTTGGAAAACACTGCATAAATGGCAATGCACAGAGAGAGCCATGAAAGATTTGTTCATGGCTGGTGACAATCACCAATTCGATATGGAAGAAGTTGAAAACCCAAGGGACCATGTGGTCAGATAGAGAGTGTACCAACGAAGGGGAGTTATCGGATGCATATTGGAAGGATGCTCTACTCGTCAATAGACTTCTTCTGCTGCTGTACATTACTGCAGACAATCGTATATACAATGAACATTATTGCTAACCATTGGAACTCGAACCGCCAATGCTTCTTTCATGTCAGAGCTTTCATTGTAGTGTTGATAATAGTAAATGAACATCGTACAGTCTTGCTCATGGATATGGATACTGATTCGACTACAGGTCTAATCCTTCTTACAATATGATATCATTGGAATTCACCAGCATGGCTTCTTTTTTCGTGTGAGAGATTTTATTCTGATGGTGAATTGCATATGTTTTATAGGCTATCTTTAATCTAGTGAAAGTTAAAATAATTTTTTCTTCTTGTATGGAGTATTTTTCTTGTAATAACAGTCTGTTAATTCCTTTATTTTTTTTGAAATTTGAATTAGGCCATGTCATAGATGGTTAAGGTTTTAATGATTATTTTGAAAGTATTAGTTTTGGTTTTTGTAAATTTTGTTTGAAATTCCGTACACACTTGTCCTAATTACAAGTTTGTGTTATTCCATAATGTAAGTATTGAATGGTTTTTCACAGGGATGAATTTATTTATGTATTGAAAACATATTTTAAATTACAAAAACATTGCAACAAAAAAAAAGCTATATAAGTTATACCATACCAATTTGAAATTTTGATAAATTTTAATAATTTCGATTAATTTGGAGTGGAGATAAATGTTGGAGACAAAGTTCTACCATGTATAGTGCACAAGTCTTAGCTTACCATGTGCATTAGACAAGTTTGAGTGAGGTTAGTCAATCACGAAGTACTTATTCATCATTAAGTATTTATCTAACGTTTACACATAAGAGCATTGTTGATTAGTGCACCTAGACATGTTCAAAGAAAAAATTTAGAAAAAATCATACACTCTCCTATGAACTTAGTTACATCTTCTTGCATTGTGGGATAATAGACATACCTCTATAGGTTTTACACTATCATCCCTACACCAAATGTCCTATAATATTTGAGGTGTGAGTCTCTCCCATTGTTTGTAATCACTCACCTTTAGGAACATATAACTTGTTCATCCGATAGAGTGACTAGTTTTGGAGATGATAGTTAATTGTTCTATGTCCATGGGCTGCATAACTTAGTTTCACAAATTTTAAACAATCTTTTTGAAGTCCTCAACGTGTGTATATGTCTTTTTGGATGCACCATGGGTGAGAGGCTACATGTGCGTCATAGTTCTCAAAGTTGCGATCTTTGATGTGAGTGGTCTTGAAAGCATGCCAACCAACTTGTTTTTGTTTTACTTCTCATACTTATCACTAAATCACTAAAGGAGACTATTGTAAAAGACATCCACTTGCAATTCCAAGACTATTGTAATTTTCTTTGGGCTTGCAAGCACTATAATTGTTGGTGGTCAATGTCAATTTATGTCAATTTATGTCTCATTTCCCATGAGATAATGTTTCCACTTTTTCACCACATGTATATAGGCACGGAGCTCCTTGTCATAGGTATGGTAGTTGAGAACCACCCAGTGAAATATGTTAGAGTGGTAGAATATATGCCTTCATTCCTTGTCATAAGTAGGGTAGTTGAAAACCACCCCATGAAATACTTTAGAATGGTCGCATATATGTTTTCCTCCTTGCATCAGTGCTTCCACAACATATTTGTCTTCACTTTGAAAGGTTGTTCCAATTTTGGTAATTAAAGAACTAGTGCTTGACTAATTTTCTTCTTTAACTCTTCAAAGGCCTTTTGCTAACCTTCCCCCCACTAGAAACTACTACCACTCTCAGTTACGAAGTGAAATGGTTCAACTACCATTGAAAAAGAGGATTTGAATTTTGTAAGTATTGTGATTTCCCCTCAAAATTCTCAACTTAGAAACATTAGTAGGCATTCCCCACTTCATGATGCCCTCCATATTTGCAAGATCTATTTGGAGCTCTCCTCCACCAATCACATAGCCTAAATACACATTGAAAGTGCTATACCTGCCAAAATTCAAGCAGTCTCCCCGATATGTGGTCCCAATTACACCTCACACCATCTGGGATAGGAGCCCCATCCAGTATACAACCTGGTTGCCATTTTCTTAAAGGTTTTCCTTGCGTTTAATTGTCAGCAAGAGAGAGGAATGCACATGCGCCTTCAAAAATAAATAACTGTGCCTAGTGAGTGTTTGGTTGTAGGTGTGGCAAGGTTCTTCTACTACCCAGGGGAAGAGAAGTGAGCCCCTAAAAGAGAGGTAATAGTATTTCCCTACTAGAAACAAACATGAAAAAAAGGGACAGCTCTAACATCTAGCGGAATGGTCCACAAAGATGTGACGTTCATTGAAAAAAAAAAAAATCTAGCTAACATCCAACGGAATAGTCCAAAAATATGTGACAATTGTAGCAACTGTTACAACAAATTCTCAATATGAGAAGTACTGAAATAACCGAAATAGTTCAACTAATTTAGCACAGGTGAAAACAAACATGAATTACACACATTAACAGAACAATATTACAAATATTCATAATCCATGGATGAAGAACATTTTGCCCATTAAGCTTCGGATATTAAGTAAAATTCCCAAGACATGTGTATGCAACAAACACCACTAGCTCCAATAGTGGATCGTTGGAGCCACTCTTTGCTCCCCAAAAGAATTAACTTGTCTCTCTAATGCCTTGTTGGAGGAGCTAAGGTTAAAATTCCTCTGCTCATACAATGAGGGTGTATATATAAATAATGGGAAGGGGGCGTGTGATACGTCACCTTCCTTGGGACTCTTTGACTACCCTCATGATTGTTTTCCTTCCTATGAATTTTTGAATTTACATGAATCTTCAAATTTTGTACATGTCCTTTGGACTTCCACTTTACAATACATTTTTGAACATAACTTTACATAATCTAGAAAAATGATGTGGCATATGGTGACTCATGACATGACATGGACTACATGATAACATTGGAATGTCAATTCATTCTTGCTGCTTATTGCTATCTACCTTCTTAAGAATTATCTTTTGTCCACCTCCATATGGCTTAGAGATAGGGAGTCTTCAGTTATATTAGGTCTTAAGCTGTGGTTGCAAACTGGTGTCCCTTTTTTTTTCTTGATTGATCACCCTCCATATTTAGTTACAAAGGTGTCTTATAGCTTGTTATCCTTATCCATCCCCTCGTTAATCATCCTGTCATGGTATGATAGAGTACCTACATCTACAATTCACTCATGACAAGACAAAATCAGTATGATAAACCCCTAGTCTAAGATGTTGCATGATGATCCACTGATTGAGCCGGAACCACATGACAGGTTGAGGGGGGGGCTCGGTGTCACAATTGCAGAACTCATACAGTTAAGAGTTGAGCTTGAGCCTTGAAACTGTGCAATGATCATTTTAGGCTTGTACTAAGAAAAAATATTACACAGTTTGTAAAATCGGGGAGCGAGGATGAGGGATTTAGCACTAATTTTCTTGTTGTGTAGTTATGGAAGTAAGAGGAGACTAGGTGATTACAAAATTGAAAAATTCAAGATCTCAAGGCTAAGGCTCGAGCCTTTTGACTGCACAATGCACAATAATAACTTGGGATGAGAGAGAAATTACATAAAATTTAGGGTTATAGGTTGGGCTTGAGCACTGTAATTGTGCAATGTAAAGTCTTGGGAGGAAGGAACTGCACATTGTGCATTTCCAAGATGAAGGGTCACAACTTGAGGGTTGAGACAACACAATGCATAGTTCAAGAGGGTTGGATGAGGTGATGTTTGTTGGTCGAGAAGTTTTCAAATTGGCTAAGTGTGGGATGGGTAAAGCTGATGTGAAAAATGATAATAATTGACTATGATCACACACTTAGAACACTTGAAGAAGCAACATAGATCATCCATAACACATGAACAACATACTTCCCTCAATGCCACAATTTTGTGACAAATTACGACAAGTGTGACACCAAAGATACACTTTGTGACGATAGTGACAACACTTGTGAGACAATTCTTAAAACTTTGGAAATGAGTGTGAAATATGTTTACATGGTATATTCAACTCATTTACACAAACATAACCCCTTGAAACAACCAAAACTATCAGATGTGCTTTGTGACACACTTAACATGTGAAATGAAGACACTTTGATTTTCTTGCAAAAGAGACCAAAACACTTAGGTGAAACACATGCCATAATACTTAAATTTTATGATAAAAATATGCAATATCAAAGGAGGCTCTGAAATTTTGGTGCAGGCAAAAATTTCGGAGGGTTTTGTAGCAGCGACAACACTTGGTGACACACTTGTATGATTCTATCTTCTCTATATTGGTCGACTCTTTTTGGCAAGCTGTTAGTTTTTTGGGAAGTATTGATTCATCATGCATATCACTATGGTTTCCCCACTTACCCCCAAGAATAAATATGGTCTCCTCTATGTCTTATCGATTGAACACAAGAATAGAACTTAGCAATATTGCAATGCTTTGAATTTACAAAGGGTAGTTTAGCTCACGAGCTTTAGATTTTAAGAGTATAGTTTTTCATCTCTAGTATTTATTTGCTTCCACCAGGCTTGGAAAGTACCCCGACAGAGTGACTACTGGAACACAAACATTTCTCTTGTTCCAGAAAGCCTTATCCGTACACCGATAGAGTTTCTTTCTTCACCACTTTACACGGGAAGCCTTTCTCTTCTTTCACCTTTATTTAATTATTTTTAATATGAATGTGCATAGGAACATATTCATTTCATAGGTGAAATAGGGATCCCAAATTATTGAGAGTAGAAGAGGTTTTTCCTCCATAGAATCATAGGAAGACCTCTCATTTGGGTTTTCTCATTTATATTTTCCCCTTTTCCTCTTCTACTTGATTGGATAAGCGTGAAAACACTAAAACATAAGGAAATTAGTACAAGCGTAATATTTCCATAATAGACATAGGTATCATGGTTCAACACAAACTCTCCTTACAAAAGGATCATATTTTCCATCAGAACATCATTGAAAAAAATATGTAACCAACATAAAGAAGGAGGACTGAAGGTTAGCAAAATGTTGTGGTGTCACAAGACTCTTTCAACTCAGAAACAGATAAAGAAGCTAGAAAACACATTCACACGACACTTATTTACATAGTACATAGTGCATGGCATAGCCTAAGATAATCATTGAAGATAATGTTTTAAATATTGACCATTAACAGGAAGAGAGCCGATATTCCTGTTTAGAGGTAGAAGAGGATATGTGTGTTGGCCAAGAGTTTCATGCATATTGAGCGATATGACCCATAGGGATTGGAACTTAGTGTGTTTTCCTTTGTCCTAGTGGGCTTTGTCCCACTTTAAGACTAGGTCACCCACACTAAATTTTTTCTTCCCCAAAAACTTCTTGTCGAACCACCTCTTATTACGATTCTGGTGAAGAGAAATTTTTTCTTTTGCTTTAGGTCCTTATTCCTGCAGCTTATAGAGGGTGTTTATCTTACTCTGAACCAGTATGCAAGGCTTTACGTAGGATTATTTTCAAATTTGAAGGGAAGGAAATTAGATGTTCAGGGGTAGGATGGCTTCTTTTCATACAATAGGAAGTAAGGAGACGTATTCAGAGAATGTTTTGGCATCACTCGGTCAACCCATAATGCATTAACCAAAATAGAGTGTCATTTCCTCTGTTTAGATAAAATGTCCTTCTTGATAATGCGGATAAGGCTATTATTAGTGTTATCACAAATAAAGTTTCATTTTGGTTAATAGAGTCATTTAGCATAGGTTTCATTTGTATAATCCAAATTGGTTCATGAAATTGATGAAATTTTATGAAGGGGTTATTATCCCAAGTTTAGAGACTCCCACTTTTCATGTCATCATATTCAAATCCACCTAATGTCTCCATGCATTTGTTTAAAAGTCAGTAGTGGCGACATGTCTGTCTATTCTTGAGTCTGCAACGAATATAACTGAAAACAGGTTGTTTTTTCTACAAACTCACCTGACCATTCTGTAGAGAATCTACCATGATTATAATGAAAACCTCTATGAAAACATGTTGTTATGCACTATTAAATGGAATGGTGAGGTTTTGAGTCTTTAGAAGTTCAAGTTCAATCCAAGGTCACGTGATCAATTAGAGGATTCATGCAACATGCATAATCATAAGTGGTCACTCATCATTTCACTTAACCTCTCCCATTTTGTCATTTTTCCTCCCATATTCAAATTTAACCTTTTAAATTCACCTTCAAACCTGTTCTCTGTCATCCTTCTTTCAACATTTGTGTATAGTTTTTGATTTTCATCCTTGAGAAGTCCAGCCTCGTTGCAAGCTACTTTCTGTTAAAATCCTTTCTTTGCAAGTGTCACAGTATCAAGACGCCAACGTAGTGTAAAGGGAGATGGCAATGGAGAAGAAGACCAATAAATGGGGCTTCTATGTAAGGTATGAGCCAATGGATCTAAAGTTACTCAACGAGGATCCTAGCTTTTCAAAATCTTTCAGCAGTGTTGGATGCATGAGATTCTGTCAAAAATTACAAGGTTTTTATGCCAAGGATTTGAAATATTTTGCAGTGAATTTCATAGGTGCTGCATTAATGGTGGGGGTGTTGAGTTTTGTAGTGTCACCTAAGACAATTGACTAAGCCATAGATATTCCAAGGATGGGAGAAGAGTGGTTCAAAGCCACCAAGTTTAAATTACAAAACTGCGATGAGTTTATGAAATTTGAACATATTGGAGTAGATATGACCACTGGAATCCCAAGGACCTGCCTTAAAGAGAACTACTCCAAACTGCTGCTTGTAATTCAAAAATACTTCACATGTGAAGGGAGGTTCCATATGGTCTATCAGTAACATTTTAGGCTCTTGCTGCATTTCAATGGTAAGTAATCTCTAGATATTACGTTTTTATTGTTTAGGATCCTACGCAATATTTCACACAAATTTCAAGCTAGGCCAGAAGGTAGTGAGACTTATATTTTCCATCATGGGTTGATCAAACTTCTAGTGTTGGAGGAGTTGAAAAAATTGAACATAAACTGGTCCACATTCCTTTTTCTCAATGGTTATGAGGTTGATACATTAACACCCAAGAAGACTCCAAAATCAAAAGGCACTACATCAAGCAAGAGTGAAAAACCTGTAGTTGAAACAAAGGGTGTGAATGAGGAGGAAATGGAGCCCATTTTAGAGCCCATGGATGTTGAATTAGAGCATGCATAAGAAGCAGAAGTTCCACAACCTACACCTACAAGTAGCAAACCAACTATCATCAAGAAGAGTCATGGAAGGATAAAAACAATACAAACACTTGGAAAGACAACCTTGAGGATATTCTTCAATCCATAGACATAGAGGAGACTCCAGTGTCCAAAGTTATAGATATAGAAGGGATAAAGAAGAAAAATAAGGGTACAACTGCTAAAAAACTTGATTTCTGATGAGAAGATGCAGGGTTTGTGTTTCAACCTAGAAAACCACTCACCAGGTTGCAACTTGCCAAAGGTGTCATGGCAAGTAAAAAGACAGAAGTTACAGACAAAGGCAAACAACCTATTGTAGAGGATATAATTTATTTGTCTCCAACAAAAGAAGAGATCATTGTGCATAGGAAGGGTAAATATAAGTTTGTTGAAAAAACTGAGCTACAACTGTTAAAGGGGAAGATAAGAGAAGCCAAGGACGAAGTGATTGAAACCAAGTTGAAATTAGAGGACGCCAAGCTAGACAAAAAAATGAAAGAAGAATTCAAAGAGAAGGTAAATGAGAAAATCAATCAATATGATGAGTCATTAATTAATGCCAATAAATTATTGAAAATGACACTTCATCTACGCAGGGTAATAAAACATACAAGAAAGAGGAATATGTGGATGCAGATAGAGAGAAAGAAACTTAAAAGCCACGTCAAAGAGCTAGAAGAGCAGATGGAGATGATACAGTCAGAGCTAAAGAAAAAAGGTTTAAAAAATATAGTCATAGATGAACTTGAAGAGACTCAAGTCCCTACTACCAAAGGTGAAGCTTCTAAAGCCTGAAGAGTGGAAAAATTACCTTTTTGATATTTTTTACATCATTTTGAATCAACACTTGCAGAGCCATAGGCAAATTTTGAAGAAGTAAGAACAATTTTCAAGTTCACTACCAATTAGGAAAGTTCATAGTGTATATCAGGCTTGAAGCCTGAAATTCACTACGAACTCTTTGTAGGTGTCTTTTTGTTATAATTCATAGGTATTTTCATAATGAAGGTAGGTAAAATTTTGTATTTAGCTCTTTTGACTTAATAAACAAAGTTCTAAATCAGCAAAGGGAGAAAATAGGTGACAGAGATGGCTAAAATCAAAGTTCTACAGAATTTTGCTACAAACTTGCCTTAACTCCCCTATTTCTACAGCAAAGAATTTTTTGTAGCATTTTGGAGTTTTGATGGTCTATTGGGGATAAACCAATCACGTGGAAAGGTAAAAGGACATTAAGGGAATGCTTTGGTGGAGGCATGGTTTTCAACAAATTTTTTCAGTTCACCAGCTCACCATGAGGGCACTCATCATTCATCATGACACCACATCCTTAAAAGTAAGAAGACAAGTCTCCTCACTTGGTGGGGGGAATTATGTTTTGGTTATGGTTAGTGCCACCCAAGCATGTGACTTTTCTCGATGTAAATATGTTGTCTTAGGTTTGTATATGTAATAAATAGTTTATAGAGTCCTATTAGGAGTCTAAGTCTTAAAATTAATAGATATCAGTTTTATCTCCATATAATTTTCTTATGGTTAGATTAGGTGTCATCAAAGAGACTCGATGGTTTAGCCTTGTTGGAATATCCAATGTAAAGATACCTAAGCCTATTAATTGGTAGATTATCAAAGAATAGATGGTTGAATGATGTTGATTACTGAACTACTATTGTCAAACAATTCTTATCATTAATATAATGTGCCTATTGGCCCTTACTTCACCTCAGATTCATTGATGTTTTCATGAGCTTTTGTCTTATGTATCCTGCTATTTTGTCTATAGTACTTTGATGTTTGATTAAGTAGAATTCATGTATATCATGCTCTAACTTCTTTCAAGCATTAGACTAGTATGTATCTGTGTATGTTGTCCTTTGATTAAAACATCTATATGCCTCAGCTTCCATAAGAAGAGTTCCCATGTCACTGAGTTGATTAACGTTGACTCCATATGCCAAATGGTAGTGATTTCTATACATCTTTCACTTGCATATAAACACACTTAAAACACTATTTCAGATTTAGCCATTTGTTGAAATTCATTTAAATAAAATAATTTTTTATCTTTGAGAGAGCCCTCTCAGGCTGAAAAGGCTACTTTTCAGCTAGAATTAAGGTTTAAATGAGTTACTCTAGGCTGTCTAGTGGAGCATCCCATCGGTACCAACTTAGTGATTATACTTTGGGGTGTCTGCCGGTAGTCTGAATACATATTTCCCAAAGTTTATGCTCAAATAGAAATGCTGAAATCTTGGAGGTAGGAGGAGCTTACAAACTTTTGAGGCTGCATAGTACGTTGATGACTCCACTAAAAATTTTCATGTTTAAAGGTGGCTTCGAGAAAGATACGCACAAGGAGAAATCTAGATCAAAACCCACCTACAATTATGGATAATCCAGAAAGGATTCTCAGAGGAATTGGAGGCAACTCTTGAAAATCAGGTATTCCATCACATTCAAGAGTTTTTTCCTCTGATATTATTCAAAGTCCCGAAGATAAACAATTTTATGATAAAATTGAAGAAGTGTTGTTTAGGTCTAAGACTAAAAACGAACTGAACGATATAATACTAGACCTACAAAGACTAGGTATTAACACATCTTCCATAGTATCAAAAGAAGATAAAGAATAATTCTGGAAGACTATCACATCTAAGTTGTTGTTGGAGAAAGATTCTTTTGAAGGATTAAAAGAGTTAGATCCTTTTGATTTTTTGTTGAAGAGAAAGTCTGGTATACCCTTGCCTCAATGGATTTCCCTTGTATCTAGACTCCAAATACCATTTACAACATCTCCTAACACTTCACCCTCATTCACTGTTTCTTCCGAAAGTCAGAATTTAATCCCATCCACAGATGTTACAAGTACCACAATCCCTGTCATCATGGCTGGAGTTCCTCCTCCTACTATATCTGCAAGATATGCTCCACTTTTCCTTCCTGTTGTCCTTAATGACCTCCTATATGGATACTCTACTAGGAATAATACCATTGGGAGTGAAGAAGAAATATCAGTTGAAGAACATGTTGACCAATTTAATTAATTCATTGACTGAGAGGAGGTGGATCATGAGGATGTGAAAATGAGTTTTTTTCTCAAAGTTTCAGTGCTAAGGTAAGAAAATGGTTTAAGGCTTTAGCTTTGGCTAGTTTGCAAAATTGGGAATAGTTGGAATATAGTTTTTGGACAAAATGGGGGAGTAAGGTGAACCCTGTTCAAGCTCTAACCGAGTATAAAAATTTGAAAAGTGCCTTAGATGAATCTGTGAAATAATTTTCTAAGAGATTTAACAAGGTCTACAAATCCATACCTGCTCATATAAACCTCCCCTAGGAGCTGCTTAATTACACTATGTAGAAGCTTTTTATTATGAGTTTTCCGTCTTGTTAAGCGAAAGAGAGTTTGCTTCTTTGGTTCACATGAAGAATGATGCAGTGAAAGTTGAGGTGAAGATGAAAGCAGCCAGGATTTCTAAGATGGGTAAAACAAAATTAAAAGAAGAGGAGAGGCCTTCTTCATCCTCAGATGTGATGTCTGATTCCATGATGAAGACCATGGAGAAAATTATTGACCGACTTGTTCTTGGAGCCACTTCTTTGCCTCTTGCACAATAAGAGACACATATCAGAAATCCCCATTTTAGGAGGCCTCAAATTCAGCAAAGACAAAGAGAAAATAGAAACCAACTTGATACAGAAGTGAGACCTCAATTTCAACAAAATTTACTTGATGAAGAGGAAACATAACCTGAGTTTGAAAAGGATATTATTAATTTCTTAGATGAAGATGTGTCTGGGATGTTTCTAGCTAAAGAGGAACATGATGAGTCTAGTCATGATATGGGGGGAAGTGAGGGACAATTTGATTACTTAAAGGGTTACCAACATGCTATCTTTGAAATGTAGAAACAATACAATTTTAGGAATATGAATGTTCCCATTACAACAAGAAAAGCTCAACCAAAGAAACTTGCTCCTAAACAAACAAAGCCAAAGGAATATACACCACCACCACCTCATGCCAAAGAAATTGAAAAAGCCTCATCTACTTTAAATTTAGAGAATGAGATATCCAAAATAAAAATTACATTTCCCTTTGGAGAAATCATCAAGGTCATTAAATACAGAAGTAAAATTTTTAAGATGTTAAACACTCAACCCGAACCTTTAGACATCCTAAATCTGCAAGAAGACCATCCTACCATTTTCCTGGGACCAAGGGTAGAAGATGAATAGAATGAAGATGTTCCTCCTTTTTATGTAAGTTTGAATATCCATGATATGAATTTTCATAATGCCATGTTACACTAGGGAGCTTCACACAATTTAATGCCTATGGTTATAATGGAAAGAATGGGTTTAGAGATCACTAGAGCTTACAAAGATTTGTTTTCTTTTGACTGCAAGAGAGTGCAATGCATAGGTCTCATTAAAAATGTGGTTGTTGGCATAACTCAAGTACATACTAAGACAATGGTAATGGACATAGTGGTAGTTAACATTCCTCTGATGTTTGGCATGATTTTATCCAGATCTTGGGCATCCAAAATTAAAGTTACTCTGCAGATGGATATGACATATGCCACCATTTTGGTCTTTGGTGAGAAAAGGAGGTTGTATAGAGAAGGTAGGATGGCTTACATGATGAGTAGAAGATAAAAACCAATTTTTTTTCCTATTTATGCAATTGATACTGAATTTGGATCCTCAATTTTGTTTAATTAACTTACTGATGAGGCAGAAAATGAGAAAAAGACAGAAAATCAGAGATGTATTGAGGACAATGAAGAAGGTTGGTGGCATTTAAATTTTGATGGTGTTTCCGGGAGAGAGGGGGATGGAGCAGGGATATGGATTACCACTCCTAATGGAGAAAGTAATTTCTTCTCATACAAATTAAACTTTTATTGTACAAACAACATGACAGAGTATGAGTCATCGTTTTGGGGTCTAGAGACTTTGAAAAAATTAAGCGCCAAAAAGATATCAGTTTATAGTGATTCTGATTTAGTGATAAAGTAGGTAGAAGGGTCTTATCAAACCAAATATGCCAAGATGAGGTCCTCTTGAAAATTAATCATTAAAATTCTTGACAATTTTCAATAATACACTTTCATTGTCAAAACTAGAGATCAAAATTCAATGGCTGATTCTTTAGCAGTATCTACTAGTTTGTTTATCATTCCAACTCATTGCAGTGAGAGGTAAGAGGTTGAGGTTAGACATAGGCGAGAAATCCCTAATAACTTCACTCATTGGCAAGTGTTTGATAGTGATCATCAAGTCCGAAATTTCCTTGAATTGAAGGAAGAGTTTAAGAATATTCAAGTAGATCAACAGAATATGCTTTTTGAAACTAAATTCAATCGTGAAGTCTTGCAGCTAAAAAATAATTGCATTCCCAAGGGCCTTGTTCCACTTGAGAAATTATTTGATCAAAATGATGTTTTCAAAACCCCAAGGATGAAGTTTTATGATTAAGAAGTGGAAACTTGCAATCTTGGTACAACAAAAGCTCCTAAAATGGTCAAGCTATCTAATTTTCTTTCTATGGAGATGAGACAGAGGTATGTGGATATGATGAAGAAGTATGTTGATTTATTTGCATGGAGCTATGCTAATTTAAAAAGTTATGATCCCAATATTATCCATCATACTATCCCCATCAAAGAGAATGAAAAACCTTTCAAGAGAAATTTGAGAAGAAATAATCATTTTCTCATGCCTCTAATTGAGAAAGAGATTAAAAAACTATTTGATGCAAAAATCATTTTCCCTTTTATGTTTTCAAAATGGCTTGCTAAATTGGTACCTGTAAGGAAGACGAATGGTGAGATTAGAATCTATATTGATTTCAAAAATTTAAACAAAGAATATCTCAAGGAAAATTACACTCTTCCGAAGATGGATCCAATTCTATAGAGTATTTTTGGCTCTAAAAGAATGTCCATGCTTGATGGTTTCTTAGGTTACAACAAAATATTAGTATATCCAGAGGACGAAGAGAAAAATTCTTTTAGCACGCCATGGGGAACATTCATGTATGCCAAAATTCCTTTTGGTTTAATGAATGCAAGGGAAACTTTGCAAAGGGTGATGCATATTTATTTTGCTGAGAAGAAAGACAAATCAGTGGTGGTCTATTTGAATGACATCACTGTATTTTCAAAGAAGGAGGAAGAACACCTTAAGCACTTGAAGAAAATTTAGCAGAAATGCAGAAAATTTGGTATATCTCTCAATCCTACTAAACGTGTCTTTTCTTTAACTTCTAGAAATTTGTTAGGAAACATTATATCAAAGGATGGAAAAATTATTGATCCAAATATAGTTAGTGTCATTCAAAAAATAGACCTACCAAGGAATAGGAAAGAGATTCAGTCTTTTCTTGTAAAGGTAGATTTTATTGGAAGGTTAAAGGAGTATGATGTTAAGTGGACAGTAGAATCAAAGTAATCATTTGAAGAAATATAGAAAGACCTCAATCAAGCCCCAATGCTCATAAGCCCTAAATTTTCAAGTGACTTTCTGGTTTTTTCATTCGCCTCTCAACACACAATTGCTGGAATATTATTGCAGAAAAGGAAGCAAGTGGCGAGTAGCCTATTTATTTATTTATTAGGAATCTTTCCAACTCTAGAATAAAGTATAATATCATGGAAAAACATCCATATGATTTAGTAAAATCTCTTAAATATTTCATAATTTACATTCTCCATTTTCATATTATTTCATTTGTGCCTAATGTTGTGGAGAAAAATATTATGACGTAAGCTTATTCTGATGGAAAAAGAGGGAAACAGAGAGGGAAACAGATCACCACTTTACTAGAATATGATATATAAATTAACCCTACCAAGTTGGTGAAGGGTCAAGGGCTAGAAAAATTGATGGCACAAACAAATTTTGAGTGCCTAGACATGAATTTCATTGTAGTAATTTCAGAGGTGGTAGAAGAAGAAGAATTGGTCTCTATTGAAGAGAAATTAATTTTTTTCTGAATGGTATAGATATGTGATATTTTTTCTACATAATCATAAAATCCCTCCTCAATTGACTAAGTCCAATTCAAGGTTTGTGAAGCAGAAATATTTGATATAGTGCATTTTGAATAAAAAATTGTATTGGAAGGACACCGATGGAATTATTTTGAATTGCTTATTGGAAGAAGAGGCTGAAAAGGTAATTGAAGAACTTCATAAGGGAGATTGTGGATGACACCATTACTTGAAGGCCACAACTAATAATATACTCAGAGTAAGATATTATTGGCCTACCATGTTTAAATACATGTATAAGAAAATTGTTGCATGCCATGAATGCCAAGTTTTTTATGGTAAGAAGAAGCTGACCTCTTTACCACTGAAACCAATATATGTTGAAGCTCCTTTCCAGCAATGGAGGCTCAATTTCATTGGTGAAACACAACCAACATCCTCAAGGAAACATCACTGGATTTTCACGTCCACTGGTTATTTCACCAAGTGGATTGGAGCGGTCCCTACAAGGCAGGCTACTTACTCAGTCATCATTCAATTTTTGGAGAACAAAATTTTGTCCAGGTTTGGTTATCCTATGAATATTACTACTGATAATGCACAATATTTCAAATCTAAAAATCTAATTAGTTTTTTCATCGATATCATATCACTCTTGATCATTCCATAACCTATTACCCTCAAGGTAATGGCTTAGTAGAATCATCCAATAAAAGCATAGCGAGGATAATAAAAAAGGTGCTGCAAGAAAATAATATATCATGGAATCTAAAGCTAATGTTTTCTTTGTGGGCTGATATATTTTGTACTAAGAGATCCATAGGTACATCTCCCTATGAATTACTATATGGAGTTGAAGAAATCTTCCCAACTTCTTTGGTCATTCCAGTAATGAAAATGCTACAAGGACATGAAGAAGAACCTAATGCCATCCAAAGGAGGATAAACCAGCTCATAGATCTGTAAGACAAAATAGAAGAGGTGTATGATAGCCATCAAAAATCACAAAACAAAGTGAAGAAGACTTTTCATAGAGAGACCAAGGATGCAAACTTAAAAATCCAGGTTTTAGTTCTTAAATGGGAAGCCACAATTGAGGAAAATGGGAAGCATGGAAAGTTTGAAAACATATGGAAGGGGGAATTTGTGATAGCTACATACCATGGAAATAAGAATTTTCTACTTCAGGAGATGGATGGATAGTTGTGTGGGGGAGGACCTATCAATGGAAGGTTCCTAAAACATTATTCCTCCTAATTTATTTTGCCAAATTACACTCCATTGTACATATTTCATTTTATGTTTTGTTGTTTTTCAAATAAAAATGAATTCATCATCAACCTTGAGCCCGAGGAGAAGGCCATAATATTTTGGCAAAGTCTTCATTAATTTCAGAAAATTTCAGTTTTTCAAGGAAGGCACTAGAACTACAAGTTCTTTGTTGTATCACAGGGTCACACCATCCCCATTCGAGCCACTTTTATCACAAATAAAGTTTCATTTTGGTTATTAAAGTCATTTATCATAGGTTTTATTTGTCTAATCAAAATTGGTTCATGGAAATGATGAAATCTTATGAAGGGATTATTATCCTAAGCTTATAGAGTCCCACTTGTCATGTCATCATAGTCAGATCCATCAAAATCCACAAAAAATCTCCTTTCATTGGTTTAAAAAATTGGTAGTGGCCACCTGTCTGTCTTTTCCCGAGTTTGCAGTGAATATAACTGAAAATATGTTGTTTTTGCTACATACTCACTTGACTAGTCTCTAGCGAATATGCCAGAATTATAACGGAAAACACTACGAAAATATGTTTTCTACACCAATAATGGGAATGGTGAGGTTTCGAGTCTTTAGGGGTTCAAGGTCAATAAAAGGTCACATGATCAGTTAGAGGAGTCATGCAGAATATGTAATCATAAGTGGTCACTCATCATTTCACTCAACCTCTCCCATTTTTTCATTATCCCTCCGATGTTCAAACTACACCTTTTAAATTAACCTTCAAACCTACTCTTTGTCATCCTTGTTTTGACCTCTGTGTATAGTTCTTGATTTTCATCCTTGAGAAGGTATCACAACATCAAGAGGCCATCATGGTGTAAAGGGATTTGGCCATGTAGAAGAAGACCAATAAAGGGGCCTCCTATGTAAGGTACAAGCCCATTGATCTAAAGTTACTGAATGAGGACCCTAGCTTTGCAAAAGCTTTCATTGGTGTTGGATGCATGAGATTCTGCCAAAAATTACAATATTCTCATTCCCATGTTTCAAAATATTTTGTAGTGAATTTCGTAGGTACTGCATCAAAGGTGGGGGTGTTGAGTCTTGTAGTGTCACCTGAGACAATTTCCCAAGCCACAGATATTCCGAGGATGGGAGAGGAGTGGTTCAAAGCCACTAAGTTTAAATTACATAACTGTGATGATTTTATGAAACCTGAATATAATGGAGTGTATATTACCTCTAGAATCGCAAGGACATGCCTTAAAGAGAACTACTCCAAGTTGTTGCATGTAATTCAAAAATACTTCACATGTGAATGGATTTTCCATATGGTCTATCACTACCATTTTAGGCTCTTGTTGAAATTCACTGGTAAGAAATATCTAGACCTTACATTTTTCTTGTTTAGGAGCCCAGGCAAGATGTCAGACAAAGTTCAAGCTACGAAAAAAGGTAGTGAGACTTTAATTTTCCATCATGGCTTGATCAAACTTATGGTGTTAGAGGAGTTGAAGAAACTGAATAGAGACTGTGCCACATTCCTTTTTCTCAGTGGTTATGAGGTAGATACATTAACACCTAAAAATACTCCAAAATCAAAATCCACTCCTTCAAGCAAGAGTGAGAAACCTGTAGCTGAAATAGAGGGTTTGAATGAGGAGGAAATGGAGCCCATTGTAAATCCCATGGATGTTGAAGTAAATCATGCACAAGAATTAAAAGTTCCACAGAATACACCTACAAGTAGCAAACCAAAGATCAGAAATAAGAGTCATGGAAGACTAACAAGAAGGAAAACACTTGGGAAATGCAACCTTGAGGACATTATTCAAGCCATAGAAATAGAGGACACTCTAGTGGTAAAATTTGTAGATATCAAAGGAGGAAAGAATAAAGAGAATGGTATAACTGCTAAAAAACTTGTTTTCTGAGGAGAAGACCACCACCAACATCTTACCCAACAACAGGACCCATGGAAGCACCTGTAGTGCCATCAGTGGAAAACCCAAGATCCAGTGTTTATGTTTCAACAAAGAAAACCACTCACCAGGTAGAAACTTTCCAAAGGTGTCATGGAATGTAAAAATATAGAAGTTACAGACAAAGGCAAGAAACCTATCACAGAGGATATCATCGATTTGTCTCCAGGAAAAGAAGATATCATTGTGCAGAGGAAGGGTAAAGAGAAAGTTGTTGAAAAAGATGAGCTACATTTGTTAAAGGAGAAGTTAAGAGAAACCAGGGAAGAAGTGATTGAAACCAAGTTGGAATTAGAGGAAGCCAAGCTAGAGAGAAAAATGATAGAATAATTCAAAGAGAAGGTAAATGAGGAAATCAATCAATATGATGAGTCATTGACTAATGCCAGGAAATTTTTGAAAAGGACACTTCCTCTACGTAGGGTAATGAAACATACAAGAAAGAGGAATATGTGGTTGAATGTAGAGAGAAATAAATTTAAAATCCAAGTCAAAGAGCTAGAAGAGCAGATGGAGATGATAGAGTCAAAGCTAAAGAAGAAAGGTTTAAAACTACAGTCATAGATGAACCTAAAGAGTCTCAAGCCCATAATGCTAAAGGTGAAACTTCTAAACCTTGAAGACTGGAAAAATTACCTGTTTGATATTTTTTGCATCATTTTGAATCACTACTTGCAGAGCCATAGGAAAATTTTTAAGAAGAAAGCACAGTTTTTAAGTTTACTGCCAATTAGGAAAGTTCACAACGTATCTTAGGCTTGAAGCCTCGAATTCGCTGCGAACTCGACGTAGGTGTCTTTTTATTATAAATCATAGGTATTTTCATAATGAAGGCGGGAAAAAGTTTGTATTTAGCTATTTTGACTTAATAAACAGTTTCAAATCAGAAAGAGAGCAAACAAGTGGCAAAGATGGCTAAAATCAATGTGCAACAGACTTTTGCTACAAACTTTCCTTAACTACCTTTTTTCTGCAGCAAAGAAGCTTTTGTACAATTTTTGAGTTTTGATGGTCTATTAGGGATAAATCAGCCACGTGGAAGGTTAAAGGAAATCACAGGAATGTTTTTGTGGAGGCATGGTTTTCAACAAAGTTGTTCAATTCACTAGCTGACCATGAATACACCAATCATTCATCATGACACCAACTCCTTAAAAGTAGGAAGACAAGTCTCCTGACTTGGTGGGGGAAATTATGTTTTGGTCATGGTTAGTGCCACCCAGGAACATGAATTTTCTCGATGTAAATATGCAGTGTTTATTTTTTTGATGTAATAAATATGTTACAGAGTCCTATTAGGAGTCTAAGTCTTCAAATTAGTAGCTGTCATTTTTATCTCCACATAATTTGCTTATGGTTAGATTAGGTGTCATCAAAGAGTCTTGATGGTCTAGCCTTGTTGGTAGATCCAATGTAAAGAAGCCTAAGCCTATTAATAGGGATATTATCAAAGAATAGAGGGTGATTTTGATTTCTAAACTACTATTGTAAAAAATTCTTATCAGTAATATACAATGGCTATTGGCTCTTACCTCACCTGAGATTCATTGATGTTTTCATAAGCATTTGCCTTATGTAACTTGTTTTTTTGTCTATAGTACTTTGATGTTTTATTACTTAGAAATCATGTATATCATTCTCTAACTTCCTTCAAGCATTAGACTATTGTGTATCTGTGTATGTTGTACTTTCATCAAAACATCTATATGGCTTAGCTTCCATAAGAAGAGTTCCCATGTCACTGAATTTATTAACACTCACTCCATATGCCCAATGGTAGTGATTTTTATACATATTTCACCTGCATACAAAAAAAATAATACACTATTTCAGAGTTAGCAATCTATTGAACTTCAGTTAAATAAAATAATTTTTATCTTTCAGAGAGCCCTCTCGGGCTCAAAAGGCTAATTTTCAACTAGAAGTAAGGTTTGTCGAAAGAGTTATTGTATGTTGTCTTGTGGAGCGGCTCTTCTGTACCAACTTAATGATAAAAAATAGTACACTCAACAAGACCATTTCCCTTTAGATAATAATCTGTAGAATTTTTCAATACAATGCCATTTTACAATACAATATCAATGATGAGAATTATGTTTCATTGTAAAAACCAAGTGAAGTAGGGACACCAAACATGAAAGTGATATTCTGTTTGAGGAAGTTGATGACTTCCTGATCATTCACTTTCTTCAGTGGAATATATTTTGTCCACTACGTAAAGTAGTATATAACAATGAGTATATAGTGGTGTTGCTTTGACGAAGGACAACAAATTTCAACCAAAGAGAACATTTATGACCCCATTAATGTCTGCAATATTTATTCCATAAATGACACAGTGTAGTTATGTTTGTCTGAGGCATGGTTAATATTTTAGAAATATACACACAAGGATATTTCCAAGGACTTCTTCCTCATTGGGACCAAATTAGATACCTAGATTGAATTCCACACTTTATAAATAACCTGACCATCCAGTAGTTTCCACAACTTCTTCTGAATTGAGGGCTCAAGTGTTGGATGCACCTTTCACAAGATATGATGAAAGGGCTTGGCCCTTTCCTCGATTGGAATAACATGCTGGATTATTTAGTGTCATAAGTTTTAAGTGCATCATATGTCCATAAAAAAAATCATGGCACTGCTTGAATAAGCAGATAAAATCTTGTCGCTCTTGTGGTGTGAAACAAGTATTAATATTCACGAACTTTAGATCTTTCTATGTTCCAATATTAATATATTCATGCGACAACGTTGAACTAAGGGTTTTATCATTGACTACATCTCTAAAGTAGTTATTGAATTCATGAAAATTTTCCAATGATACCACACCCTTTGCCATGGGGTTCTCCTTGTTTGCACGAGCCACATCCTACAACGCTTTCTCGTGCTCGTCTTTATCAATTGTTGCATCTTTTAATACATCAGAATTCGCCATGAAATGCACTATCTATTGGTCATCATTAAAAACACATAAATTAGTGATATTATCAGGGACAAATGGATTATAAATAATTTCAATATAAAAACCACCCCTAAGTTGTGATGACATAGCAACAACATTTTCTAATGCATCCACAACTTCATTACGAATTTTAGGAACAATTATAATATTAAAAGTTTGGAAATGAGAAATTAAATGAAATACCTCTAGTTGATAACTTTTCAAATGAGCTGACACACACTTCATAGTATTGTCTACCTGTCGCACATCGATTTCTAAATCACTTATTACTTTAAGAATTTCAACATTGTGGTTAATAGCCTTTCTTGAGCCCAGGATGAGTGCTTCATATTCAGTGTTGTTAGTGCCCTCAAATTCCAACCCACTTGAGATCAGGTGTTTTCATTGTTGCGGGTCTACTAAAACACAACTAGGTGCAGAATTTTGCTATGTATTTGATTCCTCAAAATAGAAAATCCAAAAATCATATGTACAAGAGCTATGTCCTAAACTACTACTACTACTACTACTACTAATATCTACTGTATAAAGGTAATTTATTCTAGTTGGACTAGGAAGGATATCCAACTACGTGTCTCATGAGACTAGGGAAGGTTGAGCAAGGTATCACCCTATGTCAGTTTCCATGAAGAAATTTCCAAAGATTAGATCTGCAAAAGAAACTAGCTCATTTATTCCATCGAAGGGTGTGAAAATGTGCTTCATGTAAGGCTCTGAGTTCAAATGGATTTGATTGTTTCTGCCCCTGTACATAAGCCATAAATGTGACTAGTCAGTAGAAAAATACTCATGTAATTCTATGGACCACTATCTAGTTAATAATACACAATATGATTCTGGAATGTCCACAATTACTATATTTATGCATTATTGAGCTTGTTGATTGAGTGATAGGTCAATAAGCACATTTATGAGTTCAAATATAGCATGGGAAATGGTCTTCTCCAGTTGAATGATCTTTGCATCTATCTTATCCCATTTTTCATTGATTTTCATTTCTATAGATAATGACATTACGTTTAGAGATACACTAGATAAGCAATTGTTCACATTATAATTAAAATACTCAAACGTTAACAAAAATGGAGGGAAGAGTATGTTAGCATATAATGTTAATGCATTAAGAAAAAATTCCAAGGAACAATAAGACTTACCATATCCCTTCTGTGAAAAATAACTTTCACTTGAAGAAAACTATTCAAGAGCGTGGACAAGGAGTTCCTACTACCTCATGATCCTTGTAAATGTGAAGAGTGATATTTTTGCATGATTTTTATTCATGTCCTCAACTATTTTATAATTGAGCGAGGTGAGACATTTTGAAGTGTCTAGAGGAGTAACCTTATATGATACTTCTAGAGTTAATTTATTGATTTTAGCATAGAAAAAAGTATTATTTGTTGTCACATTTTTTCCAGAATTTCTCTCAGTGTTCTTAGTTTACTTGATAGAGGGTGTGAGCTTTCTTAACAAATTTTCATTCAATTTATTCCTTGTAAAATATTTTTTAGAGACCGAAACTTGGCTTCTCAACTTATATTTATTGTTCTTCTTTTGATCCGGGTCCTCACTCTATGGCAGCTCTTTGAAAATATTCTTTTCGTTTGAATATACAAAACTTAAGGTGTTCACTGTGTGGCCAAAAATTGTAGTTTCTTCAACAACAAAAATTTCTTCCCTCTCTCCATTGGCTCGATCTACTCATCTGAAAGCACTGCATCAATGATGTGCACATTTATAGCATTTATGTTTTGACTCCCCTCTGGGCATGCTTTTGATAAATGATACTCTTGATGAAAGGAACAATATTGGTACATGCCCATACTTTCAACGTTCAACACAACGTTTGAGATTTGCGCAGACTTGGCTGGATGATTGTTGTCCTTGCTATGATAATTGGGAGCCCTATTTATAGCACTAGATATGTTTACAATGTTGGACCTAACAAAATCCAATGGATCTCCCTGATATGTGGTCGTAATTACAGCTCACATCGTTTTTGGATATGAGCATCATCAAGAAAACGAGTTGGTTTGTTAGGTCCCTATATTAATAGTGTAGTCCACTATTGTTGTTAGTGTAGCCCCCTTATTTTTATTGTTGTACTCGTGTAACCCCAATTTTGTTATTATTTTGACCTTACATTATTATTGTTAGGTCGACTAGGATTATATTGTGACCCCATGGAATCCTATATATAGAAGGAGTTTTTGTCATTTTTATAATCCAATAATTGTTCATTTATGCAATGTAAAGGAGCTTTCCCCCTCAACGTGGCTTATTTCTAAGGTGTTGATCGCTCTTTTCTTCTATTTTTGGAGCTGGTTTCATAGCACTTGGTATCCGAGCTTTGGATTCTAGGGTTTTGCTGCTCCAAACATGACATCGTGGCATTTTCGATATAACTTTGTTTCTGTAAAGTTTTAGTAGCTAAAATTGTTATCATGCGAAGCTGAAATCCTGAGGAACTTTGCGTAAAAAATTAAAATCTTGGTTCGTAATATTTTTGGAGATATGATCTGTGGAAGTTATGGTTTTTAAATGCTCCGTAATTTCATCTCAAAGAGGTCACTGTGGAAAAATCATCACAACTATCCCTCTGAGCATCAGATTGGAATTATGTAAAAAGTGGTTGCAAGTACACATATTGTAGTATCTTCTATATCAATTTCAGAATTAAAGGAGTAAATAGAGACACATGGCACGCCGTACGATTTCTCTCTATTGAACAAGTCCATAATTAGGTCATTGTGGGAGATTTGTCAGAAATTTTCCTTAAAGAATCCAAATCAAGTCAGACCTATGGAATTCATAAGAATATTCAGAGGGCTACTACAACACCAAATTTTAGATATTGAATATCTGAAATAACAGAGATAATTTAGTTTCAATATCAAGCTCCTCAAAAGTAAGAAAAATGTGTGTATTTTCTTCGGAATTGCATAAGTATTGTTTGAAAAATCTATTTGAATTGATTCCAAGGGAATATTGTAGAATATATATATCAGTATTGGCTTCTAAAATTCCCCCTAAAAATAATTCAACATCCATTAATCCTTCGAAAGGCTCTACTATGAATCATGAAGATGAAGAAGTGCAACATGAGATATCAAAATTACAACAACAAGTGCACCAAATTTCTCTCCTGCAATGAGAAAAAAAAAATGAAATAGAATTTTTGAAGAAAGGTGTGGAATATAAGATGTATATTTTGAAGAAATGCATGGAACCTAAGATAGATGGCATTGAAACTAGCATGGAAGTTAAGATAGATGACATGGAAGCTAAAATCGAAAACATGAAGAATGATCTAACAGCACACATGGAAGGTTTGACAAAGTTGATACAAGAAATGTTTCCTAATGGCGAAAAGTAGTAGAGGAAATTCATGATGAGAAAAAAATAAATGTTAATCATGATTTCATAAACTCTAATGTTGGATGAAAGGCCCACCATATTCCAAAGATCGATATGAGCAAGTTTGATGGCAAGGATCTCGTAACATAGATACTACAGATGGAGCAATATTTTGATCTCAATAATGTTTAAAACACACAAAAGGTATGCATTGCAACTTTATATTTAGAAAAAAATACATTTTTCTGGTATGGATGGCTTCTCTCCCATAAAAAAATTGTCACTTGGTCAATTTTTATAGAGGAAATGATAGCACATTATGAGGATACAAAAAGCAACACATTTTTTAGCCAATTGATAAATCTCAAACAAAAGGGTTCAGTGGGGGAGCACATTGATGACTTCCAAAAATTTAACATAAGGGTAACTAATATTCTAGAGTAACACAAGATTGATGTCTTCATAGGTACATTAAAGGATAACATCCAACACGAGGTTCTTGTTTGGGAACCTGATTCATTGTAGAAGGAATTCATATTGGCAAGAAAAATTGAATATAAAATTATGGCGACAAGGAAGCCTACCACTCACATCTATAAAGATGGAAGTGTTGCTACTCCTAGACTTCCAAAACCTACAAGGTTGACCCACCAAAATTGGAAGAAAAATAAGAAAAAGGGCTTTGCTACAGTTGTGATAGCAAATACACTAAATGTCATAAGTGTGCTGAGAAGAAATTATTTTACATAGATTGTGAAGAGGAGGAAGAAAATGAACAAGAAACTTCAAAAGAAGAGGATATACACTAGGAACCAACCCTAGAAGAAGAAGAACTGAGTCTGACCATATCATGTAATGCATTGGAAAAAATTACCACTCCTCAAACTCTCAAGATATAAGGACATATCAAGAAGAAAAAAGTAATAGTATTGATTGATTCGGGTACTACCCATAATTTTATTCATTGTAAGGTAGCCAAGGAATTGAATTGTTTCCTATACCCAAGAACAAAATGTCAAGTGATGATTGCAAATGGAGGAACTATAAATTGCTTGGGAAAATGCCATAATATCAAGCTAACCATGGGGAATATGTATTTAATAGTCCAATTCTTTCCATTCCAGTGGGAGGTACTGATGATGTACTAGAATACAATGGTTACAATATTTGGGGATGGTAGCTTTTAATTTTCAAGAACGTTTCTTGAATTTTTTTTCGGAAGGAAAGGAAGTTGAATTATGGGGTATCGTAGGGAGGCCGAGAAAGATAATAAGATCAAATTTCATGACAAATATTCTTAATAAAGAAAAACGGTGCATAATTGCACAATTATGCTCACTAGAAGTTCTAACATCAAAATCATCTATTTCTCCGTATTTCCAAAAAGTCTTGGAAAATCATTCCAAGGTGTTTGAAACTCCCAAAGGACTCCCATGTATTTGTGATCATGATCATGATATTCATTTGATTCGAGGAAGTGTTCCTCCAAACATCAGGCCTTATAGATATCCTTATGTCCAAAAGAGCGAAATTGAACGTATGATTACAGAAATGTTAGAGGCCGGTATAATTCAACCTAGTCAAAGTCCTTTCTCTGCTCAATAGTATTGGTGCAGAAGAAGGATAGATCATGGCGCATGTGTCGGGATTATAGGGAGATCAATAAGCTCACTATTACAGATAAATTTCCCATTCCTGTGATTGATTAATTATTGGATGAATTACATGGAGAAATTTATTTTACCAAGATGGATCTTTGTTCAGGATATCATCAAATTAGAATAAAGACTGAATATATTATAAAAAAAACATTTAGAACTCAATAGGGTTATTACGAATTTTTGGTCATGCCTTTTGGCCTTACCAATTCACCCTCTACATTTCAAGGGTTGATGAATTCCATTTTCAAACCCTTCCTTAGAAATTTGTGCTAGTATTTTTTGATGATATGCGAATCTACAATAGGTCTTGGAAGGATCATGTTCAACATGTTGACAAGGTTCTCAAACTATTGGAGGAAAAACAATTATATGCAAAAACATCCAAATCTTTCTTTGGATGACAAGAGGTGGAATATCTGGGTCATATTGTATCTCACGAGGGTGTTAAGGTAGAACCTAACAAAAGTAAATCCATTAAGGAATGGAAAGTCCCAACAACCATAAAGTAATTGCGAGGATTTCTCAGGTTAACAGGGCATTATCGCAAGTTTGTTAAGAATTATGGGAGAATAGAAGCACCTCTAACAACATTATTGAAGAAAGATGCATTTTCATGGAGTCCTAAAGAAACTAAGGCCTTTGAACATCTTAAAGAGGAAATGTTCCTAGCACCGGTCTTAGCTATGCCAGACTTCACAAAATCCTTTATTGTGGAATGTGATGCCTCAGGAAATGGAATTGTTGTTGTTTTAATGCAATAAGGAAGACCCATTTCTTTTGAAATTCGTCCAATCAAAGGAAAGTATTCACAGAAACCTATTTATGAGAATGAAATGTTAGCAATACTACATGCACTAAATAAATGGTGTCCTTACCTAATGGGAAGACAGTTCAAGGTAAGAACTTATCATGATAGTCTTAAACACTTTTTGGAACAAAGAATATCTTCAGAAGAGCAGTAAAAATGGATCATAAAGATGTTGGGTTATGAAATAGAAATCATCTACAAAAAAGGGAAGCTAAATGTTGTTGCAGATTCACTCTAAAGAAAGAATGAAGAGGGGGAAGCATTTCTTTGTGCCATTTCTATTATCCAACCGGATTGGATAATTGAAGGAAGGGATGAACAGAAGAAGGATGAAGAGGTGTGGACACTCATTCAAAAGTTTTAGCAAGATCCTTGTACATCTGATACATTTAGTTGGAAAAATGATTCCTTACGGTACAAAGATCGCTTATATCTTTGTAATAATTCCCAACTAAAACAAAAGATAATTTCAGAATTGCACACTTCTCCTTTAGGATGACACTTAGGATTTTTAAAAACTTACCACTGGGTGAAAGAATTTTTTGGGATGGCCTTAAATATGATATTCAAAATTTTGTGGTGGAATGTTTGGTTTTCCATCAAAATAAAGTAGAGACAATTAAGACCCCAGGTATTCTACAACCTTTATCCATTCCAAGTCAATGTTGGGACGAGATTTCAATGGATTTTTTTCATAGGTTTACCTAAGTCTAGAGGAAAGAGTGTCGTCATGGTGGTAGTTAATAGAATTACCAAGTATGAAAAATTTTGTGCATTATCTCATCCATTTAAATAAAGTACAGTTGCTGTTGCATTTATGGAAATAATTCAAAATTTACATGGAAACGCAAAAGTTATTGTAAGCGATAGAGATCCCATTTTTACTGAAAATTTTTAGACGGAATTATTTTATTGTTTCGGTACTCAACTAGATCATAGCTCATCTTATCATCCTCAATTCGAAGGTCAAACTGAGATAGTGAATAAATGTATGGAAGTATATCTTCTTTGTTTTGTATCTAATAAACAAACACAATGGGTCAAGTGGTTACCTCTTCCTCAATGGTGGTATAACACTTCCTTCCATACTGCATAAAAAATGACCCCATTTATGGCACTTTATGGATATCATCCACCGTCCATCACATCATCTTTAAGAGAAAATTCTAAGTTTTAAGAATTGGAAGATCAAATAGAGTATCAACAAGAAGTTTTCCAAATCTTAAAGGATAACATAAATTCGGCACAAAATCAAATTAAACAATACGCAAATCAACATCGTAGCGAGAGAAGTTTCTATGTAGGAGTCTGGGTATTTTTACGGCTACAACCATACAAAAAAATGTCTCTCAAGCAAGGTAAGAAGGATAATAAATTATCGCCAAAATACTATGGTCCTTACAAGGTGTTGCAAAATATTGGTACTATGACATAAAAATTGGAGCTTCCTGCTTCTTTGTGTGTGCATCCAATTTTCCACATTTCGTGTTTATGAAAGGTTATAGGTGAAAAAAATTCCAGTTCAAAAAATATTGCTAGAACTTGATGAGGAGGGAAAAATCATATTGGAACCTGAATCAGTCACGGAAACATGAACTTGATAGCTACAAAATCAATCAATTTCAGAGTATCTCATTAAGTGGAAGAACTTACCCAGTGAAGATTCTACATGGGAGGATGAGAATTTTATACAGAAGCACCTAGAGCTACTCAAGCATTGACGAAAACAATTTTTTGTAGGAGAGGGGCATGTTAGGTCCCTATATCACTAGTGGAGTCCCTTATTGTTGTTAGTGTAGCCCCCTTATTGTTATTGTTGTATCCTTGTAACCCAAATTTTGTTATTATTGTGCCCTTACATTATTATTGTTAGGTAGGCTAGGATTATATTGTGACCCCATGGACTCCTATATATTGAAGGAGGTTTTTCTATTTTTATAATCCAATAATTGTTCATTTATGTAATGTAAAGGAGGTTTCCCCTTCAAAGTGGTTTATTTCTAAGGCATTGATCTCTCTATTCTTCTATTTTTGGAGCTATTTTCATAACATGGTTACCATTTTCTTAAAGGTTTTCCTTATATATAACTATCAGCAAGAGAGAGGAATGCACATGCACCTTCAAAAATCAAGTAAGTGTGCATGGTGAGTGTCTAGTTGTATGTGTTTCGAGGTTCTTCCACTACGATGGGGAAGAGAAGTGAGCCCCTAAAAGAGAGGTAATAGTACCATCCTAATAGAGACACACAGGAACAAAAGGGATCCATATAACATGCAGTGGAATAGTCCACCAATATGTGATGGTCATTGAAACCAACAAAAACAAGAAATATATATCTAACATCTAACATAATATTAAAAAAAATATGCGATAGTAGTAGCAACCATTACAGCAGATTCTCAATATAATAAGAACTAAAATAACTGAAATAGTTCAACTACTTTAGCACAAGTGAAAACAAACATGAATTACAAACATTCATAGAACAATCTTACAAATATTCATAGTCCATGCATGAAGAACGTGTTGGGCATTAGGCTTCAGATATTAAGTTAAATTTCAATGACACATGTATACAACGAACACTACTAGCTCCAATATTGGATCATTGGAGCCACTCCTTGCTACCTAGAAGAACTAGGTTGTATCTCTAATGCCTTGTGGAAGGAGCTAAGGTGAAACGTTATTTTCTCATATAATGAGGGTGTATACATAGCCAATGGGGGGTGGGGGGGGGGATTGATTCAACTTCCTTGTGACACTTTGACTACCGTCATGATTGTTTGAATTCCAATGAATTTTTGACTTTACATTACACTTCAAATTTTGTACATGTCCTTTATACTTCCACTCTACAATACATTTTCTAATAGAAATTTACATAATCCACAAAAAAGGTGAGGAATTTGGTGACTCATGGCATGCCATGACATGGCACTAATAACATGGGTTGTATGATAATATGGCAATGCCAAGTCATTCTTCATCGTTATTTCTTTATGCCTTCTTGGAATTCTCTTCTGACAACCTCCATATGGCTTATAGATGAGGATTTTTCAATGATATCAGGTCTTAAGCTGTGTCACAAAATGGTGTCCATTTTATTTCCCCTGATTGGTAAACTTACATATTCATCTACAAAGGTGTCTTCTAGCATGTTATACTTCTCCATCCCCTCCTTCATTAAATTTTCATGGCATGATAGAGTACCTGCATATGAAATTCACACATGACAAGACGAAATCAGTATGGTAAACCCCTATTCTAAGATGTTACATCATGATCCAATGATTGAGCCAGAGCCAAGTGATAGGATGAGGGAGAGGCTCAATGTCTGTGCAATTGAGCAGCTTAGGAATTTAATTGTTGACCTCGAGCCTTGAGACTGCACAATGCACAGTTCAGGCTTCGACTGAGAAAAAAAATTGAACAGTTAAGGAGTTGAGGGCTTGATAACTAAATTTTCCCACTATACATTTTTATAAGGCAGAGGAGGCCAGGTGATTGTGAAATTTCATATATCAAGAGCTTAGGGTTGAGGCTTGAGCCTTGTGACTTCACAATGCATAGTACTAACATGGCAAGAGAGAGAAATTGCGTAAATTATTGGGTTAGAGGTAGGGCTTGAGCACTTTGATTGGATAATTCATAATCTTGGGAGGCAGGAAATGTGCATTTCATAATGAGAAAATTTATGGTATTATCTTGAGGGTTGAGAGAACACACTGTGTATTTTAGGAGGGTTGTATGAGGCTAAGTTTCTTGGTCGGGAAATTTCCATATTTGGCTAAGTGTGGGATCGGTAAAGCTGATGTGGACAGTGATAAGACTTGATTTTGATCATACAATTAGAAAATTTTATGCCACAACATAGATCATCTAAAACACATGAACAAAAAAATTCCCTGAGTGTGAGAACTTTGCGACAACTTATGATAAGTGTGACACGAAAGATACACCTTGTAATGATAGTGATGACACTTATGCGAAAATGCTTAAAACATTGGAAATGAGTGCGACATATGTTGCATGGTGTGTTCAACTCATTAACACAAATATAACCCCTTGAAACCACCAAGACTATATTTTGTGTGATGTGCGATACTTAACATGTGAAAAGACAACACTTAGATTTTCTTACAAAAAGGACCAAAACACTTGGGGAAAACAAATGCGATAAGACTTTGCGCTTGCAATGACAATATGGAAGATCAAAGAAGGCTCTGAAATTTGGGTGTAGGACAAAATTTTAGAGGGTGTTGTAGCAACGATAATAATAGATAAAATATTGTTGTGAAAATTCACATTTATTGAGATTTTCCAATAGGTAGTTTTTTTTTTTATATCTCTAACATCTACTTGAAGTGTGATGTTATTCTCTCACGTAGAACTATATACAAATATATCATCAAAATAAAAATGATTGTAACATGCCCTTCTAACCTTGTAGGAAAATGCATCGAGTTAGGAAAGTTTTTGAACATTTACCAATGTAACTTTGTAAATAGCTTTCTATATTCCCTCATTAACCATTATAATAACCATCAGCATTACCTAGAGAAATATTTAGTAAAAGCATAGTGATTTATACAACAATTAATGGTCATTTTTTAACCATATTAACTTAAATTCCCTGCTATAACTATGCATCGATTCCATTATTCTTTTAACTTAATTAGTAAATCACATAATTGATAATATTACCATCACAACAGGAAAGAAATTAACATCATAAAAATGACACAATGAAAAATTACATGATTAGACATCGATATTCCATGGAAACCTGGTAGGGTGAAAATGGGAAAATGTTTAATTTTATTATTAAATGCTCATGAGGCTGTTCACCCATCACTCAATGGTTATAAGGGTGTCCATCCCTTGACCATAATCATAAAATATTAGATATAAAAATGATCTTAAATGCAAGATAACTATCTATAAGCTATTACAATCATCATGATAACATTTACCCATGAATCATGAATCTTTGTCTTTGTGGTCAGACTATTGCCATCAGTGGGTCATCCTCTAGTTGGAACTCCTAAACATTCATGGACTAAAACATATTTATCTGCCACAATGTTAAACATGCACAATACTTTGCTCAAGTCACCATCATTTCATACCATTTTTTTTGTGAGCACACTTGATATCATGATTAGATAAAAGATTAATAAACCAATAATAAGTGCTTTTTTTTTTTGTAAAGGTAAAGCAGATTTATATTAATTGTTTACAAAGAAGTACAAAGTGCAAGCGGGAGTCAATGAGACCTCCCTGAGATGGCCTTACCAATAATAATTCCTTATTTGTAACACTTCAACAACTATTTGTATGTCTGTATAAAACATAAATAGAATGTCATGAAAGGCCTTATTTAACATCATTTCATATGAATTAGTAACAAATAGATCACTTTCAAGAATTATCTTTCCAACACTTTCATATTATTTCCAAAGGAAAGTTAACATACTAGATAATATTCTTGTGCATGTGAAAGCATAACAAGCTTTCAAGATAACTATCCCAACAAGAAATTTTTTGTGTGTCTACTATTATGTTTTCTTTTCCAAAGGAATTAATGCAATAGATTCTATACTTATGCATGTGAATGCATGTCCTTTTCCAAAAAAATATTCTCCACACGAGAGTTATTCACAATGGCTATTATGTATAAAAATGGAAGCTCTATTTCAAACAAATTTAACATAATAGTTATAATTTTGTGCATGGAACTACTTGTACTCTCCAACATAAAAGAACATGATAGTTTTTACTTCTTGCATGTAAAACATATATTTCTTTCCAAAGGCAACTAACTAAATCTCACATGGAAAAATAAACACACTTATTTTCAAAGGGATCAAACGCATAATATTTATTCTTTCATGCAAAGAAACATTTTCCTCTTACCAAAAGATCTAGCCGAATAATTATACATAATCTTTTCCCAAATGAAAACTAATACCATTGTTAATTTCCTTAGGTGTGCAAACACATTCTATTTTTCCCAAAAGAAGGCTAACACAACCAATATTATTTGATTGCACCTTCCTTTTCTCTAGAAATCTAAGACGAAAACTACAATTTTATTTTCATGCAAGTGTATATGTTTCTATAAATAATATTTCAAAGAAATCTTAACATAATACAACATGCGATTACTAGTTTTCCTCTCCAATAATCTAATCCAATAATTCATACAAGGAAATTTTTTCCCTTATGTTACTTTTTGAAGAGTTGTAACACCATAGATACTTCTTTTCATACAAGTATACACATTCATTTGCCAAGGAATGTAACACATTAATTGTTAATTTTGAAAAGTTAGCTAACTCACTAGCTATTATGTATGCGATACAAAATATTTTCCTATCGTTTCATACATCAGATAGATTTATGGTATTTCCTCAAGAAATAGCATGAATAACAAATCCTTCTCAAATAACACAACCTATTGTATTTTATGCAAAGTTTTTATGTGAACTCGTTCTCAAAAAAGTTACTCATATCCTTTGACACCACTTAAGATTCCCATGCATGTAAAGTCACATTAATTTCCAGTAAATTCAATATACTAGATATTATTCCTATGCACATAAGAACATATTATCTTTAGGAGTCCAATACTTCTCTTTAAAACTCTAATGCATATGCTTCATGAGAACATCATTGGTAATCTCTTAAATGAAATAACTTAAATCCTTTTCAAGAATTATCGACATAATTGTTCTATTTTTGTATGCATGTGAATAACTTATTTCTTTTCAAGAAATATCAAACCTAATAGTTATTTATTTGTGGATGTGAATAATTTATTTATTTTCAAGAATATGAACGGAATATTTATCTCTATATGTACATAAACAACTATTATTATCTATCAGAAAACTCAAATGGAAGCACTATGGTTTACTTTGTGTTTCCTATTTTAGTTATCACCTTTGGACGTGGCTTCCGAACATATGAAAATGTGTTTCTGAAGACCAAAAAAAGTTTTTGTTTGAAATGGGTTCAATAAAATAAACCTCTCTCAGGTTTTACAAAGGTTTCATGGTTTGGAATATTCTAATGAATCATTGCAGCCAATTTTTCCATATTTAAATATTAAATAATTGCATGTTTTTGGTCTTCAACTCTGGACATATTTTCCGAACATATGGAAACTATTTTTTTTTTAAATAGGTTTTTCTTCAAAACGGGTTCATTAAAAACAACATCTCTCAGTTCTAACATAGGTGTCATGGTTTGGAATATTCGAATGAATCTTTGTAGCCTATTTTCCCATTTTTACATATTAAATGATTCTCTATTTTTGTCATAAATTTTGGACATGGATTTCGAGAAGTTGAAAGATTTTGGTGAAAAAAGCCTCATTTATAGAAATCTCTTTCACGTTTTATACATATATCACATTTTAGGATATACAAAAACATTTTTGGACCCTATTTTCCAATAACTCATGTAATTCACACAATTATTTAGCCATGAAAATATTTTAAGAATTCAATACACAAGAAATATTTTACAAATTAAATGAATAAAACACTTATTCCTCTATGTATGAAATTCCATGGATATTTTCCCAAGAAAATAATATCGACTCTTTACCATATGCAAACAAAATAATTTTCAAATACCATAGTTACTTATCTCTTAAAGCATGCTTGGAATCCTTCCTTAATCTCTATTGGCTCCATTCTACATGTGTTATGTCATTAGTTCTCCTATTTTTCCGATAGGATTACAATAAATAGAATTAAGAAAACAAAATAGTTTTTCTAAATCATAAAATCATTACATAAATCACCCATAAATCACTCCATAAATAATATTTTTCCTAAATCACAAAATCACTCGATAAATCATCCATAAATCTCATGATTTTCTTTTCAAGGTAGATTTGTTTTTTTCCTTATGAACAAAATATCACTTATCCACATTTTTTCTAAAACTATTACTCATTATTTCTAAAACTCATAAAATATACCAACTTGGAAATCTAATTTATTTAGATAGAAGAATATAGATTTTTCTAAATAAAATAATTAAACATTAGTTCTTGTAATATTCTTATAATTATGAATTACAAGGATATTATTCATGTAATATCAATATAAGAATTAATAATATTTAATTATTCAATAGCCCTCATTTTACAAGATTTTTTACGATAGCTTATGCCGGGGATATTACAAAAATATACAAATATATCATCCAAATAAACAATAACAAATTAATCTAGAAAATTGTGTAGTATTTTATTTAGGAATCTCATAAATGTAGTTGGTGCATCAAATAAACTGAATGTCATGACTGACCACTCATACAAACCTTGTCTATTTTTGAAGATAGTTTCCCATGTTATATATTTGAGGCTTCTGCGATGAGTATCTTGTGTAGAGAAGTTTTCCGGTTTAATCGCATCCATTTTTGTTGATTTCGACGTTTCGAACCCAGCCAACGGGGTTCATCATCAGGAAAAGATCTATGGGTAAGAACTGATCTCACATTCAAGGTATAAATAGTGATGGAAAAAGAGTAGTGAAGCAAGGGAGGCCGACATAATTTTATTTTATTTTATTTTATTTATTTATTTATTTTTAATTTATTTATTTAAAATATTTTTTTAATTAAATGTTGAAATATGTAAAAGTTACTAATGTTAAAAATAAAATATTATATTTAATTAATTTTAATTTTAATAAAATTTAAGTTAATGGTTTAGAGGTTATTAAAAATGACCTAAATTAATTAATTAATTAATTAATTTATTATTATTTTATTGTATTATATTTGTTTATTTATTTATTTATTATTTATTTATTTTTATTTTTATTTTTATTTTTATTTATTTATTTATTTTTATTTTTTTTGGGTCAAGAATTCCTATGTAATTTAAATTGAGTTTAATTTATATATTTATTAATATGTTATTTGAGAATTTATTTATTTATTAATTAAATTTTAATATAATTTGTAAGTTTAGGTTAAGAGTTAATTAGAGAAATAGGAGGGTGAAGGTAATATTAAAAAGGATGAGTATGTGATGGAGGAATTAACAGAGTTCTAAGCACGGGGGGAGGGGGAAGGGGAGAGAGGGAGGGAGTAATATCGGAAAAAATGGAGAGAAAGACGAGGGAACAGAAAAACAAAAGGGGGGTGGGGGGGAGTAGGGTGGGGCGGAAGGCGGGAGGTGAAACAGGGTTGTGGAGAGAGATGAGAGACATGGAAGGGACAAAATTAGGTATGGATGTGAATGTTTGTTAAGGTAGGAATCCAATTATCACTTATTTTCCATCCATCATCCCGGTTAAGATTATCAGGGTGCTTCCTAATTTCAATGGCTTCTCTAAATTTCCTGTGGTAATAGTGATCAATTTTTGCCAAAACCCGGGAATTTTCAATACAGATGTGATGACTGTTTTTGTCAGAATGTTCAGCTAGAGCTGATGTTTTGAGGCGGTTATGTTTGATGTCCGCAACATGTTCTTGAATTCTGGTTAAGATGGATCACCCAGTCTCTCCAATGTACGGTTTACCACATGAACACGGAATTAAGTACACCCCTTTGTGGCATCTAGGATCAATCGGATCTTTGACCGATTTGAGATAATTATTAATGGTGTTTAGAGGTTTAAAAGAAGTTCTGATATTGTATTTTCTTAAAATGTGAGATATTTTGTCTGTGATGCCTTTTATGTAGGGTAAGTGAGCCTTGCCCATTATATCGTCCATTTTTGACTTGTTTTTTGAATAATTTTCTGCATTGTTGAAGGCTTTGATTATTTGGTTTCTCTTATAACCATTTTTCTCAAAAACTCTCATGAGATGGTTTTTCTCCTGTTCAAAGTGATCTTGATCTGATATGTGCACAGCTCTGGTTGCTAATGTGTTGAGAACCCCAAGTTTTTGAGTTGGATGATGATGGGAGTTGGCATGCAGGTATTGTTCAATGTGGGTTTTCTTTCGATATACCTGGTGTGAAATAGAGCCATCCTAGTTTCTGGTAATGAGAATGTCAAGGAAAGGAATATTGTTATTTTCTTCTACCTCCATGGTAAATTTGGCTGGGTTCGAAACGTCGAAATCAACAAAAATGGATGTGATTAAACCGGAAAACTTCTCTACACAAGTTTCCCATGTATCTTTTTTTTTTCTAAAACTTGGTAATACATGATTCTAAGTCTAGCTTGGTGAATCATTTTTCTTATTTCATTTGATCCAATAGATTATAAATCCTAGGAAATGGGTACCTATTATTTAGTGCAATTTTAGTTTTTTTCAACACTCTATAACCAATGCACATTTTCCAAGTCCCATTATTCTTAGACCCAATTATGATGGGTGATCCACATGGTGAGGTACTTGGAAAAATAACACCCTGCTCTAATAGATTCTATAACTATTTCTTCATCTCATTTTCTTATAGAAAAAACTAATTGTACATCCAAATGTTTGGTAATAAAGAATCTAGAAATAGTTGGATATCATGCTTCACTTTCCTCTTAGGTTCTAATTATTTAGGCTTCTTAAAAATTGCATTGCATCCCTATAACAACTCTTTTAGTTGTTGTCTTTGTTCCTTAATACATCCCTCTAGGGATAACATTTCATTCATTTAATATTCTATAGATTGATTTTCTCTTAAGAATAAAAATGCATACTTATTGTTAGAGTTGATCAATTTCATAGCTTGGTTGGCACATACTATCAATTTTTTTGACTTTCGATTATGTGCATTGATGATGAATAGGGATTTTTTTAGGGGTGAAATTTCATGAATTGGTTATTTTTTAGACATTCTCTAAAAAGATATTCGCTTGTTTAGTTAAAGTTTTTCCTATTTTTTACATATATATGATGAAATTGATGATATTCGCCAAAAATTACCAATTCTAATAATAAATTACATTTTTTTATTAAAGATTCACCTACATTGTATATGTATCATTTTCCAAACTAGAGCAATGGCATATAATACTTCACATAGTCATAGTATGTGAATGCTTAAAAAGTACCTTAATGATGAAGGATTTTTCGTCTTTGATGAGACGATATTAGTTGGCTCTTCGCGTGATGATTGCATCCTACATATACATATATAGACTCTCGAACGCAACTCCACATGAATCAAGTGGAATTACATCCATAGTCTATTTCATTAATAAAATCAACATTGAAAGTGAAGATATATATAAATAGGCTATAGGTTATTGGTAAGAATATCAGGGATCTACATTATATTCCTATCAAGATATTAGAAAAGTGGGAGATAATGCCTATCGACTTAGTATACCTCCATATATGCGCATTTACTTACTGGTGAATGTGGAAAACCTTCCATGTTGAACTAGGAAAAAGAGAAGATCCTACCTTCCATAAAGGAATTAGCACCACATACTCAGGTAGATTTGACAAGGGATATAATTTTTTAGAATAATTCTAGAAATCGATGTCAATCAAAGCCTCGTTGATGGGACCCGTTAATAGGTATATCATAAGGCCCATTCTTTCATCCTCTAGCCTATAATTTCCTCCTTTTCTTGCATTAACTAACATATTTTGGCTATTATATACTTAATAGGGAGACTAAAGGATGTTTGTTATACTTTGTGGCCTAATGTGGTTAATGTGCAAGAAAGAGAGAGCTTTTGAATGCATTTCCATGAAGAAGCACCTTGGAGGTATCAGCAGGAGATTTACGAGGCATTTCTCTTGCATTTAATTAACTACAACTCGACTTGATCTCTAAAATCACTAACCTATAGCTCGGAGATCTACTAGCATCTGATGTGCTCAATAAATTACAAATATCTAAGGGATATAGAACCAATTTTTTAGATATTTTTTAGGGAAGAAGTCCTGTTTACATGGAGGTTGATCCTCAGTCATTTTTGTATATAAAAAACAAGCATAACAGCTCAATAGGATTCATATTTTTTAAGCAGATAGGAGTGACTAAGAGCTAGGAGCTTAAGGTTTTCATTTTCATTCCATTTACATGATGTATGTTAAGTCTATTTTATGTCAATGAGAAGCTTGTTTTTATCTTTGAACTGAGTTTTTCTCAAACGTTTGAGTCCCCTTGGGTTAGGTCCCAACCCAGAGGCTCTAGTCTCTCTTTATGTATTTTATCCATGCATTTCCTTTGTTAGCAACATCTATTTTCTTTCTTGATACAAATTTTCCTATAAAATTTAATGGTGAAATCCACTCTATCGCCTCTCTTGTGAGAAATTTCATTGAGTAATATGTATTATCAAGCCAAAAACATGTGGCTAAATCCTCTGCAATTGTTATATCTTAGATTAATGTTCTTTTCCATACTATGTTCTTTGCATACTTAGGGATTAAATCACAATATTTTCTAAGATTTCATGGATGTAGGTTTTGTGCATGCTATAAATAATATTTTATTTTGGTACAAATAAAACTCGGCTCATCCTTTTTTTCTGAGTTTCATTAATTCAAGTCATCCTTTCTTGTTTAGTAAAATTTGTTGCAATTTGGTTATTAGTTTGTCATTTTTTTCAAGTTACAAAAATGATCATTTTTCTAGTGTACAGATACTATTAGTGGCTTTCAAGGTTGAAATATTCATCATTCAATCCTCCTACCATCATGAGCCTTTTTTTCTTCAGCTCACAATTCCCTCAAAACTCTACCACCGAAGGTACATTTGTGGGTCATTGTAGGAAAATGTGCGTGTTTTGTTTTATGAAAGAAGGGCCTTTGAGAGGTGATAAGATAGGAAAATGATTCATACAACCTTCATATACCTTCATATACATTTTCCAACCTTTATATCACATTTTCCACCCTCAAAATTCTCACGGGTCCAATCCTATAGCAAAACATGATAATCATGTAACATCTTGTAGCAATCTTGTAGAAATAATGTAGAATATTGTAGCACCATGTAAACTTGACCATTTTTTCTCCAAAAGCTTCATTTTTGTCCCTTATCCCTAAAAAATTTCCCCTAGGTTCTGAAACCATGCTTGAGGAGGACCAAAGACAACTTAAGGCCTGCCTTTTATTCACTCCAACACAATTATGCAATTAGGGTTAGAGGACATATTTTTTAATTTGAAATATAATGAAGAATTTCTTAATTATTTCATGAAATACCAAAGGAAATCTGTCACTAAAGCTAAATCTATTTGAACTTGCTGATTAAAGGTTGGTTTACCAATGAAAAGTAGATTATATTTTTTTCTTTTGAATTATGCTTCTTTTAGGGTTTCAATTACAAGCATTGTTATTGAATAGGGTAGTTTTGTTCTCAATACAAATTTCCACATTCTACAATTAGAGTAATGTTTATATTATTGCAAGTAGCATAGAATTTACATTCTGCAATTAGATTAATGTTTCTATTTTGCAGTAATATAGCCTTTATATTCCTGCAATTATGGTTATCAATTACATTTGGATAAGTAGCATCTTCATTCCCTTCGCAGTAAAATAATACTTCCATGTCTACAATTAGAATCAAACTCTCTTTTTATGCAAATTCCTTCCTTGAGATGGTTGGTAGAGTGGTTTTTGTATGCGTTGGTCTGGTACATTGCTTGAAGGTGGCATAATTATTACTTAACCTACTATGCATATAGCTCTATCACTTCTTATGTTTGTATGAACTCTGGGTTGATAATTAAAGTTAGTAGCCTTGGGAATTGCACCACTCTTGTTGTAATATTGAGGCTCATCAACTTTTGGTGATGTCTTTCTTCTTCATCTTTCTATTGTTTTTCATGAACATTATTTGAGTTGAAAAAAATAAAAATTAAAAAAATGGAAAGACAACTACAAAATATTCCATTTCTTGTAGGAGTAGGGTTAATTTAGGGAAATTTATACCAGAAACCCACACACCTTCAAGAAATCAATTATCACTCTTCTTTGGTGGCTGTGAACTTCCCACTCTAACCACAGGGGAGCTTGAGAATGCTTTAGGTGAGAAATTTGAAATATTTGAATAATCCATATGGGAGGAAGAAATTATATCACCTATCCAAGATAAGGCTGAGAATAGGATGACTTATCTCTTCCTTATATGAGAAACCAATTTCGAGGCTAGGATGAAGAATATAAGTTGCACTACTCTTCCACACTTCCATGGCCTAGCCTCTCAGGACCCTAACACATTAATGCTCAAGTTTGTTGCAGTTTGTAGGACCTATGCTTATATTTATGATGAAGAGAAGATGAATTTGTTTCCCTCTACCCTAAAGAATATAGCCTTACATTGGTTTATGAGCCTACCTAGAGGCAACATCACTTCATGGGCACAAATGCAGTACACCTTTAATGATAAGTATGGGGATTATTGTAGGTATGAGGAGGCAAAAGAGGAAATTTTAAGGATGAACTTATGGCTAAATGAGTCCTTAGAAGAATATGAGGAATGGTTCCAACTTAACTATACAAGGGCTAACTTTACCCTTAACCCTGAATCTCTCAAGCTTGTACTCCTTTGAGGGATTAGGGAGGATGTAATGGAAACCTTCAATGTGTTTCAGAATTTAGGCTTTTGCAATTTGGTATTGGATGTAAACGAGCTTCAATATTATTCACATAGATTTAGGATTTTCAAATTTTGAAACTTCTAGTGCACTTCGTCATTAGGAAAGAGAATGTGAAGAAAAATGACAATGCAATAGGGAAATAAATAGGAAATCAAAAGGATAAAAGACTAATCAAAAGTGGATAAAATTAAAATCCAAAGGTTAGAACTGGATAATAAGGGAATTCATAATATTTTTTAATTTTGGTGAGAATTAGTTAATTTTAAGTAAACCAATAATTATATTAAATCAATGAATATATTAAATGAATATTAAAATTAATTATATTTAAATGATTATTAAAAGCTAATGAACATCAATGAATTAATATAAAAAAAATCTTTATTTTAATAATTAAGGGTGGGAAATATTTATAATGTAGTACGGAATGCGAATTAATATGAAATGAATATTCAATGTTGTTGACATGTGTGTGTGTGTGTGTTTTTGTGTGTGTGTGAAATGAATAATTAATGTTGTTAACCTTATTTTAAATTGATATATATATATATATATATATATATATATATATATATATATAATTTCTTTATTTTAATAATTAAGGGTGGGAAATATTTATAATGTAGTATGGAATGTGAATTAATATGAAATGAATATTCAATGTTGTTGACATGTGTGTATGTGTGTGTGTGTGTGTGTGTGAAATGAATAATTAATGTTGTTAACCTTATTTTAAATTGAAATATATATATATATATATATATATATATATATATATATATATATATATATATATATATTAGAGAAGAAAAGGAATTTGGGAAGCGGTAGTTCTAGAGGTAAGGGTGGGAATTTAGTTTCAATGCTATTCCACCCATCGTCTCTATTAAGGTTATTGGGGTGCTTTACAATTTGAATAGCTTCCCTTAATTTCCTATGATGGTAATGGTCAATTATGGAAAGGATGTTCACATTTTCGATAAAAACATGATGATTTGTCTTAATGGAGTTCTATGCAAGAGTAGAGGAGTGAGAACAATTGTGTTTTATGTTTGCACACTACTCTTGAATTCTAATTTTAGTAGAACAACATGGTTCACCCACATAGGATATGTTTCAAAAAAAATGGATTAAGTACACACTTTTTTTATTAGTGGGGATATCTATTAGTTGACCTATGATTACATCATGATAGTGTTCAAAAGTATTTCAAGGGCTTCAAGGAAGAGAGGTAGGTTCAGTCAAGGCCTAGTCAACTCTTCTCCCTCCACCTGAAACATAGAACAAGAGATAGGGATTATGATAGAATACTTCAAGAGTGATATGTTTCAAACCTTTGCCTTACAGATGGATATTATCTAGATTAAGAGGATCCAATAGGAATAAAAAAGGAAACCATTTTTATTTTACCCAAGATACACTGAGAGGAACCTTAAAAATGGGTGTCCACTAAACACCATAGAGGTTCACTCCATTTGTGAGGAGAACCATGCAACAGATAAATATCCTCTCTTCCAAGACTCAAGACTGTATACCGAGGGGCAGGAAATGACTTCTAGTAGCTTTCGTTCATAACACAAAGGAGGTCACAAGGACCTCAACCATGCCGAAAAGGCATGTAGGGTGCATAATATCCTTGTTACAATCCAAATCACAATGCAGCCTTCCAACCTTGGTATCTTGTAGCTCGCCCATCATGGTGCCCGCTCCTTGGTTGTATACTCCTCAATAGCCTCCTCAACCTACCAATGTACATTCATATTCATATCATCCTTTGCATCCTCAATGGGGAAACCATTCACAATTATGGAGGCCTAAAGAAGCCCAACCCCCTTCCTTAAGGGCTCCTCCTGCACCTCAACCACTACTACCCCATAATAACCCACTGAAGCAATCTTAAATTCTTTCCAAACCCAATACTAATCCGAAAAACAAGCATACACAATATTTATACAATGGGGAAACATCCTACCATTATTATGCTAACACAAAATCCAAGAAATAAACCTTAGGTTTGGGAGCTCATTCTAGATGCTCACCCACCTTCTCCACCTAAATATATTGAAGAGGAAAAGGAATACAATACCCCTCAAGCCAATATACATGCCTATCTTGAAAGGTTGGTCCAACCTAAGGATCACACCCTAGAAGAGGCTGAAATTCTGGGAGAATTGAAGAATTGGTGTGTTAAGATACCCCATTCTCAATGCCATCAAAGATGTCCCCATTTACAACAAACTCATTAGAGTATAATGTTTTGAAAGTCTCGGAAGAATAAAAGGATATTCCTCTACTATCAATTATGTTGGGTATTTTCCTGGTCTAATGCTAGGGAGAGTAATCTCCCCAAAGTACTTGGATCCCGATATCCCAGTAGTGGATGTGCAAATTAAGAATATTGTAGTCTAAAACACCTTGATTGAACTTGGGGTTTCAATCAATTTCATAACAAAGGAAACCATGTTGAAGCTCAATATTTAAGGAGCCTTGATGAAGACCATTACAATGTTGCTGCTCGTAGATAAATCCATAACATTCCCTAAGTGATTTATTGAGGATGTGATGGTCTCTATCGACTCCTAAGAATATCATACATATTTCCTTGTCGTCCACCCCAAAATCAAGTTTAATATGTACCTTCAAATCCTAAGGATACCTTGGTTGGCCACTGTTGTTGCTTACATTAGTTGCAGGTCTTAGAACATGACCATTAAGAATGGGACTCTCTCAAATTAGCTTGTATTATACCCCCCTGCTCAATCTTATGTTGAGAATGACTTACCATTGTGGATAGAGGAAGAGAAAGAAGAATACCTTTATCAGTCATCCCTCTACCCATTTTGTAGATTAGACACTACCATAGGGAGTAGGAAACTAGATAAGGTTGACCTTTTTGATAGTTACTTCTTGCAAAATCAACCTCTTGCCACCCTTCCAATTGATGAGGTAGTGGAATAATCCTTAGATAAACCTGAGAAAAATCCATGGACAGAACTATTTTTTTGACTCTTACCTATATCATGTCAGGATTGTGGAAATAAACCCTTTCAAAACAATAAAAATCAACCCTTCCCTCTCAGTCGAGCAAGAAGAGAAATTATGCACTGTGTTGAGGCAACATCTTGATGCCTTTTCTTTGGAATATAAGGAAATGAAAGGGGTTCATCCCTTAGTTTTTACTCATTGTATCTACATCAAGGAGGGATGAAAACCTATTTTCAAACCCCAGAGGAGGATCAATTATTCCCTTAAGGATATTGTAAAAGAGGAACCGTCAAATTTGTTGGATGCAGGGTTCACTTACCCCATTTTAGTTAGGGAGTGTGTGTCTCCTATTATCATAGTACCCAAGAAAAAATGGAAGTGGAGGATTTGGGTTGACTATAGGGAACTCAACAAATCTACCAAGAAGGACCATTTCCTTTTGACTTTCATTGACCAATTCCTATATTTCCTTGCACGAAATAAATTATTCTCATTCCTGGATGGATTTAGTGGATGCAATAAAATTCAAACCATCCTTGAGGATTAAGTCAAGATGACCTTTACATTCCCAATTCAAAATGTTTCCGATGGATTCCTCCCATTTTGTTTGTGCAATTCCCTTGTTACCTCCCAGAGGTAAGTCTTGAGTAGTTTTGTTGATCTCGTACATGACACCATTGAAATATATATGGATTATTTCACCCCTTATGGAAATAATTTCCATGAAGCTATTTCCAATCTATGTAAGGTCTGAAATAAATGCATTGAAATTAATCTTTCACTGAGCGTTGAAAATTGTGAATTCTTGATGAATGCAGGGATTTTCCTTGGTCACTTCATTTCTAAGCAAGAGATCCAATTTGACCCCAATAATGTTGGCATTATCAAAATGGTACCTATAATACCAAGGAGATAACACCTAGATAATTACGCATAATATACCCTCCAAGGAGAATATAAAAAGTGTTAGTAAGAGTTCCCCTTTCACCTAGATTATGGAAAATATCTTCAAATTGGTGCCAGAACACATCTTCAAGAGATGTGTGAGAGAGGAGAAGGTATTTGACATCGTCTCAGCATGCCATGATGGACCCAGTGGTGGTCATTTTTCTGTTAAGAAGACAACCTTGAAAGTCCTACAAGCTAGTTACTACTGGCCCATTGTTCACCAAGACACGGGAAGATACACTTCTAGACGTTATGAGTGCCAAAGGATGGGAAAGCATACACCGATGGATGAGATGCCCCTACAACCTCACGTGAATTTGTACCCATTTGAGAAATGGGACATGGATTTCATTAGGCCAATTAATCCCTCACCAGGACAAAAGATATATATTATTGTGTGCACTAATTATATGACAAAGTGATTTGAAGCAAAGGAGTTAAAGATAGAAACATAGAATAAAATGGACTAATTTCTAAGAGAGAATATTTTCTCAAAGTTTGGATTTCCAAGGGATTCTGTCACTGATCAAGCAACTGATTTTACCTCAATTTTGGTTGAGGGCATCATGGAGTAGCACCATATGAAACACATGAAACCCACCTCCTATCACCCTAAATAAAATGGGAAGGGGGAGATCACAAATACAACCTTAGAGAACATTTTGAATAAATTTGTTAGCAACAAAAATAAATATTGGGAGTACTGACTCGTAGAGGCCACTTGGGCCTATAGTACCACCTAGAAATCCACCACTCGATTCACCACATTCAATATGGTTTATGGAAGTAAGGTGTTTTTTTCCATTGAGTTTCAATACAACACGTTGAGGATAAAAAAACAGTTGAAATTGGATATCACTATAGCTCTGCAAGAAAGAATTCTCCAACTCAATGTTTTGGATGAGTTTAGATTACATGCTCTCACGCACACACAGGTAGTCCAACTGTTAGAGGTATATTTGGAAGGATAAGAACATTAGGGAAAGATCCTTCCAATTAGGTAATTAGGCCCTTTTGTATGACTCCAAGTTCAAGGATTTCAAAGGGAAATTGATGAAAAGGTGGATTCGTTCTTATCTAGTAGAATAATGTTATGAGAATGGGTCTATCAAATTAAGAAAACTTGATTAGGAAGGAATTACATTTCTTGTAAATGGTTACTGGTTAAAGTCATCTAAGAAGCCTCTATCAAAGGAGGAGTTTTACAACTCAATAAGAAAGATGTTGAATGTAATTGGGGGTCGTATATCGCTCATTTCATCCAACCTGTGATTAGAAAAATAATAAAAAAATAAAATAAAACATAAATAAAAAATAAAATGAGATAGGTGAAAACCTCTATGAGGTATCTAAGGCCGACTCTTGGGCTGAAAAACTCTATGAGGCATTCTAAAGGAAAAAATAGAGGAAAAAATAAATGAAAATATCCGTAGTTGAAAACATCCTTTGAGGAAACTGGGTCATGAATGTAGGTTAAAAGCTTTTTTTGATGCAGCCTTCAAGTCTCAAGAAAAGAGAAAAAAAAACAAAAATAAAATAAAAAAGAAGAGAAAAGTGAATAAAAAGGAATAAAAACAAAGGAGAAGAAAGCGAACCCTCACATTAGTTCTACCAACATTTATTTTTAGTGTTCTAGCCATAGTCAAATGCATAAAAATCAAAGGGATCAAACTAGATATTACACTTCTCCATTTCCTAAGGATCCTGCAACAATAGGGCACCTATCTCACCCAATTCTGTGTTAGTCCTCAAATGTTACAAGACGTCTTGAACTGCTACAAGATTGACAAAAATTGATAGAGGATTGTGATCGACATAGAGAGAGGGTTAATATTCTATGTTTTCCTTGGGCTGATGAAAAAATAAGTCAACCACACCTCCATCATCTATCCTTCACTCCATGTAATCACTTCTCCATCTAAAAATCCACCTTTTTCCATGAAAAAATCCATTTTTACCGCTTATTCGACAGTTTTCACCACCACGAATGTTTCTAGTCCTTATCCACCAACTCACAATGAATTATTAGATGCTGTAAATGAATTTCATGAGGATTATTGTGATCTTGGAGGGATTTGTGTGACTACTTTAGGAAGGTATCCAATCCTATAACAACCTACAAAAAACCTATAGAAACGCATTTTGAGACACTTGGTAGAACCATAATGGAGACATAGTCATCCTAAAGCATTTAGGGACCACCTTTGTGATCTTGGACAACCACACAACTTTTGAGGAGCTTCTATATGGTCAAAGTTCATCCCAAATAATAACAAATCAATCCACCATTTGAAGGACCTACATCAACATATTTCGCTCAGACATGAACCTATAAAAAATATCTACAGAATATTTTGTTCAAAACAAGGACATGGAATGAAGCAAACAACATGGAAAATATAACCTCTACAGACTAGTAGTTCAATCACTTGAAGCAACATGCAGGCATCAATGCAGCCAAAAACCATCATGTAGGAACAAGTATTGGACTCCTCACCTCTTCCTTTATATCTATGGTAGCTCTAAAATGTATTTAATGTATGAGGAATGAGTTTTTATAGGCTAGAGGTGTCATTTAAAGTGAATGTAACTCACACATCCATGCAACAAGGGAAAAAGGACAAAAAATGAGATGGTGATAATTATAAGGAGAGGGGACAATTGTCTATAAGAGGTAATACGTAGGAAAAAGGTGGGGGATAGCTCACACAACATGTTGAGCCAACTACCACAAGAGGAATGAAATGGCAAGGTTGAATCTCATTTGTATCGAGAAGTCATTCCTAAAACAATAAGAGAGGCCCACTACAACATTGAGAGTGGATCTAGCTACAACCAAGAGTCCCCTAGGGTGCTACAAAGAAGCTACAGTGTTGAATAGAAAGTGCTACATGATCAAAAGTAATTGCAACAAGATTACAATATGCTACTATATGATTATAGACAATGCTACAAGATTGTAGAAAATGCTACAAGATCGCACCGAGAGTTGAAATAAGGTTAGAATTGTTGAGAATTTTCCTCCAAACCCCAAAACCCATCTAGGACTATCTTAAGGAGGGGTAATTACCTCATTTTCCTCAATTCCCACAAAAAAAAGTAAGATAGTTTGGTTAAAATTATACATGTACAAACATCTTGTAAAATATCCTTACACATTGATTTTTTATAAAAAACGTTTCTTTTAATATGAGGGAAGAAAGGTGGTATTAATTTTTTTTTTGGGAATTTTCCATGTAATTATCCTCCCTCTAGTAAGAAGAAAAGCACCAACCCTGTCACCTATGTCTTGAAATCATAAGCTACTTAGAACACAACAGTTTACAAAAAAATATTTTAGGAAAATTGAGGAAACAATAGTAGGAAACATGGCAAAGGATTTCAATGGAAGGGAGCCCACATACACTAAAATAATCCACCAGAATAATATTTTTATAGATATATTCATAAGTAACCATTGTATGGGGTTCTTTAAAAAGATAAATGGGTAGGATGATGAAATAATCCATGAATTTTCCGTTGCCCTTCACTCTCAAGGGGAAGATAATGCCAGCACTATTGTAATAGGAATTTCCATCCATTTGAATTCAAATATAATTAGAAGAGTGACCACAATACATGTAGGAGTTATATGGGGAAAGGAGGACATGAAAATTTTCATCACAACAAGGAATAATTTCTTCCTTCTTGAAGAGAAGGCAACTGAAGATAAAAATGGAGTTATAAGGGAGGGCCTTCCTTACCCATAGGATGAAGTGCCTTATCACATCATAAAATACATATAATGTGAAGAAAGGTTGAGTGTTGTGTAGTCCTTCCAGTTTAGAATATTCTATGAGGTGATGTTTGAGATAAAATTTCCCATCCCAAGAAGGCCTAATATTCCCCACTTTCTCCTTCGACCTATGACTGAAATGATCCAAAGGGTGAGAGAATGGAAATGCTAATAAATTTATCGTCATGCATCTTGCTACTTTTTATGAGTGCCTTTAGTCACCTTAAGAACCATGTTCTATGGACTCATTTTGTGGGCATGGACATGGAGGGATTCATTGAGACTCAAGCCCAACCTCTAATATAACATAAAGAGTCCGCCAAACAATGTGATGTTAAAGAATAATATGAAAAGGAGGAATAAGATGAATATATGAACGAAAATGTTGAAGAAAATACTAGAGATGGAAATTAGGAATTAAAGGAGGGAATGAGAGGCAACAAATGAGACCCTCGGGGAGCCCTCTAGACCTTGGGAGAAGAGAAAACAAAAGAAATAAGTAATCCCCTAAGAAGGGAATACATAACAAGAGGTGGTCTCCACCATCACAACCCTTAACACACATATATAAAAACCAAATGAGGCAGTACAATCAAGGCCCCTTACATTTCAAAATAAGGAAGAGCACTACTATCAAATAAGGAAAGCCTCAACCTCCTTCAATAATCCCAAATAAAAATGAAGAATATTTCAGCCATCGAGAGGTAGAATTGGGACAAGGAAAAGGGAAAATTAAAGAAGTCACTTCCCTTAAAGGAAATTTAAATAAACCTCAAACATACATATGAATGTCAAGCACTAGGGAAGCTAGAGCCAAGTGATTACAATAAAAAAATACCCATATATAGGAATAAAAAGGACTGCTGCATGAAGGGGAAAATTTTCTAAAGGATAAGAATACATTGCTATAGGAAGGAGTAACAACACCTTAAGAGGGATTAAAAGGACCAAAAGCACTCAAAGAGCCTAATCCATAGTTTTATCTTGTGTCCAACTACAAGTTTTCCGAACATGGACCAATCACACTTGAAACACTTGTAGTCCCCATCTTGCTTGAGTTAGAAAAGGAGAGAAGTAAGACTCATTTTTGGATTCAGATTGCTAAGTCAAATAAAGTAGAGGATGTGGGTATCATGGAAGAAACGTTGAAAAAAATTGGTGAAGAAATGGTTGAATCAATATTTAAAGAGTCAATCATGAGGGAGTAGTTGCAATAAGAAAAGTAGAGGCTACGAGAGAAATTATAGGAGAAGGAAGCACAACTTACTACCATGGTAAGATTTCCCATGGAGGCCATCTAGTGTAGGAAGCCATCCAAATCTTATGCCATATTCCTCAAAGAAGAATAATTGAAATTCCAAATCAAGACATTCAGACAATATGGCTCTCTCCCATTTCAAGATTATAAGAACTTCATTTATTTCTGCCAACAAGTCAACATTGAAGATATGGCCAAATTAGTTGATTTCTACATACACAACATGATCCTCACACAGATGAACTTTTGGGACCCTAATTCAAGTTTAGGATATGCACATATAATGGCCCTAGCCTCTTCTCTTTACCACGACAAAGCAAGGGATTAGGACATGAAGAAATTTACGTGCAAGGAAGCAAGTGAGACCCTTTATATCAGAGCGAAATTAACAAGTCATAAGGTTTTAATAAGAAATCATAGCCTCATCTCTGCATACCATAAATTATACACTCACTACCGAGAGAGACAAGAGCTATCTATCCTCCATTTTGAAGACATTTTTAGGCTCTTGAGGATCGAGAGTTTATAGGATTTTCAAAGGAGATGGAATGCTTTACCCCACAATCTAAAAATAAAGGAATACCACTCCCCTAAGAGGTTGAGGAATGCCCTAGAAAGGACCCAATTACACAAGAGAATTATTCAAAGGTTGAAGATCAACCTGATAGGGTTAAATCTTAGTCCTCTCTTGTTATTGTGCTTACACGAAAGAAGAGATCAAACATAGGAACAAAGGGAGTGGGAAGAGATAAAGAAAAAATCATGTTTTTATCAACAAGAAGGTGCACCATAAAAACTACCTTTGGGTGTCAGAGAGAGAACCATTGGAATCCATGAGCTATATATGAATGAGTAACTTTCTCAGAGAGTGAACAACACCTTGAAAAATGTGGTGATGATGTGTCCCATAATAGGTATATCATAAGGTCCATTTTTCCATCCTCTAGCCTATAATTTACTCTTTTTATCACATTCATTAAAATATTTTGACTATGATCTATTTAATAGGGAAACTAAAGGAAGTTTCTAATAAGTCTTCCCCTAATGTGGTTAATTTGCAGGAAAGAGAGTGATTTTAATTGTAGTTACCATGCAGAGGCACGTTGGAGGAAACTGGAGGAGATGCAGAAGGCTTATCCGATGTATTTAATCACATGAAACTCAACATGATCCCTAAAATCACCGACCTACATCTCGGGGATCTAGTAGAAGTTGCTGTACTCAAGGAATTGTGAGGATATATGGGAGCTAGATGTAATGTTTTAGATATTTTTGAGGGAATAAGTCATTTTTCCAACGATTTTTCCCATCAGTCTTTTCTGCAAAAATAACCAAGTCTAAGGGCTTAATAGGATTCAATTTTTTGGAGCAGATAGGAGTCAGAGTTAGGAGCTAAAGATTTCCATTTTGATTCCCTTTATATGATGTATGTGAACTCTATTTTATGTAAATGAGAATTTTTTTTTATATTTTGACTAATTTTGTCTCAAAGGGATGATTCCCATTGGGTTAGGGCCCAACTAAGAGGATCCAGTCTCTCTTTCTCTATTTTATTCATGCATTTCCTTTGTTAGCAACATATTTTTTCTTTCGTGATAGAAATTTTACTATAAAATTTGTTGGTTAACGCCTATCTACCACCTCTCTTTTTGGAAATGTGGTTGAGGAATATGCATTAGAAAACCAAAAAAATGTGGTTACTTTCCTTTCTAGTTATTAGATCTTAGATTATTGCTCTTTTCCATTGATTTTTTATCTGCATATTTAGGGATTATAACCCAATCCTATTTAATATTTCATGCATGTAGGTCATGTGCATGCTAAATATTATATTTTATTTTAATGAAAATAAAATTCAACTCATCCCTTTTACTTGTTTTCATAAAATTCAACTCTTCCAATTCTAGTTGAATTTATTTTTCTCCAATTAGATTATTATTTTGGAATTATTTTCAAGTTGGAAAAAGTTTTTTTTTTTTTGGTATGCAGGTATAACTAGTGGCTTGTAAGGTTTTCATATTCATTCTTCATTACTACTACCACCATCAGCCTCTTTTTCCTCACCTCACGACGACCTGAAAAGGATGCCAACAAAAGTACATTTCTTGTTCATTGTAGGACATTGCGTGCCTTTGTTTCTGTTCAAAATGGGACTTTGATAGGTTATATATGCTTGGAAGAAGCTTCATAAAACATTAATATACCTTCATCTACCATTTCCCACCTTTATATCACCCTTTTTGCCTTCAAAATGCTCAGGGTCCAATCCTATAGGAAAGAAGGGAAATCTTATAGCATCTTGTAGCACCCTATAAACTTGAAATTTTTTTCTCCAAGAGCTTAAAATTTTCACCTTAGCCTTTAAAAATTTTCCCTAAGCTCTGAATCCATGATTAAGGAGAACCAAAGACAACTTAAGACGTGTATTTTATTAAGTGCAACACAATTTTGCAATTAGGGTTAGAGGACATATTTATGAATTTGAAATATAATGATGAATTTCATGATTGTCTCATGAAATATCTAATGGACTATGTCACTAAAGTTAATTATATTTGAACACAATGATTAAAGGTTGATTTACCGATGCAAATTAGATTAGGGTTGTTCTATTGAATTTATGCTTCTTTTAGGGTTTCAATTACAAGCATTGTTATTGTATAGGGTAGTTTCCTTTTCAATGTAAATTTCCACATTCTACAATTAGACTAAGGTTTATATTTCTACAAGTAGCATAGAATTTACATTCTGAATGTAGATTAATGTTTATATTGCTGCAAATAATATATCCTTCACATTCCTATAATTAGGGTTATAATTTACATTTGGATAAGTAGCATCTTCATTCATTTTGTAGTAGACTAATATTTCCATATTTGCAATTATAATATAACTCTCTTTTTATGAAACTTCCTTCCTTGAGTTATTTCGTAGAGTGTTCTTTGTATTCCTTGGTTTAGTCCATTGCTTGAAGGTGGCATGAGTAGAACTTAACCTACTATGCATATAACACATTCACCTCTTAAGTTTGTATGAACCCTAGATTGATAATTAAAGTTGGTAGTTGTGGGAGTTGCAGCACTCTTGTTTCAATTTTGAGGCTCATCAATTACCTTTGGAAGATTAGGTTCAAAGGCCAACTTCCGAGAAAGGCTAAATGGTACTCCGGGAAGAAGGTAGAGGAAACATTTTCTCATCTCACATATTAAAAGAATTTTTTAAGCAAAAGCCACCAAAAAGGTGGAGGTATTTTTCAATACTAGATTATTATCTTGTTTTTAAACCAAATTGATGCTTTTAATGTGGAAAAATTGGAGGAAGCTACTAGCAAGGTCATTTTACTAGTGGTCCTAGTTTGGAAAATTTGAGGAAAAAAACATTAGGAGCCATTTTGAGTTTTTAAATGACATTTATTTCTAGTCTCAAAATTAATACAGACCTATATTTCATATTATACACACCAATACCTTTTTAATGACATAATAATTTCCTTAATCTGAACTTGTATGAGAAATTTATTACTCCCAAAAGTTTACCTATCATGATTTATCACCATAATTCAATAAAATGGCACGTTATCCCCTATTAATCATAGAAAAATACATAGCCTCATGGGAACCATGAATAATACTCTTGAATGATCAATCTATAACTCATGTTAATATTTGAATGCGCCAAAATTAACCCATGTTTGATTTTTGAATTATGTTATAACTTAACCACTAGGAGAAAAAGGGGTTCCATTTATTCTATTTGAGTACATTTTTTCTATAATAGACAAAAGTAGTTGAGGGTGGATAGGTAGAGAGAAAAAATGGAGAGGCTTGGTATTCTATAAAAACCCACTGGCGATAGGACTTAGGTATCTCCATAGACAACGTCGACTCATTTAGTTTTGCACCATTTTCGCCTCACCTACTAGTTGATTTTTCTCCTGAAAAAAATTCCTAGATCATATCTTGATTCTCACTATGATTTTCTATGTTTGTATAACATTGTTATATATTTTCAACATTTTAAATATTGCATGCATAAAAACTAAATTAGTAATAATAGATCAGTAATCTAAAAAAAGTTACCTTTCACAATATAAATTTCAAATTGTTTTATTAGATGTATTGTCACCAACTATCTAGTTGCATATACACAACAATTTACAAATCAATTAGGGATAGTAGATTTTTACTTCTTATTTTGATTTTGTAGTTCTATTAGTTGATCTGAAAAAAACTAGGGGAGAGATGTCTAATGTTGTGCAGGGACCAGTAGTTGCTGTAGTATTGGTCCCCCTAATCCACTAGAAATTGAGAGACGTGCAACCAATATTTAAAAATATATATATAACATTAAGTGAAAATATATTTTAATTTATGTGAAATTTTTCCCAAAATATATATTTGGCCCACAAGTATCCATAAATAGTCTTTTAAATACCAAGAGTACAAAACATCTTGTCCCAACTATAAAACAAATAAAACTTTATATCCTTTCAAAATGGTCTATTCTAGAAGTACAAAGTAACCATCACTTCCATGCCCACTAAACTGAACTGAAGCTATGTATCCCAAATTTACATTCATACATAAACATATAAATAGTTGATTTATGTTAGCAATAATTACTATGTTATTCAAAAATTCAACCCTCTTTGTTCAATAAATGACACCCAACCCATGAAATTTCCCATTAAAACAGATAATATCATAGAACATGGATCAACCATAAAAAAATCCCAATCATTGGATGACATCCAAATTAATCTAGATCACACATTAAAAATTGAGAGATTGCAATCCATGTAAATCTTTTCTACCAATCAAATTCAAGGTCAAAAAAATATAAAAGAAGTTCAACCCTTTTTGAAGTTGCATTTGTAACATTAAAACTATTCATGAGACGTACAGACATCAATCACAAAACATTTCATAGTATATTAAGGTTATTTATTTCCATTTTTGCATAGTTTAATTAGGGTACTTATCACATTTTTTTTTTTTTTCTTCAGGTTCTCATAATGATGTATCTTTCTCCCAATTGATTGAAGCTTACAAATATTTATTTCAAATTCACATATTAATTCATCTTTGTTCTAATTCATTTCCTTTTACTTCTCTTAATGTACATTAAACTAAAAAAGAGTATAGGGATCAACAACTATTCTAAAGTATCCAAAGAAAACAATCAACATTAATCTCCTATGACTACTATAAAGAAATTACAGGGATCAACAAGTGTCCTAAAGTATCCAAAGAAAACAATCAACATTGATATCCTATGACTACTATGATATCCTATGACTACTATCAACAACCAATTCAAAAATTTCACTTCAAATTTCATACCTGAACATACTATTGACATTATGTCACACTATTATTGATATATTTCTTGCCAATACCATCGTAGTTCATATTGATCAATACCATCTATAAATTATCTACCCTGAAGAACATAAATATGATATATCTCATGGAGTGGTGGAAGTTTGGCAACCACATAATTGAAACATATTCTAACAACAACTAGTTATCGACTTGCAACAAGGAACAATAGTACACAACTGTAGTCTAAAATATTTACCGGGATGTAGTGTATAATATTCTAATAGGGTTACCAACTAGTTATGTCTTGCAAAATATCTCAAGATTCTAAACCACCATATAGTTTAAATGTGTTCTAATCTAGGTAGATAAAGTGGTTACATTTCAATATTTATCTCTATTAGTTTTTTAAGTTTCCGGTTCTAAATGTATTTACATTTATACCTGTTAGGTTGTGTTGGTGGAAACTACTCTCATACCCTATGGTTTCTACTATGATACTTTTGCAAGAATAGAAATTTTGGAGAAATCCTTAGAAATATTTCCTAGATACCCATTTTCTTTTGTTGTGCATTGGAATTATTTTTTTACCATGTTTATACAAATGACTAAAGAGGAACATTCCAAAATTAGGTTAATATTTGTTCCAAATCCTGCAAATTAAATATAAAAAAGGTTATATTATGCTTCACAGAGGGTGTCGAATATTTTATACTTTTATATATCTCAAAAAGACACCTCAAAAGATAGAAACTTTACAAAACATGAGAAGACCTAAAGTTAATAAAGGGGTGTTAGGTCCCTATATTACTTGTATAGTCCCTTATTGTTGTTAGTGTAACCCCCTTATTGTTATTATTGTACCCTTGTAACCCCCATATTTTTATTATTGTGCCCTTAAATTATTATTGTTAGGTTGGCTAGGATTACATTGTGACCCCACTAGGATTACACTGTGGCCCACTAGGATTACTTTATGGCCCCATGGACTCCTATATATAGAAATGAGGTTTTGTAATTTGAATCATCCAAGATTTTTTCATTCATGTAATGTATTGGAGGTTTTCCCCTAGAAGTGGCTTATTTATAAGGCGTTGGTATCTCTTTTCTTCTCTTTTTGGAGCTGGTTTCACAACATTTGGTATCAGAGCTTTGATATTCTAGGGTTTCGCTGCTCCAAACAGGTCATCGTGGCATTTTCGCTATAAATTTTTTTCTATGAAGGATCAGAATCTGAAATTTTTTGAGTACAAAGAAAAAATCCTGAGGAACCTCGTTGGAAAATTTTGGAGCTTTTTTCGCAAAATTTTCGGAGATATGAGTTGTGAAAGTTAGGTCATTTTGTAGGCTCCTGAATTTAACCTAAACAGGTCATCATGGTATTTTCGTAATAACTTTTTTTCTACGAAGGTTCAGAAGCTGAAATTTTTATAGTACGAAGCTGAAATCTGGAGGAACATCATCAAAAAATTTCAGATATTGTTTTGCATTATTTTAGGAGATATGATCTGTGGAATTTATGGATTTTTGAGGCTTCTAAATTTCATCGCAAAGAGGTGATCCTAGGAAAATCTTCATAGCTCTCTCTCTCTGAGCATCGGATTGGAATGTTGTAAAAATTGGCCGCAAGTACAAATATTGCAGTTTTCGGTCTATCAATTTCAGAGCCAAAGGAGGAAATAGTGACACGTGGAAAGTCATATAATTTCTCTCTACTAAACCAGTCAAAAATTGGGTCAGTGTAGAAGATTGGACATAATTCTCCCTTGAGGAATCCAAATCAAATCAGACCTATGGAATTTGAAAGAAGCTTTAGAGGGCTAAAATAGGGCTTAATTTCAAATATTGAGGATTCGTAATTATAGAGATAATTCAATTTCAATATCGAGCTCCTGAAAAGCAAGTAAAAGGTGTGTATTTTTATTTTTATTTTTCCGAATTGCATAAGTCTTGTTTGAAGAATCAAGTTGAATGATTCCAAGGGCATATTGTAGAATAGATATCAATATTGGATTCTAAAATGGCCCCTAAAAATAATTCAACACTCATTAAGCTTTTAGAAAGCTCTACTATGACTTATGAAGATGAAGAATGGCAACATGACATATCAAAATTACAAGAGCAAGTGCAACAAATTTCACCCTCGCAAAGAGCAACAAAAAATGACATGGAAGTTTTGAATAAAGGCATGGAAACTAAGATGGATGGTTGGAAGAAAGACGTGGAATCTAAGATGGATGGTTTAAAGAATGGCATAGATGGCATGGAATCTAAGATAGATGGCATGGTAGCTGGCTTGGAATCTAATATGGATGACATGGAAGCTAAGATCAATGAGAAAATGGAAAATATGCAGAATGATCTAAAAGAAGACATGGAAGGTTTGACAAAGTTTATACAAGAAATTTTTCCTAATGGTGAAAAGATAGTAGAGGAAACTCATGATGAGAACAAAATAAATGTTAATTGTGATTTCATAAAATCTAATGTTTGCAGGAAGAACCACCATATTCCAAAATTGGATATGAGGAAGTTTTATGGAAAGGATCCTGTAACATGGATACTAAAGATGGAGCAATATTTTGATCTCCATAGTGTGCAAAACACATAAAAGGTATGCATTGCAACATTACATTTAGAACAAAATACATTTGTATGGTATCGATGGCTTTGTTCCCATAAAAAAATTGTCACTTGGTAAATTTTTATGGAGGAAATGATAGCACATTATGAGGATACAAAGAGCAACACCTTCTTTAGCCAATTGATAAATCTCAAACAAAAGGGTTTAATGGGGGAGCACATTTAGGACTTCCAAAAACTGAATATAAGGGTAATTTATTTTCCAGAGGAACACATGATTGATCTCTTCATAGGTACTTTAAAGGATAACATCCAACATGATGAAGTTTTCATTTTCTGATTTATTGAAGAAGACATTCAGGTTGGAAACAAAAATTGAATGTAAAATTATGGCAACAAGGAAGCCTACCACTCAGTTCTATAAAGAGGGAAGTGTTGCTACTCCTATATTTCCACAACCTACAAGGTTGACACCACAGCAATTGGAAGAAAAAAGAGCAAAAGGGCTTTTCTACAGTTATGATAGAAAATACACTAAAGGTCATAAGTGTGCCGAGAATAAATTATTTTACATAGTTTGTGAAGAGGAAAAGAAAATGAACAAGAAGAGGATATACACCAGGAACCAACCCAAGAAGAGGAAGAAATGAGTCTGACCATGTCCTGTAATGCATTGGTAGGAATTACCACTCCTCAAAATCTCAATATAGAAGTACATATCAAGAAGAAAAAGGTAATAGTGTTGATTTATTTAGGAAGTACCCATAATTTTATTCATTGTAAGGTAGCAAAGGAATTGAATTGTTTCCTATACCCAACACCAGAATGTCAAGTAATGGTTGCAAATGGAGGAACTATAAATTGCTCTGGAAAATGCATGGATATCAAGATAACCATGAGGGAATATGTATTGAATAGTCGAATGCTTTCCATTCCTATGGTAGGTGCTGATGTTGTACTAGGAGTACAATGGTTACAATATTTGGGGACGACAACTTTTAATTTTCAAGAACTTTTCTTGAATTTTTTTTCAAAAGGAAGGGAAGTCAAATTACGGGGTATTACAGGGAAGCTGGGAAATATAATAAGCTCCAATGTCATGACAAATCTTATAATAAAGAACAAGGAGGCATAATTACACAATTATGCTCACTATAAGTTCCAACATCAAAATCATCTATTTTTGCAGATCTCCAAAAAGTCTTGGACAATCATTCCAAGGTTTTTGAAACTCCAAAAGGACTCCCACCTATTTTTGATCATGATCATGCTATTCATTTGATTCCAAGAAGTGTTCCTCCAAACATCAGGCCTTACAGATATCCTTATGTCCAAAAGAGCGAAATTGAACGTATGATTGCAGAAATGTTAGAGGTTGGTATAATTCAACCTAGTCAAAGTTCTTCCTCTGCTCCAGTAGTATTGGTGCACAAGAAGGATGGATCATGGCGCATGTGTCCAGATTATAGGGAGCTCAATAAGCTCATTATTAAAGATAATTTTTCCATTCCCGTGATTGATGAATTATTGGATGAATTACATGGAGCAATTTATTTTACCAAGTTGGATCTTCATTCAGGATATCATCAAATTAGAACAACACTAAAGATATTTCAAACCATTTTGAACTCATGAGGGTCATCATTATGAATTTTTGGTCACGTCTTTTGGCCTTCCATGTAATCTTTACATTTCATGTTGATAACTTCCATTTTCTAAAACCTCCTTAGAAAATTGTGCTACATATTTTTTGATGATATACTAATCTACAGCAGGTCTTGGAAGGATCATGTTCAACATGTTGACAGGGTCCTCAAACTATTGTAGGAGAAACAATTATATGCAAAAACATATAAATGTTTCTTTGGAGTACAAGAGGTGGAATATCTCGATCATATTGTATCTCACGAGGGTGTTAAGGTAAACCCTAACAAAATTAAAGCCATTAAGGAATGGAAAGTCCCCACAACCATAAAATATTTGCGAGGATTTCTTGGGTTAACAGGGTATTATCAAAAGTTTGTTAATAACATATAATAGTGTTAATCTTCAAAATATTAAGCAGTGATAATTTTCACAGACTCTGAAGAAACTAAGGTTCTTGATCATCTGTGCAATGAGGTACAGTTTAAGACCAACTTAGCTACAGAAAATCACAAAAATTATTGCAATGTGATGTTTCTCCTGAAATGGAAATTTGCATATTAATGCAAGAAGGAAGACCCATTGCTTTTGAAAGTCGTCCAATCAAAGGAATTATTGCTTAAACCTATTTATGAGAAAGAAATGTTAGCAATACTTCATGCACCAGGAATGGAGAATATCATAATGGGAAGACACTGGCAAAAATCAACAAGGATAAATTTAAAACACTTTTTGGAACAAAGACTATATTTAGAAGAGCAACAAAAATGGGTCACAAAGATGTTGGGTTATGACTTTAAAATAATTTACAAAAAAGGGAAGCTAAATGTTGTTGCAGATGCACTCTCAAGAAAGAATGAAGAGGTGGAAGAATTTCTTTGTGCCATTTCTATTATCCAACCAGATTGGATAACCGAAAGAAGAGATGAATGGAAGAACAATGAAGAAGTGTGGACACTCATTCAAAATTTGTAGCAAGATCCTAGTACAGCTGATACAAATAGTTGGAAAAATGTTTCCTTATGCTACGAAGATCGCTTATATCTTTGTAAGAATTCCCAACTAAAACCAAATATTCTTTTGGAATTGCACACTTCTCCTTTAAGAGGACACTCAGGATTTTTAAAAACTTACCACAGGGTGAAGAAAGAATGTTTTTGGAATGGCCTTCAATCTGATATTCAAAATTTTGTGGCAGAATGTTTGGTTTTCCAGCAGAATAAAGTTGAGATAATTAAGATCCTGGGTCTTCTACAACCTTTATCCATTCCAAGTCAACGTTGGGAGGATATTTCAATGGATTTTATCATAGGTTTACGTAAGTCCGAAGGAAAGAGTGTCATCATGGTGGTAGTTGATATAATTACCAAGTATGCACATTTTTGTGCATTATCTCATCCATTTAAATCAAGTATAGTTGCTCCTACATTTATGGACACAATTCAAAAGCTACATGGAAACCCAAGGGTTATTGTGAGCGATAGAGATCCCATTTTTACTAGAAATTTTTGGACGAAGTTATTTTCTTGTTTGGATACTCAATTAGCTCATAGCTCATCTTATCATCCTCAATATAATGGTCAAACTGAGATAGTAAATAAATTTTTGGAAGGATATATTCGTTGTTTTGTATCTGATAAGCAAGGATAATGGGTCAAGTGGTTACCTCTCGCTGAATGGTGGTATAACACTTCCTTCCATACTGCAGCAAAAATGACCCCATTTAAGGAACTTTATGATATCATCCACCATCCACCACATCATCTTTAAGAGAAAATTTGAAGGTTCAAGTAAAGGAAGATTGCATCGAGCATCAACAAGAAGTTCTCCAAATCTTAAAGACACAACCTAATTTGTACGAATCGAAATTTCCATACCAGTGCGCATCAACATCGTACAGAGAAGTTTTGATGTAGGAGACTGGGTATTTTTATGGCTACAACCATACAAACAAATGTCCCTCAAGCAAGCTAAGAAGGATAATAAATTATCGCCAAAGTACTGTGGTCCTTACAAGGTGTTGAAAAATATTGATACTATGGCATACAAATTGGAGCTTCCTGCTTCTTCACGAGTGCATCCAATTTTCTATGTTTCATGATTAAAGAAGGTTATAGGTGAAAATGTTCCAGTTCAAACAATATTGCCAAAACTTGATGAGGAAGGAAAAATCATATTGGAACCTGAAGCGGTCATGGAAACAAGAACTCAAAAGCTACAAAATCGATCAATTTCAGAGTATCTCATCAAGTGGAATAACTTACCCACTGAAGATTCTACATGGGAGGATGAGAATTTTATACAAAAGCACCCAGAGCTACTCAAGCGTTGAGGACAACACTTGTTTGAAGGAGATGGGCATGTTAGGTCCCGATATTAATAGTGTAGTCCCTTATTATGTTAGTGTATCCCCCCTTATTGTTATTATTGTACCCCTGTAACCCCAATATTGTTATTATTGTGCCCTTAAATTATTATTGTTAGGTCGGCTAGGAATACATTGTGGCCCCATGGACTCCTATATATAGAAAGGAGGTTTTGTAATTTGAATCATCCAAGAATTGTTCATTCATGTAATGTATTTGAGGTTGCCCCCTCGAAGTGGCTTATTTCTAAGGCATTGATATCTCTTTTCTTCTCTTTTTGGAGCTAGTTTCACAACAAGGGAATTATAACTCACTATTTTCTTCAAGACCTGAGCTAATAGTCATTCTAATTTTGGAGGTGGCTGACTAAGGTTTCCTAGATGAATTTGAAACTAATTGATGCAGACCACAAAACTTATCTTCTTCATATTTCAATCTATCTCTTCTGTTGCATCAAAGTTTCCATTATAATTGCAACCCCACTCCTATGATTTTCCTCCTGAGCATGAATTTTTCCCGTTATAGTGAAAATAGAGGTCTTGTTATTTGCAAAAACAAATTTGTATTTAAATTAGAAACAAGACTAATGTTAATGATCTCATAACAGGCACATCACCTTGGATGGTTATGGTTTTCCATACATTCCAATATCTAAAGAAAACTATCAAAACTCCACTAATTCAAGTCATCCTCTATATTATCCTTAGTGAACCATATTTTTTATGCGAATTTGGAACTAGAGTACAGAAAGAAAAAATTACAAAATTGACACAGATACTCACCTTTTCAACTAGAAAAATGTCAAACATTCAAATAACTTATTGAACATGGATTCAGGAGAGGAGCTTCCATGATTACCACCTCTCCAGATATAACACTAGAAATTAATGGAGGGTGTTTATATCTTGGGGTTACAATAAAAATATATTGATATATTTGTTTTTCATAAAGGTTGAATTTTTCAATGGTATAGGGGTTGAAATTCCTTTAAAATTGTAGCTTTACATCTTAAATTCAATGGGCCACTTGGCCTAGTCATATCATGGCATCTATAACTTTCGATTAGGAATTAACAAAATTTTCTAAGAAACAAAGAAGATGGATACCCCCCTTATATACTCAATGTTACATAAACGGGGAATTAGGCTTTATTGGTCAAACACTTAGCTTGATTGATTATGTTCTCTAAGACTTGGAAAAGCATATGGATTCAAAGTTGTTGGCTTCTTCCTAGATTCACCAAGTGAGCCTTTCTAGATTACCACCAGAAAAAAAATATTGGTGCCAGAGTCTAAAGATTATTAGTAAATATAAAATTTAAATTAAATCTCTTATCTGCCTTGGGTCAAGAAACTTTATCCCTTGATATAAAAAATTCCTCTTCCTAATTATGGTTTTCCGTATCTAGTCCCCTTTAAAAAAACCTTTTTAAAGTGATAATCCTACACCTACCATCCTAGGATTTCCTTTTAAGGTCCCATTTAGAAACATACTAAATTTTATATGAGAGAACTGCTAACCTCAGAACATCTCCTCTTTCACCTACAGATGAATTTTCCAATTCTACCATTGTCTAGGATTTGATTTTTAGGAATCACATCAGTTTAATGACCAACCCAACATATATTTCTGTTACTGTTTTTAAACATGAATATTTGCTATAACATTAAACACAAAAATTCGCACAATATGAGAATCACTAACAATTAGAAATAAATTGATCGATTTTTCTGTTTGTAAAGTCAGTGTTCATGGACATGAGGCTAAATAATTTTAAAGGAAATTAGCAGCACAATAAAACATTTACTAAGAAAACAATAGAGCTTCCTTAATGATTGAGAATGTTATCTATAGGAATAAAAATATTGGAAAACTCATAACCATTCCAAAAAAAGGAGAACCACTAACCATTACTAAGGCAAGCCGATAGGTTTTATTGAGCTACTAAATTTCTTTAGCAAGACAAGCCTACAACTTCCTTCATGCCTCGAGATTGCTATCTATAGGAATAACAATATTGGAAAAGTATGAACCATTCGAAAAATATGAGAATCACTAACCATTAAAAATAAACTGATTGATTGAGTTTTTTGTTGGTAAAGTAAGTGTTCATGGACATGAGGCTAAACAGTTCAATTCATAAAACAATTTATAAAAATGAACTAGACCAGATCAGCATCTTAACCAGAAAATGAACCAGGTGTCACTTGTTTTATTTGAAATTCCTCCAATGTCTACATCATTTTACTATAACACATAAAACATTTTGTCCAAAACATTTATGGATATCATTGAAAAAATATAACCAATTCTACTTCAATTTAAACACACTTATGGTAATTTCCCAAGTTCAAATACATGCATGGTATTTTAAGTGGAAAAAGAAGTTATCAAAAAAATAATTACTAATATAGTTGAATACTGTCAAAAAGGCATATGTATGAAAAATTGTTGAGCTGCTACTATTTTTTATTATGAATTGTCTCTATTATAATCCATCTTATTGAAAAATATTTATTGAATTTTCGTAGAAATTTTGAATAAACTAACATGTGGCTAATTTCATATAGGAAATAAAAAATACTAATAGCATGTAGGAAAGCATAATTTTAGTTATTGTTAACCAAATGCATGAAATAAATATGAAGTTAATTGAATCTATGGCAAGAGTTAGTTATGTTTTATGTACAAGGAGAAGTTTCAGGTGAGTGACGAGGGGTGCCCAGCTGAGATGCCCTTCACCAAATGAGGATGATACATGTGATGTGAATGTCAAAAATTCTCCCAACAATTTTTTTGAGGATGATCATGTGTGAGAAGATGATGTTGTCCCACCATCAACCAAAAAGCCACCATAAACCATAGTCCAAGGAACATTCAACTAAGAATATAAACACTATAATAGGTTGAAAAATGAAGACATGTTAGTTGCAATTAGCGACATATAGTTTAATAGATATTCAGTTTGAGAGAATGTAAAAAAAACATGGTATTCCTTGCTCATCAATACATTATTGGATAAATGGGATATCTCATACAAAATGCATAGGGCCTCTTACAATTATGACTGAAGAGGAGGAGGATGAGTTGGTTGAGTGGTGTCAGGAGATGGCCCAATTGGGACATGGAATATAGTTTATAAAACTTAAATCCATAGTTGCTAAAATTTTAGAGGGGAAACCAAATTCATTCAAAAATGGGTTTTCTCGTAAATCATGGTGGTTTGGGTTTAAAAAAAGGCATATAGATGTTGTATTGCATATAGTTGAGGGCATTGACAGGGACAGAGATTTAAATATATTCCATGCAATTTTGTCTAAGTTATACGAAACTATTTCTAGTGCATACAATAAGTATTATTATGTTGCATACCATAGATGGAACTGTGACAAAACAATTTTACAAGGAGGAAGGAATTGTGAAATTTGGGTAATTTCCAAGAGAGGGAGCCAAAATGTGCCAAATATTTTTCCTAAGAGCACGGAGCGGATAACTATTCTATGTCACGTCAATGCAATTAGCACTTCAAACCTAAGCTTTTATCTATTCAAAGGTAAAAATAAATGGACATACTGTACACAAAATCGTGAACCAGGTGCATCCATGGTTGCATATCCCCATGCATGGTTGACTAAGGCAGTTTTTTTTAATTTTCATTGTCACTTTGCTGCATATATACCAGGTGGTTTCTCATTAGAGAATAAACACCTATTTATTTTAAATGGTCATGGAAGCCACATTGTTGTACAAACAATTGAGGAAATCAATTTGGGCATAGACCTATTAAAATTTCCTGCTCATACCACTAACAGATGAAAACCCCTTGATGTTAGTGTGTTTGTCTCTTTCAAGAACTATTTTAGGTCAGAGTGGATTGCATGGATGGGAACGAATCTAGGGGTTGAGGTGAAATTTTTTGAGCTACCAGAGCTTGGAATTAAGGCCTTTAAAAGTCTCTCACACCATAAAATATCTATGCAAGCTTTAGGAGGATTGGATTATGGTCAGTTAACTATGATGCTCTTATGCATGATACTAGTTGTAGCAATGTGTTTCAAATAAATGGTCAATAAGAATGGCATGTCCAAGAAGATGTTAAAATGCAGGAAGAAGTTGATGACTAGGAAGATGTCGTGCCAATTGATAATATACTTTACCTCTCTTATGGAAAATTATATGGTGCTGATGATGAACATATAAGTGAAACACAAAAAAATCATGAACCAATTGAAAATAACATCGAGGTTGTTCTACCAACTGAAGCACATGGAACTTTATTTGTTGATATTCTTAAAGAGTTTGTTGATCATGCAACTGACAATGATAATGTTGTTGTAAAATAAATTGTTCATATTGCACTAGGAAGCAAAAATGACCAATTTATATTTCTAATTATGGCTAGAAGAATCCATGATGAATATACACAAATATGGAATCTCAAGAACCAACGAAGAAAGCAAGCACATGCGTTCACAACCAATAGAATTGAACAATGAAATTGTTCATTTTTTTATAGACAATAGATTAATGGAAGAAGATAGTGCACATAATGAGGAATAATATGAAGAGAAAAATATAGTCCAAGTAGTTGTCCCAAATATTGAAAGGGAGGTGTCATCCAATGACATGTAGGTGGCAGGGAATGGGAAGTTACTTGGTAAGTTCCTAAAGTTACAAGTTGAGATATTTTCAATGAAAAGTAAAACATGGAACACCAGGTAGTATTTTTTTGGGCCGAAGTTCACAGTTAATCACCTCAAAAGACTATATAACCCTATTAATTGAGTCTAAAACAAGAAAACTTGAAATTCATGAATAAAAAAAAAAGGAAGGATTTAGCTAAGGAAAAGAGGGCAACAAGGATTATTGCAGTAAAACTTCGAGCAAATGAAAGCATTAAAAGAGATAAATTGAGGCAAGAGAAATACCATAAAAAATAATTGGAAAGGTAGGAAAAGGAAGCAAGAAAGCCTCAAAAAATGATTAAAGAGAACAAGGGATTACAAATGAAAATGATGCAAACACATTTAATGAAATCAGGGTTATGTCAACCAAATTGGACCAAATTGTAGATAATTCACCATTATTCAAAGACCACATAGAAATTTAAGTGCCTCACTATTAGAATGGGGTTTTCCCACTTGCTATATTCATACCAGTGCAGATGCCAATCATATGCATTCTTATGAGACACATCCACTTAATGCAGGGGTTAGTAGTGAAAATGTGAGTTATGGGTATTGAATTCCTCCATGGCTACAAAGGGAAAATTGGATAAATCATATTCCAATAATGAAACATGTCCTAATCAACCACTATTAGGTAGGCAAACCTAGTTGGATAAAGAAGGGAACTCAAAAATTTTGGGCACTAAAGATTTTGGAGCCCATCAAGAATAGGGGTGTGATATGGTTTTTTTGTAACCACATTATGATGTGGATTTTGTTGATCTGTCATGACTCCATTGAATAAAAAAAATTCAAAATTTTATAATAAAAAAAATTCACAATTGTCTTATGAAAAAAGAAGAAAATGTGATCAAAATATAATGGATGACAAGAAAGCATACCACACAATTAATGAATATTTTGGATGCCATCAAGCAAAAGGGTGTCATTTTTTTGTTGTTGTAGCCACATTAGGATGTTGATTTTTGCAAGGATGATCATTTTGTATAGATATATAATCTATGCATGACTAATTTGAGTATCATATAGGATGTTCTCTCATGCATCCACATATGATGTACTCTTCTCCAACCCCACAAGTATTTATTTTACTGATATTCAATATCATGCTTTGTTAATGAATTTTATTTAACTTGAATCAAACTATATACAGATTCATGTAACGAGGTCTAATTTATCAACACTAATATATTAATGTTATTCGAATATGGTCTAAGTGAGAGTCAATTCTACATGGTCATGAACAACGATTTATTTTCCTTCAAATCAACAATGATTGGTTGAGATATTATAATTTAAAAATTCTTGAAATTTCATCACATAACAAAGAAAAAATACAACTTCAAGCTACTCTCATCACAGATAAATTGAAGTTTCTCTCATCATAGATAAACTTAATAAAGAATATCCTACTCTCATTACATAATTTATCGACACTAATATAATAATTTTATTCGAAGATGGTGTCATTGGGAGTCATTTCCACATGATCATGAATATAAATTATTTTACTTCTGATCAATAACGATTGGTTCAAATATTGTAAGTAAAAAAAAAAAAAAACCAAAATTTATTCAGAGATTGAAGAAAAAATACAACTTCGAGCTACTCCCATCACATACAAACCTGATAAAGAATCAGCTACTCTCATCAAGATAAACTTGAAGAATCACATATAAAATTGAAGCTACTTCTCATTCTATAAATAAACTTGAATAAGAATAATAAAAGATAGCAATATAATAATAATTTTAGGTAATGTAAAAAAAAAAAATAGCTCCACAACTATTTTTTAAGCAAGTGGAGACCAATGTCAAGAACCACAATTCCATTAGAGGCATGGTTGGACCGATAATACCACCAATGCAGTGCTTCCATAATACCACCAATGCAGTGCTTCCATAGACTTGTGGTATTGACTTATTCTCAAGAGAATAAAACAACAAGCCAAAATGAAATTAAAAATTAACCCCCATCTATTTTTTGAAAGCACTCTAGTTTGTCTTGTAAGTTCAATTTTGGGATACAAAGTTCACCTAGCTTTGGAAAAGATGTCACAGAAAATAGTAAAGAGGAGAAGAAGGTGGTTGTAAATAAAGACACTCAAAGTCTAAGGAGGTCTAAAGGGAAATTTTTTTCTTCAAAGTATCACTCTATCTTAAGGTCGAAAAAATATGTTCACGACAGAAGTGCATCAGTGGAATACACTCGAAGTAGTGATTCAACCATGAACATGAAAAATAAGTATATTGATCCTTAGACTTGATTTTGAAAAAAAAATCATAATAATAAAAACACATTATATTCTACATAGAGAAAAGAGAAACCTACCTTTTCATCTACATAAAGATGTCATCTACGCAAAGAAAAGACTAAATCTAGGGTTTTCGATATGGGAACCCTGCCAAAACCCTAAATCTAGAGAGTATAATTTTGTTTTCTAAAACCCTACTAAAATACCCAAAACATTATTTTTAAAAACCTACTTAAACACCCAATTTCTATTTTCAAACCATACTAAAATACCCAAAGAGCGAGTGAAAATTCCTAACTAAATAGTGGACAGAATGTGTTAAAAAATACAGAGAACCAAATTTTGTAAAACACTACTAAAATTCACAAAAAAAAAAAATTAAAAACATTACTAAAACACCAATTTTGTTTTTAAAACCATACTAAAAGAGCCAAATAATAAGTTAAAATTCCCAACCAAACAATGGATTGAATGTGTTGAAAAACACATAGAAGAAATTTTGGAAAACCCTATTAAAATACACAAAGAACGAGCTAAAATTCCCAAAAAAAAAGAGCTAAAATTACCAACATTGGATTAAATGTATTGAAAAACAAAGAGTGTGGCTTGTGGGAAAACATTATCTGACTAGAGATTCATAGAAGCCATCGCCATGCCCAAATTCCACTACAAACCTCACCATAGAACTTTTGCAACTCATAAAGAAATTACCTACAACAAAAACACGATAAAATTAGTTATGGAGCACCCAGTTGAAAAAAAATGCGTAATTTCACCCATAAAACCACAAAAAAAACAAATTACTAGAATCTCCCATAGGATCTATCATAGTCCATAAGCCGCGCAATTGATTGAGGCCGGACTTTATAATAAAAAGGAATTTCAAGTTCCATTTTATGTCATTCTATGTCATTCTTCCATTCTTTTATAAAGTATAACGTTACCGCCAAGTATAAATAATGACTTCTCGTGCTATCCATTATTATTATACATGTCGCAGGCATGGTATTACACATTCACTTTTTTCTTTGACTATCTATTAGTTTGTATTTGACCATAAATTTTCACCACTTATCCATAGTTTAACATTGGGAATTCATTTCTTGTTATTTTTTATTATTATTTAAATTTATTTATTTGTAAGGTGATTTTTTGAGGTCTTATTATGGGTTTTTTAGTAGCTTTGAGTTCTATTAGTTACTAATTATTTGTTTTGATTTTTATTTCATTGTTATTTAAATTTTATTTTGACTTTTTTTTTCAATTATATTATTTTGATTTTCATGAATTATAGTTCTTCCTCCATATTTTCAATTTAATGACTTATTACTATACTAAAAAATATTTTAATAAATTTAATTATAAAAAATTAATTTTATTAATGGAAAATAACACACACACACACACACACACACACACACATAGAAACAATATTAGTTAATCATATTTCTTAATTTTTTGTGATAGCATTCAATAATCCAATATTTTATTAGTTGTTTTATTTTTTGATGAAATATTTATTTTATTTTAATTAAGCTATATTTAATCTAGGAAATAAGTACTAGCTAATTTGTAGCCCTCATTAATGAACTAAAAGATGAAAATATATATATCCCAATAAAGACACCAATTTTTCTTGACTAAAAATGAATAATATTCATGTATAATTTAGAAGATATAATTGAAGTAATTTTAGGCATTTTCTCATACATTTGATTCTTTTTGAGATACTAAAAATCTAATTCACGGATGTGATTTATTATTCATTTTAAATATTCAATATTGAACTAAAAGTTTGAACCTAAAGCTTACCAACTAGAAAAATTTGCTTCCATAGCCTTTTTAATTTATTTATGCCATATTTTGTTCATAACCACAACATTTGTTTTTAGAAAGAACTTTTTAATGATCAGATAAATCTCAAACTTATTTATTGCATTTAAGGCAATTATAATCTCTTTATCAGTTGCATAATATTTTTTCTCTACATCCTCCTATGTTCCTGAAGAAAAGTAGATGAAATATTTTGTAGTTTTATCTTTTTTATTTCTCAATTTTGTTAGTATTACTCCCCACCAAATTTCTCACTTGTTTTATCCTTTTTGATGGATACTTTCTAGAATCCATAGTTTTTTTTTTTTTTTTCGTAAACTTAGTAGGTCCTCGTTATTTTCTATTTATAAACAAAAGAATGTCAGAAAATACAACTTTAGGCTTCAACCTTCCCATAGGAAACTTGGTCTGTCAGTCATCTTTGCGACTTATAAGCCATCCAAAACAGATACATGTTAAGTCTACTACTTAGTGTCTTCAAATAGCTAATATTAGTATGAGTATTTGCAAGCATACACATAATATAAATATAAAAGTTATCCACTATCATTAACAAAAATAAATTTTAGGCTAATCATTTCTCAATCATCATCTGACTCGACAAGAGCCCGATCCTTGACAGTGGAGCCAGGCATATCAACCTGGTGCATGGATTGTAAGTCCTTCTCAATTTTTTCGAGGCAAACATACTGATGGTGTTGTCAAAGGTTCATTTCCTGAATGGCTCTGTTGATTTCAGACATAATTTTTGTAGCTGTGGGATCACCCCCAACCTCTTGTACTGACATTACTGTCTTTCCTAGAAGGAATTTCATGAACCAATATGTTTTGATAAAATGATGGAACAATGAAATCCTACCTCGAGTGTGACCCGAGTCAGTGATGATTTGGGTGAGTTCATCCTCAAAAACACCTTCTTATTCCTCCATCTTAGTTCTATCATCACTCTCCCATCCAGGGATTAGGGATTTGAAAAAGCAAGGTGTCTCCTTGGAAAAATATTGAAACAAATTTTCCATAACTTCCCTGCTCGACTTCCTACCATGCTTTGCTGGAGGGTTTGAGACTTTGGCCTTGCCTTTTTCCTTGTTATCCTTCTTCCCCCTATTCCCTTTGGCCATAGGTTTTATAGGGTAGTCTTCCAACAATATTATAGACCAGTAGGGTTTTCCTAGAAGACCTCTTGTAGAAACAATTTTACAACATCCCAGTTGATTAAAAAAAAAGCATTTAGACAAGGGCATATTGCTACCAGTAGTAGTAGGATAATGATACTTTACGAGGATCTGATAAATAAGAGTGAATACATAATGCCTTTCAAAATACCAACTATACCCAAACTCAAAATACTTGAGAAAACGAAAAGGCTGAAAAAACCAAAGACATAGTCCAGATACCCATATTTCTTTTGACCGATTCACCCTTCTGAAAAGAATTGATGGAAGGAGACATAAAAGAGTAAGTTAAATAACCAACCGAGTGATGACACAACCTCATATACCCACCCCCACCAGAATTGACATCATTATTAGCCATATAGGTGATTTCCCATTTATGAGCATACAATTTCAAGGGATGCACAAAATTACCAACATACAAATTAGAACATGGCCAATTTGTAGTGAAACAAAAAAGCTTGTATGACTTTACATCTCCCCGTCCTAAACAAGTTGAGCATGCAGAACATGCAGAATAGAATATCCATAGACAAAGAGCTACAAAAACCTATCAGAACTTATACCTGGCCATGTCGACTCATACAACCATCATAATCTTTGTTAAAAATACTATTTCAAACCATGCTTATGCAACAAATAATAGTATTGCGAACCATATCTCTGCGGGAAATGACAAAATTGCAGACCAAGTATATAAAATCCAGAAAAATCATAATTTTCCTTTGCATGCAATGATAAGTAAAAACTCGTTTCATCATTATGGCATATGGAGAATTGGGTACATACCAATTCATGGTTGCAGGTCGCAACGACCTATGGCATCATCGGTGCAGTTGACAGGGCTGCTCACGATGGAAACCATAGAACATAACCATACACTGAAAAAAAACTTTACATAGAATAAAAATATAGAGAATAACCCAAAATGAGTTAACACCCCGCGTTCATCAAGCTCCGCAATACACCTTCCAAATTTTCCCTGACAACCCACCTGACTCACGGAGATATTCTCCATTCCACTTTAATGCTGACATGATGATCCATTGGGGGTGGGGGGGCATCCTCACCTCGTCGGCTTTGCTACGACTACTTCCGCATGCACTCACCATGTACCCATCTTCCTTCCCTGCAACGTGGCTTTGACCATGCCATTTGGCACCCCAATCAGGGGAAGGGGTTGATTGTTATCTCGATCATCATGCATACAATCATGTTGTATAAAAACTTGAAGGTATTCAAGCTCTAGTTCCATGTTCAACCTCCAAGGTTGATCTTTAATCCTATCCTCATTGTTGCAACCCCAATTCGTTAAGCAATATGTTGCTTCATTGCCCGATATCCTAATATGAAGAGGGATGATGTAATTGATTGTTGTGATTATATAATTGATCTCTTGAATGAATATTGTTGTTCTCTAGATATTTCTTAGATGCTCCCACCGAGCTCCCCGATGTAGCTTTCGGAGAACAACCGTAACCATGGTCGAATCTCCCTCAATTTCCAACCGATTGGACTGCTCACAACTTTCAATTTGTAGAGCTTGTTTCGCGGTAGTAATTTATGCTTTTTTATTCCTTGCATACCCTAGGTCAATGGCGAAGATCCTAAGAACTCTTTCTGTACAGTCCCAAAATATAGCCAGCCCCTGCCTGACTTGGGTTGCTCTTTGAGGCCCCATCATAATTTAGTTTAATGAACCCTAGCTGAGGAGGTATGAATTTATCTCTAACTTCATAGCCTATGGATCTAGGTTTCCAAGACGTTGGTGCCAACATCTCCACCTTGATATTTAGCTAGTTGAGAATTCTTTCCTTTGTTCCCTGAAAATTCCAATCTTCATGAATCCAGATTTAAGATCAAACTTAGAAAATATTTTTTCTCCTACAATCCTACTAACTAGAAGGGATTTGTGTGGAATGGGATCTATGTAATTGATACTAACTTGGTTCAAATTATTATAGCTTATTACTAAGCTTGAAAAACCTATAACTAATTTCTCATAATGTTTGTTGACATAAAATCCATAACAATTCCAGGTACTCATGGATTCTCTAATTAATCCCTTTTTAAAGAGACCTTTGATTTATTCTTCACAAAGTTTTCATATTCTGCATTCATCGAGATTTATTTGCTCTTGCAAGGTTATCTATCATAGGATTAATTGTATGGTAATTCAATAAAATATTTCTTTTTTCAAAAATAAGTAAGACTTTATGAGCATAAATGTTGTTCGAATTGAGACTATAGATTTGGTATTTTAGCTTTGACCTAAAAATCCTATAGTTGATCATCAATATTTTGATTTGATTTAATTTACTTCAAATCTTCTATATTTCTCTCCTTATGTTGAAGTACTTGGGCTACATGAACCATTATTGACAATTGAGGATTTGAAATGAATGCAAAAATTACCTTAATGCAACGACTAGTATCATTTATGCCTCTAATATCAGGAATGGTAATGAAGTATGTTTATCTTCCATCAAATTTTTTAACAAAAATGTGGTGTTGAATAGAATAAAAGATATGGGTACCAAGAACGCATGCCATTGGTACTTTTCCAAGCATAAATTTCATGACAATAATGGCCAAAACATAGAGGGGCTATCATAACTTCATAATTAATTTCCATTGTCGTATTTCCAATGGAAAATAATGAGTAACCGGTTGTACCCTTGTATTTAGATGTTATAATATATTTTTGCAATATATTTACATCAAACTCAAAGTCTATCAAAGCCTTAAGCTTCAAGACTTGATCCTAAATTTTTAATTTTCTCAAAACATGACATTTATGATGTTGAATTGTTAAAATTCTCATAACATTTAACCCTTCAATGTTATATTTTTCAAACACGTCGATATTAGGAGTTTATTCTATTAAATAATATTCTAGAGGAGGTGGTCTAAAATTAAGCAACTGGATCTAATTCTGAGCGTTCTAATTTCTTGTCTTGCCCAAATCTCTATTTTATAACTATCTTCTTCTCCTGCTTGTTCTTCCATACTTTTCATTTTCAGGTTGAGTTCTATAACTTCTATTTTTAGAAAATTTATTTCTTTTCCTAATTAATTTATGGTTAAAGGTTGAATTTTCTCATTCCTATTATGCCTGATAAATGAATTGGTAATTTTTTCAGATTAAGCGTTAAGAAAGATAGGTTTTTTACGAGTTGCAAAATCTTTATATTTATCACTTTTTACCATTGTTTTCAATAAGGAATCTAATAACACAATCTTCATTCTTCCTTTTGGTAGTTATTTTATTTTTGCATGCATCTGCACATCACCATATGATTATCCCTCACCCATGAAGACCTTTAAATTTTCTTTCAGTTCAAATTATTCATCTTCTAATTCTTATTTTATATATGAACTATCATTATCTGTCTGAAAATTAAAAAATTGAGGATTTTACAAATGAAATACTCTGTGATAAAGAATACTTCCTACTTTGATTCTAAAAGGTCTTCAAAATCATATTCAAATTCATAAGTACTATGACTTCATGTGCAACGCCATTCATTTAATAGATGTATTTCTTCCATTTTGATATGAAAGAGATGCAGTTGTAGGATTGGGATTAATTCTAATATATATATATATATAGAACCAAATTCACAATAGAACCAATATATCCAAGACTCTTTTATTATATAGTAAAACCATTTTTTATAATTTTAAAACTTTTATGTAAGCCAATGGGGGTTTGGTTCGATGGTGAAGAGTGTGATGTTAAAACACTAGTGATGAAAAGGTCACCAGTTCCAATCCCCCCGAAGGAAAAAAAAATCCAACCATGGTAAGAGTTGGTGTTGCCGAGGCTAGATGAGATCCCCTCATTATTTCAATGACTTAAATAGATATTAACAACTTCTATTCCCCTAGGTTGCAAGGTCTCGCACTAGCAAGAAAAAAAAAAAAAAACATGTATCCAAAACCACGAAGTTCAAGCCTCTTAGTAATAGCCCCTAGAGGTAAGCCATTGATCACATATTTCACTAAGGAACCCTTTTCAAAGTCCCTTGTGATTGAATTTTTTGAGATGAGGGAACGAGCTACAAGAAACCTGCAGAACCGTTAGGGTTTAGAGAATCAGATCAGATCAGCGGAGGCCGCTGGAGGAAGAGAACCTGAGCTACATCTGGTGCACAAATGGCAGCGACGTCATTGGGGGGGGGGGGGGGGTTACCCCCTCCTATCATAATATCACTACAAGGGAAAAAACCAATATACAAAAAAATCTACATGGACGCCCTCAACAGAATGCAGATCCGATGTTGGGGGTCGAATGGCAAGCTAATACCAGAGGACAATGTTTGCTGCGAGAAGTGAAGAAACCAAGATTTATAATTCCTGCGAACAAACTGGATGAATACAAGAGTTATATGAAGGACCATGCTCTTATATGTAAGTCTATAGGAATTTGGGCCACAGAAAAAGATTTATTAAAATGGATACAGGTAAAATGGCAGCCCAAAAGTCATATAGATTTCAAATTTGGGCCTCGAGGATTATTTACAGTAATTTTTACTAACATTTTAATCAAATAAAGGATTTTTGAAGGTGGCCCATACTTTTACAATAATGCAGGCCTCCTTCTTAGACAATGGGAAGAATGTTACAATCCAGACAAAGGAAAATTTCTTGTAGCGCTAGTATGGGTACGACTCCTTGGTCTTCCTATGGATTTCTGGGATCCGAATATTTTAGAAGGTATTGGAAACTTTCTAGGAAAATTTGTGAAAATAGCAAAAACGACCAATCATGGTCGTTATACTTCCTTTGCTTGAATATGTGTGTACATGAATATCTCAGAACCATTGCCTAAAACCATTGAGCTGGAGTATGAAGGAAAGATTTGGTAGTAGCTCCTAGACTATGAACACATCCCATTTATGTGCCAAAGATTCCATGAGTATGGTCACCTTTACAAATATTGTCCATTGTCACACCTCCTATTTCAATTTTTTTCTTTTTTCTTTTGAGTTATCAGTTTCTACGTATTGATGAAATAACTCCTGTTCACTTACTAGCTTTAAGAATATAACCTCTCATTCCAAATTCGATTAATTATATTAACCATTAGAATTTGGATCATTACCCATTCTCTTTCACAATATATATATATATATATATATATATATTTTCAACCTCATAATATGTCATTAATGTAACCTCCATTTAATGTAAGACTCCCATTGTACAATCTCTTACATATATTCACATATAAGTCGTTCATATCAACTTTGCATCTGCTATGTCCGTATAAGAATGATGCGCTACTTTTCGGCTGGAGATTGCTTGTTGATTTGGTTGTATTGGCATGGTTTCACATATATATGTTTGGAATTCTTGGAACGATTGGGTTTATACCTTTGACTGACGCATTGGTATTTCATAGACGTGGAAATACATTATTACTCTGTCATACATATGAGTTTGTATTTCCTTTCCCTGCGTTGGTATGGAATATATTTTGGTTAGTGTATCTTGGGTTGAGGGTGTCGTATTTACGTCGACTTCACAACCCTATGCTCATCGTACGTTGGGAATTGATATCCGCGTATCCTCTAAATCTGTGGTTACTATATTCTATAGTTTTCTGGTTACGGACCTGCATGAATCATTAATATATTTAAGGCACTGGTACGTTGGCCCTTTAATTGACATCCTATCCAACCACCACCGTCAATCAGTTGTCGATCCATGTGAAAACCGACGGATCTTTGCCAGTTGTATGGCTATGCGTTGCTAGGGTTTTTCATTGATGATTGCTATAAGGATTAAACCGTAACTTTGTTTCACTTTCTAATTCGACTCTCTATTCCATATTTCTTCCCGCTTGCCGACGGAATGATGTCTCTACTCGACCTCCGAGCGTTCACAGTGCTTCACACCTGCTTGGTATTGGTTTCTGGTCAACGCGCAGAGGTAAATCCTACTCTTCCTTCAGGATTGAAATTTTCTTGTTCTCGCTATATTTTATGGGTAGTCATTTTGATTTATTTTTGATTTCCTGTTACCAGGTTTAGAGCTTCTCCCTAACCATTCTTCCTCAAAGTGAGTTCGTTTTGTTTTTGAAAATGCGTTTCGTCCCTGGCTATCAATTTGTTTGAACTTTTCCTATCATTTAACATTGATTCGATTTGCATGTCACCACAAGGATGTCTGCGACGACCAAGAGCGCTACCAGTGAAAACCTTTTTCCGTGAATGGAAAATCTTCCATAGGTATGGGTTTTTCCTCGGCATGTCCTCTACTCTTTCTTTCAGTGTTTGTGTCTCAGTTCTTTAGTAAAATCTGTTGATCTATCTTGTTCTTTCATCTTTCAATCATTCTTTGAGATCAGAATGATACTCTCGAACGGTGCTTTGCACAGGTAATTATTTAAGTTTTTCTTTCCGAATAGAGCTTTCCCTATATACGATGTCCTTTGTTGTTTCAATAAGCCGGTTTCGTTTTAACTCTCTTCGTTTTCAGTCATCGACCATTGAGTCTAACAGAATGATTTTATTTTTCTAACGTAGGTATTTCTTTGGCTACTCTGCATCTACACACAACTAGCAAGCTCATTACATTATTCACTGAGATGTTTAAATCCTACCTATTTGCCACAGGTCGGTACCCACGAGACTTCGGTTAATTTGTGAACCCGTGGTTCATACGACAGGTTTAATATTGTAATGTTACTAGTTCATGGATAACCTTCGTAACTCCAAAGGGATTCAAACCCTTGTGTTTATAATTTCTATTTATAATTTGTACCGGACCTTCACACTCTGTGTTGAGGGAAATCTGACCCCTACGAGGGCGATATAATTCCCTGTATCCTACTATTTTTTTTTTTTTTTAATCCATAATTTTTCAATTAATGTACAGTTTGGTCCTACAATCTATTAGTATTTATGTTCATTCTTTCAAGTCTTGCATATCTGGTACTTGAAACTGACAATACTTTTATCTTAATGAAACTGTCAAATATACTGGTATATTGGGACTTTCAGTAAAATATGAGTGTGTTTCGATGTACTCGATGAGTACTCTATCATAACCAGAAATTAAATATCTGGTGTAGATTCTGTGTTCCAGATTTATTTTATCCTGTCAGTGCAATATTTATAAGATTGAAGACTTCGTTATAATTTTTTTTTCTTGTGTCCTACTCCAGATCTTTAGAGTTTCATAATGGAAATGAATTTGCAGAACTTCAGTCGTCATCTCTTTAGATTTCATTTTTTTTTTTTTTTTGCGTATAATATACTGGACTAACAAGTCTTCTAACTTTAATATTTATTCTCATGTCTATATCATTCTTATATTAGGAAGGCTTTCCTGTATCATGCCGGTGTATGAAATTCTCATACAACCATAGTATGCAGTTTTGATAGTAACGGTTTCCCAGTCTCTTCTTCTATGTTAGAATTTGTATAGAATGTTACTAGCTCTGTTCTGTACTGTGGTCTACTAATGTGCCAAAATTATTTACAGGTGTTGTATGGATATGTATCTCTATTTTTATGTTTAGAAGAGATTTGTACTTATAATCTACCCTTTTACTCTCTTGACTTGGGTGCACATAATAGAATAGGATACATATATTTCAATATGCCATGATGTGGTGAATATGCATGTTAGTTAATTACTTAACTTCCTTTTGTCTTTTAATTCTGTTCTCTAATATTAGAATGATTCCATAAGAAAATTTATCAATGAGCAGTCTCTTGCAAGTCAATAGTTGCTTTCCTCTGCTATAGTGTTTGCTGCTTGCATGCAAAATTAATTGACCATTGAGTTTCTGGTTATGTATGAATGATGTGCTGACCCTGAGGTCAGTCTATACAATCTTTCCTTTCATTCTTTAATGCACAGTGTAAATTTCGATTCATCTCCTGCTATTTTCCAGTATAATACAGGAAAACTCAGATTTCTCTCTCTTATGTATGTATATATTAGAATCATTCTATGAAACAGAAGAATATTAAACACTAATTCACAAATCTTCCTGTGGAGAACTAAGTATCCTCATATTTAAACCACCACGGGTTTAGAGATTCTGTTGGGTTATACTCCACAGATTTAGTTTCTACAACTATGCAGAATTTCAAAGGTGAATTCCTTATGATTAATTCTGTTTAAATGTAGAATTTATATTCTAATATACAGTCAAATTTTATATGTAGCCAATTCATACTATATGAAGTAAACACATCAATAAAATTAGATACATACCACTCATGCAATTGAACAACCTCCCAACCTTAGAGTCCTGCTGTCTCCCAGAACTCACCCCCGAGCTGAGATCACCTCCTAGAACAGACTACCCTCTAATCTGTGTAGGAGCAGCTTATTTAAGCTATTGTTCCCCAAAGCATGTTTCTAATTCTGCGTCCAGAATAGCAGGATGCTTTTCTTCTTGTTTTCCTAGGCTTCCCATTTTTGGGATTCTTTAAAGTTGTTTTATGCTTTTCCCAGCTTTTCGAGCTTTTTACCTCTTCCCAACTACTTTCCTCATCATTGGGGAATTTAGATTTTTCCTCAAAAATCTAAATTTAGAATTAATTTCTTTCAAGGATTTTTGAAAGATTGTGGGGAAATATTTGCCTCATCCATCCTCATGAATTTAGCAAGTGATCTCATAAATCTCATTTTGGTCAATCTGCACAATTCATTCTATTCATTTCCTCAAATTAAATATTTAATTACATTCACAAATACTTATCCCTTGGGGTCCACTCCCCTTAGGATTAAAGTTCAAATGTCTAGCTTTGAAATTCAAACCCATAAATTGGGGGTGTTACATATTCCCCCTCTGAAAATAAACACCATCCTCGGTGTTGTTATTCAACTACTAGAGTTCATTTTTCAAACAAAAATGGATATCTTTCCATCATTTCAGCTTCTCTTTCCCAGGTAGCTTCTTCAACAGTAAAGTGCTTCCACTGCACCTTTACTCTTGCTATTGTTATGTTTCTCAATTCAATTTCTTCCCGCTCCAATATTTGAAGCGGTTCTAGCAAAAAATCCCCTTCTGGTTCCACCTGTACAACATTCCAATCAACTATGTGAGAAGCATCATGCACATATATTTTTAATAACGAAACATGAAATACATCATGAACTCTAACATGGGGTGGTAAGGCCAGCTTGTAAGCCACTGGTCCCACCCTTTATAATACTTCAAAAGGACCACAGTATCTAGGAGCCAGTTTGGTACAACTTCCAGCATAAAGGGTGCTCTTTTTGGGGTTAATACGCAAATACACATGCTCCCCCACTTTATATTGTCGGTGCACTCTTTTCTTATCAGCATAGTTCTTCTGGCGATCTTGTGCTATCTTAATGTTTCTTTGTATTTGTTTAACAATTATTTCCATCTCTTGTAAAGCATATGGTCCCAACATTAGTTTATCCTCTGGCTGACTCCAGCTCAAAGGATTGCGACACTTCCTTCCATATAGTGCCTCAAACGGACTCATTTTGATGGAGGATTGGTAGCTGTTATTATAGGAAAATTCAGCTAAATGCAAGTAATCTTCCCACTTTGATGGCCTATCCATCACATACATTCTCAGCATGTCTTCCAGAATTTGGTTTGTTCTTTTCGTTTGACCGTCTGTCTGAGGGTGGTAAGCAGTACTAAAATTCAACTTAGTACCCATCCCTCCAAACAGCCCTTTCCAGAAAGCTGCTGTAAACTTAGCATCTTGGTCAGAAAAAATCACCTTTGGAACCCCATGGAGTCTTACTACTTCCTTCAAGAACACATTCGCTACTTGAGTTGTTCCAAAGGTAGATTTCACTGGTATAAAATGGGCAGCTTTTGTTAAAGTGTCTACTACTACCATTACTGAATCATGCTGGTATTTGGTTTTAGGTAATCCTGCTATAAAATCCATGGAAACTGTGTCCCATTTCCATTCTGCAACCGGAAAAGGGTTTAAAATACCAGCAGGATGCTGATGCTCAACTTTGACTAGTTGACATTCCATACATCTAGTTAAATATTCTGCTACATCTCTCTTCACTCCTGGCCAGAACAACTTCTTCTTCAAGGCTGTTAACATTTTCATATATCCTGGATGTCCTGCATATGGCTGTTTGTGATATTCATCCAAAATCTCCCTCTTTAAGGACTCTACATTGGGAATATACAATCTGTTCTTATAACAGATCAGCCCTTTTTGGTTTTGAGTGAAATCAGTTTTCTCCTTCTTCAGTAATTTCACCAGTAGGTTCTCATAATTTGGATCTTAGTTTGCTGCATGTTTCACTAACTCTTCCAAATCAAACTGAGCACTACTTCCAAGGCTATTGATATTTTGACAAGTGTTTCTGCTCAATGCATCAGCAATTTTATTCTCTTTCCCTCTGATATGCTTTATATCCATATCAAATTCACTTAGAAAAGACAGCCATCTGGCTTGTCTAGCATTCAAATCAGTTTGGGAAAAGAAATATTTGAGACTAATATGATCAGTCATCAATGTAATGTTTTTTCCAAGGAGATAGTGTCGCCACATTTTCAAAGCATGGATAACAACTGTTAATTCTAAATCATAGGCGCTATAGTTTTGTTCATGTATCTTTAGTTTCCTAGATTCATAGGCAATAACTGAATTTTCCTGCAAAAGGACTCCTCCCAATCCTTCTCTACAGGCATCCGTACATACCACAAATTCTTTATCAGGATCTGCAATCTTTAGTATAGGGGCTGTAGTAAGTTTCAGTTTTAATTGGTCAAAACTGTTTTGACATTTTTCGGTCCACTCAAATTTGACACCCTTCCTTTGTAATGATGTTATCGGATATGCTATGGCAGAAAACCTCTCCACAAATCTGTGATAATAGCTTGCAATCCCCATGAATGATCTCACTGCTGAAACATCGGTTGGTACAGGCCATTATTTTATAGCCTTTATCTTTTCAGGGTCAACAACAAGGCCTTGTTCGGAAATAATATGCCCCAAGTATTGGATCTTATCTTTATAAAATTCACATTTGCTAAACTTGGCATATAGCTGGTTTTCCTTCAGAGTTTGTAATACTATCCTCAAGTGTTCTTTATGTTCCTCCTCACTTTTTGAGTAGACTAAAATATCATCTATGAACACAAGGACAAATTTATCCAAGTACTTGTTTAACACACCGTTCATTAGGCACATAAATGTGGCAGGGGCATTTGTCAAACCAAAAGGTAGGACTACAAATTCGTAGTGACCATACCTGGTTCGAAAGGCTGTTTTTTTTATGTCTTCTTCCTTAATTCTAAGCTGGTGATAACCAGTCCTTGAATCAATCTTCGAAAATACTGAAGCTCCTCTAACTTGGTCAAAAAGATCATCAATTCTGGGTAAAGGGTATCTATTCTTAATGGTCAACTTATTCAGTTGACGATAATAAATGCACATCTGAAAAGTTCCATCTTTCTTTTTCACGAACAGCACCGGTTCTCCCCAAGGAGACACACTCGGTCTGATATAACCTTTATCTAACAGTTCTTGTAATTTCATTTTCAGTTCCATAAGTTTAGGGGGACTCATTCGATAAGGGGCTCGGGAAATAGGTGTGGCTCCTGGCACCAGATCGACTGAGAAATAAATCTCTCTTTTGGGGGGAAGATGAGGGATTTCCTTTGGAAAGACTTCCTTAAATTATCTTATTACTGGTATAGAATCCAGTAATTCCTCCTCAATTTTCTGTTCTGTTTCTTCCACATGCACTGCATAAACTTGGTATCCTTTCCTAGCTGTTCTTTTTATTTGCGATGCTGAAATTTGTCTTACCGAGATAGGTTTTGGTTTTCCTTTGAGAATAAAATGTTTCCCTTCCTCATCTACACAATGAAAAGTCTTATCCCAGCAGTTCATCAAAGCTTTCTTCTTTTCTAGCCAGTCCATTCCTATCAGTAGGTCATATGAACCTAAGGGCAGAATGTTCAAATTTACTTCTGTTTGAAAATCATTTAATTTGATTGCTGTTCGAGGCAATTTATGTGTTACCTTTCTCTTGGTTCCAGTGGCCAGCTGAACCAACCATGACTGCTGAAATTTTTCAGCTTTTAAGTTACATTTTTCTACAATATTTGGACTAATATAACTCAAAGAAGCACCCGGATCAATCATAACAGTAACAGACAGGTCATAAATCTTACCCTCCATTTCCACCATGGTAGCTTGATGTTGTGCTTGCCGATTTTCCAAGGCTGCACTGATAGTTGGTATATTTCTAGCTATGTCATTTACAGTAGTAGCTTCTTGATCTCTCATGATCATCTGAATGTTTCGATGAGGACAGTCCCTCAAAAGATGGGGTTCTCCACAGCCCCAACATTTCAGGGGTTCTCTCATTTTGACTGTCCCTTCCTTTTTACTGTCTCCATCTATTTGTTTGGAAGCCACTTGGGACTGAGCAGTTTGAATTTCTTTGGGTTTATTAAACTTTTTTCGCTGATGATCTCTGCCAAGATTTTTCAAATAGGCTGGTTTCTGTTTCCTCCCTTTGAACTCATTCTTATTTACCCAGCTTTTCCCTTGTTCAGTTTTTCCTTTGAACTGTTGGTAACATAATCTGGCTTTTCTAACAGCTTCTTCCAATGTTTTTGGGTTGTCAAACTCAATTTTCTCTTTGTAAACAGTAGGCAAACAATTCAAAAACCTTTGTACTTTTGCCTTTTCTTCCCTTATATAGGGTACATATCTCAGCAGATTTGTAAACTTAGTAACAAAATCATCAATTGTGAGCTGTCCCAGTCTAAGTTCATGGAATTTCTTTGCTTTGTCATCATAGTAACGCTCATTCAAGTAGCGATTTTTGAACTTAACCTGGAAATCTTCCCAAGTAACTGTTTTCTCGTCAATGGCATGCACCATTTTTGTCTCCTCCCACCACAAGGTAGCCTTACCTTGTAGCTGGTAGACAACTAATCTGGCCTTCAGATTGCTTTCATATTCATATACCTGGAAGTACTTAATCATGTTCAACAACCAGACTTCAGCATCTTCCTCCTTTTCTCCATCATAGGAGGGAGGCTTTATTTTTCGGAATTCCCCCTGTAATTTCTTTTTCTACTTGTATTGATGCCTAACAACATCATCATCCTCAGACTCATCAGTCTTCCTCTTTTCAGAACCTTCGCCTTCTTGGCTATTCCGCGAGGTTAGCTCTCTGATGAGCTTTTCCTGCTCCTTATTGGCTAATGACAACCTGTCTTTCTGGCTTCTCATCTCAGCCATTTCTTGTTGCAACCTGTCCAACATAGCCATCACCGGAGCGTTGGGATCTGGTGTACTATACTCATCACGCAGATCCACATAAATTTCTTCACCTTCTGCCATTTCATCACCACTGTACACACTACACAACATAAATCAGTGAATATATATATATATATATATATATATATATATATATATATATATATATATTTTCCACATAATTAAATTTATACAGTGAACACACAGCAACAGTGAGCACAATGTCACCAGCCCAGTTTTATAACTTGGGCTCTGATACCATTTGTCACACCTCCTATTTCAAATTTTCTTTTCTTTTCTTTTGAGTTATCATTTTCTATGTATTGATGAACTAACTCCTATTCACTTACTAGCTTTAAGAATATAACCTCTCATTTCAAATTCGATTAATTATATTAACCATTAGAATTTGTATCATTACCCATTCTCTTTCACAATTTTTATATATATATATATATTTTCAACCTCATAATATGTCATTAATGTAACCTCCATTTAATGTAAGACTCCCATTGCACAATCTCTTACATATATTCACATATAAGTCGTTCATATCAACTTTGCATCTGCTATGTCCGTATAAGAATGATGCGCTACTTTTCGACTGGAGATTGCTTGTTTATTTGGTTGTATTGGCATGGTTTCACATATATATGTTTGGAGTTCTTGGAATGATTGGGTTTATACCTTTGACTGACGCATTGGTATTTCATAGACGTGGAAATACATTATTACTCCGTCATACATATGAGTTTGTATTTCCTTTCCCTGCGTTGGTATGGAATATATTTTGGTTAGTGTATCTTGGGTTGAGGGTGTCGTATTTGCGTCGACTTTACAACCCTATGCTCATCGTACGTTGGGAATTGATATCCGCGTATCCTCTAAATCTGTGGTTACTATATTCTATAGTTTTCTGGTTACGGACCTGCATGCATCATTAATATATTTAAGGCATTGGTACGTTGGCCCTTTAATTGATGTCCTATCCAACCACCACCGTCAATCAGTTGTCGATCCATGTGAGAACCGACGGATCTTTGCCAGTTGTATGGCTATGCGTTGCTAGGGTTTTTCATTGATGATTGCTATAAGGATTAAACCGTAACTTTGTTTTGCTTTCTTATTCGACTCTCTATTCCATATTTCTTCCTGCTTGCCGAGGGAATGATGTCTCTGCTTGACCTCCGAGCGTTCATAGTGCTTCACACCTGCTTGGTATTGGTTTCTTGTCAACGCGCAGAGGTAAATCCTAGTCTTCCTTCAGGATTGAAATTTTCTTGTTCTCGCTGTATTTTATGGGTAGTCGTTTCGATTTATTTTTGATTTCCTGTTACCAGGTTTAGAGCTTTTCCCTAACCATTCTTCCTCAGAGCGAGTTCGTTTTGTTTTTGAAAATGCGTTTCGTCCCTGGCTATCAATTTGTTTGAACTTTTCCTATCGTTTAACATTGATTCGATTTGCATGTCACCACAAGGATGTCTGCGACGACCAAGAGCGCTACCAGTGAAAACCTTTTTCCGTGAATGGAAAATCTTCCATAGGTATGGGTTTTTCCTCGGCATGTCCTCTACTCTTTCTTTCAGTGTTTGCGTCTCAGTTCTTTAGTAAAATTTGTTGATCTATTTCGTTCTTTCATATTTCAGGCATTCTCTGAGATCAGAATGATACTCTCGAACGGTGCTTTGCACAGGTAATTATTTAAGTTTTTCTTTCCGAATCGAGCTTTCCCTATATACGATGTCCTTTTTTGTTTCAGTAAGCCGGTTTCGTTTTAACTCTCTTCGTTTTCAGTCATCGACCATTGAGTCTAACAGAATGATTTTATTTTTCTAACGCAGGTATTTCTTTGGCTACTCTACGTCTACACACAACTAGCAAGCTCATTACATTATTCACTAAGATGTTGAAATCCTACCTATTTGCCACAGGTCGGCACCCACGAGACTTCGGTTAATTTGTGAACCCGTGGTTCATACGACTGGTTTAATATTGCAATGTTACTAGTTCATGGATAATCTTCGTAACTCCAAAGGGATTCAAACCCTTGTGGTTATAATTTATATTTATAATTTGTACCGGACCTTGGCACTCTGTGTTGAGGGAAATCTGACCCCTACGAGGGCGATATAATTCCTTGTATACTACTATTATTTTTTTTTTTTAATCCATAATTTTTCAATTAATGTACAGTTTGGTCCTAAAATCTATTAGTATTTCTGTTCATTATTTCAAGTCTTGCATATCTGGTACTTGAAACTGACAATACTTTTATCTTAATGGAACCATCAAATATACTGGTATATTGGGACTTTCAGTAAAATATGAGCGTGTTTCGATGTACTCGATGAGTACTCTATCATAACCAGAAATTAAATATCTGGTATAGATTCTGTGTTCCAGATTTATTTTATCCTGTCAGTGAAATATTTATAAGATTGAAGACTTCGTTATAAATTTTTTTTCTTGTGTCCTACTCCAGATCTTTAGAGTTTCATAATGGAAATGAATTTGCAGAACTTCAGTCGTCATCTCTTTAGATTTCATATTTTTTTTTTTTGCGTATAATATACTGGACTAACAAGTCTTCTAACTTTAATATTTATTCTCATGTCTATATCATTCTTATATTAGGAAGGCTTTCCTATATCATGCAGGTGTATGAAATTCTCATACTACCATAGTATGCAGTTTTGATAGTAACGGTTTCCCAGTCTCTTCTTCTATGTTAGAATTTGTATAGAATGTTACTAGCTCTGTTCTGTACCGTGGTTTACTAATGTGCCAAAATTATTTACAGGTGTTGTACGGATATGTATCTCTATTTTTATGTTTAGAAGATATTTGTACTTATAATCTACCCTTTTACTCCCTTGACTTGGGTACACATAATAGACTAGGATACATATATTTCAATATGCCATGCTGTGGTGAATATGCATGTTAGTTAATTACTTAACTTCCTTTTGTCTTTTAATTCTGTTCTCTAATATTAGAATGATTCCATAAGAAAATTTATCAATGAGCAGTCTCTTGCAAGTCAATAGTTGCTTTCCTCTGCTATAGTGTTTGCTGCTTGCATGAAAAATTAATTGACCATTGAGTTTCTGGTTATGTATGAATGATGTGCTGACCCTGAGGTCAGTCTATACAATCTTTCCTTTCATTCTTTAATGCACAGTGTAAATTTCGATTCATCTCCTGCTATTTTCCAGTATAATACAGGAAAACTCATATTTCTCTCTCTTATGTATGTATATATTAGAATCATTCTATGAAACAGAAGCAAATTAAACACTAATTCACAAATCTTCCTGTGGAGAACTAAGTATCCTCAGATTTAAACCACCACTGGTTTAGAGATTCTGTTGGGTTCTACTCCACAGATTTAGTTTCTACAACTATGCAGAATTTCAAAGGTGAATTCCTTATGATTAATTCCGTTTAAATGTAGAATTTATATTCTAATATATAGTCAACATTTATATGTAGCCAATTAATACTATATGAAGTAAACACATCAATAAAATTAGAGACATACCACTCATGCAATTGACCAACCTCCCAACATTAGAGTCCTTCTGTCTCCCAGAACTCACCCCCGAGCTGAGATCACCTCCTAGAACAGACTACCCTCTAATCTGTGTAGGAGCAGCTTATTTAAGCTATTGTTCCCCAAAGCATGTTTCTAATTCCGCGTCCAGAATAGCAGGATGCTTTTCTTCCTGTTTGCCTAGGCTTCCCATTTTTCGGATTCTTTAAAGCTGTTTTATGCTTTTCCCAACTTTTCCAGCTTTTTACCTCTTCCCAACTACTTTCCTCATCATTGGGGAATTTAGATTTTTCCTCAAAAATCTAAATTTAGAATTAATTTCTTTCAAGGATTTTTGAAAGATTGTGGGGAAATATTTGCCTCATCTATCCTCATGAATCTAGCAAGTGATCTCATAAATCTCATTTTGGTCAATCTGCACAATTCATTCTATTCATTTCCTCAAATTAAATATTTAATTACATTCACAAATACTTATCCTTTGGGGTCCACTCCCCTTAGGATTAAAGTTCAAATGTCTAGCTTTGAAATTGAAACCCATAAATTTGGGGTGTTACATCCATTAAATATTCCAGAGCAACAATCTAATAGACAAACGGTGAATCCTGACCTAGGGTGAGAAAGAGAGGACAGATTTATAACAATTACAAACAAGAAGAGGAATACCAAACAACAAATAAGTGAGCAGAGTACGCCAACATAAAAGCATCACCAAACGGTTATGAAATTCTACGGTAATAAGGGGAAACTTTGCATGTGGAGGAATACAGCCAAGGGCAAGGTCAAGGAACGATAAATCAAAAAAATCATACAGCAAAGAGAAAAGCAACGCAAGAAATCATTGAGGTAAAAGATACTAGCATGTTAGAATAGACACCAATGGGCATTGAAAAAAATAAAGAAGATTTAAGTGTAGAAGAAAGGGTCCTGAAGCGCTTAATACATGAATGGAGGAATCTGGATGATAGATTCATTCCCGAAGAGCACAAGAAACTCTATAAAGAAATGTTTGAACATTATCTAACAACCCAAGTGCAAAAAGAAGTAAGCAACCCTGAAACCATTTCATCCAAGGGACCTAGTCAACAGCAAAAAGGAAGTAAGAAAAAAGGAAGAAGGACATTGCATCACTCAATCCAGTTGGTTGGTGAAATGTTGATTTATGGAAGAAAGATAATACTGTTAACAATGGTATTCCAACAAATATCTAAAGTTAACCAATGAAAGTAATCTCCTGGAATATCAAAGGCCTTAATAGTAAAGGCAAAAAGCGATATATAAAGGAAAGAATCAAAACAAAGAAACCATAAGTAATGCTGATTCAAGAAACCAAAGTTTCGAGCTAGAATCCAGAGAATATTCTTCAATCTATTAAAGCCCATTTTGAGGCAATGGCTATTGATTCCAGAGGAATCACAGGGGGTATAGCTATTCTATGGAACCCTGTTGAGATAACAATGGACGGATGGATAGGCCTTCCTCGCATATTAACAGGTTGTTTTAGACAAGTAGGAACAAAGGAAAATTTACTCATATCAGTTGTTTACAAGCCTCCAATTCCAGGAGAAAGAGAGGCATTTTTACAAATTATAAGGACTCTTAGTAACATGCATCCAGAGAAATTTTGGCTACTAGGAGGGGATTTTAATATGATATTAAACCTTATTGAAAGAAAAGGAGGAATAAGGAGAGAAGACCCTGGGATGAAACTATTTTGGGACTTACTCACAGACCTTAAATTGTTAGACATACCTACAGTGAATGGAAAGTTCACTTGGAACAATAGACGTGGTGAAACACATCAAATAGAATCAAGGTTGGATAAATTTATAGCGTCGGAAGCTCTAGTAAGCCTAGATGTTTACTATGAAGCAGTAATCCTGCCAACGTTAGGATCAAACCACTGGCCGATAAGCATAGAAATAGATATTAAAGAGGGTCCGAAGAACAAACCATTCATATTCGAACTATTTTGGTTAAGAGATCCTAATTTCTTGGACAAAGAAAAATAATGGTGGGAAACTAACCAGATTGCAAGAAGGAATAGAATGCACTCATTCCAACTTAGGCTGAAAAATCTTGAGTTAGAAATAAAAAGATGAAAACAAACAAAATTTGGAAATATTCATGAGGACCAGGAAAGACTGAGAGAAAAAATGAAAAATATCCAACAAAATATGATATTAAATGGAAGAACAGACGCTCTTTCTTTAGAAGAAGGAAATACTCTAAGTCAACTCGAAGAACATAGGAATCAAGAAGAGATATTATGGAAGAAAAAATCATGGGTGCAATGGTTGAAGGAAGGGGAGAGGAACCCAAAATTTTTCCACAAAACATTGATTCAGCAAAGACAACATAATAGAATCTTCTCATTGAAAGATCAAAATGGTAACCGAATGCTTCAACATGAAGATATGGAAAAATTACATGTTGACCATTTTAAGGATATTCTCATGGAACTTGATCAGAATAGACAGGAAGAAATTGATACAATAACTAGAAACATTCCTTCTATTGTAAGTAGAGATTATAACTTAGCCTTAATGAAAGAAATTACCATGGAAGAGGTGGAAGAAGTGGTTAAGAACATGCCTAAAAATAAGGCCCCTGGGCCAAATAGATTCACAGCAGAATTTTTTAAAGTGACTTGGAACCTCATTGGTCAATACATTTGGGAATTGGTAGAGGAATGAAGAAGGCTTCGAAATGTATATCAAGATCTTAATGCTACATTCATAGCTCTTATCCCAAAATAAGACAATTTAGACACTAGTGTAGGTTTTAGACCAATAGCTTTATGCAATGTTATTTACAATATATTGTCTATGATTATGGTAAATAGACTAAAACCTCTCCTTCCCAACCTGATATCTCTGGAACAAACAGGGTTTGTGAAGGGCAAACAAATTTTGGATTGCATTGTCACTGCACAAGAAGCCATTCACTCTTTAAGGATGCTTAAAGTGAAAGGTATGTTAATAAAATTAGACCTCTTGAAAGCATATGATCACATAAGCTGGCCTTACATGATAGCTATTCTCAAATATTTTGGTTTTGATAATAGATGGATACAATGGTTGAGTTCATTCATTTCATCCCCAAATTTCTCGATACTATTGAATGGAGTTCCATCTCAGCCATTTAACATATCGAGAGGCCTCTGGTAAGGGGACCCCCTTTCGTCGTTCTTCTTTATTTTAGCTGTTGAGGGATTTGGTAGATTAATTAAAGCTCAATTATCTAGAGGACAATTAAAAGGAATGAACCTATGGGGACCAAATCTAATTCTCACGCATCAATATTTTGTTGATGACATCCTTATGTTTTGTTAGACATTAGTGCAGGAGGTAAAATCCATTTTAAATATCCTACAAATATTCATGGAAGCTTCAGGTACTCTGGTTAATACTGATAAACCGAGTGTTTATTTTTTTTAAATTGATGATGCTACACAAAGATTCCTGGCCAGAATGATGGGCTTTAGATTTGGAACCTTCCCCATGAAATACTTGGGTTTCCCATTAAACACATCTTCTTTAAGGGTCTTAGACTGGAAGGACCTCCTTAGTCACCTGCAAAAAAATTACAAAACTGGGAATTTCGAGCCTTGAACGCCCCAAGTAGAGTAATATTGCTAAAATTTGTTCTTCAATCATTACCTTTTTATCAATTATCTGGGAGGGTGGCTCCAAAGACAATATGTAATAAAATGGTGAACATTTTCGATAAATTTCATTGGCAAGGAGCATAAGATGCTAAGAAATGGGCGCTCCTTTCATGAGATAAGCTCACAAATTTAAAAACAATAGGAGGGTTGGGCCTTCATGATCCCTACATGTTAAATCAATTTATTTGAGCAAAATTATGGTGGAGATGGCTACAAGGAGGACAAGATCTCTGGAAATTGATTTGGGAGAGAAAATATGACATGCCAAGGATAGTAACAGGCAAATTAAAAGTAGACGTTACCCTCGAATGGTCTAACATCTAGAATCTAGTAGCCATCAACATAGATCTAATAAGACAACACTGTTTTTGGGAAGTACGGGAAGACAAGACAACTCTGTTTTGGGAGGATTCGTGGTAACAGAGAGAAAAAATCTTCAACCGTCTAGATTTAGGGGAAATATTCCTGTTCAAAAATATACCTAACACGAGAACAATAAACAACTACTGGTGCTAGCAAGAGAAAAACCAATGGAGAAAATGGAAAGATAAAACACGCTGGACAAAATCCCCAAAGACGATACAATGGAACAATATGGAAAAGGAATTGAAAACAAGAAAGGTAGTTTTAGCAACAGGGAAAGATATTCTCAGATGGGGCTATCCAAGCAAAGGTATTTTTCCCATACATGATGGATATTATGTTAAAGCACATAATCTTGACAATATAGCAATATCCATATGGAGAAAAATCTGGTCAATCAATCATTGGCTAAAAGTGGAACATTTCCTTTGGCTCCTAAGTTAGAGAAAGATACTGACTTGGGAATAGTTACAACGGCGAGGAATTCATGGCCTTTCACTTTGTCATATGTGTAATAGATAATCAGAATCAATTAAACATCTTTTAAATACCTGTGAAATAGCGGAGATTGTATGGAATAACAATTAAATGATATTTTTGCAAACTGATAGAGATAATACAGACATAAATGAGATGATCATCAAATGGAGAAAATGGGGTTTCAAATGTGAAGTCCTAAATAGAGCATGGATAATGTCACTGAGATTTATACTATGGGGCATATGGAAAGAAAGAAATCACTGTATCTTTTGGGTAGAAGTTTGAGATTAAAACCAAAAATGGAAGGGGATTATTGAAAATATCCGGGAAACTATATTGGTAGAGAAATGGACAGAGGAAAAGTGGAAAATTGAAGGTATAGAAGGTCATATCCTATCCAAATTGAATTTAAAACCTCAAATGCTGGAAAATAATCTTTGGAAATTTAAACACCCTCGGCGAAATCCAGGAGATAAGTGGATACTACCTTAGAATGGATTCATTAAAATAAATTATGATGGGGTGTCAAAAGGAAACCCAGGACAGGCAGGAGAAGGTGAAATTTTTAGAAAATCTCAAGGAATAGCTTGCAGGGTATATGCAATGGACATTGGGTATCCAATGAATAATTAAGCTGAGGTAACAACAGTGAAACAAAGGCTAATAATAGCAAAACGAGAAAATTACCATCGACTCATTGTAGAAGGGGACTCGGCAATGGTCACAGGGGTGATAAGTAAATTGCAACAAGGGATGCCATGGGAGAAAATAAAAAAAATTTGGAGGACAACACATCTTATTCAAGAGATAGGATTACTTATTCAGGGAATCTATTATCTCACACCTTCACATTTCTGTAGATCAGGTAATGAGGCTGTTGATTATTTAGCAAACTGGGGATGTCGTAATGACGGATGACAGTTGGAAGTGAATCAAAGAGAGAGGATCTGGGACATATAATTACACCCCATCTAGATCATTATAGAGAAAGACATAGCTGGAAGTCAAGATCCCTGATCGAGGTGCCGAGTGTCAATTGCTACAGGGCAAGTGGAGGATGACAGACATGCAGTGGCATGTGTTACCAGCATGCAAATTCCTGGCAACATTAATTCGCCAACATGAAGGAAGGTACGTAGCACTTAGATTCATTATGATAGGAATGGAATGCCAACTAATAGCGTCAGAAGGGCATTGGAAAAAGCAGAGGAGGAAGAGTTTAAGGAAGCAAACTATGGATCGAAAGCAAACTAATCATACTGGCAGGAGAAACAACGGAGGATTGGGACGAGCTATTGTAGAACACACCTTCCCTAGAAATTTCGAAGGCACTGTGGAGAGGCTTCGAGCTCGGTTATAGTGGTATGTAATTTTTCTTCAATCCACTCTTCTTCATTTAACCATCAATCTTTGTAGAGGTCAGGGTAGAGGTGGAATGGGTAGGAATTGCGACTGTTTTCTCCTTAAGATATTTCCTGGAATTTTCGGTTTTGATAGCATTTGTAGCTTGTTTAGAAATATAAATTTGTTTATTCGTAAGGAGACTATTCAACCTCACTTTCGAAATCCTTGTAGAATATTGCAATTTCAGTTCACTTATAGGATCTTAGCTTGTTTTATGCATGGTCTGGAGTTTAATCATGTAAGGCAGTTGCAAATTTATAAAACCCTTTGTATGCAATGTGAAGACAAGCCGAAAGGCATCTGCCCTAATTTCACAAGTGGTTTTGTTGATAATTGGGTGAGCTTCTTTCCTAGTTTTTCCTTCTTGGTATTTACTATAGAAAATAAGCTAGATAGCCAGTATTACACAAGTAAAGAAAGCTTGGGTCATTTCGGTCTGTCAAACTGTCTCAGTCTCAGTCTCTGTCAAGGGACTTGCATTGATAACTTCACGATTCATTCCACAGAGGCGGAAATATTCTTGAAAATTCATGGGTTAACTATAAATGTTTCCCCATGTTCTACAGGCTCTCAGATAATCTATACATGTTTAGTGCAACAAAAGGTTCAACTCAGAGAAATGGTTAAAAGACAAACTACGAAGCGAATGGCCAAGTTTAGAGATAAAGGGAAGCAACAACTCTCAAAAAACATAGTTGTGCCAAGCAAGCGAGGCAGGAAGACAAAGAAAGAGATAATGGAGAATCTCTTCGAAGCTTACTCTGTTGGTAATCCTCCACAAATCAGAAATGTAATCCAACGATGGGAGAGAGAAAGTCACAGTAACAAGGAAGATATTGAGGAACAGGAGGAAAGTATGGATTTTGTAAATGATCCTGCAAATACTAGAGGATTCTTATCTTTATTTCACCAAAATATTCACACATACTGGATAAAGAAATGTGTCCTGGCCAAAGCACTGCGAAGTCTACATCCAATAGATGGCAGTCCTGCAGTAATTTCACTACTTCAGGAAATCAAAACTCAACTCCAAGATATCAAGGTGTTATAATACCATGGAACAAACTGAATTGGTAGAATTGAAAGGCAGATTCAACAGATGCAGCAATTAGATATGCCTGGCTCCATTGCAAAGGATCCAACACCGATTGACTCTTCTGATGGCTAAAATCAAGTTTAAGTTTTTATGATTTTTTTCAATAGCGTTTATGTTTTCTTTTGTCAATTTAAATTTTTCTTAAACAGTAAAATGGCCATAGCGGCTACTAGAAGAAAGAAACAATATCAAATTTGGATGGCTTTAATGCTTCAAGGTGGCTAATAGACCTGGTTTCCTTCGGACAGGTTGAGGTCACTGACTTAGTATATGTTGCAAGCTACCCTTTTATTATAAATAAAAAATAGCAAGGACCTACCAAATTTACAAAAAAAAAACTCCCTTGAGATTACCATTTACAACTTGTACGCCAAACACCAATGTAGAGGAAGATTCCACATGACCTTTACGTTGTGACGAAAATCTCATAATCTCGGAACTGAGAAGTTCTTTAAGTGTTTCCTTCCAAACATTTCTAGAGACAAACACCAATATTGAATTCCCTTCCATTAGTTTTTGGACTTTGCCTCTATTATATAAAATAACGAATGTGTCTTAGTAATTGAGCGGTAATGGGAAGGGTGCCATGACAAATGGCATAACCACAATAATAAATCTAAGAACTTTACTATTTTATATTTATGCTTTAGCACCCAACTTGTGGAGGAAATTTTCATACGACATTACGTCCCACCACTATAATAGATATCAAATACCGACAATTTTGGAAAGAGTCTCTCACTAAATCCACCAGTGAAAAATATCTGAGATGATAATTTGGCCATTAATGGCCACCTCCACAAATTTTCTGAGTTATAATAAGTCTGTCCGAGATTTTTTAGTTAAGGGGTTATAGGTACGTTATGTGTTGGTGGGTTATAAGAGAATCAATGTCAATGAATTCTACCTCACCAATGATACATACAAAATGGCATAAAATTTAACAAAACATAATCATATATTTTTGTGATCCATAATTTAGATACATGTCTTTCAAATTAATCACATCATTAATTTTTGGTCAATGAAATCTAATGTGGTTTTTTCTCAATAAAGACAATGGGTGCAAATTGAGACTCTAGCTCCCTTTAAATAATTTCTTAATTTTTTTATTTTTATTTTTAATAAATTCTAAAATAAATTAAAAATCATTTTTTATTTAATTATTTATTATTAAATTTATCTTTTACATTCTCTTAGTATTTTTATTCTTGACTTAAAAATAAGAGTTTCTATAAATTATAAAATAAAATGGAAATAACACTCCTTTAGTTTAAATATTTATTATTAAATTATAATATTAATATTTTATATAATATTAATAAATACTTTTATTTTATTAGCTTATTCTTTAATAAATATCATATATTATTCATTAACCCTCTGTAATTAATTTGTCTATCTAATAACAGCTAGTTTTAATGGCTAGTTTTTAACGACTATCTACCAGTAATGATGCATCCTTGCTATTTATTCATTAAGATCGATCATATTTCCACCTTGTCTGGAGAATGAATCACATTAGATGGTTCGAAACATCAACCAAATACTAATGATGTGATTAATCCGAAAGACATTTATCTAAAAAATAATCAAATCATATAAAAAAAATGCTTTAAAGAGAATAAGCCATAGAAAATAATAATCACAGACCTCATAAATTTCAACAATTCAATAATAGTGATCTTCTTATCCACCCAACTCCACATTAGTATTAACCATATTAGAGTAAACATTGAAAATATTGGCCATATCAACATCATCATCAATGTAATTTTTTAAAATTGCATATCATTGAGAACATTTTCATGTAGCTTAAATTATTTTGACTTATTTGTCTACCACATCTACCTACTTTTCTACATCATATTCTTTTACTACATTATAATTTACAATATTTCCTCTTGGATCATATCTAATAATATATGACCAACCCACTTTACATGGAACCTTTTATTAAAATATCTCCCCATAGTCTTGAAAGAACATAAGGCTCTATACATGAAGGAAAAAAGACATTGTCCATAAAGGTTAAAAACTATCTTGTAAAACAAATAGATCAAACTATTAAAATTAGGATTGTTAAAATGCACACCATCATGAGGGAAATACATGTGCTATGATGAAATTGGTATGATGATGTGAGGAATGTATAGTCTTACGAAATTTCCAACCCTAGAGATAAATTATGCACACCCTAAAAGGAAAAGAATGCATGAAAAGAAGGCATGATGAAAAAATGCATGGCCTATAAAGAAAAATGCATGCCTTGTGATGGTAATTGGATATTTCCCTTATGAGATCACCTTAAAATACGATATTGAGGAAAATTTATGCTTCAACTTAAAAATGCATGTTGAGTGCACATGAATGCATGTATATATAGTAAAGAGGAGTAAATACACCTTTTTAATTACAAATGAATACCTACACTATAAAAATGCACATCCTTGACATCTTTTGTAGCCCTATGATGACCTAACACTAAATGGTTCTTCCTTATCCCATATGAATGGTTTTTGCATGAAGATGAATAAAACTGGATATTGATCCATCGCATATGATTTATTCTAGTATGTAAAATTTCATAAGAACCTTGAACCCATGTTTAACATGTTGTTTGGAAATAGACTTAGGCAGATAACATTGTTTACTGATTTGTGGAAACTTTTGTGAATTTCATTATCTGAAACCCAAATTCGGGGTAATATGGCTATGCAATATTTTATTTTATCAAGATTGGATCATTTTATATTTATCATCTGCATTGAAGCATTCGAAGTGGAAAAGGTGGACGGATCATCTCAAAACAACCTTTTTATTAGCAATACATAGTTTGAAAAATTGGGGTATGAAACCTTATGGAATACATTTGAGCATCAAAACATTTTTTCATCTTAAAATGTATCCTCTTAAGCTCCACTCTTTTTGTTCCATTCTACACACAAATAACTTTCCAAAAATGCACGAATCACATCAATTTGTATGAACAAGTTATGCCACTCAGAATTTAACCTTGTTTTGATCACCATAATTCGAAAGGAGGCCACATCAACCCCCATTACTCATGGAAATGTTACACCAAATATGACACTAGTAAGGGTTAAGTGAATCAATATAACAACAAAATTATAATTTTAACACTTCTCATCAATAGTTAATCATGCAATAGTGTATCATAGAAATAATCAAAATAATAATAAAAACACCATGCATAAAGAAGCCATCATCAAATCAACACAAGAGGAAACAATCTTTTACATGGAAACCCATATGAGATAAAACTACAAATTCGTATTCCTCTTATTCTTTAATTCATTACATATATTTGAAATCATTAATCTCCTCGAGGCACCCACCTCAAAGATGTGTAAGCTACTAATTATGGTAGACTACAACCTAACTAAGGCCCCAACCTCAATAATGTACAAGCAATTACTTGCAATATGCTACAACCTGATTAAGGTACCAACCTAAAAAATGAGCAAGCTTCAACTTGTTGTACGCTCCATCCCAATTGAGGCACCAACCTTAGAATTGGGAAATCTTTGACATGTTGTAGGATCAACTTGATTCAGGCACCAACCTCAGTGGAGCTATCCACCTCCTTCTTCACCTTCACATGCACCAAATTTCATAATATTTCAAATTTGATCTAGCTATTCTTCAAGCAATATAAGTCTTCAAAATAATAAAAGTACTATTATTATTATGTTTTCATATCCTATACTTAACTTATTACCACCTATTCATCAATTTGGGCACGTAAAACCCCTCTCGAAACTATTTCCATCCAAATACACAATATTCACTACATCCTCTGAACCCTCCAAACACATAACAATAGTTCTCAGCATAAAAAATAAAACATCAATTGTTTTCATTCCTCTAGTACTATTCAAAACTAATTGGTGATCATCATGCTTCTTCTAGAATCCAATTCTCTCTTAAAATGATCCTAGAAACCTCAAAAAACCATATAGAATTATATAAAATTATACAAAAAATAAATAAATTGATAGAATGGAGTTATTCGATTTAATTATACAAAATAGAATTTTATAGGATCTATAAAATGCCTAATTTTTTTGAGAGAATAGTGAAATTAGGCGTACAAATAACCCCATATAAAAATTAGTTTGACTGAGTTTGACTAGACTCGAACTGAAAACCTTCACAAACAAAACAAAATCATAACAGTATTGTGCGATGAGTCATTACCTGCCGAAAATATATATATGAGATTTCAAATCCATGAGCCATATCACACTTGATCATCTGCCTGTTAAGGCTTTCCCAAGCTCAAACCAATACAACATCTATAAAACAAAAGAGTGCAAGGGCTCACCCCTTTAATTGAATTCATAGGTGTATATGTTGCAAATTGAATTCCATTATTGTTTTGGTTGAATCAAGGTCATATGTATTTATATGAAGTGTGTGGCCCTAAGGTCATGCGAGTTGACCCATATTTTGTTGGCAGGCTAGAGCCTTTTTATGATTATCACCATTCAAGGTTGACATGTATCCATTTGAGATTATCATGTCTTATCCTTTTCACCTTGATCCTTTTAGGTCTTGTCATTAGGTGACCATACAACGATGCTTGATGTAACGTTCTCCTTAATATTTGATCCTCAGTCCCTTAGTGATTTCCCTTAGGTGGACATACAACCATTCCATGTCACATGTCTCTAAGGATCCATGGTATACCTCATGATGATGTCAACATGATGTTATCATGCCATGTGGCAACCCGTGAGGGGTGCCATGTGTCACCTAGTTTAAACTATTTTACCAATTGAATACCTTAATTTATCATTGAAACATGGTAGTCGCTAGAGGTGCTGCATCATACTAATGATGTGTCCAACCATGTCAATATTGCATCATCTCGCTGCCACATCATATCCTCTATCCATTCGAATCTCACTAGAAATTTACTATCGCATTCATATTTTAGTATGTAGGAGGGACACATCACTTCCATATCATCCAACTAGTAGTTTCCACATGTCACTACGAGATATGATCATCAAGAAGGTTAAATTTTAGGCACCTTAACACATTTGTTATTCAATTCTGTATCCAATTTTTTTATTTGTTCCATCTAAGAAGAGATGATGAAATTTTAACCACATTAAATTTCATGCAAGTTTGGTCATTTTTCCACCCTAGATCTAATCACTGAACCATAGATTTTTGTAGATGTTTTATACTATTTAACAAATTTAGTGTTTGTGGGTGTGTTCCAATACTTTAGAAACTCAGCTAATGTTGATCTTCAAATTACCATAAACTCTTATCTCAGAGGAGCTTTTTAGAGTATGATATACCATTGAAAATGTACCAGAAATAAATATCCAATAATGTTATCGTAAAATAATGCGGACATAATAATATTTTATGAAAAAATCAATAAAGTTCACACTTATTTTAACTTCACCTGATGATGGTATGTGTGGGATTTAGCTGTCATAATACTTTCTTTGATCCATGCATGATATTTATTCTTCCTTACACAACCACTTTGACATTAATGAGACTTTTTGTCATCAATGACAACATAATGTGCAACAATATCCCCCTTTATCATTGATGGAAACATCATCTGACATTAATCACCATTGATGTAAATAGGCCATATTTTCCTTAACTCTGCCTGACCGATTTTGAATATGCCTCATTCTTTCTTTCCTTCCTTTTATTAATGTGTACATTAATGTATGCATTCTCTCCTCCAATATTCCTGCTAAACATTTTCCAGTATTTGTGAATGTCTAGATCTAATAATGGATACATCTATGTATGTATTATCTCCCACTTTGAAATCAATAGAAAAGGGACATAGTTGTCTACCAATTATTTTATGAATGTGTGTGGGCCTAGTCTTAATGTAGGTGAATTCTACCCCTAATGCCATATTGTAGTTACATTCCAATGCTTCTTCAACTATTCCCAGAATTTCTTGTGGACCTGATAGAGTCTCCTCAAAAGATAATGCTTCCATCATTTGTGAGCACTTTCTTGTGCTTCTCCACCTATTCCTAAACATTCCTTTGGAATTGATAGAGACTCATCCTCAAACCATGCTTCCTTCATCTGTAATTTTTTTCTTCTGCTCTCAAATTTATCCTACACTTTCCTATGGACCTGATAGAGTATCCCCATGGCACCATTTTATTTTATTCATTTGTAATTACTTTCCAATATTATTCAATTTTCCTATGAAATTGATGGATCCTTCTCCTTAGATCATAATTCCTATCAATGTTCAATTTTTCCTATCCTTTCCTATGGATCTAATAAGAAATACTCCTCTCAATATTCTTTTATATTCATGAAACTACTTACTCACACACATATTCTTTTGAAAATCATCCTTCTCTATAAAAATTGTTGTCATACTTCAACGAGGTATATATTTTACGTATCATCTTTCTATGATTAGAACATCACCTACACAAATCAAGTGTCATTGCTAAACTTACGTGAACTACTCAATTACTCTTATTTGATCTACCTTGAATACTCTTTCTTCTTAAACCACCAATACTTTACAAATGGGAGCTCATAATTGTGAGTATCCCCTTGTCACTTTTAATTACTTTTCTCATTAGCATACAACTTCCCTCATATGAAAACCTTCTCTTTGTAAGGGATCATTCTTCCCACATAAATTTTCATCTTCAAATTTTAGTTCAACCCTTCATAATATATATATTTTTTTGTTTTCTTGGTTATGTGGGTCCTAAGATGACATCACGGCAAACCTTTGGTCCGACAAACCACAAACGAGGGGCATATAAGCCGTCAAAGTCACCTGGGTATCATACCTAGCCTCGACCACACAAACCCTTATCATGGATGGATTTTATTTTCCTTCACTGGGATTCGAATTGGTGACCTTTCATCATGAGTTCCTTAACAACACACTCTTAACTGTCGAACCAAACTCGTGTTGTCCAACCATTCATAATATTGAAGAAGCATTCACTAGGGGATTAGATTGAAGGAGTTAAATCTAATATTAGTTCTTATTATATTATTGTCCATCCCATAGTTTTAATCCTCAGATTGAAAGTGAGTTATCCACTCTTGTGTTTGTAATCACATGTTGTGTGTCCTTCATTGTGACATATGTAGCACACAATATTTGGAAACATTTATGAAAATAAATAATTTGTTCTAATTTGGTCCATATGCCTAACTCTAGGAACTTTATCAGATCCTCTATTCTTGATCATATCATAAGTTCTACAATATTTTAATTTATGGCCAAATGTTAAACATGAAAAAAAATAACCAAGGAAGTTATTTCGATACCTAGAGGTATAGGGTGATTTTTATCTTTTGAAACTGTTCCTTGGAAGAGTCTAATACATCTATTTATTTCTAACTCCTTCTCCATTTCTACTTTTGAATCCTTTTTGAATATTTTGAATGATGGTAGGTTCGATTTTTTTGTTTTTATTCCTTCCTTTTTCTGAATTAGATGTACCCTACTAATTCTTGGCATCATACTGATAATCATTATAGATATTGAAATGAACATGCTCGGGTTGATTCATCCCTTCCTTAGGATATTAAAATGAGTTGCTACTAGATTCGATGAATGTCTGATCGAGCTTCCTAGGATGATCTTCATTTGATTTTATTGGAATATTTATGAGATTATATGTCTCGTAACTTTGCTGACAACTAAGATCTATTTTTATGGGAGGAAATATTTTTATGTTGAGAATATGATCAAGATATTCAAACCCTTTGTGAATATTTAGGTTGTGTTTGATATTTTCCAATTCTTCTTTCAAAAGAAAAACTACCTCTTCTTTCCTTTCAAAAAGTTCATCCTTTTAGCTTCCTCTATTTCAAACTTGAGAGAAAGAATGGTATCCTCATTAAAAATTTTGTCTTGCAGTTGTTGTATTAATTGACCTTCCCTGTTTCTAAGGGAATTTATTTCCTTTATTTCACTTTTGAGTTCTTCATAATTGAATTCCACTTCAGGTTTTTGTATTTCAATGAAGAAAAATATCTCACTTTTTTCTTCATAAATCACACTTTAATTTCTTTTATAGTTGCTTTCTTCTCTTGAAAGGAAATTATTATTTTCAACACTTCTTCTTTCCATTATTAAAGTTGAATATTTTTTCATCATCATTATCATTTATTTTTTTCTAAATACATTTTATAAGAATAATTTCGTATTCTTCCACATTCAAAAACACTTGAAAGGGAGATTAACTTTTAAAATTTTGGTTCCTATTTTCAACTTCCATAAATAATTGCCTTCTTCTTCATCTGAATTGGAGTCTACCTAATTTTGATATGTTTTCCCTTCCTTGGCTGCTGGCAAATTTTCTTCCTTGATTCACAATTTTTCCTCCTCTGTTCTTAGCATGTAAGGTCAAAGTTTTTTTGTGAAGTACATCCATAGTCATTTTTTCCATGTGTTTCAATTCTTCAAGGGATGATACTTTTAGATTAAATAAACAGAAGAGATATCAATATTTTTTGAAAAAAAACACTATCCTTGACTTCTTCATTGAGACCTTGAATAGAGTTGAAAATCTTGTCTACTAAAAAAAATACTTAGAAATATCCTCATCTTCTTGCATCTTCAAACTTTAAAATTGAGCCCTGAAATACTGTAGCTTGGATTCTTGTAACTTTGTGTCCCATTCGTAACAAAATTTAAGATTGTTACATATACTATGAGCCAACTTGTATAAAATTTCTTTGAAAAGTTATTAATTAATTAAACCACTTAAAATATCATGCTTATCTTCTACATTAGATTTATATAGTGCCTTACCGAATGTATCTATCAGAGTATTAGGAAGTTAATACTCAATCTCTATAATTTCCCAAGCATCAATTCCTAAGGTAATGATACATGTCTCCATTCTGATATTGTAGAAGGCATAGTTAGATCCATCAAACAACGAAGGATATCTTGTTTCTCTAATATTAGCCATATTTACTTGAAATCAACCTTCTAGCGGTTAACTATTATTGAAGGCAACCACTCTAATTCCACTTGTTGGACCAAAGATCACACTAAGAGGGGAGGGGTGTAAATCAATGTAACAACAAACTCATAATTTTAACACTTCTAATCATTAATTAATCATGTAGTATTGTATCATAAAAATCATTATGATAACAATAAAATGAAAATGCATCAAGAAGCCATCCTCACATCAACAAAAGAGTTCACAACCTTTTATGTGGAAACAAATGTGGGAGAAAACCATAAATTATTCTTATTATTATTCCTTAATTCATCACATATATTTCCAGGAATAAACTTGCTGGAGGAACCCACCCCCAAGATATGCAAGATGCTACTTGTGGTAGGCTACAACCTAATTAAGGAACCAACCTCAAAAATGCACAAGAATCTACTTGCAACAAGCTATAACCTGATTGAGTCACCAACCTCAGAAATGAGAAAGCTTCAAATTGATGTAGGATCCAACCTAATTGAGGCACCAACCTCAGAAATGGGAAAGGTTTGAATTTTTCTATCCTCCAACGTAATTGAGGGACCGACCTTAGCGGTGGCACCCACCTCCTTCTTCAACTCCACATGGAATAAATTCCATAATATTTCATATTAGATCCATTTACTCTTAAATCAATATAATTCTTCAAAATGATCATAATATTGTTGTTATAATGCTTTCATATTATTTCCATAATGTATTTCCACCTATTCATCAATCGGGTCACATAAATCCTTCTCGGAACTAGCTCTCGCCAAATACAAAATATTCACCGCAACATGCTCATGAACCCTCGAAACACATTACACTAATTCTAAATATCAAAATTACATCATCAATATTTGTGATTCCTCTAGGAACATTTATAATTCAACCCTTATCATCATTCTTATTCCAAAATCCAATTTTACGTTAGAATGATCCCAAAAACCTTAAAAAACCATATAGAACTATATAAAAATATACAAAGACTAATGAGTCAAAGTAGTGGAGTTATCTAGGCAAATTATACATAATAAAATTTTATGGTCTCTAAAAAATGTTTGAATATTTGATAGAATGGTCAAATGAGGCACACCAATATCTTGATATAAAAAATAATTTTACCTAGTTTGAATGGACTCAAAACCGTAACCATGATGAAACAAACCAAACTATAAAACCAATAAAATTGTGTGTTGATTCATTAAATGTCGACCATAAATGCATGTGTGTGCACCCCCCCACACACACACATATAAGACATCAAAACCCAAAGCCATATCACACTCGATCATTAACCTATCAAGGCTCACTTGAGTTGAAACCAATACAACATGTATAAAACAAAATACTGCGAGAGGTCATAATTTCCACTAATTGATAGAAAACGACTTTAAAAATATACAACCACCGAAGATCTTAAGATTTGAATTTGTGTATTAGTGTTGTACAATTTTCAAATTGATTTTAAAGATTGTTTGTATTGAATTAATTTCATATTTATTTAAATATGGTGTGTGGTCGAGAGCTCATGTTATCCAACACATGATTCTTTGTAAAAAAAACTTTTTGATGACCATGACCATTCGAGTTCAACATCTAACCATTTCACACGATCCTATATTAACCTTTATGCCTCAGTCCTTTTTGTCCTTTCCATTAAGTGACCATATGACCATGTTTTATGTGACTTTATCCTTAATGTTTGAGCCTCGATCCTTCGGGCATTGCACTTAGGTGACCATATGACCATGCCATGTGATCGTGTCTCTGGGGCCCATGTTCAACCACATGATGATGTCATTATGACATCATCATGCCACATGGAATACCATGAGGGGTGGCACATGTCACCTGTTGTTTTATCAATTTACCAAATGAAAACTACAATTTTTCACTACCACATGGCATCCCCTAAAGGTGCTATATCGTCTTGATGTTTATTATAATCTTGTTAACACCACACCATGTAGCTACCACGTCATATTTTCTATCTAATTGGACATCACGATGTCATCCTTGCTACCACATCATAGACAATTTTGTAGGAGGGGCATGTGATTGGCACATAATCCAATCAATAGTTGCAACATGTTACTATAAGATAGGCTCATCAGAAAGGTTTAATATTGGGCACCCTGACACACCGTTTTCCATTCAATTATTTATGTGACCATCTCATTCATTCAACCTAAGCATATATTCTTGACTTCTAAATATGTTAAATTTCACGAAAGTTTGGTCAATGTCAACCTTAGATCGTATCACTAAACCATAGATCCACCCAGAATATGTGTATTGTTTAAAAATTTTGGTTTTATTATTTGGCCCAGTAGTTTAGGCCCTAAACTAGTGTTGACCTTCAAATAACCATAATTGTTTTATACAAGAGGTTATTTTTCAGTGTGTCATATGCCATTGGAATTCCCTCAATGAGGAATATGTAATAATTTATCCATATTAAACTCAATAGGACATCATAAACTTATCAAAAATCAATAAAATTCACACCTTTTGACTTCACCTGATGAGGGTATCCAAGATATTTAGCTACTATATTGATTCCTGCGATCCATGAATAATATTGGTTATTCCTTAAGAAACCCCTTTATCATCAATGCCATGTTTTTTCATCAATGAAAATACAAGGTGCAAAAAGATAAGGGGATATCCACATGATCATCATGAATAATGCTTTATAATATTGATATTGTAACTCTAGTTATTATTTGGAGTCAAACATAACCACTAGTAGGCTATGAGGTTGTGTTATCACACAGAAACTACGAGGAAAATAGTTTCCATTTTATACATTTCCATTTTGTTCCATAGATGTGTAGAGTAAGTTAGAGTGGAGATGGAGAAACAAAAGAGAGAGGATTTTTGTATTTTAGTATCCCATGAGCAATATGAATCACTCATTTTTAATTGCATCCATCTCTATTTTAAGGAGAAAGAGAGTAAAGAATCCTCAATTCGAGTTGAGTTTTCCCCTGAAAGAGTTTCGCAGGTTATATCACGTGTTAATTTTTTTTTTGTGAGTTTTATTTCATTGTTATCTATTTCCTACATAATTATAATTTGCACACATAATAAATAAACAATAATTAACGAATCCAAAGATCTAAGGGGGAGTTAACCCTCTTACTATAAATTTCAGTGTCTCAAGCATAATTTTATCAAATCTTTTGCGATGAACCATATAATGGAATATCTACAACAATTTACAAATCATTGTTTTTGCTAAACCTTAATGAAAAACTATTAAAGAGTTATTTTACAATATTTTTAAATGTTGAATACAAAATTATATTGTATTTCTTTCATAGATTTAATTTAATTGCTAACAAGTATTATTGAATGGTGGATTTTATTGCTACCATATTATGCCAATGGGGATTAAAATATATACTGTTACATTTATAATTGTGAGATTATTTAAAATTTACTTGAAGTTTAGTGGGTTGAATGGCAACAGTATGAAGATTAGATGAGTGGAAAATTGTAAAATCTTGATACTACAATAAGGAATAAAATATTTTATGCCTTATCCTTTCATTTTAAAGGGCATAGCATTGATTTTTAGACCAAAAATCCCTTAGGGTGCAGAAAGGGTAAAATAGTTGTTGTAAAACAAAGAGATATAATTGCTAAAATTAGCCTTGTTAAGATACACAATAGCTTCATGGAAACACACACCCAATATTGAAATTGGTATGGTGATATTAGGAATTTATAACGTTATGAAAAATTCAATCCTCAAGATAACATATCCATGATCCATGGTGAAAATTTACTCCCTAAAAGGGAAAATTGCATGAAAGGCATGATGAAAAAACACACCACATGAATAAAAATGGATGCCTTATGTTGGTAATTGGATGTTGACCTTATAAAATTACATGAAAATAGATTAATGATGAAAATGTGCTCTTACTACATGGGCTTGCATGATTTCATAGTAAGAAGGAATACACAAATCTTGTTAATGAATAAGTACTATAATAGCTTGAACCCTTAATTATTCCTTATCCCATATGAATGGATTGCATAAAAAAATGAATTAAAATGGATGTAGATACATTGTGTATGATTGATTCTTTTGAGGTGGTTACCCCAAGTTTGTGCAAGATTTTTTGGTGCATTTTGGTTGAATGTTCCCTTTGTATTGTTAATAATTTAAAAGATGTATTATCGAAATTTCATCCATTACAAAATTATAAAGAATATAATGGAACTAGCTTAAGTGAAGGAGATATGTTCTTAAAGGTTAAGTAGGGGAAGCACAATTTTTAAGAATATTATTGTGGGTATATCTCACATGATAAGGAACATTTCAAAACGGGGATGTCACAAAACAAAAAAACCCAATAATTAAGGGTTTAGCCAGTGCCAACTTTGGAAACACTCATAAGTTTCTCACACCTATGAATCCATTACATTAATATACTTATTATCAACTCAAAATTGTAACCCAATTAACACATTCACACAATAATTGTTGATACTATTTTTTAAATTTACATTACAACCCTTGTTATTCTAATTATTTACCAAACTTTACAACAAATGAAAAGTTTTCATTAATTCTCAAAAATTAGAAATCTAATTTTAGAAAAGGGTTACAAATCTATGTGAGTGCTTGAAAAAGTGCACACCATGTTTTCTAAAAGTATTAATTTTAATAAATCATATCTTATTCCTTTATATAAATTTAATTTTCCTAACAAAATATATTTATATAAAAATATACCAATCTAACCAAATTTTGTTTAAAAAAAATCATTTTCCTAATATGTTTATCCTTAGAATTCATTTCTGAACATCAATATGCATTTCTTAGTGTAAAAGTGCATCAAATACCCTCTCATCCATGATTTCAACTACGCAACCAAAAACCATGGTTGTAATTGAAACAAGGGTGTCCTCTACCATGGGTGCAATAGTTAGAGAAAGGTTCCAAGGAAGAAATATTTATAATCGAAAAATTTAGAGTGTGTTGATGAGTGGAGAGATAAAAAAAAATATCCAACATGTATGCTAGATATCTATTAGGAATGGAACGTGATTATCTTCTTTATGTATTGCTGCTTTGGATCCTTGTCCTTAATGGGATGACAATGTTTCCCATCATTTAATCATCGTGAGGGGGATCCAGGGGGCAATGGAGATTTTATGACCACCCCCCCCGTCCCCCCCCCCATAATGGGGAGTTTCGGGGGCAGCGCCCATGAAGCTAAAAACAAATGAAAAATTTCCTTGTAAAATATTATAATTTCATAGTTAATATGGGCCATTCATTAGGAGGAGGATATAATGGTAGACATTATGTTTAATTAAGGGAAATTTTCCGTAAAAGGAAAGCCCCTCTATTTTATGAGGGTATTGTATTGTGGCTGTGTATTGTGTGTATACTATGAGCGAGAAATAGTGAGGGGGCCTGTGTGAGAGAGTAGAGGATATTACAACGGATCTACTGTAGGTTGTATCTCTTCATTTTGCTGGATAATATAAAGAAAGTACTTGTTGTTTCGGTGGACGTAGCCCAAGTTGGGTGAACCACATATATCTGAGTCTCTCTTGTTTTATATATTATTTTTGTGTTTGTGTTTTCGCACATTTTATATGTTCCATTACTCTGTAATATATAATTTTCTAATAGATATCCTCAAATGAGAAAAAGTGGATAAATTTATATTTGGATAGTTTAATTTCAAAAATAAGGAGATAGATGATTGCATAACTAATTATTATTATAAGGTTATGGAATTTATTATTTTTGGGTAAAGAGTTTTCGTAGACCTTACTTTGATTCCAAGAAAAATGAAAATTCCATACCAAGGGAGAGAGAATTTGACTACCAAAACAAATATTGAAGTAGTAAGATTGATATGGACAATAAAATATATAAGAGAAAGGTATATTTTCTGACGAATAATTTAAAATGCAAGATGTTCCCTAAAAAATATACAAATATTTGATTCAACATATTCTTAGTAAATTGTGTATCATCACAAGCATGATATTTCTAATCACTATATGAGGCTAGTTATCTATTGGGTTGAAGACAGGGCCATAGATGTGCTTCATTTATTTGAAAAAAAAATTACGTTATGACTTACAAGAAAGTTAAAACAAGAAGATAAAGTTTCACTACCGGGCCACAGTGAAAACCCAATGCCCGAAAGACCCATTAAAACTAACGTTAGGAAATAAAAAATTAACACAACTATCGAGGAAATAGATTAATAGACTCAAGTTGATAGCATAAAAACTTTAAAAGATACAAATACCCAAGATGAAGTTAATGTTGCTAGGATTTTAATAACCTAGATGTTTGTGTGAATGAATTTCACCCTTGTGAAGTTGTAAATAGGAAATGGGTCATTATATGTAAATAGGAAATGATACTGAAGTTGGCATAGATAATTATATGGAAATAGGAAATGATCATTTTTCTGATATTTAAGAAAGTGTAACTTATTGAATTACTTCTTAGCAAATGTCGTCAAAGTTCTGTGTAATATGCCTATTATGGGATATTCAACAAATCAAATTTTAAATTTACACAACCTAACACATAGTTTTTATGATATATATTTTTTTCTTAGTATTTGATAGAACGATGCATTACGCACAAGTTTCAATTCTTTCTTTATATACAACTAAAAGGAAAATTATAAGCTAAAGGATAAGGATATTTTTTTAATGCGTGTAGGATATTGTAATATTGCAAGTAATAATTGCATGATAACTATAAATACTAAGGTATCGTGAATTAGAGAGGAATCTTTAAGGGATATTGAGATTATGAAGGAAACTTTCAAAACTATTAAGGCTGCACTTGCAAGCACTACTTCAAGAGGAGTTGAGAAGTAGAGTATAGGTTTTATTTGTATCCCCATTTCAAATTTTAAGAACTCTTGATGTTCAATTAAGTTACAAGTTAAATCGGAAAGATAAATTGATTAAAATTTTAAATGTTTAATTTGAAAAGAGATTAAAATAGGAACTTAGAAAAGTATGATAGGCTATAGAATGCCTTGAGAAAGAATTTTTTTATGCAACAAAGTAATTTGAAAGAAAGAAATGTGAAATGTGTTAGTGAGTATGTAATATATTTCATTCTTTCCATAATTAATTGACAATATATTTTATTTTATGCAGTTAATGAATTTAAAATTATTTAAAATATTGATTTTTCTCCATTAGTAATTATCATAATATTTGATTTCAATGATATATTTCATTATTAATTTATAATGGACACAATGTTTTTATCATCATTTAAATCTTAATGCCTAATCTATAAATATAATCTGTATTTATCCTAGTTTGCTGTTTTTATATTTTTAATGAATACATCCTTATATTTCTCAACTATTTGAATTTATTTAGAGCCTTCTCCCACATTACAACTTTATTTAGATTCAAATTTTTCCATTTTCACTAATGAATTAGGTGTATCTTCTTCCATTAAATTATTTGATGGAATTTGGTGTTGATCATTTATTTATGGAGTTTCCACTCTAATGTCAATTTTATCCTTAAACAAATTTATTTAAAAATAACTATTTTTAATATTACTTTCAACTTTTTTTTATGAATATTCTATAATTAATATTTATTTTCTTATCTCCAAAAAACATGAATAAATGATGAAACACCGAAGGTAGCTTTCATTTTAAATATTACATTTAGAAAACCATATTTTTAAATAATATTTTCTCCAAATTATAATATTTTAAAATATTTTTAATAATCTTATAAATATTTATTTTTCTGATATTAATAAATAATATTCTCTTTAAATTATAATATTTTAAAATATTTTTAACAATATCATAAACATATATTTTCTTGAAAATAAAGAGAAATACCTTACAGTAAAATAAACTCTTTTTCTTCTTGATACAAAGTGCATTCAACCTTCGTCTTATAAACTCGAAAGTAAAAATTACTTTACTTCAGAACCATAAATCATGATAACTATATAATATTTAGAGACGTGCTCAAATTAAACTTTTAAATTTGTATAAATTGGATTAATTACTAAAATATTTTTACATGAAGGGAAAATCATTGAATGAGGCTTGTTATAAAAAAGAGGGTAGCGAATAAACATAAAATCATTTACATATAGTTTGAAATTATTATTATCACGTTTTTTTTCTTTTTCTTTTTTTTTTCGACCCAGGTCTATTTAAAGGCTATAAGAACTCATCTTTCTTGATTCATCTTGATTGATATAATATGAAGGAAATATGTTAATTCATTGTATATAATAAAATAAATTTAAAAACTTAATATATAATAAGATAAATTAAAAAAACTAAATATATCAAATATTTTATATCATAAATTTATTTCATTACTCTAATTTATTGATGATATTAGATATGTAACTAACATGATTGAATCTTGATAATTTAGTTATTTTAATAATAAAACCTAAAATAACTTTATCTACGAAATTATCATTATGATAACCCAATATTATGTAAATTAATAATATTACTTCCATAACCAAACATAAAAACGTTCTTTCCCATTACCTAATAAATTAAAAGATTTTCTACTCTAGCTACTCGTTGATGGTATTAGATATGGAACTAACATGATTGAATCTTAATAACTTAATCATTTTAATAATAAAATCTAAATTAAATTTATCGACAAAATTATCATTATCATAATCCAATATTATGTAAAGTAATAATATTAATTCCCTAACAATTTCTTTGAAAATATAAAAATCCAAAGGTAATTTAAAGTGATAAAAACGTTCTTTTCCAATACCTAATTAACTAAAAGATTTCCCAATTCATCCTCATCTATTAACTCCTAGTTATGTGGGTAATAGAAGCAATTTAAACCAATCATTTTTGACACAATAATTATAGAATAAGTTCTATTTATACTCATTATAATAATATTAAAAATTATATACTTTTATTCATTGTAATAATGTTCACAAGATTGTAGGACACGGTACACGTGTATAATGTCAGGAAAATGGTGAATTATAGCTATGATTCACTATGATGGACTACCATTCCATGTAGGGAAATGCTCTCCATTTTGATTAAACGTGGTAAAATTTTTATTTCTCAATTCCCGAGAGAAACCCACCAATAACCTTATTTCAAATCTATCATGGTCTTTATCAATTAAATTTTTAGCCTCATGGATTTCCACATTATTGGATTTTCAGTGATTGTTTTCATTTTATGGCTTGTTTTTCCCTTTTTCTACTCTCTTATATGTTGGAAAGACTGAATTTGACAAACCATTTTCTCTTTTCAATTTCTTTAAACAAAATTATTATTAAAAGCTTAAAAACCTCGTAGTGTTTTAGAAAATTTAAGTAGAATACTCGAGACTGTGTGTCACCAAATATTCTTGAAAAGTTGATGAAAAAAGTGATGAAACGATGTGAGCGAATGGGAAGTGTGGGATCTAGTGTAAGAAAAAGAAATAATAAGCAATATGGGGTTGGAGTTTGAGGAATATCAAAATGTAAAATTTTGATTGGATATCAATCAAAATGCGACGTGTGATTTCAGTTTCAACCATGATCACATTTCTAATCATTTAGTTAGAAATGTGAAGAATGTTGGGGGCAAGAAAATGTTTAGATAAGTACTTAGTAATTTTTTTTGGGCAAGTTTAATTTTATTTATATTATTAAAACTCTCTTATAACATAAACATCAATGGAGTTGAAAATTTTACTTTTGAGACATTTTTTATTTATTGAAAATAGTGATATATATCTGTGTATATTAATTTAATTAATAAAAGAAAAAGTCAACAACTAAAAATTTTAGAACAAATAAAAAATAATAATAATTATAATTTCATGAATTTTAAAAAATCTATTATAATAAACATATTTATAAACATTTATTAATAATTGGTATATAATCTCAAAATTAATTTAATATTTTCATGAAATAAAGTTAATTATATAGATATAATTTATAAAGAAATACTTTATAAGTTTAGGGTCAACCATTATTCTCAACTTACTAGTGAGAGGAGGAGGAGCACGACAGCATGGAAAATCCAAAATCCATGGAGGAGCAAGGGAATGCAGCACCTCAAAACAAGAAAAAAATAAAGGACTATCTTTCAAGAACATATTACATGGGAACAATAAAGCAGTCGTACCTACAGAACTAGAGGGCAAAGCCCCTAGCCCTTACATAGTAGAGAAACTGAACCATACACTAGAACTCGCCATAAACATTCCTGAGATAGATGAACGCCACACCACATGTGAATCACAAGCAATTATATGTTGATTTAACACCTTTTTGCCCAAACCAATGGAGCTATTTCAATGGATTTTCACAAACTGGACCATGGATTATGAAATATATCTCTGCTCCAAAGGTTTCTTCATTGTCAAATTTAAAACCTCGGGAGTGGGCGACATCATACTCTGGGATACTCTAGGATGGACCGTGGTTTTGGGGATCTACTAGACTTTACATTACCCCATGGTAAAATCTCTGCCTGTATTTTTGGAATCACTGTGTCCTTGAAGGCATAGGGAACGTTATTGGGTGATACATCAAAAGACTAGAGAGAATCTACACCTTGGCACGTATTTGGGTGGAAGTTAATCTTACCAAAGGATTACCAAAAAGCATTGGTACACAAACAACAAAAATAGATGCAACACCTAGATTATGAAAAAAATGCCTTATGCAAAATTTGCAGGCAGTCACTTACAAAACAATTGTCCTTGTACAAAAAGAGATAACCGAAGAAAGAAGAAGGTAGGGAAAGCACCCAAAGGCTCGCAATTTCCCTCTTGCGGACAAGAGGAGAATGCAGAAGAAGAAGCGGAAGATCTCACTCCCAATGGGAACAATGTGACAACAGTAGTCCGAGATGCACAAGAAAAAGAATCACATGATCCATTTGAACTACAAAAACAAGAGGACACGCATGCTAAGGAACATTGGTGGGAATAAACGACAACATTTATCTGATAAAGACAATGGAGTATTTATAGCTGAAAATCAGCTAGCTCTTGTATATTAATGATTTCTTGTATGAACATTGAACACTAGTGAGAACTGTTGTTGGTTAAATTCTAAGCTGATGCAACATGTAATTTTGTTTTCATTACCGAAATTATCATTTAGCTTTTATGTTGCCTTGTTGTAAGATCCCAAGGATCAAAATTTTAAATAAATCAACACATCTAGTGTTCCAGCTAAAAATAATTGTGATAAAAACACAGAACACAACAAATATAAGAAATTGAAGCCCACTTGTGAATCCTGGATGGATTCACCACATAAACATCACCGCGGGGTTTTCGTCTCGGGATCAATAATAGAACTGGCCATGCCAGGTTCTCAACCTAAACATAATAATATAGATAATCTAGAATGCCCTAAATGCCTAGCTTCTCTCCCCTTTTGTAGGCTTGATGGGTCAATACCAACAAGAAATACCATGGGTCAATACCATGGGTCAATACCATAGGAATATACCATCAAGAAATACCATGGGTCAATTCTATCCATTTTGACTGAATCAAGAAAGGGGATATTACAAATCCTCCCACCCAAAGATTTCTTGTCCTCAAGTGATCCACTTGTATCCACAACATAAGCATTTGTACATTGATATGAGGATCCCATACAATCTGATGTGCCCTCCATGTTGAATGGTCCTGAATGGATCCTTCAATACCTGGATCCCAAACAATCCTCTGACCAATCCTTCCCTGAATAGATTTACCTGGATCCCAAACAATCCTTTGGCCAATCATTTCCCCAATGGATTCTCTGGATCCCAATGCCACCTAAATCCTAGGACCTGTGGGTTATGGTACCATTTCAACCCTCCATCGTTGTTCGCACCAAAGGGCCCAAGCTTCAATATGCCCTCAGCTGTGAGTATCCTCCAAATAATCAACCTATCGATAGAATACCAACTCATAATCTCTCGCCAATCCATACTTGGGGAGGGATGAATATCTGCAAATCTACTATGTTGATGTTGTTCGATGCTCAATTCATGCTTCTCTACTTGGTTACCCAACATGATGCAGTTAGGGAACTCTTCCCTTCTCTTCCCAATGTATAAAGGTGGGTTGTTGGTGTTGCAAGCCTTATCTATGTATTCCTGTAGAGCGCTGCTATGGGACTCCCAACTGTACTCCTCATGCGGCCTTGTGAGGGACTTGAGTTTTTCCTCAATACTAGATAGCTTGGTCGATGATTTGGCACATTTCCATATGAGTTCATCAATTTTTCTGTTCTCCTATAAGACAGTGTCTCGGATTGTCCAGACTCTTTGCTTCAACAACTTCAGATCTGTCTTGAAATGCATGATCCTTTCCTGAAAATGAATGATCCTCTCCTCATTTGATTCTCCTTCAGTGTATTCATCGTGGACCTCTTCACATGTGAGGATGAGTTTTCCATCCTTTCTGGTTGTCAAACATGGATGTACTGGTGGAGTGTTGTCTATACCTGATTGCCCATACTCTTTATGGATGTCCTTTGTTGTTTTCATAGATTCAACTACCACATCATCAGGAGGAATTGCATCTTTCCTTTCGTCATGTACTTTGTCAAGCTGACTGCTCAGCTTGTCCTGCAAGTTTCTCTGAAGAGCATGGTGTTGCTACTCACCATTTGTACTTGACTACTCAGATCCTTCATAGGTCCTCTCCTGAAAACTAGCGAACCCATCAATGGATGAATTCCCATGATTTGAAGAAGTCTCTAATTTTGCTATCCTTGTTTCCTCCTTATTGTCTGGACATGAATGGTCAAGTTCCCAAACTCTCTTGCATACAAAGCATAAGCCTTTCCTCCTTAGTTCATTCTTGCTGTCTCCACAAATCTTTTTTAGTTCCTCCTTGGTTAACTTCTTTGTAAGTAGTTTGATGCTTTGTTTGATCAACCCCTCAACTAGTTCATAAGCAACAGGTGATGCAATTAGCTCCTTCCTTCAAATGGCCAACAATTTGGATCTCAATTGTTCACAGATGGCCCTATCTTCTCCTAAGATCGGAGACATGATCTTTTGCATGTCTGTTTGATGTAGTTTGGATGAGATGTTGTAATTCCATTGCAGAAGTATTGGAGCATCTGAAGGATTAAATCATCACACTCTAGATCCAGCATAAGCATACCAAATCTGAATTTCGCCATGCGTTCCAAAATTGTGCGCTTCTAGAAAAAAGTAAGAATGGTGGTGTTGTCCAACCCTTGGAGTGCTTCTACCATTACCAGAAAAGTCCTCCTCATGATGTCATCATTGTAGGGAAATAGCGGTGCTGTTAAGGCTACGATTTTACTGAGACAAGAGGCGACTGTGAGTCTAACCTTTTCACAAGAATGCTCCAAGATCCTAGGTTGTATCAAAGCAAGCATGGATGGCTTCAAGGCCCAACTTGACCCTTCCCATTTTGATTTCTTTATCAAGCTCAAAGCCATATTTAATGTGTCTAGCTGTAGGAGAACATCTTTTAACTTCGTACCCAGTAATTTGGATCGAAGTTCGAAGAGACACTTGCTTGTTACATCTTATTCCCGGATATCTTTTGATTGCTGAAGGATAACATGGACCTTTCGAGAGAAAGGCTTGTCACTTTGTTCTTGCTTCTGATTTGTACGTTGTAATTTAGACCCAAGTGCGAAGAGCTTATCTCCTATTCTTTGTCCTTCGTTCACCTCCCATGGTTGCTCTTGCTGCAGAATGACGTGGACCCTGTTTGAGAACGGTCTCCTTTGACTATCATTTTGGTCTATGGAGGTATGGCTCCTTAAAGGACCATATATCTTCACTAATTCATTAAGTTTTTTCTGATTGTTTTCCAAAATTTCTTGGAGACAATCCATTTTCTCAAAATTTTCATTAAAGCCTCCTTAAGACAGCAGAGTTTTGATATCTCGTTTGCTGGATTTGCTCGATCTAATGCTCGGTGATCCATTGGGAATAGTTACCTCTGTTAGAATGAGCCTCCAGGGATGATTATCTCTGCACTCAACTTTCAGGTTCCTCGTCCCAATTGCCCAACGCTCAACACATGACAGATTTTTGGTCCCTCTAACTGTCGACCCTTCTACTGCAAATCGTCGACTTCAGTTAATAATGAGGTCGTTTCTTTTCCCTTTCCTACGACCAAGGTACAGTCATAACATTCTTGAACCGTCTCAGACAATGAGGATGCCTCTCGGCCTTTAACCTACCCCAAGGTACTCGCCTTGCATAAATTCTATGAATTTCTCTTGTCGTTGCCACACTATGAGAACACCTTTGTCTTTGGACTAGATGTCCCAGTCAAGAACCCTTGCATCTATAAGTGCCAGCCCTTACAATAACCATTCATAAAACTGACACCTCTGCAGCTCTTTGATGCCGACTGCAATCTTAGCACCTCATAATTGCAATCTGAAATTTTTCGGTGTCTCTGCATCCATCCAAAACAAGGAGTCATTCTTATTTAGCGCATGCAACTCTTTGATGCCGACTGCATTCGTCCTCTTTAGAATGAGAACCCGACTTCCAACCGGAATATTTTGGGAATTTATCTCAGTGGCTCGAGCCTTCCTGGGAAACTCGATCTTTTTCCGGAATGCGTTTTGCTGCCTAATTTGATAGTCTTCCTTCAAATATTTGTCCCTCGAGACTCGATCTCTTTCTAGAATGCGTTTTGCTGCCCAATTTGACAGCCTTCCTTCAAATATTTGGCCCTTTTAAAATTTCCACTGCCTTTGGCCCTTAATGTTGAAGATAGACGCTTGGTATGACCAGATGGGTCAACTAATTTCAGCACAGCGAGTTTTACTGGGGCTCAGTTTAATCAACGAAGTGATGATAATCCTGATAATACTATTTTCCTTGTTAAAGGAAGGTCTGTTTACTACATAGGTTTGACCAATGGCTTCTTTGTGTTAATGAGTCAACCACATTCATCACAAGGAATAGAAATTCCAGCTCGGTGGGTATGCTGCAGGCAAGGGAAATCGTCGATCTGCACACCCAATATTACGTCAGATACCCATCCTCTGTGCTGCACAGGGTGTGTGCTTGTTGTTGTTGGCCAGCCGTACTTACTGCACTGCAGTAAGTGTTGTCTAGAACCTCGATCAATCGATATTCTCTACTGCACTGCGGATGTGGTGATATGTGCCACACAACCCTCTCTTTGACTGCTCAACGACCAGATTTGGCTCTGGTGCAACTGATCAATATTGATTTAATAATCTCTACAAGAAAATTAATAAATTTTTACCTTGAACATGGTCTTCACCCTGTCACCTCGACCCAATACCAAATGAATGGCGTGGATCTGTTTTCAGTGAGAGAATCACACACTAATCCAATTAATGCTGATGATGATGCGACTTATGCCACCACTACTTAACTCTAGGCCTTGGTTTGGCCTTTTGCGTTTTGAATCCTGAACAACAATGGCCTCATGGCCCTTTCTCCTATAGCCTCAACAAAGCAAATGCTTGCCTTCATAACCTTAAACACATAAAAATTAGGAAATCAACTAGGATGATAGCAAATACCACCGAAGCTGGAAGATGCAGGCTTAGGGTGAGAAGAAATCCCACCGAAGATCCCTACATAAAACCCTCAGGCTGGCAGGATGCACAACTCTGATACCACTATAATATCCCAAGGATCAAAATTTTAAATAAATCAACACATCTAGTGTTCCAGCTAAAAATAATTGTGATAAAAACACAAAACACAACAAATATAAGAAATTGAAGCCCACTTGTGAATCCTGGATGGATTCACCACATAAACATCACCGCGGGGTTTTCATCCAAGGATCAATAATAGAACTGGCGAGGCCACGTTCTCAACCCAAACATAATAATATAGATAATCCAGAATGCCCTAAATGCCTAGCTTCTCTCCCCTTTTATAGACTTGATGGGTCAATACCAACAAGAAATACCATGGGTCAATACCATGAGAATATACCATCAAAAAATACCATGGGTCAATACCATGGGTCAATTCTATCCACTTTGACTGAATCAAGAAAGGGGATATTACACTTGTTTAATAATGCTTTTAATATTATCCATGCTTCAAGTTGATTTTAAGATGCATTGGCAATTTCACCACTTCGTTTGGTCACAATTTAAAGAAAAAATTCCAATCCACTTTCACACGATTGACTCTGAGCAATGGCAAGTGCTTTTCTATCAACTCCATTCTTTCCCTGTTCCTTTGAGATGCCAACATACATTATATACAACCTATGCTATGACTGGTTTCCAAATCCAGTAGGCTCTATACAATGCAATATATTCCTTGTACAACCCGTGGGTACATCCTATAACTGTAGAATTTGGTCTACATAGATGCAGAGAATATATTTCTATTGATAGCTTTAATTATTTAGTAGGCATGGGATAAAGGGTATTCAGTCGGGAGCTTTTTAACAGAATCTTAGTTTATTGTACAAAATGTACTGTAAAAGTTTGAACAAGGAAATCTGCAATCCTAGCATTTGTATATAAAATATTGAACAGCTAAATTTTGCAATCTGTGAAGTACTAGTAAACAGTAATATGAGAACTTCCAATCTATTTAGATGGTTGGTTGAAATATTGATGAGTATAGCGGAATCCAAATAATTGAGTTTGTTCATGTTTGTAATAGTTTCAAAATATTCCAAAATCTTCAAAATCAAATAACTGAATTGATTTCAGGTCCCTTGTATTAATATTCCAAATCTATAATTAACTTTAAAAAAAAAAAAAAACTATTATATTGAACCAAACAAAATTCAACAACTCTGCAAAACTCCAACCAGTATGAACAATATCAAACCATTTGATTGCCAGATGTACTGCGCCCATTACTTATCAATGTTTAAATCGTAATGATGGCAAATTATGTAAGGCAAAAAATTATTCGAAGTACTTTCGATATACTATTGATCCTGATGTGTTAATTGGTCCATCAACTCTCAGTAACTCTTTGGGTAAAGTTGCCATCATGCGGATATTTCAGAATATTTTCTGATACAAAGATGATGACATCATGGAAAACGTCATGTCATATTCCTCCATTTCCATTATAATTATCATTCAAGGGATGGAAGGTTCAGTATATGTAATAAAATTCATCCGTGGCAAAATTCGAAATGCAGAAAGAGACTAGCCTCCATGCCGGGTGATGATTGCAAGGCAAAGGCTGCCTGTGACCAGGGCCAGCGTAAAGAATCTATGGAAATTGTTTGTATTTTTAAATATTTAAAGTTATCTCAAAGTATACGTACAGTTAGAAGCTTATAGAAGTATATTTACCATTGTCAATATTATGCCCATTGTTCGCACACTGCAATGCTATGTTCATTATTCGCATACTTCTATACGGTATTGAATGTTATGTACATTTCGCGTATTCAAAATATTATTAATCTGACTATGCATATCCACTCTCACGCAACATTTAATGATTATATACACCACACTATCTAATTTGACTAATGTTTCCATACACCATACTATCTAACAGTGCTGACTTCCTTTTAATTTAATTTGGTTTAGTGACATAATCTTGGAACTGGTGTGCTATTCCAGCATTTTCAACATTGTTTGCACACTACTATGCAATATCGAACGCTGCATGCTTATTCTTATTATTAATCTGACAAACATACATCTTCAGACTTAAATGTTGTATGGACAAATACTTATTATTAACATTTTCCATATTGCTAACCCACTGCTATACAATATTCAATGCTACATCCATATACTTATTATTCCATAATATTATTAATATGAGAATATATCCATTCTCTCACAACCTTCAATATATCAAAAAAAATGCATCTCCATAATATTAATAATATGAGAATGCATATCCATGCTCACACAACATTCAATGCTTTCTATACACCACAACATCTAACAACGCGAATTCCTTTTAATTTAATTTGATTTAATGACTAGTCTTGGAATTGGTGCAATTTTCATAAAATGTTTGTAATATTATATCGCCATTTATCACCAATGAGGATCTAATCACATATGAAGGCCCCAAGAATTTTTTTGAGATGAATAAAACACTGGTATATATAATGATATAATTTGTCTTTCTAAAAGGGACTTTATGGTCAATACTAAAATAGATATAAAGGGAGCTTTTCACATATGCTGTCCATGTGTGAAATTTAACAAAAATATAGTGCCAATAAATTGAGAAAAACCTCCAAATAAAACAAAAATAGATGCAACAGCTAAGGGAGTACGATCGAGCCTTCATCCCTGATAGTGTTATCCTCCATACATACAAAGTGCGTAAACCAGAATCGCTGTAAGGTCCTTCTTAGGAACATTTGACCCCCTCGAGATGAGCTGAAAAGTAATTTGAAAAAATATTTCTTGAGGAAGTGGATTACTAAAGTTGGAATGGAGGGAATCTATATTGGTGGCAATCTCATCAATGAGGTATTTGAGTGTCCATAAATATGAATAATATCATAGACAATCTCCTGGAGAACCATAGAGGTTTCCATAGCGCAAGAATATTTGCCCGCATGTTTGTGCGAGCACTGAGATCTTGTAATGTGACCTATGATACTCAGCCATACATCACATATGTATATACCTCTCTGAGCTTTTCCATCAAAATAACCAGCAGGATAATGAATGTGTGAACGGATGTGTACCTGAGCGAAAGATCTTTCTCCTTCTGAATGCACACTTTCGGAGTTTCCATCCACATTTTGATGCTGTGGGAGATTCTAGGTATGTCAATCGGGAATCCCTCAAAGATGTAACCATTTATGGCCCGCCAAGTTTCCCAGAAATAGGAGTGCCCTCCACGCTCAATCCAGTCCAAGAAAATATGAACAATAGTCTCAATCGACACCCAACATAGACATTGTTCAATGGAGTGAAAACAACTAAATGGAATGTTTAGTTGAAGTAGAATGTTTTTCCATAGGTGTAACGCCATGGGACACTCCAATAAAATATGAACAATAGTCTCAATCGACACCTCGCAAAGTGGCATGTGGCAGGCCATGCATACCTCTCTTGCATAGGTTTTCCGAGGTCAAAGTCCTATCATGCCAAACTAACCATGGGTAAAGAATTATCTTGATAGGGACATTCTGTTTCCAAAACTGATTGGACCAACACGATTAGAAAAAGAGAAAATTGTGCACATAAGATAAGTGTAGTTTCCCGCTACCTCCATCGAGTTGGACAATAACTTCCCTATCCATGTGATGTGATCTCCATCCTCATATCTACAAAGACTTGCCCTTCTAAGAATATGTATGTAGCTATTCCATTCCTCTGCATTGTGACCACTCAGTCCGATATCATTTGCATTTCTCCAAACAGGAAAATTGCAGAGGAATGGAATAGCTACATGTTAAAGAACGTAATCTCAACCACTTTCTAGGTGTCAGATCCGTCAGTCCAAGTGTCCAAGTTTAGTCCAGTTTAGTCGAGTTTATCTCCAGTTATTTATTGCTGATGTTTCCAATGTAATCTATTTAATCTATTCGTAATCTTCAGAAGAGCAACTCTCTGCTCCAGTTCGTTTTCATTTTTTCAATTCCTGTCATGGTATCGGAGCCGAGTTGCATAAGCCTCCCTGGAGAGCAGCAACAGAGCAATGAAGGCGCAGAAGAGAAGGACAGTCAATTGGCGCGACTGTGGGTTGATTGGCGCTGGAATACACGCCATACCCGCGCCATTTTCATGTCTCGCACCGATTTTGAAAAAGGCGCGACTGTTTCAATCGGTACCGCGCCACTCTGCCAGCAGGAAAAATAACGCATGAAAGGTCTGCCAGCAGGAAAAATAACGCATGAAAGGTCAAACGCATGCGTAAAGGTTTTAAAACGTGAAATTCAAAGTTTTATATCAAGATTTTATTAAAGGATCCATCATTCAAAATCGATTCGAATCATGTTTTCAAAAAGTTTTTTAATTATCGATTTTTAAAAAAGGTGAAAGGCATTCAACGTGTTGAGCTATTGACTTTGAAAAGTAAAAGCCCTTTTTATAATGAAGTTTTTTTTATTAAAGTTTTTTTTATAAAAAAAAAAAACTTGAAATTGGATCAAGGGTTTTAGAAAGTGACCGTGAAGGAATTTTAAAATGTTTTATTCGAAGTGTTAAGGGAAAGTGTTTTTTAGTTTTTTTTTCTATAAAAACAAACATAAAATGTGAAAAGGATTTTTTTTAAGAGCATGTGTAAATGTTTTTTTTTTAAAGCTGTGATGTGAGATGAAAGTGAAAGTTTACAAGAAATTTTTTGAGGAAAATTTTTTGTAGAAGGAGAAGTGAACTCGTATAAGACTCGTTCAAGAGCAGCAAAATTTTTGGAGAAGTGAAGTTGCATAAGACTCATTCAAGAGCAGCAAATTTTTTTGAAGAAGCAAGGTATTGATGAATATGTAAACTCGTTTGTTTGTGGAAGTCAGACAACAAGATCAAGATCATGGGAAAAGCCAAGAGGCTAAAACAAAATCATATTATGTTTGAGATCTTTCTAGATCTGGAAATCAAGAGGCAAAAAGATGCCTATGCATTAAGATGCATAAAAGAATCTGTCGATGACAGCATTCTTCCCTTAATCTCAGATGCCAAGACAGCCAAGGAGGCATGGGATATCCTTGAGAGATGTTTTGGTACAAGGGGGAGCATTGAAGCAAAGGGGAGCTTTGAAGATGAAGATGAAGGTAGATCTATAGCAACAGATCTACAGCCAGATGAAGAGTCAGAAGACGCAAAAAAGCAGCATGAAGATGCTCGTGAATCCCACTGTGCACAACCACAAGTGGATGAAGAGAATCCAGCAACAGAGATTGCTGACGAAGTTTTAATGATACCAGCAACAGAGATTGCTGACGAAGTTTTAATGATACCAGCAACAGAGTTTGATATTAGTATCATATATGAGAGGGATGTAATATTATAGATTACCATGTGAATGAAGATAATAATGATGATTTTGTCTTACTAGGTATCTCAATGGGCTATGCTCATGCTAAGATGACGTATTATGTAAATTATAATGAAATTTAAAGTTGGAATGCAGGTGAGTCAAGTAAAGAAAATGTCAACAATTTTATTTTAACAATTATTATATGATGCGTTACCTCATTTATGTATTAGATTATTTGATTACCATCTTCTCTACCAAAGGTTTAGTTATATTAATAACATTGTTTTTAAATGCTAATTTATCTTTATTATTAGGATATTCTAAATTAATAATATAGATGACACCTTTCTTGCCAAAGTTTTGATCAGTTCACATATTTTATCTCATTCCCCTCCAAATGTGAGCACTTCGTATTTTATTATTATTATTTAAGGATTTAAATATTAGGTTTATGCATAATGTTATAGATTATTAATTTGGTTTTAAAATGTCATACATATATTCTATAGGTGAATATTTAATAAAAAGACTTGGAATTCAAATAGGTTAATTTTTATTGTTTTTAAAAATAAAATATCCCAAAAAAATCAATTAACAAAGTTTAAGCATTAAAATTTTCCATACTAAAAATAATTTTAATTTAAGTTAAAAAAATATAGGTAATACAAAACTTTATAATAATATTGAAAAAATATTAGCATAACCACAATAAATCACATTAAAGATAGTTGACAAATTTGAGAAAATAAAAAATTATTATAAATACAATTAATACAAATATTTATTTTAAATAATATTCGTTCTAACTATATTGACTATATTATATTAATATTTATAATATAATATTAATATAATTATAATATAGATGTTAAATAAAGTTTTTTCATTTTTCCTTTACGTTTTCACATATAAATTTTACAAAATTTAAGAAATAAAAAATACATTAATGGTTAAAATCTTTATTATATTTCTGAAACACATTATCGATCATTATTCTTCTTTAAAAAAATTAATTATCCACGTTCATAAGCAACTTAAATCCCTGAAAAAACTCTACAAAGATTAAAATTTATAAATATTATTAATAAAATCAAAATGATAACGATATTTTTTCTTATTGAAATTATTATTCAGATTCATGAACAAGTCAAATAGCTTTGAGAATTCCCCAAAAAAAATCAAACTTGAAAACATTATTAATAAAATTAAAATTATAATAAAAAATCAATCTCTCTTCCAAATTTGTTTGTAACCTCCTTTAAAAGAAATAAAATATATAATCTTAATGATATGTAAACATCAATTTCAACAAACTCAATTCCCAACAAATATAAATTTATTCCTCCATTCTTGACTTGCTTTTCAGATACTACTTTTAACAAAATTATATAAACCATTCAAGTTTTTCTATTTTCCCGTTGAGAGTCTTCTATCATATACCCTGCTCTATGCTTGGACATGATTGAACTATAATATGAAATGTTAAAGGATTATTACGGCTGAGAAAGCATGATTATTTCATTAATATTATTTCATTTTAATGGTATTACAAATTTTTGAATAGCTATCATTACAACATAAAGAGGTTTTAAGACAATATTTAAGATATATTTTGGTAAATTGTTTTAACTTGAGAGAAAATAAAACTTGTATCTTGTCTTAGATATTATCTTTAAGCTAGTGTCTTAAATTAAATTGTCTTAAAATATTGTCTCTATAAAGGCAATATATAACACAAGCATTTTTGTCTCTCCTCACACAATTTCATTTTTGTCTCTAGACGGATTCATTTTTGTCACTCTAGCAACAATAGTTACACTACAACACAAAGGGGGTTTTAAGTCAATTTTTGGATAAATTATCTTAACTTTAGACAAAAATAAACTTTTGTATTGTCTTAAATATTGTCTTTAAATGATTGTCTCAAATGATTGTCTTAAAAAATTTGTCTCTATAAAGACAATATATAACACAAGCATTATTGTCTCTTATGAGACAATTTCATTTTTGTCTCTCCAAAGACCATAGGTGGAATTAAAGACATATTGTCTTTATGGAGACAATTTCTTTAATCCTATCTATTGTCTCCCTAGAGACAATATAAAACAATGACACGAGAAAAATATCTCACCATTAAAACAAATCAATATAAAAATAATTAATTAAAAAAAACTACAATATCATTGAATAATTCATGTTAGGGAATAGTGGAATCGAACCACCAACCTCTTGCATGGCAGGTGCTCTTCCATTGAGCTAGCACCCTTTAAGGAATTATGTGAGGAGTTATGTGAGTCCTTGAAATTGTATATATAGGCATTTATTTTTAAAAATTTCTCGACACAGAATGGCATAATCATTGTAAAATATATAATCATGCAAGCCCCTATTTTCAACTTGATAAAAAAAATGCGCAATGGAGTTAGCTCACTGTGTCACTCTTGTAGCTCAACTTGCACAAAATGCTAATAATAAAAAATAATCTACAAACAAATTAATCTAGTCATACAAAGAAAATTATCTATAATTATCACAAGAAATACAACCACCACCCAAAGAGCTACACCAGCTTGCTAGTAGGCACTCATGACACATATGATGTACATAATGAGCCATGCTTGCATCCTCAACTCATTCAATACAAATTGGGAATTGTCCTCTTTCATCATTACTAATTTCTTTGACCACTTCTTCAATGTAAACTTTTGAAGGTACATAACTAGAATATCCATTAAGACACATTTGGCTTCCCACAAGAAAACACCTTTCCATCTTATACATATCATATGACTATTTTTATGACTCGAGTTCTTGATAAAGTAGAAATTAGAAAAAATTCCATGCCATATTATTTGAATTAAAACATTGTTTCGTATGATCCTAGTTGTTATCATTGTGTATGACTGAAGTTGTTGATAACTTAGAAATTATAACAAATTCTAACATATAATTTCCCATAAGAAAATTAAAAAAACTCTTGATCTTCGGGGCTCAATATATGTTTTTTCAATAAAAATCATTTTACAAGGACAATAAAAATAATTATATAAAGAAAATTCTAAAGTATAAATTACGTCATGACAAGAAAAGTAAATCCATAATTGGCACGAACTCAAAATAAAATCCATAATAGATGCATAATTTTGAAGAAATTTTCCTTGTTCAACAAACTAGTCATACTCGACCTTTAAATAAAAATAAACACCATATATTTTTTAAGAAAAACCAAAATCACAAAAAAAGAATGAATCAAAACTATTATTATATTTCCTTTCCATGGATCAGAGAAGTGCTTTCCTTGGATATTCTATACAAAGTTGCATAAAATATTTTCTCAGCTTTATTAAATTCACACTCAATCACTTGTACATCAGTAGGAGGAAGGAAAAGAATGGGTCTGAATATTCATGAAAAAATAGTAGAAATCACTCAAAGGGAATCGACATTAAAAGTGAGATGAAAGCCCAATTCTACATTCATACCTTCCATCTTTGCAATATTGACTTTTTTCCTTCCCAACGGTAAGGGCCTCAAGTTAGCTTCAACTAATTTCAAGCCCCATTCATCACCTTCCTCAAAGGGTTTTTGAATTATTTTTACCATGTGGACACCATAAGGTACAGTACTCAAATTATGACCTCCTATTATAATATATAAAATTGAAGGTGTGAGATGAAATCAAAATTTTGCAACAGTAAAAGAAAAACCAGGTATGTTTCAATTTTTTTGAACAATGCAGCTGCTTAATGTATTTTAGCAATGTTTCCTTTTCATTCCTTACTACAGATTCACAAAATACTGGCTACATAAGTAACATACTAAACAAGATGTTATTAGTGAATTAAATTTTTGTAGCAAGATTTTGAGTAGTTTGGTTCTAGGTGGAAATATTAATTTTATTTTGGATAAACAAATATTCAATAAATGTCTTTATTAAAGCAAAAGGTATGAAAAAACATGGTGTTAAATTATATCATAAAGAAAATATGATTGCAATATCAGAAACATACAACAGTTTCAGTATCTATTTTGAGACGTGTCGGTATTTGGATCAAATGTTGTGCAGGTGCATCATACATTTTGAGTATATATTCTCACACAATAAAAACTCGTTTTAGATATAATTAGTAGTAGCTGGAAACCATCTATGTATTCAAAGGCATAGGAGAATGTGTCGACATTATTTCTGGAATTCTGTACGATAAATTCCCTACATGGGTTGTTTTATTGGTCGAATATATATAGAATGTGATTAGATACATTCTTATATAGTTGTTCCTCACACATATATTACCCAAGCCTACCCTCTGGAAATTTTTTTTAGTCATTTTCTTTGCAGTAAACATTCAAACATATTACACACAACATATATTGTGACTTGTGTCAACAATTTCTCTGCCAACTGAGGAATTGTGTTGGGGTTGATGAAGGGATGCTTGGGTTTAAGTAGTGCCATACTTTCAAGATTCTGACATGTCATTCCATCGGCCCAATGCAGGGATGGTTCTTCGTTTCTTTTGGTGGTAGCGTGGCTTCCTTATGTCATTACATTTCTTCTTATGGCATTTTTTCACAATTATTCCTTTCATGCAAGGGTTGATCAGAGCCAATTATATACTACATTTCCATGTTCCAAGGAAGAAGAAGATAATTTGGGTAATGAAGACGTTGCTCAACAGAAATATTGTGACAAGAATTTAAATAAATCGACTATAGTGAAGCTCCTTTCGACTTCAGCACCAGTTGTTGTATTAGAAATATTTTTGATAGGGTGTGCTTTTCAGAAACATGATGACTTGGTGGTCAATCGAGTGGAATGCACTGCACAAATATTGATTCTTGTATGACCATTATGGATCTCTAGGAAATTAACAGTGGGAAATATATTATTTCGTTCTCCAGTAGATGAGGCGCTTATCATCGATTGGTCTCATGGAGAATGCAAAGGATAAAGTCACATATGCCAGTATAGGTATCTTGTTGATCTAAATGGTGCGTAGTCTTCAAATGATGACAAATATGCCAACACTAGTTGTTGAAAAAGATGTGCAACCTTCCTACGAGATGTTTTTGTCACTAGGTTAACTCTAAGATCCATGATGATAATATTAAAAATGCAGAAATTGTAAATAAATTCAGGAATCTGTAGAATAAAGGAAAACCCTGAGGATATGAAACTAAATACTTAAATTAAAATGAAGTCTCGCTAATCCATCAAGAAAATTATGTCAAATTAGACCAGCATATCCACACACAAGATAAAAAAATAAAAAATCTAGTTGCAAATTTCACATATTAGATTATGAAAAACCCTTAACTTGTTTACAATCCTTGGCCACGACAAGTAGAAGTGGCAGAATAAGACAAATTAACTATTTTGAAAATCATAAAACATATATGACTGTATCAGTCTGAAATTAAACATTATTATAAGTTTTTTAATGTCACCTCCACATCAGTGACCAGAAAAAAGAAAGTGAAATGGAAATACCATTGTTTGATGTCGTTTAAGGTCAAGCTATTTATCTTAAATAATTGGCATTTAAAGTTGATATAAACTCCTTAATTGATTAGATAACATAAATCTACCAACAATATTTAATAACATGTTTATTGACTTATTTAGTGCCAATTATTCTAAAATTATTTGTGGCTTACCAAATATGATATGGGTCATCACATATATCACATAATGGAGGATTAAATCCCAGATCTTGGTTAACATAACAACTATTATTGAAAGGCTTTTTCCAAATTGCAATATAACCATCCTTTTTAACAAGCCTCCAACACATCCTTGTGGTAAGGTTCTCCATATCTACAAGCATAAAACAAACATAAGCTTAAAATATACAAGGAAAGAACTTGAGCATTCAGAGCAAGCTAACTTTTCAATATGTATGGCAATTGTATTAACATAATTTTGTCATGAAATTTCCATGTGAAAAGATAAATATCCAATGAAGGTGCCAAGTAGTTTAGCCCAATTGGTTCTAACAGATTGTTTCAAGGTAGAGTTCATCTTGATGTCTCCAGTTCTGATCTAGCTGAGTTTGAGTCCTACTCAATACATTTGGGTTATCAAACAACATTGTGGGTGGTATTTGAGCTGAAATCCATCAAGATATTTCAAAGAAGAGGGGGTTTTCAAATGAATTATTCCTTGGAAAAGATATTACTAATGAAAATATTCTGATTTCTCTATTGGATCCATTTCAACACAAAAAAAAATGAAAAATATAAGTGCAATAGCATATGATAGGGTGAAATATGATATGAAAGAAACGACCCATTGCTGTACAATAGGAAATGCACAATCCTGTAGAGCCAGTGAAGAAGAAAAATAGAACAATATTATGTCATGGTGTCACTATATGGTCAAAAGTGATTGATGTATTATTTATAAAGAAGGATTGTTGGTAGACCCTACAAAATTTTAAGCAATTATAAATTGGCCTATACCATAGGATGTGCCAGCAATTCGTTCATTCATGGGGATTTTTGGATACTGTCGCACATATTTGTGGGGGGGAGTTTCAAAACTAGCCTATCCAATAACCTCCTTGCAAAAGAAGGGAGTAATTTAATTTTTAACCAAGTGTCAAGAAATATTTGATAAATTAAAAAAATAAATTGAAAACAACCCCCATATTAAAAATTGCAAACCAAGGCAAGAAGTTTAATGTGTGCATGGATGCTTTTCTAGAAGGGTTGGGAGGGTGTTACTTTAAGATAATGTTTTCATAGCCTATGAACAAAGGAAATTGAAAAAACATGAGAAAAACTATACAGTCTATGACTTAGAATTAGTTTTTTTCATACATGCCTTGAATATGTGGAGGCATTATTTGTTGGGAAAGAGGTGTGTGTTAATGACTTACCATATTAGTTTGAAATATTTATTTAGTCAACCAGATTGAAATGCAAGACAAGACATGTAGTTAGCTCTACTTAGTGAATTTGAGTCTGATATACATCATATCAGGTGAAAATAAAATAAAATTACGGACGCTTTACATAGACACGCCCATTCTTTGACAACTAATATTGGTAGCGGCATGAAAACTGATTTTGAAGTGTATGTACAAAAATACCTACCACAATACCCACAATATCAAGTAATGCAGCTGAAAATACAGCATAAAGGAATTCTAAGGTATTCCATAATTGAGAAAGGGCTAATTGTGTATCAATATAGGTTGTATGTTCCTAATGTACTTTCCTTCAAACAAATGATACTATATAAATATCACAAGAGACCATATGTTGGCCATCCAAGTTACCAGGAAATTGTAACAACATTAAGAAAAATATTGTTTTGGCTAGGCATGAAGAAGGGAGTAACAGATTACTTGGCAAAGTAGTTAGAGTGTCAACAGGTAAAACTAGAGCATCAGCACCTGGCAGGATTATTAAGCCCATTACCAATTTGAGAATGGAAATGGGAGGTGATGTCCATGGATTTTATATATGGGTTACCCAAGACTAAATACCAGCATGACACCATTATGCTAGTGGTAGACACACTCACTAAAGATACACATTTTATCCCAATGCAGTCAAACTTTCAAACAACAGATGTGGTTAACATTTTCATCAAAGAAATTTCTAGACTTCATGGAGTACAAAAAATGATATTCTCCAACAGAGATGGAAAATTCACCTCGAATTTCTGGAAATATTTTTTTTGGAGAAATGCGGACCAAGATAAACTTCAGTATTGCGTACCATCCTCGGATAGATGGACAAATGGAAAGGACAAATCAAATTCTGGAGGACATGCTTTAGATGTATGTAATGGATAGGCCAATAATGTGGGAATATTTTATGCATTTAGTTGAGTTTTCCTATGACAACACCTACCAAACCTCTATAAAAATTAGTCCCTTTGAGGCTTTGTATGACCGAAAATTCCATACACCACTTAGTTGGAGTCGAACTAAGGATAGATAGGTTGTTGGGTCAAATGCATGGTATGAAATGATAGAGATATTATGAGAGATCCAACAGAATATCAAGACAGTTCAATACCGACAGAAGAGTTATGCAAACAAAAAGAGAACACATAAAGAGTTAAAAATTGGAGATCATGTCTATTTGAGGGTTGAACCTCGGAAAAATACCCTTAATACCAGTAGTTATGCCAAGTTGCCACCATGATTTTGTGCGTCGTTCCATATTTTGGATTGATTAGGTCCAATGGCATATTAGTCTCCTTAGTCATGTTAAAGTTTATACTCTTTTTCATTTATCATTATAAAAAAAAAAAAAAAAAATAGGATCCTTCTCACGTGGTTGGATAGAATTTGATATAGGTGGAATATGAAGGGGAATCTCTTCCAGAGCCACTTCTTATCTTGGATCGGGAATAAATCATGCTCTATAATAGAATTTTTTCTCAGGTTAAAGTGTAGTGGATGCACTTTACACTTGAGGAGGACACTTGGGAACATGACAATAGAATAAAGGACGCTTATTCGACATTGTTCAAGGAATAAATGGCATAATTTAAAACACCGAGGTTAGTGTTATTGTTTTAGAGGGGGGATATGTAATATCCGAATTTCAATTTCATATGTTTTAGTTGCTGAACTATTTCCAGAAAAGACAAAATACTATATTTTCCATATAAAAAAATTATGATGTTTTAAGGACTATTTTTGAATAATATTAAGAAGGTTTAAGTATTAATTTGGAAAAGAATCTCTATAAAGAGATTCTGAATCCAATCAAAGTGGATGGGATGGAATTCAATAATTTACAACAATAAAATGTTCCTAAAAAGCCTTGGGAGTAAAAATTATTTGATTTTTAGATTTGGAGAAGAATATTTAATAAATCACCCAGTGTGGGGGAAACAACACTCAAATGGGTAAGTAATACACCGTAGTGGTTAAAATCAGGATTTATAAATAAATAAATAAATATAATTTTGTCAAAAAAAAGCTAGCTCCAAAAAAATGGGATGTCGTGAACGAAAGTCTATTTGGGAATGTGTGCAGAAGAATGGCCTCAACATAAAAAAGGGGGTTGTTGATTGTTGGGAGAAAAACACATTCTTTCCAGTTAATACAATTACTTCACTGAAATTCAGGTACACGCCTGGTTATGTATTGGAATACAACCTTCTGATGCACTCCATTTTCTTTGATTGGCTACCATAGTGAGTTCATGTCACTGTGTTATTGGATGATATGATGGTAGCTAAAGTGGTTGTGAGGTAATTAATTATTATACAGGTTATTTTATTGAGCTTGGCACGCCATACTATTTCTCTAAGGAACCAGATTCCAGAAAAGCACTCACCAAAACAATGAATGATGGATGATTTTATTCATACCATTTAGAGTTGTGCTTATTGTACACCTTTATTCTTGATTTTTATAGAGTGAGGCCAAAGTCTAGGTGATACATTGTTACAATGTTGTTAGAAAAATGGAATCTCTAAGTGATTTTATTTATAACTGCTCATAGTTGTACATGAAATTATTCCTTTTAAACTGAAGATAATGTGTGGACAAGTAGGCTTGAGAGTTATTCTTTCTTTTCTATGCTTACGAATTAATTGAAGTCTCATAATGGAAAAATGGATATATTGGCATTTGAACTACTGATATAACAATTATACCTTCAGATATGAGGATAAAAATGTACACTTAGGTCTTAAACCCTAATTGGAAATGTCAATGACTGGGTTACTACACCATATGTGGGTAGGACTGCAATCTATTCATGATTTAATGTAGTCAGGTGAAGGGCAGAGGGTACTTTGATTCAAACCCCAAATAGCACTTCGGTGACACTATGTTGGATTGGTAGTGGGTTGATATTGTATTAACTACGACACATGCGCTAGACCTGAACCTTGCGTTGCCACCGAACATAAGCTCAAGGCGCGGTGATGAAATGATCAGAGCTTGGATGAGAAGGCTATTCCTCCTAGAATTTGTTTTACATGGGATTTCAGATAGTGAATAGAGTAAAAAAAAGATCATAGATGTATAGTGTTTTGAAACCATATGGCACAATAAATTGCAGTGGAAATAAAAATTATAGCAAGTTATAGTTAGTGAGTCTCTCACATTGTAATTCGACCCATGCATAGGTTCGATTATTGTAATTTGCAACTAATAATCAATTAATGAATAAACACATACATGCCAAAATCATACCATAAGAAGTTATGATAAGCTCGGAAGTATAAATACCATCAGCATATTCAGACTAAACTGGATATCCATATATATTCATACAGAGAATATCAAAATAATATATAGCAAGAGAAGAGAAATAATACGTGTATAAAAGAATTCCATATAACACAAGCATAACACAATGCCAAAATACACATTGGAGAAATGTGATTCTTCCATAGTACGATTTGCATGTACAAAAATTGAAAATAGTTCCTACAGGAAGTCCATCCAATATAAATAACAAGGGCGACCAATATGCACCTCATAGAAAGAGAGGAAGGGTGGAGAACTCATCCTCAACATCACGACATAACCAAACCAATCCACAACTAGAAACTACATAGGTAATTACGTTCTTATGGAGAAATGAAAACCCCATAATGAACATAAAGACCAGATCCAAAATTCGTCCATAACTCAGGAGTGTGGTTGAAATCCATACAACCCTCGTACAAGCGGGAAACATATGACCCACTTGTACTCATTCAAATAAAAAATTAACTTGGAGAATTGTGCATCGAAATTTCCTCTTCTAGGAGACCTAGAAAGCAGTGTCATGCCTGCAAAGACTCAATACCATAATACCTTGGTTGGAGGACCCAATGTAGAAATACAACTCTCACATAAATGGAATTAGGGGTTTACCTAAAGAAGGTGTGGTACATACTTAACCCCCTGGGGTTTTCTATGTAAAGGGATCACAAAGAACATATTAGGAGCAACAAACAAATAGGATTAAATCATGAGGATGGATAATATCCTTATGGTAAACCCACCTTCAGAAACACTGTCACCTTTAATAGAATATTTTTTCCAAGGTGAGGACTCCAGGATGGGTAAGGGCCATCAGTTATTTTCAGAGGTCGTGCTCATGCGCTTTTAATTAGGAAAAAAAAGGAATAACAAAATTTCACCATACCTTAGGGAGTGGAGGTGAGATATAGAGGATTTAACAAAATTAATCCTTACCCAAGCACTGTAGATCGTGCAACTGAGGTAAAACCCTGTTCAATCAAGAAAAATAATAAATTAGTGATATAGTAGCATTTTACCCTTCAACCATGGCATTCCAAGAAGTAAAATCAAAGAAAGGAAGAAAGAAGAAAACTAAGTTTTTATTAGGAATAACCTCTCTTGTAGATTCCGAGGGGAAAGAGGCAATGAACATAAGGACCATACTGAGGGGAAACACAATTTCCAATGGTACCTAGGATTTGAGAAGAATTTTTATAAAGAACATCAACCTTAAGTAAAGAAAGTAAATCCAAACGATATTATTCAATAAACCCGACATGAACCAGTTAACACCGTTACAATCTTACCCATTAAAATTTTGTTGTTGTGGGTGCATTTTAGAAACATGGAGCTGGTGACCTCCACCTAGGTCAGGAAATATGTGGTCTAGAAACCTCTAAGTGAAGAAAACCCTCCCTAACACAAAACAAAACAAATACCCACACATGGCAACGTGGTGAAACCCTCACTGTAGAGCGAAAAAGGGAAGTCCAATAGAGTTCTAAAGATAGGGCTTAGGATTTATTGTATCAAACCATTATTCACTGTAGGATCAATGGGAAACAATCATAAAAATTGAACACACTTTAAGATGGCCATACGACACCATGTGAAGGTCATGTGAACCTGGGGAGGTGGCACCTAGGAATCGGTAGCACAAACCATTATAGTACTCCTTTCAGCAGTACAAACATCATTATAATGTATAACATGCACACATTAATGTAGCACCAAACTATATAGTGCGGGAAATGTATCTAAGAACCATAGTATTGTTAATATATACCTACACCATGGTGGGTTTAAGCTAGCATGAAATATTACTATATCCCCTTCGAAAAATGAATATATGTGTATACATTAAACCTTATAATTTAGGTGAATACGGTAAAAAAAAATTCTTAACCACAAATCTCCTAGTATAAGACCAACATGTGTATTGATATAAGAGTTAGTTGATAAAAACTACTAAAAGCACACATATATTACACACAAAAGGTGTATGTGTAAACACACACTCAAATTACATTCAGATTACTCTATTAAATAGAGTTTCTCAAATATAACTTATTCCTAAGTTAGAAACAGAGTTCGAGAGAATTTCTCAAACATCACAAACCAACATCTCAAATATAGGATATAAGCATTAACTCCAACATCCCCTCTTGATGGTTACATTACATGAATTTATTGAAATCACTCACAAATAACAAAACACACAATCACTCTTTAGCTTATCAGTATAGGCTCCATAAAGTTGCCTCATAATCCTCGTAAAGGTGTAGTTAACAAGTTGGATTCCTGAGTTCGACTCCTGAAATATTGAATCAAGGACCTCCTGAAGTCAATTATTAGACAGTATCCCAATCTGTCACATAACCTCATTAGGAGACCACTCCATATCTATGACTAATGAGGGATCCTTCCCTAGATCCGCAACTGCCATACTATCTGGACAACCATCCATATTGAGCCTTACTTCCACTCGATCTCTGAAGTACCGAATTCAGACACATATTTGAATTGATAGTCATTCTATGGACGAGCTCCCATCTACGGAGATACATGGGTGCCAACCACTGTATTCGCTAGTTGTATAGAAAATCCGTCTAAATACGGAATGTATTTAGATTCAACTATTAGATCATGACCTTTTTATTTAATTTTGATATTCATCATCACTTAATTTTTACAAATAAATTTATAATACTAACAACCTACTCGACAATACTATAGTAGCAATTTACTTCTCACAATGCTAAGTTGCAGCTCACATCCCAGCTGATCCAATGTGGCATTTCTGGTTGCATTATCTATCCACATGGGAGCATAGATACTGTAAATATGAATATTTCTCACTTCATTATATGTTTTAATTTCCAAACTATTGCACACTGATACATCAAATTTTTAATTGGTATAGTTGTCGATTGCTTGTTGATGTAGACTCAAAAAAATATTATAGTCATGCTAACAGTGACTGCCACAACACATTTTTGAGAGACTAGAAATATATCTCACGTTGCCTATTACAATCACACTACATTCTATTGAGCCCATTCATCGATAAAGGATGTTGTAGGTTGTGTCATCACTAGAGCATAAATTCGACTCTCCGCACACCGCTCACCACGTCACCAACAGGAAGTAGAGTCAGATGTCATGATCTAATACCATGAATTTGGTGATACCAACGATGATTACATCTGTGAAATCAATCCCATCAAGGAAGGCCCAAACTATGGACAAACCTTCTTCTACGCTAGTTGTTTCCATGCTCACTACGTAAAATTGATAATCAAAACATGCATAAACCATTCCACAAACAAACCACAACCGAAAAGAATAATTTTCCATGGTTTTCAACTCAATTGGCATTCAGTACTCTTTAACTGAACACGCCTCAACAAACAAATTCTTCATCTAGGTCTTTGCACCAATATTTCAACCTGATCGACTGAGATCCTTTTTCGTCGGCTTCTCCTCATCGATTTTTCTGGTTTTTTTTTTTTTTTTTTGCAGGAAAAAAACTTCACTCATAACATGTAGGGAATGACCTACTCCTCACACATATGTAGGATTGAATCTTTCAAATGTGATTTAAATGACAGATGGATAAAATAGGAATTGAAAATAAATATTATATCTTCATATTAAAAACCATAAATAAAGTATTTTAATACCTCTCACAATCCCAAGCTCCGATACCATGATAAAAAATATTGAAAGCACACATATATTACACAAAAAAGGTGGATGTGTAAACACACACACAGACTACATTCAGATTACTCTATTACATAGAGTTTCTCAGATCTAACTTATTCCTAAGTTAGAAAGAGAGGTTGAAAGAATTTATCAACCATCACAAAGAAACATCTCAAATATAGGATGCAAGAATTAACTCCAACATTAGCCAAGAGTGGAATTAATTTTGTGTAAAGTAAATCTAAACACCATAGAAATGAAGTCCCAGCCTTAAAACAATGAGGAATGTTAGATTACATCATTGGGCGTGTCTATGAGTTTTTTTTTGGGTCATTACAGTATATACCTTATTTGATTTCAAATTCCTACATCACCTATTTCAATATATTTACATTAGTGTGAGCCCTGTGTCTCTCCTTGGAAATACTACTTATATTCCCTCTGTATATCTAGTGTGAGCTTAGTCAATATTCTTAGAGATTGTAACATGTAATTTTTTGATTTGTTTTTCAATTAAATTTCTACTTTTGTCAACCTTGTGTTCTAACTTTTCCTAAAAAAACACAATAATTGGATTTTGTTGCGTGAGATATTTTTAAAAATATTTTTCATTTTTCATTGATTTGTTTATGAAAATGTATGTTATATTCTCTTAGGTGATGTTCCCCACAAAATAGAAGACTTCATGCCTCTGCTACTGAATTTCCTCATTGACATAAAAATGCAACTGCTACTCACTTCTACAGTTTCTTGCTTGAGGTTCACTTTTTCATTGCTTCCAAGATAGGTTAAGTAAAGGGCCAAGAAGAGGCCATGGGGAGGAAATATACCCGAAGATTTGTACAAGTGGTTTTATTTTATTTTATTCTCATGCCTTTCTGTGGTGGTTACACTACTTTGGTTTGGGGTTGATAGCTTTATATAAATATTGAAATAGTACAGACATTTCTTATACTCTTTATAAGACGATGAGAAAATGAACATGAATATTTAGGTCCCACTAACTAATATTTTTCCATTTATAAATAAATCTATTATTGGAAGTGAAAATTTCTTGTATCTAATGTTTTTCAGATAGCTTCAATTAAAAATGAATTGGTGAAAATATAACATTGGTTTAAAAGTCTCATCCCATTCATAATTTTTAAAATGTCATTGTGAGAATTGAAATAATTCTCTCTTCTTTCATCTCCATGTTGTATATGAAAAAATTTGTTAATAATATTTATTATGTAGCAAGCTTGATGATTACGATGGTAAAACGTTCCTCATCAAGTTTTTTTTAAATAAATACCTATAGATGAAATTTCATGGATTGTCATATCTCCTCACATAATTATTTAAAGGGTTATAGCTCTATGGAAGAGCACCTACTTTATAAAAAGGATGTTGTTGGTTCGATTCCACTGTACCCTAACATGAATAACCAATGATATTTTAGTTTATTTGTAATTAAATAATTTTTATATTGAATTATTTCAATAATGAGATATTTTTATAGATTCGTTGTTTTATATTGTCTTTAAAGAGGCAAAACTGATGTTGTAATGTCCTTAAATACAGTTTTTTATTGTCTCTAGAGAGACATTAATGTTTGTGTTATATATATTTTTTTTTCTAAATATGCCTGATCTATTAGTATACAAAAAATACATTACATGGAGGCCAGGGCCTCAGAAGTTCTAGCCCGAGAGATGGGCATTCTAGTACATCCATGACGCTCTGAAAAAATATCAAACCATAGTGCCAAAATACAGTTACAGCAATGAAGCACATATAGGCATCTCAGCAAAAAAATGTCGCTCTCATAGGGGACACCGACCGCAAAACTGCAACAGCTGATAAACCCACAGAGTCTAGAACCGGAAATGTAAACATAATCGTTCTTATACAAAAAAATCTACCGCCCACGAAGGGGAAACCGACATTCAAACGAGCTGTAGAGTTGATGAAAACTAAACTGAGACAGCGTGCAACAACCAGAGCTAAGCCTAGCTCGATGAACAGCCAAAAACAAGCTAGTATGAAGACTGGCCATTAGTTACCTTGAGAGGAGGGGGGAGACACGACCACACGACAGGCGTAGGTGTAGGGATCTTCCTCTGCCTGCAAATCAACTTTAGCACTTGACACATCATGTTTGGTATCTTCCGCCCTCGCCTTATCAATAGGAGCAGCAAAACAACCTCTCTTGATGTCGCCCGCACCAGAAGCAATGCTGAGGTCCAGCGATGAGCTACCCTCCACCTCTTTCCGTTTCTGACCTCCTCTGGAGGGAGAAAAAGGCATGTCAGCCATCAATTGTGCCAGTTGAGAGCCCGTGATCTCGGCAGCCAATTCAGGTGACTCTTCTTTGAAATCAATATTTATGGTGGCTGTAACAGTAGGCATATTTAGAAAATAGGGGAAACAGAACTGATCCCTATGATACTAACCTGGTAGGAGACAGGAGATGCCTCTTGCAGGCTGAGAAAACCCACACCCCACAAGAGAGCCTCATCCACTTCAATTTTCAGGGTAACGACCCCACAGGGAGTCAGAAGGAGGAGAAGAGGAGCTTGGAGGGGTCGAAGGTGGGTGTCGGGGAGGACCTCCACGGCTCAAGCTGCGTCTGCACCTCATCCTATGGCGTAATCAAGGCATGGGATATAGGCGAGAAAGACTGAGCTTGATAGAGAAGGAAGCAGAGGGGTGGGTCTGGAGAGGCAGACCACAATTGAGGACAGAGGGCAGAGAAGAGCCGAACGTTACTGGGAGAGAAACAGAGTGAAGTCCGAAACGCTGAAAGCAATGGGGGCTCTGCGAGACATGCAGACCCAGAGTAAGGTTTAAAAAACAAGAAAGCGAGCATCTGCGTCCAGTAGTGGTCTTGGAGCTGGGCTCAGAGACCGCTGAGGAGCAGCAGGAGCGAAGAGGCAACAATGTCGGCCTGTAACTTCCATATGAAGCCATATCCCTATGGAGCGAACGCAAACCTGGGCAAATGTGCAGCGTTAATGCCTTGGGCGGCTCGGTGTAAATGCTATTAATGGTCTGGAGGACGAGGGGTAGGGTGGCGGTGGTAGAATCCCACGCGCCAACCCAAAGCCTCTGCCACCTTTCAAACATGCTGGCCACCCGCATCCAGGGCTTGGAGATCCTATTGCACCAAGGAAGTGCAGTCCTGAATGAGTTGTTCATCATCAGAATTATGAAGAGAGCCTTCTTAGAAAGGAGTTGTCTGAATAGCACCTTGATTAGCCAAACGATCAGCAAATTTGTTGGTTGCGCGTCTGATATGCTTGAAGGAGATAGCTTTAGGCATCTTAAGCCAAATTTCAATAAGTTCCAATCTGCTTTGCAATATCCAACTAGAGGCTACTTTGGAAGCTGTAGAACCAGAGTGGAGATGAATTGTAGCCTCAATAAGGATCTCAGAGTCCCCTTCAACTTCCATAGGGAAGAAGTTCCCTTTCTCTACAATGCATAACCCCTGCCATAGGCCTTCGAGTTCAGCTCCATTGTTAGAGTCGCGACCAAGAGAGTGGAAAAAGATGTGAGTTATAGTCCCTTCATGATTCTTGAAAATGCCTTCATAGCCAGCAAGTCCCGGATTTCCTTTTTCCGCGCCATCAAAATTCATTTTGTAAGCCAGAGGCATAGGTGGAGACCAAGATACGGGCGATTCTAAGTGCTTCAAGGAGTTCTGATATTTACTTTCAGGGTAATTGAGATCAAGGTTCCATATTTTCCATATGAGGCATTATGTTGGTGAAGAAGGCATATCTGAATCTTGCTAGTGAACAAGAGCTAAATTTTCTTGCACATTTCACTTGAGATTGGACCAAATGATATCAATCGGTGTGACTGTATCCTTGAAAGTCTTGTGATTGCGCTCCTTCCAATTGGCCCAATAAATGAATCCGGGAACAAGTTCCAAAGGGTATTGAGCAGTTGACATTGGAAAGGATGTGAAGGCCACTCTCTAATGGTATTATTGATATCACCGACCTATCTCCCAGTCCTTCCGAAGCAGAAGGTGAATTGATCCCAGAGATGAGTAACTAAAGAACAACAATCAAGGAGGTGCTGAATTGATTTTGCCTGAGATTTACAATTGGGGCACCTTGAAGGGCCAATAAATCTTATTTTTAGGAGATTATCCCACGTGAGTATTTTTCCTTTGCTGAGGAGCCATAGGAAAGTAGAGATTTTAGGCCAAGTTTTAGGGAGCCAGACTTGAGCCCATATGTGATCCTGCTAATCCTGCTGAGGGCAGTAGAGTAACCTGTAAGCTTCTTGAGTAGAAAAATTTTCCCGTGGAGTGTATCCCCACCTTAGCCTATCTGCTTGTGCCAAGAATTTTATTCTTCTTAAGCTTAACTCCTATTCAATGTCACCATAGGTCTCCCCCTGCCAGTCCTCTTGCCAGGTGAGAGCTGGTTTCCATACCTGATGACCATGGGAGGAATTGGGTTGCCAGAAATTATTGAATTGGTTGGGGATGGCGATCCGAATAAGGTTTTTCCACAGAGGTTTATGGAAAAGCGAGGAGAGTTTCAGCAATTGTTGCCAAGAATCTTCCAAAAATCTAGCTTTGTCTCCTGAATGGATTTCCCAGAAACTGTGTGCTTGGATGAAGGCACCATGTTGTTTTGCTGCATTCCAGACCAGCGAGCTAGGGGCATCTGAGCTGAAGCAAATGAGATCCTCCTGGGGTCTTCCTGGAGCGTACTTGACCTACCAAAGACGAGCCCAAGGGATATTTGGTTTAGAGATCCAGATCCACCAAATATGGGCACCCATGGTTTGGTTACTATGAAGAGGGTCTCGCAAACCCAACCCCCCAGTGTTTTTAAGTGTACAGGCTTCTATCCATTTGACAAGGGCCCATTTTCTATTAAGGCCCGAAGAACCCCAAAGAAAATTCCTCTGTAAGTTGTGAATTTTCTTCAGCACCCATTTTGGAGCATCCAAGATGGACAAGAGGTAAATCGGAATTACTTGGAGAACCAATTTGATTAAGATGATTCTTCTAGCCATATTAAGAGAGTGGTAAGTCCATAAGGAGATCCTGGCTTCCAAATTATCCAGAAGGGCTCTCCAGGAAGCATGCTTTATAGCCGAGTCGACCAGGGGAGCCCCGAGATATTTGGAAGGAAGAACATCAATCGTGAAGCCCAAAATTCTGGAGATATTACGTTGAGTAATGGGAGGGGTATTGAAAAAGAAAATGTGGGATTTATCAGAGTTGATGGTGGTTCCATAAGCCTCCGAAAAGGTGTTAAGCAGATATTTGAAGACTCGGGCTTCTTTCACAGAAGGATGGCCAAAGAGCAAGTTATCATCAACGAATTTTTGGTGAGTAATAGGGGAGTTTTCATGTAGAGAGAGCCCTTTAATTGAACCAGAGGAGGTAGCATGATGTACAAGTCGACTAAGGCCTTCAGCCATGAGCACAAAAAGGAAGGGGGATAAGGGGTCCCCTTGACGGATGCCCCTAGAAGACCGAAACGGTAAAGAGGGTGAGCCATTAACAAGGATAGAGTAACTGGGTGAAGACAAAAGGCTCATAACCCACCGATTCCAAGGATCATTGAAACCAAAAGCCAAAAGAATTTGTTTGATATAATTCCAACTTAGTTTGTCAAAATATTTTGATAAATCTAGTTTGAGAAGCATACCTGGTCTCTTGAGGATTTTGAGGGAGTGTATTACCTCATGCGATAGGATTATGCAATCGAAAATTTGAAAACCTTCCACATATCCTGTTTTCTTTGGCGAGATAAGGAGAGGAAGGAGTGGGTTAAGCCTGTTTGCAATAACTTTGGAGATCAACTTATAAATGACATTGCAGAGCGCTATGGGCCTGTATTTATCCGGGGTACCTGAATTCTCCTCCTTGGGGATGAGAGCAAGGAAGGTTGAGTTTAGTGAAGGAAGGATCCAGTGCATGGAACGAGATTCTTCCACTAAAGCCCAAACTTCCAACTTAATAAGCTCCTAGAATGCATGGAAGAAATTGGCAGTGAATCCATCCGGGCCTGGCGCCTTCCCATCCTTGAGTTGAGCAATGGCTTTCTCAACCTCATGAAGGGTGACAGGCTGGAGAAGCATCACATTTTGATCCTCTGTTATGATTTTAGGAATATGTTGTGTGACAGAAAAAATAGCTTGATCTCGATTTCCTTCCGGTTCTTGCAAAATATTTTTAAAATACCCTCTGAGCTCTTTTTCAATGTCCTCATGCACCACTAAATGAATTCCCTGATTGTTGTTAAGAAAAGCAATGTTATTATGCATCCTTCATTGAATAGTGGATATGCGGAAAAACTTTGTGTTTTTCTCCCCTTCTTGAAGCCATCTAACTCTAGATTTATGTCGCCAGAAAGTCTCTTTCTGTTGCCTACTCTTATCAATTTTTGTGAGGAGAACGGCTTCTGGACAGTCATAGTCCTCTGTTCTGCCCTCAGTGATGATTTTCTATTGAAGAAGGCTCATTAGAAGCTCTAGCTTCTTCTGGTTGTCGAAGATATTGCCAAACTGAGTTTTATTACATTGTTTGAGCGTGTGCTTGAGATTGCTAAGCTTTTGCTGGAATTGAAACATTTTTGAGCCAGCCGCTGGAAAAAAGGAGTGCCAAGATTTGATGAAAATGTATTTGAAACTAGCGTGGGAGAACCAGAACGATTCAAAACGAAAAGGCCTGATACAATGCGAGCCCGGACGGGTCCATTGAAGGAGGATGGGCCAATGATCCGAGCCAGCAAGGGGAAGAATGGAAGAGTGGAAGTCCCCTCCGATATGAATAGAATTTTCTGACATAAGAAATCGATCCAGACAAGAGGCAATGTGCTGCGGCCCACTGCGCTTGTTGGTCCAAGTGAACGTACCATTCGAGGTTTGAAGATCCACGAGCTGACTAGCTGAAATGAAGTCTTTGAAACCTAAGCAGTCCCCTTCTAGCCTGTGCCTTCTACCTAATCTTTCCTCCAGAGCGGTAGTCATGTTGAAATCCCCTCCACAAAACCAAAGTGGGAATCGCCTTAGAGAGTTCAAGTCTATTAAGGTATTTTGCAGATATAATTTCTTTTGAATTTCTTGTGGGAAATATACATTGGTTAGATGACCATGTATGTTGGTACCTATCAGATGGAAAGTCGATTTAATAAAATAGTGGGAAGCATGGAAATCATATAGAGAGAGGATTTGGGGATCCCAGATGATTGCCAGCCCTCCTGAGGCACCCGAAGCATCCACTGTTACTGAGCGACAATTTTCCCAAACTTTGGCTACAATGTGTTCAAGTGTTTTGCTGTTACATTTCGTCTCCTGAAGATAAAAAATAAAAGGGTTGTGTTTCTGAATCATATTTTTAATCATTATGTGCTTTTAGGGGCTATTGAGTCCTCTCACATTCCAGGAGATGAGCTTCATGATGAACTATGCGGAAGAGCCTTGTCGAACTTTGTCAACTTGGGGAATCTGCCTGATTCCATAAGTATTTCCCCTATAATAATAGTTCTCTACAAATATGTCTTCCTTCCTCTTTTTTTTGTTTCTTTCATGATTTTTCTTCTATCCCATTGTCCCCCTGCTTGAATGCCCAGTGAGTTCCGTTGTTGTGCGCAATAGAGGACCACTTCCAAATTATCTATCTAATGGGGTTTAATGCTGTTGTACTCTTTCTGATGGCAAGCTTCCTCCAATGCCAGAATGTCGAGCTCCCTGATGTCAACACTTTCAGGTTCATCCTCCATGAGGGTAGGGACATTCAGATCTACTTCTTCCGGCCTAGAAGGGGGGGCAGAAGCTTGGGAGCAATCCATGTCCATGAGCATAGAGACAGGAATGGAGGGTTTTTTTTGGATTTCAGTCGAAGAGGAGGCATGAGAGACTTTAGACGAAGATTTGCAAGAGGGGTTTTGAGATCTGAGGTAGGAGCATCTGGTATGGGGCTAGAGGCAGTGGGATGAGCCTGGTGAGCCCTCGTAGGGTCATGATAGGCAAGAACTTCAAAACTATTTCCAGTATTAGGAATGTTGGGGGTTGTAGAGATGATGGGAGATTTCTTGGAATGCTTCTTCCTGGAGGAAACCTTGGTGTAGCCTTCTGCATCTTTTCTAGCGTCGGGGGGGGGGGGTAATGGGCTTCTGGTTTAGAGGGAAATCTCTAAATAGGTGGCCATGCTCATGACATTTTCTGCAGCGGAATGGAACGTGCTCATAATCAATAGTCTGAATCCATTCAAATTCATCGTGGAATAAACGTACTGATTCTGTGAGAGGCTTAGCAAGGTGCATGTGGACGCATATTCTGGCATAGGAAGTGTAGCGTCTAAGTTTTGTTTCCTCGGAAACCTTTATAAACTCCCCCAGACCATTTCCGATGTCCCACAAAGTCTCTTCGTCCTAGTATTCCATAGGCAGGGAATACATGCGTATCCACACTAGAGCCCAATGAAAATCTTCCTTTTCTGGATAGAATATTTCAATCCAATCACGTAGGTACAACCCTGCAGAGTTGAAGAAGTAAGGAGCTCTTTCAAATATGTGGTTCTTGTCCTCAAGGAAGTGCAAAATAGTAGTGAAAATCCTCTGGGGCCAAGCTGCAGGGTAACTTGTCCTTTGGGCTTCCATTTGGACATTATCCACCCCTGCAAAGCCTTCTCAGTCGGCTAGAGACCGATGAAATTCCCGATGAGGGGGTGATATTTCATATATTGAATGTGTCCATTGATATGGTGACTAGGAAGGTCGATTTTGACCCGATCTGTAGCTTTAGGGATGCATGTGGCAGAGGAGGCTTTTTGTTGTTCCTCAAAAGAAGTGTGTTCAGTACTCTCGATCTCAGGGAGATCAGAACTGGTCTTTGCATCATGTATGTTTTTTGTAGTGGGGGTCCAGTCAGAAACTGTCTGCTTCCCTGGCGCGGCGTTACCTGGCGAGTCTGGCATCGCCACAGAAACAGAGTTTGGTGGAGGGGGGGTATTACCCGCCCCTCCGAAGGAGGTAGACATGCAGAGCGATAAGAAGGGTGGCACAGAGAGACTACAACCTTAGGAGAAGGGGAGCAGACGCGCCAGCATGAAGAGAGAACAGAAGAGGGTTCGGTGAAACCCTAGAACCAGAGAGCCTCGTTCTGCTCCTCACTTTTTCTGTGTTATATATTCTCTTTATGGAGAAAATAAATTAAAAAAATAACCTGAGACACTCATTAAAACATAATATTTAATACAATACCAAAGTTTGTTTTTGTATCAAATTGAAACAATTTACCCAAATATTGTCTCAAATTTTGTCTTAAATCCCCACTATGTCTAGTATTGATGTAAAGCTTAATTTTCATTATTTCAAAATCTTTATACAAAATCAAGGGCTATTCAAAATTTATTATCTATATATTGAAAGAGTGCACATCTGTTTTTTTTTGTGCGTATATATATATATATATATATATATATATATATATATATATATATATATTAGTGAGACAAATTTCTTAGTTATATGGAGTTTAATTTTCACTATGTTTTAGATATAAATAAAAGTATTAAAGATAAAAATTAACTAAAAATAAAATGATTAAATATATTTATTGTAAAATTAAATATTAAAATAAAAATTTAAAACATAAAATTATTAATATAAAAAATATTATAAATTATAAACTAACTTTTTTTATATTAACAACTTAAAATATGTTATGTTTTTCAATTGAAATTGAAGAACTTAAAACGTTACCTTTACCAACATATTTCTTGTTTGTAAGGTAATGCGAGTTTTTGTATTGGCATGCTTGAACTATGGCTTGAGTAACTATGACACAGGAGAATCTAAGCCATTAAAATCACCCAAGGATTTCATTTGGCCTAGGCCACACTAGACCTTAGCATGGTTAGATTTTTGTTCATTGGGTTTTGAGAAAATAATATTTTCACCATAAAGTGTCTTAACATAACACCCTATCATTGTATACCTTAACATAACACCCTAGATCCCTCACATAGCAATGTGGCTGACTCTGATTGATTTTCTCACATATAGTAGTCTGCAACAATGTAAACCTTCCATACCATGACAAATTGCATGAAGAATAAAGTGTCTTGTTATTATCTTCAGCCAACTAATGTCCATAATGTTAGTTATAATATAAGCCCTAAATCTAAGAAACAAATCTAGGCTATCCATCAGAGGTGTTGAGGCTTTACTGTAGCCTCAATACACCTTTTTTTTGTTGCTACTATTTTTGTTGGTGAACCACCTTTTAGATATTGAAACTGGTGTTGTGTGGGTGAGAGGGATAAAGCTACATCTCTTATTCCTTCATCTTCTTACAACCTTCCCATACGAGGGAAAATTTTTGTGGTCAGTACTTATTTTCTATTTTAAATATTTTTCATCCCTTGAACATTGAAAATTAGCTTTTTTATATAAAAAGAAACTAGTTTGATTGAAACAGTTGCTAAATATAGTTTCAATCAGTTTCATTGAAACAGTAGCTACATATATTTTCTCTGAATCAGTATGAGGGTGTTATTATAATCTCAAGAAATTGGTATGAATGGAGAAACTTGGAACCATCCCACTCAAAGAGGTACTACTCTATTTGGGCCACCTTTCAGCAGAAGCCACTTCTCCTTTATAAGGTAGTGTCTCACTTCATTCTTGCTCATTATAGAAGTAGCATGAGTCAATTTTTCCAAGTCAAAAAATTTTTTAGGCATGATAAAGGAAATATTTTGGCATGATTTTGTCAAGGGCTGATTGACATGGATTTAAAGGTTGCAATAGGTTTCATGGTTGGATTCATAAAAGAGTCGCAAGTGGTGTTCATGTGCGCCCTCTGGATTAGATAAGAGTGGATTAAATTTGTATGCAGACTCATTGAGAATAGATCCATTTTTCAAGCCTCCTTTATTTTTCATGATAGATTAGAAGTAGAAGTCGAGGGAGTTATATCTTGATTTGTGCTAGAAGATACAAATTTTATAATATTACATGTAAAACCGAAAGTTAAGGTAACTTCGGACAATAAAAAATCAGAAAATTCAAGGCTATTTTTATCTAATGAATCATATTTTATAACCTCCCAATTGGATATCAAAATTGTATTTAAAATATGCAAGATAGGAGCATAATATCACAATAGGATTTGAATTATCTATATATATATAAGGTAACTTCGGACAATAAAAAATCAGAAAATTCAAGGCTATTTTTATCTAATGAATCATATTCTATAACCTCCCAATTGGATATCAAAATTGTATTTAAAATATGCAAGATAGGAGCATAATATCACAATAGGATTTGAATTCTCTCTCTCTCTCTCTCTCTCTCTCTCTCTCTCTCTATATATATATATATATATATATAGAGTCTAAAATGACTAATTAATTACTAAAAAATGACTAAACTTTGCATAGAAACAACTATTTTCTGTCGGTGACCAATAGTAGCGAATTTACAGTATCTTATAACGTGACCAAGTTTTTGTCATTTTTAGCTTAGCCATTAATTAGTTATCTCAATTTTGTTGTCTAGTAATATATTTGGTCATAAGTTTAGTTATTTATTTGGTGATTAATTTATTCATTGATTTAATCATTGATTTAATCGTTGATTTGGTCATTAATTGTCACAATTAATGACCAAATATACAACAAAACATATTACTATATGATCACATGAGAAAACCAATTAATGAACAAAGAAATATGAACAAAATGTTGGTTGTGTTAAAACATACTGTAAATTAGCTACTAATAGTCATATATATGCAAATTTTGGTCATCGTTTGAAACCAATTAATGACCAAAGAAATATGAAGAAATTTTCGTCGTGTTATAAGATACTGTAAATTAGCTACTAATAGTCATATATATGCAAATTTTGGTCGTCATTTGAAACCAGTTAATGACCAAAGGAATATGACTAAATTTTGGTCATGTTATAAGATACTATAAATTAGCTACTAATAGTCATATATATGCAAACTTTTGTCGTAATTTGTAATAAGAAACTTACCATTTTTAGTGGTAATTTATGTTTATTTGGTAATTTCATATTCATTATATAAATGACTAATTTATTAGTTTAAATTCATGTCATTTAATTTGATTAAAAAGTCTTATAAATGACTAATTTAGTCGTAATTTAATTTTATTTGTGTTCATTTTTAATCAATATAAACTACTAACTTAGTAGTTTTATATTTATTTTATGTGTTCATTATTAATCAACATAAGTTAATTAGTATGGTTTTGCGACTAAATTAAAAAAAAAAATCATACAATGTGCATGCTCGTCTAATATTAAAACATGAAATTATATATGTTAATTACAGTAATAAATAATATTAAGTGCAACTATAAATAATTTCAACCACATAAAATATATTATATGAAATTTCAAGCATTTCAATATGAGTTTCCAACTTAGTATTAGCTAGACTACAATTTACACATGAGATATTGTTTCATCACTTCAAAACATTATAGTTGTGTTGCCACTACATTGTAGGTGAATTCACCAACTCTGAATACTTTATCATTAATCTTGATATGTGTGTCTCATGTGGTATATTGTCTTGAAAGGTATCACTATATCGGTTCTCTTATCTCTCTCTCTTTCTTCGTTTGTCACTCCAGTGTTATTGTTCTCCTCTTTCTTCAATTTCTTCAATTTCTTCTTCATATGACATCGAATGAGGTTGGAACCACTCTCTAATGCCTTGAAGAATTAATCATCATGTTAAAAATTTCAGTAAAAGGATAGAAAAGGTAAATAAATTTGAATGTGGAGAATGTCAACTTTTAATATAACCATTAATTTTGAAGGTTACAAACTCCTAAAATCTGAATCTCTTATCCCTTATCCTTGTGGGCCTAGAAATATCGAAAAAGGTGCTCAAAATGTCACTAAAAATGATGAAAATACATTGGAAACACCATACAATATGGATGGTGGCATTTCTAAAATGTTTCACATGCATTTTGACATTTTGAGGCATTTTGGGTATTATGACATGGCCAAACTAGGAATTTACTGCAAAACATGGAATTACAACTAACATACTCAATTAGATACTTCCCAAACATGTATCTCACAAGAAATCACTGTCTATCAAAGACAAAAAAAAAAATACTGGACTAAGTAGTTATAGCTCTAAAACTAGTCATTTTCCCCACATTAGCACATGATGCAGCAAGCTAATCAAATTCAATATCACCAAAAATTTAGACCAAATTAAGTTGGGTGTGTGTTAAAATATTCCTACAATTGTTTGGTTATGATTACGTCTTCTTCAAATTTTCTCTAAAGTAACAACGGAATCAAATATGGAGGAAACCTCGGACCTTATCCATTCATTCTTGTGGCATGAGCCTCAACTAGATTTATCTTGAAGTCCATAACATCCCAATGTCTCACAAATACGAAAGTGGTTGCCTCGACTGACCCTATCTCACACCATTTGTCACAGATGGCACATTCCTTATAGGTTTATCCACACTAAAAAAAGAAAAAAACTTTTAGCGGAATTTCAAAAGAGTACCAAAATGCCTCAATCCAAGTCACCAATGCTTTTTTGAATTTTCTTCAATATATTCCCACCTCTCTAATAGAAAATATGTCTTAGAATTTCACTTCAAAAGAGGGAAAATAAAAATTACTTTCCTATGCCACTCCCTCATAAATTGAGGTCATAAAACTAGGAACTAGTTAATAGTCCTCAATAAACTAAAAGGCAACCTCCATTCAAGTACCATAGACGACTTGCTCAGGGAAAGACACTCCTAATTAAGACAATCATGCAAACAGTACCAGTGCACAATTGCTCACTAGTCCTTTCCCCATAGAGAATAATATAATATATGAACAATGCTATGGGATGGTATGAACACAAATGGAAATGGCATCGCTTAGCTTTGGGAAGATTAACACATCTCTCAAAGCCAACTATAGTTGAGATGTTTTCAAGAAAAAAGGACTATGGGTTACAATGCTGTCAAAAATATAAATTTCCAACCTTCACCGTAATGATAAATGAAGACGTCGACAAGCACAAAAGGTAAAAGAATGTGGAGCAATATAACATATGCCTGCAAATAAATACATCGCCAAATACTTGGAAAAGGCAAACCAATCTAGCGGGTTTCTAGGAATATTCAATGGCTAAAGGAACTCTCTTGCAAATATTAAACACCAAATACAAGCAAAGAGATGGATAATAGCAAAGAACTATACAAAATGGTGATACTTAGCTAGAAGAATAAATCCCACCATAGCAATGACCAATAACTACAATTGTGGAATAGAGAAACAAAATAAAAACCACCTTACCATACACAGTTGAGAAGGGTTTTTCTAGTTTGGTAGCAAAACACAACTCGACAAAAAAGGATAAAGCGGAAGAGACAATAGGATTTGGACCCAAAAATCCATGTTCCTTTACATGGTACCCAAACACAAATCCCTACATAAGAGTATCTAAGCAAAAAGAGAAGTATACATTAGCATGTGCCTTGTGAATAGATGAAAAACAAAAAAATATGTCAATACTTCTCACTTATTATATTTCCAAATTGGGAAAAGATTTAGGGCATAGAAATATAAAAAGCCAATGGGTGAAAATCCAGATATATCACTAAGGAAAAGTTTCACAAAATCTTCACAAAGTTTATTGGAAAGTTGAAGCAGCACTGCAAACACTCAGCAAAAGGATCATGGACCCCAAGATAGATATTGCAATAAATGTCCACACAACAGTTGGAGAGCCTCAACCGTCTCTGCAACACCATGAAGGGACAACATAGGCCCAATTTTTTCCTTGTCATCTACATGCACAAAATATTAAAATTGCACAAACTTGATTTGTAAATAAAGTTATTAATTAATGAATAACACTGAGCATAATCTACGTATCACATGATAGGGTTTATGAGAGTGGCATTAAAAATGTATCCTCTATAGAGAAGAAAAGATTCTTTATGAGCCATGTTCCGACATACCTTCCCGCTATGTAACACAAACCGTCATGCCCTCTCTACCTGCATGGCTTTTCATATTTATGCAAAAAAACGTTACATAACGAATATGATATTGATATGCAAGCTGCCAAATAACCCCCCCTTAAAATAAAGGCACTCACTTGATCTAAGGTTTTTACTTATTCCACAGATCCAACACTCGTATTCCCACTCAAATCCCTAGCTTAAACGTATCGGGCTACTAGCTTCGCTCAACAAAATCTGGCCCTTGACCTATCCTATAAATAGCATACTTTTATAAACAAAATGACGCAATATCAGATTGGTGAGCCGCAGGTGAAATAGAAGAAACAGAAGGGGAAACCAACGATAAATGACTGCAAAAGTGCACCATTTGAGTACATCATAAATATACAATTGTGGATTTCATGAATAATCTGAAATCAAATAAATAAGATTGAGTGAGTTCAACTAAAATCTATTGCAATAACTGATTTCTTCTCGACGCATTTGGTCACATCAACCCCTCACCTCTTTTATACATAGTTCATTATCACTAAGCACGTTTTGGTACAGTGTTAGGCTAAAAACTACTTCACTTAAATGTTAGCCTCAGTCTCTCTACAACACCAGGAAGGTGAGGCCCATTTTTTTATTAGCTTGAGCTGAAAATAAATAGTTTTCTCATGGGAAATAAATGTGCGGGCCAGTATATGGCCATTATTAGAATTTAGCACGTTAGTTATGCAATAGTAGGCATATAAAACCCTAACTCATTTAATGGAAGGTGAGTTATTTGTTGCCCTCACTTCGACAATATTGAACCATTTTTAGTTGTTGAGCTTCTTAAATAATGGAATAATATACTATTTCATTAACTGTCGTCACCAATAGAAGGAAATCTCAACGCCCCGCTGACAAATTGATTGGAGTCTGCGTCATATAAATTCAATTTTGGTAAATCAGTTCACTACGTGGTTTGGAGCATTGCATCTTCAACATTTCTAAAGTAGGAACACTGATTCAGCATATCATATTTTCACGTGGAACTTGGAAGAGACATTCACGTGGGAATGCTTTAATTCACCTTTACAATGTCCAAAAAATTTATGACAACCTGGAGGCTTCCCTTTCATTTAATTATTGTTGAATTATTTATATTGCTTTAGTCTCTACCATGCCTACTAGTTCAATATGAGCAAAGGAGCTGTAAAAGGTGATGTTATTTAGAATCCTCCCTCACTCGTACATTTCGCAAGCAGCTCGACTAGTTGTTGTCCATGTGGTTGAGTTGTTAAAAAAGTGTTCTACCAATGTGGAAAATCTACATGAAAGGATTCGGTTCCAAATATTTTCATTTCAATGCGGTAGGATGTGTGATCAATGTGTTAGCCTCGGTATCTCTGCAACGCTATTCATAGGCATGCACAAAAATATCAGAATCGCTGAAAGACCGGTCGGCCTCACGCTAAGGAAATACCGACAGAACATAGGGCACCGCTACGTTGAGGTGTTTTGTGCCTAGAAATTGGACTACTATATGACTGTTGCTGAAGAAGTCACTTCTGAGGACCAGGGCAACCGGTGCTTCGCTTAAGGGTAATAATTATGATAGCTCTCAGCACGAGGAGGATTTGGATAATGATAAATATGATGTTGAGCACATAGGTGTATTGAAGCTGAGGGGCCTCCCGTTTTCGGCCACACAGAAAGATATCATTGATTTCTTCGGAGCTTATGATGTGTCTGAGGTGAGTGTTCATATTGTGCATCGCTCTGATGGGAAGGAAACAAGGATGCCTTTCTTGAGTTTGAAAGCACAGAGGATTCCAAGGACGCCATGAGCAAAGACATGATGAAGATCGAGAGAAGGTATGTGGATGATGAAGATCGAGAGAAGGTAGGTTTTTCCCGACATTGGATGATAAGGCTTTTGTAGATCGAACAATTAAAACCTGTGAAAAAATTACTGAGAGTTGTTTGATTTTTGGTTATTGGCAGAGGCCTTTTTCTTGTATTTCCGAGTTGTTTGTCATAATTTCGTAATCCATGCCCTTGGCCATGGTTTTTAACTGATTTATAATATGTGAGGTGTTTTCTTGTAAAAAAACAACACATTTTGGTGCAGTATTGGGCTAAAAATGACTTGACTAAAATGTTAGCCGGATCCACACGAAGTAGAATAAAAAATTTATTCCTAAATATTTACCATTTTCACAGATCTATCATTAGCAAGATATCAATACTTACATCATCCTCCACTGAAAAAGGTCCACGAGTTTTTTTCGAGGAGCTGCTAGCATAAAATTTTCTTCTGAATTTGGGTCTATGATTGAGTCCTTTCTGAATTCGCTACCCGAGGCTCTGCGATAAAACTAGCTACATCTGCTCAAATTCCTTGGTTAATTTAGGACGCTTGAGTAAGAAATTTAGTCCGTACTCTATATTAAATTCAAATCGCTATGGTTTGAAGTGTTCTTACCACAGTGGATTACCCACTTCGAGCTCTGTTCTCGAAGTTGAATTCTCGGATTCGATTTATGGGGAGGTATGTCACGGTGACTGCATGGAGTTTGTTCCATCTGAACCCCACCTCGAATTCATCGCATGCCCTGAGTCCTGTTCTCATCCCTCGAGCCATGAGATCCCTGATCTCGATCCTCCTTCTGTCGATTCTCTTGGTGTGATTGACAATCCTCAGATCAGACCCTTGGCACCTCATGAATCATAGTTTCACCTCCTCCTAGCGGGACACCCAGACAAAGCCCTCCTCAAAACTAGGTCTTCTTCCTGTGCACTGCCCTATCACTAATAATATTTCCAGTAACTTTAACATTTTAACCCCTAACCTTATGCAGCTTAATAAATTCACAGCTAAACATTAAAGGAGCTAAATGATCTCTATGCACTATGTTTTTTTATTTGTTTTGAGGTGGGTTTAGTTAAAATTTTATTCGCGGGAATTTATTTTTGATTTCTTTTTTGAGAATATTCATATTTTCAATAATTAATTTTTTTATATTAAAAATTAAAAATCATTTTAAATTACAGCTTGATAAATTTAAACGTAAACATCAAAATTTATAAACTAGCACAACCACATTAGTAAATATTTACTAATGTGGTTGATATACGTCGATAGGCGTATATAAAATAGATTTACAACCACATTTACCAATGTGGTTGATATATGGGGATAGGCTTATATCCACTACTGAGCACATTAATTTATATATCATTAAATATTATATATAATAATATTATTATATTAACTTGAAATATATATAATATATATTAATAATAATATTTATTAATATATTAATTATGATTAAAATCACCAAAATATTTTATATATATTAATAATATTTATTAATAATATCTATTAATATATTAATAATATTAACTATATACATACTATGTATTAACTTGAAATATATATAATATATATTTCTAATATTTATTAATATATTAGTATCATAGATGGTTATATTATTAATAAACCAAAAGAACTAATAATATGTTAATAATATATATTATATCATAGTTGGTTATATTATTAATTATTAATAATATATATTAATAATATTAATATATTAATAATATTAAACCCAAAAACATAAGAAAGCAATAAACTTTAAGAATCAATATATTAAACTCAAGAGAATAATAAAGCATATGAAACAATATTTAAAAACAAAAAACCTAAGAGATTAATAAACCCTAACAATTAATATTTTAAACTGAAGATATTAATAAACTCAAGGGATAATTAATAAAACAAATCCAATGTCATCATAAACCAAAGGTTTAAATATTATAAACCAAAGGAATTCGTGAAGGGATAAATATTATAAACATAAGGGATCAATATTAAAAACAGAAGAGATTAATAAACTGTAAGAATTGATATTTTAAACTAAAAAACCTAATAAATTAATAATCCATAAGAATCAGTATTTTAAACATAAGATATTAATAAACCAACGGGATTATTAACATTATAAGCCAAAAGAACTAATAGACCCAAGGGTTTAATATTATAAACCAAAGGAAACAGCGAACCCAAGGGATAAATATTATAAACCTAACGGATGAATATTAAAAACAATAGAGATTAATAAACACTAAGAATTAATATTTTAAACTGAAAAATCTAAGAAATTAATAAAGCCTAATAATTAATCTTTTAAACTTAAGACAGTAATAAACCCAATGTGTGGTTAACATTATAAACCAAAAGAACTAATAAAGCCAAGGGTTTAATATTATAAACCAAAGGAATCGGTGAACCCAAGGGATAAATATTCAAAACCTAAGGGATCAATAAGAGTAAGGGAAACATTAAAAACAATAGAGATTCATAAAACCCAAGGGTTTAATATTATAAACCAAAGGAATTGGTGAACCCAAGGGATTTGATTTAAACGTTGAGAAATTTGTTGTCAGAACTAATAAACCCAAGGGTTTAATATTATAAACCAAAGGAATCAGTGAACCCAAGGGATAAATATTCAAAACCTAAGGGATCAATAAGAGTAAGGGCAACATTAAAAACAATAGAGATTAATAAAACCCAAGGGTTTAATATTATAAACCAAAGGAATTGGTGAACCCAAGGGAAAACCACCACCCAACAAATTATAAACCAAAGGAATTGGTGAACCCAAGGGAATTGATTTAAACATTGAGACATTTGTTGTCACAATGCGACGTTGGACCAACTATGACCATGGTTGGCCATGGGTGATTTTCATATTGAGAAAATATTTGTCAGAATGCGACATTTGATCGTGGATGACATTGATCGATTATTGATATTATAAACCAAAAGAACTAATAAACCCAAGGGTTTTCATATTGAGACAATATTTGTCAGAATGTGACATTTGATCGTGGATGACATTGATCGATTATTCATATGATAAACCAAAAGAACTAATAAACCCAAGGGTTTAATATTATAAAGCAAAGGAATTGGTGAACCCAAGGGAAAACCATTACCCAACAAATTATAAACCAAAGGAATTGGTGAACCCAAGGGAATTGATTTAAACATTGAGACAATTGTTGTCATAATGCGACGTTGGACCAACTATGACCATGGTTGGCCATGGGTATTTCCATATTGAGACAATATTTGTCAGAATGTGACATTTGATCGTGGATGACATTGATCGATTATTCATATTATAAACCAAAAGAACTAATAAACCCAAGGGTTTAATATTATAAACAAAAAGAATTGGTGAACCCAAGGGAAAACCATTACCCAACAAATTATAAACCAAAGGAATTGGTGAACCCAAGGGAATTGATTTAAACATTGAGACAATTGTTGTCACAATGCGACGTTGGAACAACTATGACCATGGTTGGCCATGGGTGATTTTCATATTGAGACAATATTTGTCAGAATGTGACATTTGATCGTAGATGACGTTGATCAATTATTCATTTTATAAACCAAAGGAACTAATAAACCCAAGGGTTTAATATTATAAACCAAAGGAATTGGTGAACCCAAGGGAAAACCATTTCCCAAAAAATTATAAACCAAAGGAATTGGGGAACCTAAGGGAATTGATTTAAACATTGAGATAATTGTTGTCACAATGCGACGTTGGACCAACTATGACCATGGTTGGCCATGGGTGATTTTCATATTGATACAATATTTGTCAGAATGTGACATTTGATCATGGATGACATTGATTGATTATTCATGTTATAAACCAAAAGAACTTATAAACCCAAGGGTTTAATATTATAAACCAAAGGAATTGGTGAACCCAAGGGAATTGATTTAAACATTGAGAAAATTGTTGTCACACTGTGACGTTGGACCAACTATGACCATGGTTGGCCATGGGTGATTTTCATATTGAGACAATATTTGTCGGAATGTGACACGTGAACCCAAGGGAAATCCATTACCCAACAAATTATAAACCAAAGGAATTGGTGAACCCAAGGGAATTGATTTAAACATTGAGACAATTGTTGTCAGAATGTGACATTTGATCATGGATGACATTGATCAATTATTCATATTATAAACCAAAATAACTAATAAACCCAAGGGTTTAATATTATAAACCAAAGAAATTGGTGAACCCAAGGGTATTGATTCAAACATTGAGACAATTGTTGTCACAATACAACGTTGGACCAACTATGACCATGGTTGGCCATGGGTGATTTTCATGTTGAGACAATATTTGTTAGAATGTGACATTTGATCATGGATGACATTGATCGATTATTCATAATATAAACCAAAAGAACTAATATACCCAAGGGTTTAATATTATAAACCAAAGGAATTGGTGAACGTAAGGGAAAACCATTACCCAACAAATTATAAACCAAAGGAATTGGTGAACCCATGGGAATTGATTTAAACATTGATACAATTGTTGTCACAATGGGACGTTGGACCAACTATGACCATGGTTGGCCATGGGTGATTTTCATGTTGAGACAATATTTGTCAGAATGTGACATTTGATCATGGATGACATTGATCGATTATTCATAATATAAACTAAAAGAACTCATAAACCCAAGGGTTTAATATTATAAACCAAAGGAATTGGTGAACCTAAGGGAAAACCATTACCCAACAAATTATAAACCAAAAGAATTGGTGAACCCAAGGGAATTGATTTAAACATTCAGACAATTGTTGTCACAATGCGGCGTTGGACCAACTATGACGATGGTTGGCCATGGGTGATTTTCATATTGAGACAATATTTGTCAGAATGTGACCTTTGATCATGGATAACATTGATCGATTATTCATAATATAAACCAAAAGAACTAATATACCCAAGTGTTTAATATTATAAACCAAAGGAATTGGTGAACCCAAGGGAAAACCATTACCCAAACAATTATAAACTAAAGGAGTTGTTGAACCCTAGGGAATTGATTTAAACATTGAGACAATTGTTGTCACAATGCGACGTTGAAACAACTATGACCATGGTTGGCCATGAGTGATTTTCATATTGAGAAAATATTTGTCAGAATGTTACATTTGATCATGGATGACATTGATCGACTATTCATATTATAAACCAAAGGAATTGGTGAACCCAAGGGAATTGATTTAAACATTGAGACAATTGTTGTCACAATGCGACGTTGAACCAACTATGACCATGGTTGTCCATGACTGATTTTCATATTAAGACAATATTTTTAAGAATGTGACATTTGATCATGGATGACATTGATCGATTATTCATATTATAATGCAAAAGAACTAATAAACCCAAGGGTTTAATATTATAAATGAAAGGAATTGGTGAACCCAAGGGGATTGATTTAAACATCAAGACAATTTTTCTCACAATGCGACATTTGATCATGGATGACATTGATCGATTATTCATATCATAAACCAAAAGAACTAATAACCCAAAGGGTTTAATATTATAAACCAAAGGAATTGGTGAACCCAAGGGAAAACCATTACCCAACAAATTATAAACCAAAGGAATTGGTGAACCCAAGGGAAATGATTTAAACATTGAGACAATTGTTGTCACAATGCGATGTTGGACCAACTATGACCATGGTTGGCCATGGGTGATTTTCATATTGAGACAATGTTTGTCGGAATGTGATATTTGATCATGGATGACATTGATCGATTATTCATATTATAAACCAAAAGAACTAATAAACCCAAGGGTTTAATATTATAAACCGAAGGAATTGGTGAGCCCAAGGAAAAACCATTACCCAACAAACTATAAGCCAAAGGAATTGGTGAACCCAAAGGAATTGATTTAAACATTGAGACAATTGTTGTCACAATGCGACGTTGGACCAACTATGACCATGGTTGGCCATGGGTGATTTTCATATTCAAACAATTTGATGATGGATGACATTGATCGATTATTCATATTATAAACCAAAAGAACTAATAAACCAAAGGGTTTAATATTATAAACCGAAGGAATTGGTGAACCCAGGGGAATTGATTTAAACATTGAGACAATTGTTGTCACAATGCGACGTTTGACCAACTATGACCATGGTTGGCCATGGGTGATTTTCATATTGAGACAATATTTGTCAGAATGTGACATATGATCATGGATGACGTTGATCGATTATTCATATTATAAACTAAAAGAACTAATAAATCCAAGGGTTTAATATTATAAACCAAAGGAATTGGTGAACCCAAGGGAATTGATTTAAACATTGCGACAATTGTTGTCACAATGCGACGTTAGACCAACTATGACCATGGTTGGCCATGGGTGATTTTCATATTGAGACAATATTTGTCAGAATGTGACATTTGATCATGGATGACATTGATCAATTATTCATATTATAAACCAAAAGAACTAATAAACCCAATGGTTTAACATTATAAACCAAAGGAATTGGTGAACCTAAGGGGATTTATTTAAACATGAAGAGAATTGTTGTCACAATGCGACGTTGGACCAATTATGACCATGGTTGGCCATGGGTGATTTTCATACTGAGACAATATTTGTCAGAATGTGACATTTGATCATGGATGACATTGATCGATTTTTCATATTATAAACCAAAAGAACTAATAAATCCAAGGGTTTAATATTTTAAATCAAAGGAATTGGTGAACCCAAGGGAAAACCATTACCCAACAAATTATAAACCGCAAGTGATCAATCAACCTTACTGATTGTTAATATTATTAACCGACGTTGGACCAACTATGACCATGGTTGGCCATGGGTACTTTTCATATTGAGACAATATTTGTCAGAATGTAACATTTGATCATGAATGACATTTATCGACTATGGCTAATGCTAATTAAGAATGGTTTCCCATGGTTGATTTTCATATTGAGTCAGTGTTTTTCATAATGTGAAATTGGACCATGCATTAGTATTAAACTCTAGGACTAATATTTAAACCCCAATATTCGGGGAACCTAAGGGAAAAATATTAAGAACATAAGAGATCAACAAGGCCAAGGGATACCTATATAAAAAAAAAAAAAATTAGTAAAGCCTAGGAATAAATATTTTAAATAAAAATGAATGAGAAACTCACATAATTAATAAAAATATTAATAAATCTTAGGAATCAATATTTTAAAAATACTATTTATCATTAATGATGTTAATACTATTTATATTAATAACGTTAATTTTGGTATCAATAGTAATATCATTCATAATATTAATTATCATAAACATTATTAATATTATTTATCAATATTAATGTTAATAGGATTTATATTAACAATATTAATGTAATTAATCATATTAATATTATTAATAAAAATTTATTAATATTATTGTTATAATTTAAATGTTATTAATAATTTTAATAAACCTTAATCATGTTTGAAACTTATTGTTATTAATACCATTATGAAAATTAATGTAATTAATCATATTAATATTAATATTAATATTATTTATCTATATTAATGTTAATAGGATTTATATTAATAATATTAATGTAATTAATCACGTTAATATTATTAATAAAATGTTATTAATATTATTGTTGTAATTTAAATCTTATTAATAATTTTAATAAACCTTAATCATATTTGAAACTTATAGTTATTAATACAATTATGAACATTAAAGTAATTAATGTAATTAATCATATTAATATTATTAATAAAATGTTATTAATATTATTGTTATAATTTAAATGTTATTAATAATTTTAATAAACATTATTCATGTTTGAAGCTTATTGTTATTAATACAATTATGAACATTAATTTTAAATAAACATCATGAATATTGTATTAATGATGTTTTTAATAATATTGTTATTATTATTAATAACGTTACTAATAATAATGTTTTTAATAATAATTAAAATTTTATTTTCATTATTAATTTAGTTTTTAGTATAAATCATAATCATCATTATTTAAATACTAATTATTAATATTATTTTTATTGTATATTAGAATGCTAATGTTATTAATGTCATTTTTATTATTTCCACAATGTGACCATGATTATTTACCATAACAATATTCTTTAATATTATTAAAATTAATTTCCTGATGCGGATGTGGATGGGGTATGATGGGACTTGGGACCCTGCGCAGCTCCCAAAGGAGCTCGCATGGGTGACCCATATGGCTCCTGGTACCAATCTTAAAGACGCCATTAATTTGCCACCTCGGGCTGGAGTTCACCTTCTTAATTGCTCTGCGATGCCTCTCCATTTGGCGGTTCACTTAACCTCAGCTCATATTATGGCCTGTGCACATGACTGTAGTTGCAGTGGTAGTCTCTCGATGCCCCTTCGCAGTGATTTCCCTCCTGGCTACACTGAATCTAGTATCAAAACTCAAACAGGTCGACGGTGCAGTCTCCTCGCTTGCCTGGAGACTCTCCGTGGGCTTAACTTCTCCAATAGCCCCTTTTGCAGTGTTAATTCTCTTCCTGGCAGGTCTGTTGAGCCTTCTGAAGGTCCTGACATCCCTGTCATTTCTCATTTGGCTCTCTGCTCTCGTTTTCGCACTGCTCTTAGACCCCCTGCGCTCTCTGGTGGTTCCTCCTTCCCGTGTTACGTCTGCCCTCTGCCCTTCTCCATGCTTCGACTCTGGAAGAGGATGCGGAGCAGACGAGGGGTAAGCCAGGGTCATGCATCTTTTAGTCACCCCTCTACCTCCTCTGGCTCAAGTCCCTCTTACGCCAACGATGACCCGGTTCAGCGCCATGCTTCGCGAGGGGGCAGGGTTCGAGGACGAAGGCGCTTCCCTGACTCTGGACATGCTAGGCCTTCCATTCCGCCTTTGCATTCTGTTCCTTCCAGCAGTGCTCATCCTAGGACCTTCATTCGTCAGACCACCAAGCTAGCTGAGCTCCGTTTTGACTGCACCTCTGTTCAGTCCATTGTCTCTACCCTTATTTCTGTCACCCTTCGCGAAGAAATCCCTTACCCGGCTCCTGCTCGCTCTGCTTCTCCCTCGCCCCCCCCGTGCCCCTTGCTCCACTGGCAGAGTGAATCTCCCGGCGTCTTCCTCTTTTCCGCCTCAGTCTGAGTTGCGTCAAGAAGCTGAGGACGCTGACCCGAAGGACATAAGACATGCTGGCAAAGATGACAACAACAGAGAATATGAATATGCTTGCAGGATCGTCAAAGAATCGGAATCTCCAACTCATGAAGGGTGATATGCTTAGTTTTCAAGCTCTCTAGGTTTCGACGTTTAAACATTGTAGGATTTTTTTTCTTTCTGATTTCAAAGCCTAGCTGGAAGGGCTAATGGATGTTTTCAGTTTTTATTCACATGTTATTTTGGTCTGCATGTACTTAAGGTCGGTTTCCCTTTTACGGTCGGCCAAGACATTGATGATAACAGGATCGGTTTCCCATACAGGGCGATCCAGACTCTCTATGACCAGCCTGTCTATCAAGCCCAGCAGTCTGGCTTTCACAGCAGATGCTGAGGCAGTTTTGCACTAATATTTACTTTTAATAGAATTAGTCTTACGTAGAAAAAAAAAATTATTAAAATTAATAATTAAAATTAATATTAATATTTATAAATATTAATAATATTAAAAGTAATATTAATATTATTATTCATATTAAAAATATTAACATGAATAATTAATATTAATATTAAAATTAAAATTAATATTAATATTTAATGTAAAAATATTAATATTTAAATTTATGTTTTCATATAAATAATAATAATATTAATAAATTAAAATAATAATAATAAATAATATTGTAAATTAAAATTTGTTAACATTATTGTTAATACTAAAGGTCAATGCTAAATGTTGCTAATATTATTTATTAATATTAATATTAACAATATTAAAAATAACATTTGTATTCTTATTCAAATTAATTAATATTAATAGTAAAACTTATTTGTTTATTAATATTAGTATATTCCTACATATTAATTATTTAATATCAAATACTAATACAAATTATTATTAGAGTAATATATATATATATATATATAACAAAGTATAATAATCGTTAATATATTATTATCAAAATATTAATATTAATATTAACATTAACTTTAACTTTAACTTTATATTTATTTTTCTTAATTTGTTAACACAGTTAAATTTTGTACATTTAATTGAATTAATAATTAAGAGATCAATTTTTTTTTATCACTCTTAAAAAATAGATTTAAGTTAACTTTAAAATTCTAAATATAAGTTATATTTAAAATCTTAAACTTTAAAATTGTAAATATAAGTTATATTTAATTCACATTGGAATTACAAAACATGTGTCAAATCTATATTAGAATTACAGGTCATTTCATACTCTGGAATGAATTTTTTGATTCAATTATAATTATTTTATGTTTTTTAATTATATTTTTACCTAATTAAAATGTTAAAAAAGACATTACATTATAACATCTCTGCTATATCCTAAATCCACAAATGTTTCCAATTAAAATTACCTCTCATGCCTTTTTCAACTTCTTTTTATATGCCACAACATATAAACATAAAGCAACTTTTAAAAGAAATAAAGTTAAAAACTAAACAAAAAAAATATTTGACTATGGCCACGGCCTCCTTTTTTTGAAATGCTCATATGATATATATGTAAAACATACATATATATATATATATATATATATATAGATGTCGCACGATAGTTAAAAAACAAACATTAAAACCAAAACAGCGCTATGTTTCAAAAACAATACAGCGCTATGTGTCTCAAAATAATCTATGTTACTTGGTTCCTCTCACAATGTTATTTATTTAAGTAGTGCACTTATTTAAATTAAATGATAGGTAATGATTAATAAATATTAATTTATAATAAGATTATTTTGAAAATTTAAAATTTGGTTGAAATTTATCTTTAATATAAATATTTTTTTTACGTTTTTAATTAAATTAATTAATTAAAAAAAATACCAACAACAATGGTGACTCCATTCCATTTGCTTTAGTGAGTTGGAAATGGCAACATTTAACTAATCTAAAACAGAATGAAATTCTGAATTTTCATAAAACATAAATTAGTAGATACAAACTGCCATGACCATAAGGCATATATGGTTTTCTCAACTGTGTAAGCAAGCTAAATCTTTAAAGTCAACAGAGACAATTTCTGAAATCTACCATCAAAGACATAAGCTTGGATCTGCTTCCTTGTATTGCTAAGCTTGTAAAAATCATCCATTTCTTTCTCTAATATGGCACAGTATTGCAGAGATGCGATTACAGTCACAAATACATTATCCTGCCACAGTAAAAGTTATTAATACCATTATCATTTCAAATCAAAATAAATGAAAGATATTCTCTTCACTCTAGACACCGACAATGTCTTCTATGCCTACGATATTTGTATATTAAGGTACAATAGTTGTTCACGTGTACTTTCGAAAATGAAAATAATGTCATTAATAGTATGTTTATTGACATCAAAGACACAGAGTTGGGTTTTGTTTTAAACTGTAGTTGTGCAATAGAGTTGAAAAAAATGCATACATTTGTCTTTGTCTCACATCGCACATAAAAAGAAAAGATTCACAAATATCAAAACTCAAATCTGAAGATAGGCTTATCTTTCCTTCTTCCTTCCATCTTCATTTATTATATGTTCTTTCTTTCCGCGAGTGCGGAATCCACAGATAATCTAGTAATAAGTTGTCCAAACAAGAAATGGAGTACAACAGATATGGTCGTGCTGTTGGAGCTCCAACAATCGGAAGGGGCGGAGGTTCAGGGCAGAGTTACTTCATAGAATATGAAGACCCTCTGCGTGAAACTAGGGTTTTTCCCCACCTCCCGCTACCGACAATATCTACTCGCGCAGGTGCTCCTTTACCCTCCGGATCTTTCTTGCGAGAGAGCTTTGGACGCCTCGACAATGACGTGTTTGGAACCCATTTGGGTGATGGGAGGGCAACACTTTCACCCTATGGCTTTAGAGGGCCCACGGGAATATCCATTAGGGAGCCCGAGCACTACAGAGAACCCATTGGCATGCCCCTATTGAATGTAATGGGGTTTATAGAACCGAGATATCACAGTCAGGAGGTAGCGAGAAGAGAATTGATAAGGACACTGAATCGAACTCGTTGTAAGAGAGGTCAACATCTCGCCATCAGATGTACCATAATGATTGTGTTCGTATTCACGCATCAACGCATTAACGCATCAACGTTGGCATTTCATATTAACGCATCAACGCTCGGCCTTTCATATTTTTATTGGAGCAACGCATTAAGAGGAAAAGGCCAATCAAGTACTCAGCGGCGGGCAACTTAATTGTGATGACAATCAATGACAGCAACCACTTCTCCTCCCACTTGCCCACCACCATACCATCGCAAATCCGATCATCCTCCAAGTGGCAAAACCACGCAATGAATGAAGCAACGCATTGTATGCGCCTTCCATCAGCCGCTGGAAATGATGGGACCGACAGTTATAAGCCCGTGCCTCACCGGCGTTTCCAGATGGCTATGACAATGCCCACTTCACGTGACTGTTAAATTCCCCATATACATTTCGATCGCCACATGTCTACGAGAGACCACCACAACTTGTAATCAACAATGTGCCCATCAACATGGTTATGGGAGATCCCCACACGTCGAAGACAGGCACAGCTTGTAATCAGCAACGTGCCCATCAACGTGGTGGTTATGGGATGGGATGATTTCTTAATTTGATAGGTGGCGGTCAACAAATGGCACAGTAAATTTTTAATCATGTTTTGTAAAAAATTAATTTAAGTATGGTTTAAACACGTGATTTAGATATGCAAGGAAGTTACTTTTTTGAATTTCATCCATTGATTTAGTGGTGACGACCAAAATATACCAGCATCTTTCAATCTAGACCATCAGATCGAAAAGATTAATTAGCCTAATCACAAAACATGCTCCTTTTGATAGGGGGATACACCTATCAGCGTAATTATTTGGTTAACATTTTTACTGAAATACTAGTGTTTTTTTTATTTGTTATGGGGTGTGTTTAAATTCAGAGCTAAACATTAAAAGAGCTAAATTATCTAGTTAACTTCTTAGGGCAAACACCAATGTTTTTTATTTGTTTTGTGTTGGGTTTAGTTAAAAGTTTATGGGGGGGAATTTAATTTTCATTTTTTTTAAAGAATATTTGGATGTTCAATAATTAATCCATTTTTATATTAAAAAATAAATAAATATTTAATCAATTAAAAATAATTTCAGAATTTGTTTCAAATTAAAAGTAATTTTAATATTTATCAAGAAAATCAAAGTGACCCTTGGATGGAGTAATTTTAATATTTATCAAGAAAATCAAAGTGACAATAACGGCAGAAAGGACAAAATTTAGATATTATTTTCAATAGATGTTGAAGCAACCATCTTCATACTAGTGTTGTTGCCTTCTCTATTGTTAGATGGATTGTGACAATACTACTTATTAGTGGCAACTCTTCTACGTGCTATTCCGATAGGTATTACAAGTTTTTGTGATGCATCGTCTTTTGGACAAGCCAATGGACATAATTGCAAGCTATACTCTTATGTTCATACACATTTCATAAAAAGCATCAATGTTGTTTATTTCCCCAGGTTTCCTATTCACTCATCCAATGGGTTTGTGTTTCCCCTCGGTGTCCACTATGTTTTCTCCAAAGGGATTTGTTTCAAATCTTCAAAAATTGTTTTAATCTGTGTTATCAAATAAAGATATGTACACATGGGTTACCAGTTATTCATTATCTCCTTTGAAGCCTATTTCTAACATGTTCCCATGCTCATTCCTAGAAAATGAGGGCACTCCAATTGAGGGAGTCACTTACCTATTCATGGCAGCATGATGAGTTACAAATTATCAATCAATGATTCCCCTTTAGTCTCGGTCAAATCTCCCAAACATCATTCTATAGAATAGAGTTATACTCATCAGTCATAGCCTCATGACACTCCTAATAGGTCTTCTCGAAGTCGTAGTAATAATTCATTTCGAGTCTAGTAGACTTCACTCTATTCTGATGGCAACTTGTAATGGGTAGTTGAATGTGGGGAATGGCTGCTACCACCTAAAAAAAGAGATCTACAGAACTATTCACATGTTGTTTTATTTCTGATTTCTGAGACATGTCATTTCATTTGTCTACAGGTCCTACCGCTTATTTTATATTTTTCTTTAGATGTGAGCCTAGAAACTGGATAGGATGAGATAAATATGGATGATTGAATGCTCGCTAGAGGAAGAGATTTAGTTGAATGAATTGATTAGCGAGTGAGTACTGGAAAAAAAAAATCACAGAAACAACAACATCAAAAAAAAAATCCGAGAACCAACAACATCATACGAAAAACAAAAAAAATTCATTGCGGGTTGATCTTTACCCAAAAAAAAATCGTATGAATCAACATCATCTTAGAACAAACAGAGGAAATACAAATGCATAAAATAGAAAAATATAATATTATAAATCCAACTAACCAGTGATTCCAAGTATGCAAACTTCAATTGTGTATTTGTTGCTACCCAACTCTTCAAAAACCTCTAAGTTATTTCTAATGCATTTTTATCCATGACCAGAGTTGTAATTATATAGAAACATTTTCCAGCCCTAAAAATATTTAACCACATTATCTATTTCTCTCAAGATATATCAAAACATTCCCACCAACAGCAAAAATTTGGCGCCAAAGAACTAGAACATCCACTTTCATCTAAAATATAGAACCATCGGCACAAAATTTGGCACCAAAGACCCATAACATCCTCTTCGTGAACCCATCCAGGTAAGAACAACAAGTTTTTTGTATGTTCTTGGGCTTTCAGACTAGTGAAAAGTTTTACATTCATACGAATACACACCCGGTGGTGTGATATATTTTTAATTAAATAGACCCATGTGCCTTTGACAGAATTTGTTTGATATATTTTTAACTAAATTGACCCATGTGCTCTCCCCTACTTCGACTCAAATTTGATAGACTTCTAATCGTTCCATACCATCAAACATTTTAGAAATCTTGAAACAAAATTTTTTAAAATATTTAAAATATTAATATTAACATTTACTATTTTAATTATTAATTAAATATAAAACCACAATATATTTAAAAATTAATTTCATATAACATAATTAAAACGAATAAAATATCAATATTGATAATTACTATTTTTAATAAATTCAATAAAATATAAATATTGATATTTACCATTTTAATATATTAATTAAGGTTTATATCTAAATTAACAAAGGTTCATACACTCTCCAATGGCTGTAAGGTTTGAGCAACACGTGGAAGGTGTCTCGCATGAGTAAATACAAGTGGAGCGAGGATGAGGTAGTGTCATGTCCTCAAGTTAGTGTCGACTACCGACCGTGGGGCACGCCCTGGCACATGATGGGCGGTATTAACGAGATAGCACAGTGATGCGCAATGGGCATGCCATATTTGCGAGAAGCCACATTGGGCATCTCGTGCAGCAGTAGATGGATTCATGCGTTTTGGAAGAAGAGAGGAGCGACAACGTTGGACAAGTGTCTACCTCATAGTGGGTGGATGATTCAAAGGCATTGAGCGAAGTCATGTTAGTGAGCATGTTCGGTGATATGGGAGTGTCGTGTACCAGTTGGGAGAGCAAGGAGCGATAGGGAGCGAGTGGCCAATCAGTTGACGAAAGCGACCCACCGGGAGAGAAAGTCTTGTGCGATGGAGAGTGCAAGCATTGGAATTTTATATGGAGTGGTTAAGTCATAATTATGGTTTGGGTGATGTGTTATCACTATTGGAGGGGCCGACAATTCATAATTGTCTGTAGGTGGACGTGAGGAGGGTAGGCCGGCTCCAGGGATAATTTTAAGAACCCCCGTAAATTTTTATATATAAAAAATAGGCGAATCCCCATGATACATAGGAAAATTGGAAGGCGATTTTATTAATAATATAATATGTATATATAATTTTTTGGCAATTCTCTCACGAGATTATATTATCCTGTAAAATCATGGCGAATCACTACTACAAAATGCTGAATCGTTGTCTAGTGGAGTTCGGAGTGTTGGTTCCAATGAAGATATGGTAATTGAACCAGGAGTAGAAGGAAGAGAACCACTGAGACCAAGCATGGCACATGGTGACTCGTGAGGGAAGTAGTTCTCGTGTAGTTTGGAAAACACGTTCTTCTAGTTTTGCTAAGCGTAGTGTTGTTTGTCATGTTACTACTAGCACTGATATTGAGGTTGGAGAGGAGTTTGAGGAAAGGTAGCAGTGGTGGAGAATTACAAAGAGTACCCCATGATGGGCTCCATTTTTCCCTTTGGTATTTGTGCCTGCAAGACCTTCTATCCATTGAACCAACAATTAGTCGTTCAACCAACAATCAACTTGACTGAGTTGATTAGGTACGAGTCAACTTAGACTAATCTTAAAAACTATGCTTTGCACTATCCCATATTTATCACACTAATGCTACACAACATTGTGCATTTGCACATAACTCTCAATAATTCTTTTCCAAGAAAAATCTATAATAAGAAAAATATTTTACTATATTCTAAAAGGTGAAGATGTCGAAATCATGCCACAAAGTGAAAGGAAATAAAATATCTTTCCTCAAACCACCAAATATATAAAGAAAACAATAATGATTATAATAATAGAACTGGATCTATCGATCTATCGATATATGCATGATATGAGAACCATAAGCATTCAAGAGAATAATTTCAAACTCAACAAAATCCTCTAAACAAGCAACAAACAAACCACTAAAATTTTCAAAGATATCAGGGCTAGACATTAACACAATTTCATGTACTTGAATAAGCCCATTGTTGCTTAGCGTTAGACTTCTTAAATTAGTTCTTTATCATTTAATACTATGACACTATCTATGTGAAAAGAAATAGGTCCCAACTTCATCAATTCTGATTTCATTTCCAATCAAAGATCAAAACTAGCTTCGTTTCCAATACCAATATAAAATCACACATTTTCCAAATATCAATAATTATTTTCCAAGAAACTATAAAACTCGAAACTCAGCAAAATTCCCCAAACACAAGCAACATATATACCATTAAAATTTTCTAAGATGTCAAAGCTAGACATCAAGGTAGTTTCATGTACTTGAATGAGCCCATTGATGCTTTGCATTAGTCTTGTTAAATTAGTTATTTATCATTTAATACTAGTCAAACACTATCTATGTGAAAATAGGTCCCAAAATCATCAAATCCAGCTTCATTTCCTGTCACAAATAAGAAGCAAACAATTTAAGGATTAAATATGAAACATCAATCTTAAAATAACACACATGAAAGAAATGTAGCTGCAATGTTACAATGAAAAATACAAAATATAGAACCCATTTTTACCTGAATTTGACATGTAGTAATCTTGCATGATCAACGGAACATGTATACCAAAATAAGAGTCCTAGGGTATTTCAATTTCCCAATTCTCATCTTGTTCATCATTTTCTACATTGTGAACATGATCTTCTCCAGATGTACTGTCATTATGAGCCTCCAAAACATTATGTTCTGTATCAAGTTCATTAGATAAATTTGTTATATTGTTTTCTCCCCTTCTATCACAATCTGATCGCCAAAGCGCTAGTGCTCTTTCATATGGAAAATTGTCAACGTCATACTTTGTTACATATAATCTTAAACATGTATCCACATGTTTATCAAGCTTGTTCCTCAACTTTGACTTCAAAAATGATAGTGCACTAAAGATTCTCTCATCCTTCACCGATCCCAAAATCATAGTTTGACACAAATCTGCTAATTTAAAATATTCTGATATGTTTTCTTGCAGGTATTGGCTAGCACTTAAAGTATTCCATAATCTTGTTATAGCACCGTTTTCATTAGGATTCTCCAAAAAAGGATATTGCTTCCACATTGTTTCAGCAAAGCGTCCACCTTGTTGATACAATTTTGATGAATCTAAAATACCTTCAATCTATTCTCCATGTATCGAGACTTTCTTGCAAAAGTGGTCTACTAAACATTTTAATCTCTTTTGAAAATCGGCTTTTAAATTTCTTGAACATTGACAATTGTTCCAATATTGAGGGTATACCACACACATGGCCTCCAACAATTCATCTCGAGGAAATCGTTCTCTTATCTCTGATGATAGTGATCTTGCAATTTCTATCAAATTTTGTCTCACTGAGATAACAATATCATCAAATTGGTCTCTTGACACGGGGAAATCTTTGGTGATTCGTCCTGTCTTACTAATATAATGAAAGGGGACCATATACCCATGCACTGTGATACATAGTATCCCTTTTTCATCAAACGTCAAAAATTTTTCAGTATTTTCTATATTGATGATCTTAGTCCAACTTGTAAACTCTGGACCAGTAAAAGAGCCCGACATCATATACAAATTATCCAATGCAAGGCATGCTGACTTTCTCGCATTTGTGTATTCGGCAATATACATTGTGCGATTCTGAGACATTTTCACGAGGACATTCATTTCATGTAGCATAGGAAGAATTCCAGCCAATGTCAATAATGTTTCTATATCAGTTATTCGAAAAAGAAGATCTTGAGCTTTGTCTACATTGTAGCGATTTGCATACATCAACCCTACCAAAGATTTGAACTCACTAAATAGTCTTTGAGCTGGTCCATTTAAAGAGATCCATCTTGTATCAACATCTTTTAGTAGTTTTTTTCCATCCATAACACCATATGCAAATTGTTGAAACTCTAAATATCGTTTGGGTCTACGAGAAAAGTATGCATGAGTCTCACGTACAAGATCTTCAACTTTTGAAACTAATGGAAACTTGCTTACTATTTTAAATGCAAGATTCATCCTATGAGCCATACAATGAATATTAATCATATATGGCGAAGCTGATAGTTGTAGTCGAACACAAAGACCATTCCTTTGTCCTTGCATTACCGATGCTCCATCCGCTCCAACACATACCAACTTTTTTGCAATCGTTAAATGATCCATACCACTTTCCTTCAAAGTATTAAGAACAAGTTCATAAATATTTTCAGCTGTAGAAGTCTCTCTCATCTTTTTAATCCCAAGTAGATAGGAATGCCTAATATGGTCATTAACCATATAAATGCTCATGCAAATCCATGAAGTATTATCAATAGCCGTAACCTCATCCAAAGACAATGCCAAAAACCTAGCATTTGCAATCTCCTGTTTCAAATCATCATTTTCTACTTGAGCTAGATATCTTGCCCATTCCCAACCACTAGTTACGGACCAATGAGAAGATGGAAAGTTTGGCACGTGAAGAAAAGATATAAATTTCATCTGATCTGGATAATCTGTCATAGGACGACCTTTACATAAGATGTGAAATACAGTGCTCAATTGTATCGTCTTGGATAACAAACTTCTTTCCATCATCTTTTCAAATTGAGATATGATGGTTCCTCCACTTGCCTCAAGTTTCTTCTTATTTATTAAATATTTTTTGTATTCTTCCACACATTGGCTATGTCGGCATTCCTCCAAAGATTTCCATCTGACAATATATTTCTCTTTACCATCTACAATTTTCTTTTCATAAACCTTTCCTGCATGTTTTTGTACTATATCTAGCTTCATCTGAAATTTCACTACCTTGCAACTTTTCCAACTACACGCAAGACATTTAACTTCTCGTAAATCCTCATTTGTAGAAGGTATTTCTTCAATAAATGGAAAACTTGAGAGCCAATCATCTTGGAATTTTCTCCCTATGGTCCACTGGCCTTTTTTCCTTTTCCGTGAATGGTTTGTGTCACCTTCCAAGGAAATATCTTTAACATTTTCATCATTAATTTCTGTTGAACTTGAAACTGCATTTATCTCACCCTCATCACTTGCGGAACCTATTATTTCATCCATCATATGGATATCAGATACATTTTCACAAGATTTAACATCTCTCTCAGTAATAGATTGTTCAAAGGAGCTTGAAGCATGAAGAGAATGTGTATTCTTGGATTGAGACTTTTTAAAGTATGATAATACATCAATTTGCCTTGATAGTTTCTTCCCGGGATTAGATTTTGACATCTCACTGAATATTCCAGAAGTAAAATTTCAAATCGATCTAGAAACCTGCATCAATAGTTTCCAAGAGTTGAGAATTACTAGATTTGTAAGTAGCTTTCAAAGTAAAATAAGTGTAATGTTCACAAAAACCCTTATGCAATTTTTTATTAAAATGTTGTGCCAAGGCCCAAGCCCAAAAGCAAAAATAAATCATTATACACAAAACAATAACATCATGAGTCATCATCTATAAATAATAAAACAAAGAACATCATTCAAATATAAAATATAAAAAAAATTTCCACTAAATTAAATCATATCTCCAAATCACCTAATGAACACTTGAAAGCTTTAAACAAAACAACAAAATATTACAATAACTTTAATCATCCTTTCCAAAACACCTCTCCCTTAAGTTGTAAAGAATTGGTTATAAGAAGTTGAAACATATCCTCTATCATTTTCCATGATAAAAGTGAGGAAGGAAACTAGTCAGTTACTAGTGATTCTTTTACTTATCAATGGAAAGAAATCCCTTAAGACATTGTCCTCCCGTTGACCATAATTTCCTTTCCATAGTGAAACACGTCCATTATGGCCATGAAATAACCTAAAAAGACTCAAATGTTTTCCATGATTTGTAAACACACGGGTGCCATGTAAAGTTTCAGGCCCAAAAAAGCACATTTGGGATCCTATAAAGCAAAATTAATTATTGTATCAAACATTTAAAACTACTAATTAGCACTTAGTGTTTGTTATTTAACCAAGTTCCATTGAAATAACAGTCATGGGATGTTACCAAAAAGTTAACCAATAGATAAATGCACACCACAAATCATACATTCACTGGAACTTCCCCTCCCATGAATGACCATCTATGGGAAAGGGGAAAAGAAGAAGAAAAGAAGTCAACGAATCACCACAGTCAGCCAATGATTCTTAGTGTCAAATCATTGGAAACTACAAATCAAGTGCAAATTTAACCCATGCATCCATGGGTTGACAAAAAGAGTTTATAGCAGCCACAAGCTAATCATTCTACGAGTCTACCCAAATCTGACACAAACTCCTAAAACTTGTTGATTAGAAATTCCCCAAGAAATTTCACTTGGTTCATGAGAGAATGAAAGACAAGTGCAAATAAAATTCCATGAAAGACGAGTGCAAATATCCTTCCATGAATGGATATCACTCTTCAAAATCATTTTGGGCATATTCCAATATGTAGGAGCCAGGGAAACATGGTGCATAACAGCAGTCTATTGTGCCTGAATTTAAACTGCATCAAGGGAACATTTGCACTCTTCACACATTGAACATTGAAGACAATTAATTAATGCCTGACATGACCATAGCAACAAAAGCATCAAGCAGAGACTATAACAAGATTATGTGAAAGTGAGAAAGAAAACCCATCATGAAGCATCAAGTAATATCATCCACAACATCAACATCACTGTTGGGCAGATTTTGATCGCCTTCGCCTACTAGAAGTAACTTCTAGTGGTAAAGGTGGTTTTAAAGCTAATCTATGCGAACGACGGGGGGTAGGATTATGTTCTTCCATGATTGCTGATTAATTTTAACCAAAAATAAATAAACAAAAAGAGGGTAATGCTAGGCAAAAGGGTTTACGAGTAAACTGTGAACTGCAAAATACCTCCTGGCAAGCCAAGAAGTATGGGCAGGAAATCTCCCCGAATGCTGTGTTCGGTGTATCACAATTTAAAGGCGGCCGACTTGGTTCACTATGGATGGATAGCACCTAAACGTTGTCCTCCCAAATATACCGAAAGGTACGTGGAGGCCCAAGCCCGTAATAGCGCTGTCTAATGCGAAACCGCACAGTGAGAGCACCACCTATATACTTATCGTACTGTAACGCCGCCCCAAGGGACGTGCTACGATATACTTACGTACGTGGGGTGAGATATCACACTCGGAATGTATCGCAGACAAGTTAACGACAGTTGCTATGTTTTACGACGCCGGAACACGTCTCTAGCCTAGACCTTCTAAATGTTATTGTTATGGTTCCAATGCATTTTTAGATAAATTGAGATTAATTTTATGTTGATCTTGCTTAACAATTTTCCTTTCAATGGTACCGCGATGATGTATGTAGAAATTCCTAAATGCAAACTAAGAATGATAAGCAAACTTTTCACTTTTAGTTTTTCAATGAAAGACCTAGCTACAAAGGGAAGAGAGCAAATAATTTTGTGAGCAAGCAAATCAATGAACAAAAGAAAACATTTAGCACAAAACTAAATGCAGATTTCCTAATGTTCCTTTTTTGCAAAAAAAACACAATCCTACATGCAAATGCAAGTTTTTCTTTTCAATTCCTTTAATGTTATGAATGCAAAAAAGAAACTAAGTGCATCAAACAAATGCTTTTTACTTGTTGAGAAATGAAGAATATGAACGACAATTGTATAACTGCCATCATTGCCAACGTATACATGCCATTTACAAAATGTCAAGGAACTAGATTAAGAAGAGATATCTCAAAGATCGAATTAAAAAGGAAAATAAAACATTCATCATGATACAAGAAACAAAAATATCAGATGTCTTAAATATCAGATTTTCTCTAACTGACAACAATTTGCTTTCTGTCTGCTCAATATTAGTTCTTATTTTTCTGTTATCCATTCTCATTTATTTAAAATTCTCATAAAATTTACATAAAAGGTCCTACAATTCCCTAATTTATTCTTCATTTTGAGGTTTTATTTGAATTCATCACATTTACTTTTCATTTATAAGGTCTACTTCCTTTTCTTCGTAATTGAATATTTCTCTGAGGAACATGTCCAAAGAAATTATAGCTTATTTTTCCAACGAATTTCCATAATCAGAATCAAGCTTAAAAAAACATCTATGAACCAAGTTCACTTATGAGAATTAACTACATTCTATTTTTTAATAAGAAAAAGGAGGCTTGTATCAAGATAAGACAATCTCTCCATGCAAGGAACAATTTCCAAAGTATAATATTAAATGAATTCCTCAATGTAAGCTATTAACTTCTCTATGGTAGTATCAAACTGGTGTTTCAAGTCAGGATGAAATCATGAGGAGGCTTTCATTGATATTTACTTTTCTGAAATATATTTTCTAAAGGAATCTACCTCCAAATGTAAGGAATCTCTGTCATTTGCATTTTGAGCGGCTTGAAAATCCATTTCATGTGGCCCAAACATATCCTACCACCTGGAATCCATAATGTTTTACCTACCACTCAACATCTAGATCCCAATTTTTTCTCTATGCCTTAATGCCCTCTCTAGAGAATGACCAATACAGTAAATTTTTGCACAACTCATCAACCCAACCTTCATTGTTTTCCTTCAGTTCTCTTAACCTCTATCAAAACTTTTATAAGACTTTTGTTGCCTCATCAAGACATGTTGCATGCTCTGAAACAGATTGACTGTTCTTTCTACCATTTTCCACAAACAAATTACTTTAAATCTCCTCATCATCATGAACTTGAGGATTTGAATTATTGTTCCCATTGTTATTCTGCTCCACAATTGATATATATACACAACATCTGGCATGATGTCCTTTCCGATGGTTTCCTGCCACATGATGCCACTCTGCATGTTTCAGTAGACCACCAAATTTGCCCCCTTTGAATTCAACCTGAGTGGTCTCTTCATTTTTTGTCTATGTCTAAAAAGAATCAAACCCTCAAGCTCTTTCCCCAAATTACCCTGGATCTGTTTATTAATAAACAAAGATGTTGAAAAAGTGGCATCCATCATGTGCTTTATAATTAAACTCCACGTGTAGGGATAGAAGGCCCTTGCAATAGCTTGCACTCGCTGTAACTGTACAGGAGATAAGTGACATCCCATTTAAATATTAGTGGTGTATGAAATTGTGGCACTGGAATGAATATCAAATGTTCTATTTACTTATGCAAATTTTAGAATTGAAAAATAGCATCCATCTGCGGCTTTGGTCACTTGTGTTATAATCTGTAGCTTCCAAGTTTGAAGGCATCTAAAAAAAGACCTAAGTAGACTCCCGCTTTCTAGAAGTTTTCTGTAACTAGAGACTGTAGCTTGGCTATGGGTATGGGGTTTCTATACACAACAATGCCAATTCCCTCAATTGCAGCAAATACAATACCAGCTACTAAAACATCCCAATCCCCTGTTTTCCCAATGATTGTAGCTAATGCATTTGCTGTATAATAAGTTAATAACCTAGAGCAGGAGGAAAGTTTTCACTGGAAAATTGCTTCAAGCTCCATTAATTTTCTCTGAGAGTTGACTTGCACTTGCACGAACTACTCTACCCAAGAGACTGTTACCAAGCCTTGATATCCTGGTATCTCTTCATTGAAAGTGCCACCACTTTAGCACTTATTGTTTTCACTTTGTTTCTCGCTCTCAGTATTATTTTCTCTCCTCTTATGTTTGAAAACCAAAAAAAATATAGAAATCTCCATTATGCTCAGTGTTTTTGCTGAAGAAATGCCCAACACCTCATCGTACTCCTACTAATTGGCAAGATTACAGTGAGCCCGACTAACAACCTAGATTCCCATTTCAATTTCTAAAAAAAAAACTCCTTTCTAGAATTTACATGGCTCCCTTAAGGTGATGCTCGAAAGAAAAAATAGAAAACCAGAAACAACATTGTGTCACATTGCTTCTTGTCATTAAATCTTCCAACTGCAGTGACAAAATACAGTGAAAGAAAAAATAATGAATGCAATCCAGCATCCCGCAAAACTGATGATATTGAGCTTCGGTTAACGATATGCACATTTCCAAAATCGAGTTTCACCTTTTTACTAGACAAGTCCCTAAGAGTGGGAGTGTCACTAGGGTGGCATAGTGAGAGGATTTATTCACCCTATAATCTTCCATAATTAACCTTATCCTCGTAGAATTTGACCACTGAAAAGGAAAAGGCACTCAGCGTCACTGTAGCAGAGAAAATAAGCAGAAGCCTCATACTCCAAGGCATCACACTAGAAAACTGCCAAAACCAAGATGTAAATATCTAGAAACTAAAATCATGAAGCCTCCCAATGAAAGCAAAACACATTATAGATGGAAATATTTTTTTAGTAAAGAGAATGGGCAATGCCAACTACATAGAATAAGAATAATCTTTTTCATTTGTATTCTTATGCAACATTTCTGTTTGTGATTCAGGAAAACAAAATGATGGTTTCAACCATTTAAGGATTTGGGGCTACTATTTTATCAAAATTGCATGAATATCAACTAAAAACACAAGTCCAAAGCCCATTGATGTCCACTCATTATGAAAACTTAAGACTTGGGTCATATGGAAAAATGGATAAGATTGATCACAAACATAAAATGAAGGAATACACCAGAGAAACCATCTCATTTAAGTCCCTGTAAAGCTCTTTATCTACATATCCATTGACTTGTTATGACACAGGTGGTGAAGAAGGTCCAGAATCCAATCAAGTAGCAAGATAACCCAAATCATGCATGCCACCATATCCTCTAATATCCTTCGAGCTCTTCCTGAAGAACTGCTGATCCATTGACATGAATTTTTTCTCTTCATGATTATTAACACCCAACTGCAAAATCTAAGGACTTTATAGCTCAACAATGTAGCTATACTAGACTCAAAATTAACATTTTTTGAGTTCAATGATAGATCCATCTCCTGCTTCTGAAAAACCTATGGACCAATTTCATCTTTGGGCCAAATGTATACAGCCAAATGTTGAAAACCACCAATCATCATACTAAGTATGGTCCTCTGTTTTTTCTGTCAAATATGGGAACCTAACTCAAGATCTGTGACAATTTCCCTGGGGGATCCATTAAAACTTATGTGGTTACTCTTGATTTCCCAAGCAGAGAAAAACAACAATCTTTCTCAGTATTCAGATCTCAATTCTCTTGTCAGATTTCAATCCAAAAGGTTTAATGGTTTTCATATGGGATCAAGTAATTTAGAACCTTGCAACATATATTGTCAAAAATAATTTCACCATGAAGCACAAGTTAGAAAATAAGCCCCAAAACCTTTACTCTTACATAATTTCTGAAAAAAAACATGTAGCAATAGAGTCTATGGTAGTTTCAAGTAGCATAAATATCCTTGCATATGCACAATTCAGTCCTTTTATTGACTCATGGTCCTCTATTAAAACAAGCTCACTACTTGACATACTCAATATAGATTGTTTACAAAAACATCCAAACACATTTTACTATGATACCCCTATACTCAACTGTGTATCGACATATATAATGCATTAAAAAACCCTTCTCTTCCAATACCAATCTTGATGAGAGAAATTCCAACCATATACATATGAACTCAAACATTGAAACCCATCTATAAGTAAATGTCATAAGTCATAGTTTTTTAAAGGAGTATCCGTCAAATCAGTAGATCAAAAACAACATTTAGATTTTATGGTGCAGATGGTTCCGCATACAACAAATTAGTGAAAATATTATGACCATAGTTCAAATTGTTTCATCCCACTCAGCCAAAACATCCCTTACTCAATAGTAGCAATATGTCCTTTATATCTTAGGGAAATATTTTTAGTAGTTACTCTTGCAATATTTAGTGACTGATCATAGAATAGTATTGTCGAACATGAGTCATTGAAAAAGGGTCTTGGGGATCCAAATCACAACCAATCAAATCATACAATGATATGTTATCTATAGTATCATTAAGGGTAGATCAATAAAAGGCACTCAGCGTCACTGTAGCAGAGAAAATAAGCAAAAGCCTCATACTCCAAGGCATCACACTAGAAAACTGCCAAAACCAAGATGTAAATATCTAGCAACTAAAATCACGAAGCCTCCCAATGAAAGCAACACCTTGAGTCTGCCCAATTCAAAGTAAAATTGATTATGTCATCTCTGTTGGCACGGGCCCTTACAGTTAGTTGACTGTTCATTCTTGTTCAACTGCATTTTTCCGATGGTGGGAGGGTAATTAAGTATTGTAACCTGATTTTGTGGAAATTATTTCACTGAGTTTGTTGGGATTAATCATATGATATATTCCATTGATGGAAACCCCAAAAGTACTTTGAAAATTTTAAATTGTACTGATCTTTGGTTTTTTTTTATTTGGTTAGTGATTACTGCAGAGTCTGTTGGACAATATGCAGGAGGATTTGAAGAGCTGAATTTTCGCTGGGCACCCGATTCAACTGCATTGATTTGCTTCACATCAGGTATATTAACATGGCCCTCTTTTACTGCCATACTATTGTGGTTTGGCTCCTCTATGTACTTGGTATATGAATGCCCTCTAACTTGTATTGTCTAGGTACCACTGGGAAGCCAAAGGGAGTAGCCCTTAGCCATAGTGCACTCTAAACAAATTAAAATCTTAGTTACTGTTGTCAAAGAAACAAATCATTTTAATTTGTATCTACATATCAGCTGAGTGCCTCTTGTCTATTCCACTACCTCCTAGTTCAAAGTTTCCTTCTTTCACCGTGATTGCTAGGAGTCTCCCTCAATCATACATACTGCCCCATATCATACAATCCAACTACTTGATGGTTCCAAAGGACTTCAAAAGTGAGATAGTGCACAATTTGACCTTGTTTCCCTCAGTAATTAGACTTAGGATACCTTGACATCATCAACCTTATCTACCAATCTCTCTCTCTCTCTCATCATATGCTCAAGTAGTCCACGTTTCTAATCTCAGACAACCTCATTTAGTATTTTGTAGAACCATACCTCTGTCACAACTTTGTATCGTGTTCTGATGTCATACATAAGCAATTTTCTTTCTTTAGATTATTTTTGGAATTTTCTAGGAGTTTCACTTGCACCCCTACTTGCATTCCCACAATTGTTGTAATATTCAATCCCATTGAAATTTTCTAGGAATTATTCATGTATATTATTATCTTATCTTATCTACATTCTATCTGCATGGAAATGACATCTCCTACAACCTCTTTCTAGAATATACACTGTTTACAGCTTCTTTGGCACATGTTCAATGCATATTTTTTCATGGGCTATACAAGTTTGAGCTAAATAAGCTTCTCACGTTATGATGTTCTTTGGAGGAAAAGTCACAATTGGTAATAGATTCTTGACATTAGCATTTTTAAATTACTTAATATATCGGTATATTTTGTTCTCTCTGAAAGAAACCTCATCTGGTGGATAGTGGGTTGATCTAAGTGAAGCATGTTTTGCTATGATATGATAGACATGATATTCTACTTTATGTAGGAAAATTCCATCTCAGTGTTAGAACCTATCAAGATTTATTGGTATAATAAGCTTTCATATTAATCGTTAAACTCCTGAAATATGCAAATTATTGGTTATCAATTGGTTTGCCAAATAATAAAACACCTTGAGGACTTAAAATTGAAGTGACACACATCAATTAATAAAAAAAAATTAAATGATTAGTTCAACCTTATTTTGATATTCATACCTCCAATTTTATTCCTTTACTTAAAACATAATTTCAATCTTATGTTGTATAAAATAGTGTCATTTGACTAGTCATAAATATGAGGTTGGTTAAGCTTGCTTTTAAATGGATATGTTAGGGACATAGTAGTATGATAAGGATTATTAAGTGGGGTTTACCCTACATTCTTACAAGTTGTTTTACATTTAACATGACATTTCTGCATTCCGAGGTTTCTTTGCTCTTAGAAAAATTATGACTTTGGGGAAACATAAATAATTGAAAATGAATACTGTTATTGATGGTACACTTACTTTTTTCAATTAAAATTTTTTCAATATTTGCATTTGGGAGTAGGTGCTCATTTTAACATAGATGGTTAAGGTACCAACATTTTTGGTTTTACTTCTTTAATATAAGGATGGAGATCAAATATTTGTGTAGACATAATTCATTTTGTGTTAGTATCCAAACAATAGGAGCTCTATGCGAAGGAAAGAAAATGAGAGTGAGAACCACCATAGAAAATCCAAATGTGAAATAATTTTGACAAAGTTTTATGTTATGAATTCAAACCGAAATATGGAAACAATGCTTAGTCTGTGCCAGTATGGAGGTCCTACATATAAATTTGTACCTACACTATACAATGGTCTTGTTGTAAAAGCTAGCTAGTGTGGAAGCCTATGATCCTGCCAACAAGATGGATGAGTGAAAGAGTACAAAATTTCAGGTAATTCTGTTTGTGAACACGTACCCCTACTTATTTAAGCACCACATAAATATGCTGCATGCTTACTTGTCGTAAAATGAAAAATAATTAGGAGGAGGTATTAGAGAATGGATGTAAATGAGGAGGTATCCACAACAATATATGGTGAGGTATTAGAGAATGGATGTAAATGAATATAAATTTGATATTCCTATGAACTTGTGTGTATGTACTCAATCTTGAGATCCATTCTCGAACCTCATTTTACAAAGTCACCAAAACAAAAATTTTGGTTTACTTCTGCAGAAACGACAGTCTGTTAAAGTTGAAACTCTCTCTTCTTTGGTAAAACCAACAAGTGTAACCTAAGGATATGGCCATGCAAGACTGGTTTTTATGATAGAGGTTCATCTATGATTGCAAAGCCATTGTGTTTAGTATTTATCAAAATATGTACAATATTTCAAAATTTATCTATTCTTGGAAAGGTTATCAGTTGACCTGTAACATCATCACCAACATTTAGGTGTCCCACATACAATTCAGGATGACCTTCTACGAATGGATGCCCCTTTAAGTGCACAATTTAATTATACATGCTGACATTGAAGCAACATGTTTTTGGCTTTGATATTATTAGGACCAACATTATAAAATGGAGCAATGAAAATTTGTTTTTTAGCTTGAAAAGGATAACAAAAAATGAAACTTTCATCCTCATTGAGCCTCCAAGGAAATAATTTGAACTCAGCAAAGCATAAAGCCCCTCATTGATTCTAGTGAAGGATATAATAAGATCCCCAAAAGAATGACCATATGCAGGACCTATCAAAATAACAGGATTGAACAGACTTGATGGTAGCACGAGTCCATATGTGACCAGCCCCAATGCCAAAATAGTAACAAAGTAAAGCATGATTGATGATTGATGAAACTCCTTTCCTATGGCAAAGCTGAAGATATTTTAATAATACCATAATTTCTGTTGAAAATCAAGCTTGCAAGTTCATTTTAGTAACCCTATGGACAATGGGATCGCTCGAAGTTTTCTTTTCTATTAGTGTTTAGACATCCTTCATAGAACATTTCCCCTGGAGGATAAGGTGTGAATTTTTTCCAACTAGGGAAGTCAAAAAATGAAATAATATGTAAATACAGAGGAAACAGAGGAAAGAAGCATTTTGGATATAGACCCCTCTCTATATAAATAACATCCATCTATGGACAAAATCCATGCATTTTGCAAAAAGCAAAACATGGTCTAAAGCTGAAACCATCATTGCATATAAATACATAGTAATTGATAAGGGCATAGAGCCTGAAAATCTTGACAAGAAGGTAGTTATAGAAAACTCCCAATACCCCTCGAATAACTCCAAGTATCATCACAGGAAGCATATCAACAACCTGATATGTGATCGACACAACAATGACATCAAACACTATCAGGAAAAAATTTCCAAATATACCACAGTTTCCATTTTCAAAATAATTTATGAATCCCTTCACCACCATAGTAACCGCTATTGTGGTGAAAAATTTCCTCCAAAGAAGAGCACTTCACACCTCAAAAAGGATTCACAACCACCACTTCTCACTAATTTATTTTGAAATCATGCTTTAACTGATATCAAACTACAAACTAAATGTGCACTATTTTTTTGCTATAAGCCAGAGTTATTTTCATCATATGTAGGCATAGTCAATGGTTTGAGACTAGATAAATGCATGTCACATCCTTATCTGACATATGCAGAGGGTTAAACCCTGAAGTATTGTAACTTGTAACTGTAATAATGATAGTTATGCATACATGCAACAAAATGTTTAATGGAAAAGGAAATATTTATATACCATATTGTTATTTCAAGTATTGCAAATCTTAGTTACTAAGATAATCAGAGTTATTGTTGTCAAAGAAACAAATTAGAATGATTGCCAACCTTTCTCTCGCAATCATTCTAGTGCCATCATCCATTTCTACATAATATTGCAATCTTGCTGTCTGATCTCATTTCCCTTCTGGTAACTTGTTGATGACTATAAAGGTATGACAGAGGCTTGCTCTTCAATGACTTTTATGGTTTCCTATGATCCAATGATTGGAGAAGACACGGCTAGAAACACACAAAAATTAACCATGGCATTACACAATCCAGATGTTTCCAGAGATCACAGTGTAGGAGTTTGTGTGGGAAAGCCAGCCCCTCATGCGGAAATTCAGATTGAACCAAGAAATACATTTTTATATGAGAATGAGGGATATAATGTGGGAAATATATTAACAACGGGTCCTCCTGTGATGCAAAAGTATTGGGGCCAAGAGGAAGCCACTGCAGCTGCATTTAGAGAAAATCGATGGCTGAATACAGGGGATGCTGGTTGGATTGACAAAGAGGGGAGTTTACAATTCTGTCACAGGAGCACTGTCATCATAATGAGAATTATGTCACTGATATCAAGGAGTTGAGATTAACAACAAGTCCTTATAGACTAGATTTATTTCCTTCATTAAAATGCAACAAGATCATCCTCAAAATTTTATTATCATATCAGAGATCATATTCTGTGTAACTGTTCAGTGATCTTAATATATTCTGTGTAACTGTTCAGCCAATGAGGAGGTATCCACAACAATATATGGTGAGGTATTATAGAATGGATGTAAATGAATATACATTTGATATTCCTATGAACTTGTGTGTATGTACTCAATCTTGAGATCCCTTCTCGAACCTCATTTTACAAAGTCACCAAAACAAAAATTTTGGTTTACTTCTGCAAAAACGATAGTCTGTTAAAGTTGAAACTCTCTCTTCTTTGGTAAAACCAACAAGTGTAACCTAAGGATATGGCCATGCAAGATTGGTTTTTATGATAGAGGTTCATCTATGATTGCAAAGCCATTGTGTTTAGTATTTATCAAAATATGTACAATATTTCAAAATTTATCTATTCTTGGAAAGGTTATCAGTTGACCTGTAACATCATCACCAACATTTAGGTGTCCCACATACAATTCAGAATGACCTTCTACGAATGGATGCCCCTTTAAGTGCACAATTTAATTATACATGCTGACATTGAAGCAACATGTTTTTGGCTTCGATATTATTGGGACCAACATTATAAAATGGAGCAATGACAATTTGTTTTTTAGCTTGAAAAGGATAGCAAAAAATGAAACTTTCATCCTCATTGAGCATCCAAGGAAATAATTTGAACTCAGCAAAGCATAAAGCCCCTCATCGATTCTAGTGAAGGATATAATAAGATCCCCAAAAGAATGACCATATGCAGGACCTATCAAAATAACAGGATTGAACAGACTTGATGGTAGCACGAGTCCATATGTGACCAGCCCCAATGCCAAAATAGTAACAAAGTAAAGCATGATTGATGATTGATGAAACTCCTTTCCTATGGCAGAGCTGAAGATATTTTAATAATACCATAATTTCTGTTGAAAATCAAGCTTGCAAGTTCATTTTAGTAACCCTATGGACAATGGGATCGCTCGAAGTTTTCTTTTCTATTAGTGTTTAGACATCCTTCATAGAGCATTTCCCCTGGAGGATAAGGTGTGAATTTTTTCGAGCTAGGGAAGTCAAAAAATGAAATAATATGTCAATACAGAGGAAATAGAGGAAAGAAGCATTTTGGATATAGACCCCTCTCTATATAAATAACATCCATCTATGGACAAAATCCATGTATTTTGCAAAAGCAAAACATGTTCTAAAGCGAAACCATCATTGTATATAAATATACATAGTAATTGATAAGGGCATAGAACCTGAAAATCTTGACAAGAAAGTAGTTATAGAAAACTCCCAATACCCCTCCAATAACTCCAAGTATCATCACAGGAAGCATATCAACAACCTGATATGTGATCGACACAACAATGACATCAAACACTATCAGGAAAAAATTTCCAAATATACCACAGTTTCCATTTTAAAAATAATTTATGAATCCCTTCACCACCATAGTAACCGCTATTGTGGTGAAAAATGTCCTCCAAAGAAGAGCACTTCACACCTCAAAAAGGATTCACAACCACCGCTTCTCACTAATTTATTTTGAAATCATGCTTTAACTGATATCAAACTACAAACTAAATGTGCACTATTTTTGTGCTATAAGCCAGAGTTATTTTCATCATATGTAGGCATAGTCAATGGTTTGAGACTAGCTAAATGCATGTCACATCCTTATCTGACATATGCAGAGGGTTAAACCCTGAAGTATTGTAACTTGTAACTGTAATAATGATAGTTATGCATACATGCAACAAAATTTTTAATGGAAAAGGAAATATTTATATACCATATTGTTATTTCAAGCATTGCAAATCTTAGTTACTAAGATAATCAGAGTTACTGTTGTCAAAGAAACAAATTAAAATGATTGCCAACCTTTCTCTCGCAATCATTCTAGTGCCATCATCCATTTCTACATAATATTGCAATCTTGCTGTCTGATCTCATTTCCCTTCTGGTAACTTGTTGATGACTATAAAGGTATGACAGAGGCTTGCTCTTCAATAAATTTTATGGTTTCCTATGATCCAATGATCGGAGAAGACACGGCTAGAAACACACAGAAATTAACCATGGAATTACACAATCCAGATGTTTCCAGAGATCACAGTGTAGGAGTTTGTGTGGGAAAGCCAGCCCCTCATGTGGAAATTCAGATTGAACCAAGCAATACATTTTTATATGAGAATGAGGGATATAATGTGGGAAATATATTAACAAAGGGTCCTCCTGTGATGCAAAAGTATTGGGGCCAAGAGGAAGCCACTGCAGCTGCATTTAGAGAAAATCGATGGCTGAATACAAGGGATGCTGGTTGGATTGACAAAGAGGGGAGTTTACAATTCTGTCACAGGAGCACTGTCATCATAATGAGAATTATGTCACTGATATCAAGGAGTTGAGATTAACAACAAGTCCTTATAGACTAGAGTTATTTCCTTCATTAAAATGCAACAATATCATCCTCAAAATTTTGTTATCATATCAGAGATCATATTCTGTGTAACTGTTTAGTGATCTTAATACAAATCATAGAGGACAAGCTACTATAGGTTGGCTGGTATTTCTAGAAAGGCGATGCCCAAGGGTATATGAAACCATAATAGGCATTAAGAACTAAACAAGTCGCCAAACTACTTAAAGTGAGCAAGACACTGTTCATTGAGCCATCCATCCACGTGACAACACATTGTGTCATATAATTTGACTGAACCATGGAGACAGTGCGAGTCTTCAGAGAGTGGATGTGAATCTCAAGATGAGGAACCAGCAAGTGGATTAGAGTACAACCTTTAGATCTCATAAAGAAAATGAAATGATGCATATAGCGGATAACTGTGCCTCTGTCTTACCGTTAAATCAGAATGTGTAACATACATAGAGATTCTAAAATGAGGCTTTTTACTATCCCAGAGATGCAACATTTGAAGACCCAACAATGATGCACATCCAATCATTAAAAGACCCAATCCATTGAGCAACGAGAGTTCTGAGGCTACAAGAAATGAGTATGCTTGTGCCAAAAGAGATGTGATTCCCTGAGCCCTTTCGTAGAATAAGATAGATGAAAATCTCAAAACAGAGACATATCTATCCATGTTGTAATGTCATATCACTCTATTGCCAAACAAGTTTGAGATTATGGTGCAGTCATAATTATGATGCCAATGAAGGCCATCCTTGATCTGACAAACCATACTACTGATACTGATTATGTCAATCAAGCAAAGATGACATAGAGTGTTTCATCCTCTGTGAAACTATCACTGCCAGGAAAAACCTTCAGCAACAGATGCTTTCTACCATTGTCATGCCAAAAAGTTAAAACCATAGAAACTTGAGAGACATATTGATAAGTTATAACACTATAGTTGATTAACGGTGAGACCCAAACACATTGCATACAAACCACAGAGAATCTATCATCCGAAACTATTTCTTGGGCTTGGCTTCTCAGACAATTTAATTCAATGTACAAATAGAACTCGTATTCAATGTACAAATAGAACTGAAGGTGGATACCCTTGAACAGACTGGCCAAAAGCGGCGTTTGCATACAAACCTCAGAGAATCTATCATCCGAAACTATTTCTTGGGCTTGGCTTCTGAGACAATCGTATTCAATGTACAAATAGAACTGAAGGTGCATACCCTTGAACAGACTGGCGAAAAGCGGCGTGCGCTTGAGGTCGAGCGAACTTGTAAATCCGGCGTGCGCTTGAGGTCGAGCGCGGCTCTGGCACACTGTTATCTCCCACAAGAACACCAATACCATATTTTTCGAACTGTATATATCTGCTATATACGAACTGGAAGGGACCTAACAACAAACGAACCAGAGAGGGTCGCCCTGGCTTAGCCAGCAAGAAGATCGGTGTCCAGCGGCCAGCCACCTCTCCTAACCATTGAAAAAATTGGGGCGAATCACTGTAACTCCCCATTTGAACCCTTTAAATCCAGGCGAATGCCATGGAAATTTGCTCCATAAGAAAAAAATCGGGCGAATTTCATTTTTCCAGTGTTATACGCCCCTTTTTTTGGTGGGCTAATAATTAATTATTAATTATTTTTTAAAATATTTATTGGGCTAACTTTTTAAACTATAGAAAATGGGTTTTATGTAAAAAATTAGCCCCATTAAAATTGAAAATCCCTTAAAATTCGCCTTTGGGCTAAAATTCGCCCCTAAAATTATCCCTGGCCGGATTGTGCTGAGTCGTGACCTGGGGATGAACGGGTCTGCACGACAAATATATATAAGGCATGGTGGGATTTCATAAAATCATTCATTTAATTTTCAACCAAGATCAAAGTCAAGCTACACAGGGTTGCAACGAAGGACTAAAGGGAGGGGTTGAGGGAGCGTTGAAGGAAAAAAACAAGATTTGTGCAGAAAGGTTCAAGTAGAGTTAGGTCGCAGGTCATGTAGACCATGCACCTGCAATGTCACACCGTGGGAAGAAACTACATGCATGAACAAGCACGAGGCGAGTCAAGTGATTTTGCAGGGCGGATTCATAACATTCGGGTCGAGTGAGGTGTTTTCCAGGGTGCGTTCTAAACAATGGGTAGAATCGAGTGATTCAGAGCGCGCATTCAGAAAATCCATTCAAAAGTGTGGAGGAGGTCAGGGCATGGGCAGACTCATGCAGCAGGTGACCCATTTGACCCAAGTTGCACGACAGTAGGTCGACTTGGGAAAACACATGCAGAGAGTGACCCAGGTGACTTGGGATGCATGTATTTCGGTAGTATTTTTGTAAATTGTATCTTAAAGGTAATTTTGGGGTTTCCATCAGACTTGGATATTCTTGAGAGGTGTCGGTCCTTATGGTGACCTCTGGGGAGGAAGCGGAAATGTCGCAGGAAGGTTTATATAGGGAGTGGCTTATTATGTGTACTTCTTGTCTTGGGAATTTTTTGGTGCGGTGTATTTAACAGGTCCCTACTACTCAGTTTATTAGCCATTTGCTATATCTGGGTCAAGCATAGGAATTTTAAGCGATGTGAGCTCACCTGTTTCCATTTCTCTTGGTTTTCGGTGAGCCCATTTTTTGTGCTATGAGAGGAAGCTGGAATCTGTAGTCTAGGAAACCCCTCAAGGGTGGTGGTGGAAAACTATAGATTCTTTTCCAAATTTCGTGCCCTTCAACGTGGGTGTGATGGTGTTTGGTGGATTGGTGTGTGGTCTCTCTATGGAGAATTTGGAGACTTGTCATTTCCCTGCGGGAAGTTACACTCATACATCAGCTACTTTATCGACGTTTATTGTTCAATTTCCTATGTCGGTTTAATGGTGGGTGGTGGTATTTGGTTTTCCTGGTGGTGGTGTTGTTTCTCTGGTAATGCGAGTTGGCTTTGTGCTTCCCTGTAGTGGTGGGTGGCGAGATTTGTCTCCTTTTCTGGTGGTGGTTGTTTTCTTTGGTGGGATTTTTGTTCTCTGGAATATTCACATGGAGAATTATGAAGCCCCAAATGTGACATGGGAATTGTCCCTCCCATGTCTTCCATGGCCATATAAGGATGATAGACTCAGAAATAATCATGTCGGCTCTAGTACTCCGAGGTGACAAGAGTGTGGGGTGTGCCTGACTCGCTAGTGTGGGTGTGCATGAGAAACATAGAGGAGTTAAGAGGGAGGCTAGCACGGGTGGTGGTTCAAGGGTTCAAAAGCAGAGTTGTTGGGGTGTATCAAGAGTTCTTGGTGGTAAGGGGAATCATGGGCATGATTTCTCTGAGATAAATGAGGGGCAAGGTATCCAACATTAATGTTTCTTGGAGGATTGTCATCTAGTAGTTATCAACAACCTAATGGAGAGAGTGGACAACACACCTGAGAGAATTTTAACCTTGCAGATGGATTTAGAGCATATTGCAGTGAAATGTAACGCTTCGATATCAAAATTGCAATTTTCCATTTATGGTGTGACACAATTAAAAATTACTGACATAAATGACTAATTCATGTACTTGTTGTACTAGTCATATTTTTATTCTTGGACTATGATAGTCATTTACATTAATCATTATTAATTTTGTCACTTATTATCTAGTCATATATTTTAATCCTAGACTAAACACTACAAGGAAAAGACCCTCTAGTGGATGTTTTGAAGGAAACCCTTATAAAAATAAACTAGACATCCGTTTCTAGCGGAAGTTCCTAGAGGAGGTTGGCGGGTAGAGGTTTTTGCGGATGTATTTCGTCCGATGCTCTTATCACCGTAAAACGCTTTGGTGTGTTAAACACGAGAAGGCACCGGTGCTGTTAAAAAATTGGAACACTAGAAACCATGCGCTCTGTAGGCACCCACCTAGTGCGTTTTTCTTCTGTAGAGGACCAGTACTTCACATAACTTTCACACCGACACCTCATAAAAAATGTGTGAAAACTGAAACTGCCCTGGTTGCCCTTAAACACACCCGGTCGCCAACGCACCGAGCCGCCCTGAAATCCCCACATACCGGCATAGGGTTAAATAAATAAAAAATCATGACCAAAAAACCACACAAAACATAGGCACACAGGGAACCATGCGCTCCTAACACATCCACCCGGTGCGTCATATTCCTATACAACACCGGTTCTTTACATCTCTACCACACCAGTGCTTCTAAAAATGTTCGTGACAATAGATACCTCCCAGTGTGGAATAAATCAACCACACTAGGGAGCGCATAAACCCAGTGCATTGGAAGATGGTTAAATAAAAAAAATTACAGCCAAAAAACCGCACAAAACATTGGCACACTGGAAACTGTGCACTCCGTACACAGAACACCGGTGCGTTTAATTATGGAACAACATCGATGCGTGTCAACTCGTCAGCCTCGGTGCCTCATAAAAAGTGCAAAAAATAGAAATCGCCCCGGGAAAAAGGACGGAAATGCACCGAGATCCCCATAAATGTCGCGCACCGGAAAAGGGTTAAATAAAAAATAATTTGCAGCCAAAAAGCCACACAAATCATTGGCTCACCGGACACCATTCCTAGTGCGTCATATTACTGTAGAGCACTGGTGCATTACATATACGCCTCCACAGTGCTTCATAAAATCATGCGAAAACAGAAACGACCTGGGCCAGCATACAATAAACACACCGATACACCAGCAAAAACCCCACGTACTAGAACAGGGTTAATTAAAAAAAAATTATGGCCAAAAAACCACATTTTTCACTTTTTTCAGTGCTTCAAAGCTCTCAATCACCAGTTTATATTATCTTTGTTTGAGCTGCCATGACATCCGTGCTCCCATTGCACTTATTGTACACACTATTGTTGTGCATTGCCACCAATCTCCAGCTTGAATTTTATACAACAGTGGACAAATTTGCTTTTGCAAATTCTATAGCCAATATGCCTCCTCAACGAGTAAATGTATAGGTATTTTTATTGTTTTTAGATAATTAAACCTTTTAGCGGATTACAATTTCAAAAAACCTTAAAATTAACCATTAAAAAAATAAATAAAAATTGTCGCGCAGTGCACTCGAGCCGTTCTGCTCGCACCAGTTTGCTGTGTTTCCTGTAAATTTATAGGCCGGACCACAATCGGTACTAACAGTATTTGTACCAGTTCCATGGCAGTACTGTCAAGCGCACCATGTTATTTTAAAATTTTTTAAAAATTGTGGTGCGGTCGTTTACCAGGCCTCACCGTTGACAATGTGGTATTGCGGCAACATGGTGCATTGATAGACATATCCACCATGGGGCACGTAATGTGGTCATTGCACCGCATACCCCAATTCGAAATTGTCAATGGCTTGGCCTGGTAAACCAGTGCTAAGGGTATTCACACCGGTTCCGGGGCGTTACCAAAGGTGCACCATGTTATGTTAAATTTCCTTATAAAGAGTAGTGCGGTTGGTTACCTGGCTGCACCGTTGACCCAATTGAATAGTGATGATGTGGTGTGTTCGCTGATATAACTGCCCCTGTAACACCCCTAGTTTTATGTTTCTTTCAAAGTTAGACATTTAACTTTAATCCAAAGGGGAGTGGACCCCAATGGACAAGTATTTTGTGGATGTAATTAAATATTTAATTATGGAAATTAAATAAAATAATTCTGTGCAGATTGACCAAATATGAAATCACTTGCTAAATCCATGAGGATGGATAGAGGCAAATACTTTCCCCAAAAAAATCTTTCAAAAATCCTTGAAAGAATTTATTTCCTAATTAGATTTTGAGGAAAATCTAGTTTCCCCAATGAGGTGGAGAGTAGTTGGGAAGAGGTAAAAAGCTAGGAAAAGAAGAAAGCAGCTTTAAAAATCCCTAAATAAGGGAAGCCTAGGAAAACAGGAAGAAAAGCATCCTATTATTCTGGACGCAGAATTAGAAACAGGCTTTGGGGAGAAAAAGCTTAAATAAGCTATTCCTGAACAGATTAGAGGTTGGTCTGTTCTGGAGGTGGTCTGAGCTCGGGGGTGAGTTTTGGAGATAGAGGGACTCTAAGGTTGGGAGGACTGGTCAACAACAGAAGTGGTATGCCTATAGTGTGTATTAATGCATGAATTGGTTATAATGTTTTATTTCTTTCATTCCATACATTTACAGACTTGCTAGAAGAATTAAATCCTCTCAGTTCTACATAGTTGTAGGAACAATAATTTTGAGGAAAATCAGCCAGAAGCTCTAAACCAGTGACTGGTTTAAATCTAGAGATTTATGTTAACCTCATAATCCATAAATCTGTAACTTTAATCTGCTTCTGTTAAAAATAGAATTTAATTAACAACCGCTAGAAAAACAAAGCCAGTATGAAGGAATGATTACATATGTGAAACGCAGATTTGTAGCCTTATTGAAGCAACAGTGACTGTATATCTATAGATTTATTATTCACACTAAGAAAAGAACAGAAGGATGATTACAGTGATTAGGGTTAAATATATTCAGACATAAATATAGCTCAATAAGGTTTACCCAACCTGTATACAATTCTAGTCTTAGAAATAAATATAAAATGGTGAAGGAATAAAAATCTTTACTATTGAATTGTCACAACTGAATATTCTATTGGAAAATAAATATAAGGAAACTTGTATAGGGTGCATGCAAACTTTATAACCTGTGAAGGATAACAAATATTTCACCTACTAGATTCGAAATGAAAATGATGGAAGTATTAGTAGAGAACTGAACATACTGAACACTGAGAAAAATGAGGAATAAAATGTAGAGAGACTGTCATTTCCACTTAACTATGTCGACCTTCAAGGGAGGCAAATTGCTATAAAAGATACTAACAGTGTGAAAATTTTCAAGTATGTTAAGTATACATGTGGACTGAAATTATATTAATACTCTGCAGAAGTATTATAATATATGTACAGATCTAAACAATTTGACAAAATTAAATAAATTCTATGTTACATTGTCTCTGGAAAAATACCCATAAAGATACAACTAAAATCTGGCATTGTATAAATCGGGTGGAGATTCCTTTCATATGAAACCCAAAACAAGTCCGATACATGAATACAGTTTGGTTATACCTCCAAATATTTTCATGTATTAACAATAAACTGAGTACGATAGCATTTGCAAATGGAAGATTAGTATCACACATAAAAATAAAGGGACCTTTATACTTTGGAGTTATTATGAAAAATCAACCAGAATCATAATCTATTAAATCTATAGAGTGAAAAGAATTACTGACGAACCAAGTATTAGTAAAATTTTATGCAACGGGAAATTAATTCCACGGAATCATGACAGTCCGTCCATATGAAAAGGAGACAGACTATCAGTTTAGTACTCCAATTATGTGCCGACTTTTTCGGAGTAGGCAAAGTCGTAAGAGGAAACACGTAACTAAATCTCATGGAGAGAAAATGTATAAGAAATTCACAAGCCTATAATTGAAATACCCCCACCAGAGAGGTATAACCAGACGTATAAATTCTGGTGCCTATAACTTCTTCTCACTAGAAATTCATCTTTTTTTTTAGAATTAAAACAAAAAAATATATTCTGTAGGGAGTTACAACTCCTAAGAGAGAGATCATTTTGTCAAGAAGCTTGCTGGACGAAAAATTTCAACGTACAACCAACCTAGAATAAGAACTAAACATCATAAGCCTATTGGAATGAAAGCCAAACAAAAATTGTGGAGATGGAGAACGCGATGATGGCTCGCGTAACAAATACCTATGGGTTAACCACACCAGGAATCGTTAGCAATGGCAATGTTAAAATAACACGGTTGACTTCAAACCAAGCTCGAAGAGAGATTTCATTACCTGACAAAGTTAACCTCTCCATCCACACGAGACCTGTAATAAACCAGGGAAACGAATTTCAGAACTAAAAATTGAGGATACGTATGACAATGGTGCGATAAATAGACAACAGAGTGTTTCGAAGAGAAACACCAAATTTACCCTTGGTTCGCAGACTCTGGTTGTCGACGAACGACAGTAGGAAGCCTAGTGGGAGTGTCAATGTGCACGATTATCAGTAACCCTCGCACCATTCCGTGGTATGAACATAAATAAACCAATACGTATTATTAGTCAATAGTGCCACTAAACCCTTATGCCTAGTTAATTATTTAACGTCCAACAAAGAAATATTTCAGGAGGGGGAGTAAAACGATGAACCACCATTATATACCAGTATTGATACAGAGACTTACGATAAAACAATTTTGGGATGATCACTTACCATGAGAAGTTGTTCTGAGGGGTGGCCATGGACATCAGAACCATAGGCGAAGTCTCACGCTCAGTTCCCCAAGAGCAAACCAGAGAAGATAGGATCATAGCGAAAACGCCAGAAATGGTAAACGATGGGGCAAACAAATGAAATAGTAAACGAGCAGGGAAAACCCTAAGGGGTTTCCACCATCCACATGGTGGCCATCCATCACCGAAGACACAGATCAACGTGTAATGGCGGGAGTACAATAGCCTGAAAAAAAATTTAAGCAGAGATGTACTGATACGCGGGAATTAAATACAGGATCGTCGAAAGGAATTAAAATACAATTGTGACTGGGGCTCGAGAACACTAAAGATCTTGCTCGTATCATCCATCACAACTAAAACGATCGAAATGAATGCGCATTGAGAAAGCAATGAGACCCAATGTTGAACTGCACGATAGACATGTAAATGCGATGTACCATGAATATTAAACAAGCAATCTCAAGCTATACAGAAAAGGCCTCTCGGCATGCCAAATCGGCATAGTCTGGGATAGGTACAAAATCGACATAATTTTGTGGAAGGGAAATATAGAGTATGAATACACCACAAGCCAAACCATTAACGTCGATATATAAATGCCAAGTGCAAAGGAAACCACGCCTACACAGTAATGCGACGTGGCATAGAGAATCAAACCCATGATATGAAATTAGAACCATACAGATAGCGACTCAATACATCATAGAATCATGGCATCCCATGGACCATGTATTTAGCAGCATATGAGTAGAGGGAACATGAATTGGAAATGAAATACTTTTACCATTAAAATTTTGATAGATAAGTATAACAAGATATTGATATAGTTATACGAGTTACTTGGAAGCAATAGTATTAAACAAAACAATTATGAGAGAAGGGTTAAGTTATGCTATATAGATATAAAAATTGTAGAATGACATTTTATGAATGTCAATGGGTCTGCAATTCATCTACCACATATGTAGTACAAAGAAAAAAAAAATATGCCTATGTGGTAACAATACTTAAGCTAAATAAGAATTCGTGGGGATTTTTTTTTTTTTGAAGGGAGGTATGTAACAAATGGTATCAGAGCCCATGTTAGCAAAAATGGGTTGTTGTTGTGCTCACTATATTAATTAATTTCTGTTAGAATTTTTTTTTTTGATACTGATGTTTTTTTTTTTAGTGTACAGTGTGGTACTGGAATTGGAAGATTTATGGTTGAAGGAGATAAAATTTATGTTGTTCTGCATGATGAAGATAATACACCAGATCCCAATGCTCCAGTGATGGCTATGTTGCATAGTTTGCAACGAGAAATGGCTGAGTTAAGAAGCCAGAATGACATATTGTCATTAGCGAGTGAGGAGCAAGAAAATCTCATCAGAGAATTGACTTCACGGAATAGCCAGGAAGGTGAAGGTTCTGGAAAGAGTAAGAAGGGAAAGTTCTCTGATGATTCTGAGGAAGATGAAAGTACTAGACATTAGTCAAAACAGAGAAAGGAATTACAGGGATAATTCTGAAAGCTCAAACCTCCATCCTATGATGGGGAGACGAAGGAGGATGCTCAGGCTTGGTTGTTGAATATGATTAAATATTTCCAAGTCTATGAATGTGAAAGTAATCTGAAGGCCAAATTAGCTGTCTACCAGCTACAAGGTAAGGCTAGCTTGTGGTGGGAGGAGATGAAAATGGTCCATGCCATTGATGAAAAGACAGTGACTTGGGAAGATTTCCAAGTTAAATTTAAAAACCGCTATTTGAATGAACGTTATTATGATGATAAAGCAAAGGAATTCCATGAACTTAGACTGGGACAACTCACTATTGATGATTTTGTCACCAAGTTTACAAATCTGTTGAGATATGTCCCTTACATTCTTGAAGAGAAGGCAAAGTTGCAAATATTTCTGAATTGTTTGCCTACTGTGTATAAGGAGAAAATAGAGTTTGATAATCCAAAAACTATGGATGAAGCGGTGAGAAAAGATAGATTATGTTACCAACAATTCAAAGGCAAAAATGAACATGGAAAAAGCTGGGTAAATAAGAGTGAACTCAAGGGGAAGAAACAAAAACCAGCTTATTTGAAGAACTTTGGCAGGGATCATCAGCGGAAGAAATTTCACAAACCCAAAGAAAGTCAAACTGCTGAGTCCCAAGTGGGTTCAAAACAAATAGAGGGAGAAAATAAGAAGGAAGGAGCAGTTAAGATGCGAGAACCGCTGAAATTTTGGGGGTGTGGAGAACCTCATCTATTGAGGGATTGTACACACCGAAATATTTAGATGATTATGAAAGATCGAGAAGCTACAACAGTGAATGATATGGCCAGAAATATACCATCCATCAGTGCAACTTTGGAGAACTGGCAAGCAGAACACCAAGCTACCATGGTTGATATGGAAGGTAAGATTGCTGACCAATCTGTTACTATTTTAATTGATCCAGGTGCTTCTTTGAGTTACATTAGTCCACAAGTGGTAGAAAAATGCAATCTAAAAACTGAAAAATTTCAGCAGCCTTGGTTGGTCCAGTTAGCCACTAGCACCAAAAGGAAAGTAACTCATAAGTTACCTCAAACAGCAATTAAATTAAATCATTTTCAGATAGAAGTGAATTAAAACATTCTGCCCTTAGGCTCATATGACTTGCTGATAGGAATGGACTGGCTAGAAAAGAGAAAGGCTATGATGAATTGTTGGGATAAATCTCTGCATTGCGTAGATCAAGAAGGGAAACATTTTATTCTCAAGGGAAAACCAAAACCCATCTCTGTAAGACAAATATCAGCACTGCAAGTAAAAATAATAGCTAGGAAAGGATATCAAGTATATTCAATACATGTTGAGGAAATAGAACAACAATCTGAAGAAAACCTGCTAGAAAAATTGCCAGTGGTGAGAGAGTTTAAGGAACTTTTTCCAGATGAGATTCCTCATCTTCCCCCCGAAAGAGAGATTGACTTTTCAATTGATTTGGTACCGGGAGCAACACCTGTTTCCCGAGCCCCTTATTGAATGAGCCCCCCTGAACTAATGGAGCTGAAAATGTAATTTCAAGAATTGTTGTATAAGGGTTATATCAGACCAAGTGTGTCTCCCTAGGGAGCATCGGTGCTGTTTGTGAAGAAAAAGGATGGAACCTTTAGAATGTGCATTGATTATCGTCAGCTGAATAAGTTGACAATTAAAAATAGATACCCTTTGCCTCAAATTGATGATATTTTTGATCAGGTAAGAGGAGCTTCAGTATTTTCTAAGATTGATCTAAGGGCTGGCTATCACCAGCTCAGAATCAAGGAGGAAGACACTAGCAAAACAACTTTTCGAACCAGGCATGGTCACTATGAATTTGTAGTCCTACCTTGCGGTTTGACAAATGCCCCTGCCACCGTTATGTGCTTAATGAACAGTGTTTTAAAGAAGTATTTGGATAAATTTGTACTAGTGTTCATAGACGATATTTTAGTTTATTCCAAAAATGAGGAGGAGCACAAAGAGCACTTGAGGATAGTGTTGCAAACTTTGAAAGAAAACCAGTTATATGCCAAATTCAGTAAATGTGAATTCTGTAAGGACAAGATCCAATACTTGGGTCATATTATTTCTGAACAAGGGTTGGCTGTTGACCCTGAAAAGATAAAGGCTATTAGAGAATGGTCGGTGTTAAATGATGTTTCAACAGTGAGATCATTCATGGGGATTGCAGGTTATTATCGCAAACTTGTGGAAAGATTTTCTGCAATAGCATATCCCATAACTTCCCTACAAAGAAAAGGTGTCAAATTTGAGTGGACTAAAAAATCCCAAAACAGTTTTGAACAATTAAAATTAAAACTCACTACAGCCCCTATACTGAAGATTGCAGATCCTGATAAATAATTTCTTGTGTGTACGGATGCCTATAGAGAAGGGTTGGGAGGAGTCCTGTTGCAAAAAAATTTGATTATTGCATATGAGTCTAGGAAACTTAAGACACATGAACAAAACTATAGTGCACACAATTTAGAGGTGGCTGCTGTAATTCATGCCTTGAAGATGTGGCGACACTATCCTCTTGGAAAGAAATTTACATTGATGACTAATCATATTAGTCTTAAATACTTCGTTTCCCAAACTGATTTGAATGCTCGAAAAGCCAGATGGCTGTCTTTTCTGAGTGAATTTGATATGGACATAAAACATATCAGAGGGAAAGAAAACAAAATTGCTGATGCCCTGAGCAGAAATGCTTGCCAACACATAAACAACATTGGAAGTAGTGCAAATTTTGATTTGGAAGGACTAGTGAAACAGGTAGCAGACCAGGACCCAAATTATGAGAATCTACTGGTGAAAATACTAAAGAAGGAGATGGCTGAATACACTCAAAACCAAAAAGGACTGATCTGCTATAAAAACAGATTATATGTTCCCAATGTAGAGTCTTTGAAAAAAGAGATCCTAGATGAATACCATAAACAACCATATGCAGGACATCCAAGATATCAAAAAATGCTTACAACCTTAAAAAAGAAGTTGTTTTGGCCAGGAATGAAAAATGATGTAGCAGAATATTTAGCTAGGTGCATGGAATGCCAACTAGTCAAAGTGGAACATCAACACCCAGCTGGTCTATTAAATCCCTTGCCAGTTGCAGAATGGAAATGAGATACCGTTTCTATGGATTTCATAACAGGATTACCTAGAACCAAGTACCAACATGACTCAATTATGGTATTAGTAGATACTTTAACAAAATTTGCACACTTTATACCTGTAAAGTCTACTTTTGGGACAGCCGAAGTAGCAGATGTGTTCCTAAAAGATATAGTAAGGTTACATGGGGTCCCAAAGATGATTTTTTCAGACAGAGATGCTAAGTTGACAACAGCCTTTTGGAAATTTCTATTTTGAGGTATGTGCACTAAGTTGAATTTTAGTACTACCTATCACCCTCAGATTGACGGTCAAACAGAGAGAACAAATCAGCTTTTGGAGGATATGATGAGAATGTATGTGATGGATAGGCCATCAAAATGGGGAGACTACTTTCATTTAGCTGAATTTGCCTATAATAACAGCTATCAATCCTCCATCAAAATGAGTCTATTTGAAGCCCTCTATGGAAGGAAGTGTCGTACTCCTTTGAGCTGGAGCCAACCTAAGGATTAACTAATGTTGGGACCAGATGCATTACAACAGATGGAAAGAATTGTTAAACAAATACAGAGAAACATCAAGACAGCACAAGATCACCAAAAAAAATATGCTGATAAGAAGAGGATACATCAAGAATTTAAAGTGGGGGAGCACGTGTATTTGCGTATTAAACCCAAAAATAGCACACTTTATGCTGGAGGTTGTGCAAAATTGGCTCCTAGATATTGTGGGCCTTTTGAAGTGTTAGAAAGGGTGGGACCAGTGGCTTATAAGCTGGCCTTACCGCCCCATGTTAAAGTTCATGATGTGTTTCATGTTTCATTACTAAAAAGATATATACATGATGCTTCTCACATTGTTGATTGGAATGTGATACAGGTGGAACCAGAAGGGGAGTTCCTTCCAGAGCCGCTTCAAATATTAGAGCGGGAAGAAATTGGATTGAGGAATCGAACGGTAGCAAGAGTAAAGGTGCAGTGAAAGCACTTTACTGCTGAAGAAGCTACCTGGAAAAGAGAAGCTAAGATGGTGGAAAAATATCCATTTTTGTTTGAAAAATGAACTCTAGTAGTTAGTTATCAACACTGAGGATGATGTTTTCTTTCAGAGGGGGAATATGTAACACCCATAGTTTTATGTTTCTTTCAAAGTTAGAAATTTTAACTTTAATCCAAAGGGGACTGGACCCCAATGGACAAGTATTTTGTGGATGTAATTAAATATTTAATTATGGAAATTAAATAAAATAATTCTGTGTAGATTGACCAAATATGAGATCACTTGCTAAATCCATGAGGATGGATAGAGGAAAATACTTTCCCCAAAAAAATCTTTCAAAAATCCTTGAAAGAATTTATTTCCAAATTAGATTTTGAGGAAAATCTAGTTTCCCCAATGAGGTGGAGAGTAGTTGGGAAGAGGTAAAAAGCTTGGAAAAGAAGAAAGCAGCTTTAAAAATCCCTAAATAAGGGAAGCCTAGGCAAATAGGAAGAAAAGCATCCTGATATTCTGGACGCAGAATTAGAAACAGGCTCTGGGGAGAAAAAGCTTAAATAAGCTATTCCTGAACAGATTAGAGGTTGGTTTGTTCTGGAGGTGGTCTCAGCTTGGGGTTGAGTTCTGGAGATAGAGGGACTCTAAGGTTGGGAGGACTGGTCAACAACAGAAGTGGTATGCCTATAGTGTGTATTAATGCATGAATTAGTTATAATGTTTTATTTCTTTTGTTCCATACATTTACAGACTTGCTAGAAGAATTAAATCCTCTCAATTCTGCATAGTTGTAGGAACAAGAATTATGAGGAAAATAAGCCAGAAGCTCTAAACTAGTGACTGGTTTAAATCTGGAGATTTATGTTAACCTCATAATCCATAAATCTGTAACTTTAATATGCTTCTGTTAAAAATAGAATTTAATTAACAACCACTAGAAAAACAAAGCCAGTATGAAGGAATGATTACATATGTGAAATGCAGATCTGTAGCCTTATTGAAGCAACAATGACTATATATCTATAGATTTATTATTCACACTAAGAAAAGAATAGAGGGATGATTACAGTGATTAGGGTTAAAGATATTCAGACATAAATAGAGCTCAATAAGGTTTACCCAACCTGTATACAATTCTGGTCTGAGAAATAAATATAAACTGGTGAAGGAATAACAATATTTACTATTGAATTGTCACAACTGAATATTCTATTGGAAAATAAATATAAGGAAACTTGTATAGAGTGCATGCAAACTTTATAAGCTGTGAAGGATAACAAATATTTCACCTACTAGATTCGAAATGAAAATGCTGGAAGTATTAGTAGGGAACTGAACATACTGAACACTAAGAAAAATGAGGAATAAAATGTAGAGAGACTGTCATTTCCATTTAACTATGTCGACCTTGAAGGGAGGCAAATTGCTATAAAAGATACTAACACTGTGAAATTTTGTGAGTATGTTAAGTATACATGTGGACTGAAATTATATTAATACTCTGTAGAAGTATTATAATATATGTACAGGTATGAACAATTTAACAAAATTAAATAAATTCTATGTTACATTGTGTCTGGAAAAATACCCATAAAGATACAACTGAAATCTGGCATTGTATAAATCGGGTGGAGATTCGTTTCATATGAAACCCAAAACAAGTCTGATACATGAATACAGTTCGTTTATACCTCCAAATCATTTCATGTATTAACAATAAACTGAGTACGATAGCATTTTCAAATGGAAGATTAGTATCACAGATAAAAATAAATCGACCTTTATACTTTGGAGTTATTACGGAAAATCAACCAGAATCATAATCTATTAAATCTATAGAGTGAAAAGAATTATTGACGAACCAAGTATTAGTAAAATTTTATGCAACGGGAAATTAATTCCACGGAATCATGACACTCCGTCCATATGAAAAGGAGACAGAGTATCAATTTAGTACTCCAATTATGTGCCGAATTTTTCGGAGTAGGAAAAGTCATAAGAGGAAACACATAACTAAATCTCATGGAGAGAAAATGTACAGGAAATTCATGGGCCTATAATTGAAATACCCCCAACAGAGAGGTATAACCAGACGTATAAATTTCGGTGCCTGTAACTTCTTCTCACTAGAAATTCCTCTTTTTTTTTAGAATTAAAACAAAACAAAAATATTTTTTAGGGAATTACAACTCCTAAGAGAGAGATCATTTCATCAAGAAGCTTGCTGGAAAAAAAACTTCAACGTACAACCAACCTGGAATAAGAACCAAACATCATAAGCCTATTGGACTGAAAGCCAAACGAAAATTGTGGAGATGGAGAACATGATGATGGCTCGCGTAATAGATACCTGTGGGTTAACCAGACCAGGAATCGTTAGCAATGGCGATGTTAAAATAACACGATAGACTTCAAACCAAGCTCGAAGAGAGATTTCATTACCTGACAAAGTTAACCTCTCTCCTCCACACGAGACTTGTAATAAACTAGGGACACGAATTTCAGAACTAAAAATTGAGGATACGTATGACAATGGTGCGATAAATAGACAACAGAGTGTTGCGAAGAGAAACACCATGTTTACCCTTGGTTTGCAGACTTCGGTTTTCGATGAACGACAGTAGGAAGCCTAGCGGGAGTGTCAATGTGCACGGTTATTAGTAACCCTCACACCATTCCATGGTAAGAACACAAATAAACCAATACGTATTATCAGTCAATAGTGCCACTAAACCCTTGTGCCTAGTTAATTATTTAACGTCCAACAAAGAAATATTTCAGGAGTAGGAGTAAAATGATGAACCACCATTATATACCAGTATTGATACAGAGAATTACAATAAAACAATTTTGGGATGATCATTGACCATTAGAAGTTGTGCCTTGGGGCGGCCATGAACATCAGAACCATAGGCGAAGTCTCACGCTCAATCCGCCAAGAGAAAACCAAAGAAGATAGGATCGTATCGAAAACGCCGGAAATGGTAAACGATGGGGCAAACAAATGAAATAGTAAATGAGCGGGGAAAACCCTAAGGGGTTTCGATCGTCCACATGGTGGCCATCCATCACCGAAGACACGGATCAACGTTTAATGGCGGGAGTACAATAGCCTGAAAAATAATTTAAGCAGAGATTTACTGATACACGGGAATTAAATACAGGACCGTCGAAAGGAATTAAAATACAATTGTGACTGGGGCTCGAGAACATTAAAGATCTTGCTCGTATCATCCATAACAAATAAAACGATCGAAATGAATGCGCATTGAAAAGGAAAAAAGACCCACTACCAAACTACACGATAGACATGTAAATGCGATGTACCATAAATATTAAACGAGAAATCTCAAGAAATACGGAAAAGGCCTCTCGGCATGCCAGATCGGCATAGTCTTGGATAGGTACAAAGTCAACATAATTTCGTGGAAGGGAAATATAGAGTATGAATACACCACAATCCAAACCATTAATGTCGATATATAAATGCCAAATGCAAAGGAAACCACGCCTACACAGTAATGCGACGTGGCATAGAGAATCAAACACATGATATGAAATTAGAACCATACAGATAGCGAATCAATCCATCATAGAATGATGGCATCCCATGGACCGTGTATTTAGCAGCGTAGGAGTAGAGGGAACACGAATTGGAAATGAAATACTTTTACCATTAAAATTTTGATGGATAAGTATAACAAGATATTGATATAGTTATACGAGTTACTTGGAAGCGATAGTATTAAACAAAACAATTATGAGAGAAGGGTTAAGTTATGCTATATAGATATGAAAATTGTAGAACAACATTTTATGAATGTCAATGGGTCTGCAATTCATCTACCACATATGTAGAACAAAAAAAAATAAAAATATGCCTATGTGGTAACAATACTTAAGCTAAACGAGAATTCGTGGGAAAAAAATAATTCTTTTGAAGGGAGGTATGTGACAGCCCCGGGACGGCTATGTTTGTCATCGCATGGCCTACCATATTTGGCCTGCGTCAGTGGTGTGGCCTTTTACAATACTGCACCGACGGCTATGTACGGTGGCAGGATGGCGGTGCGCTGACTTAGATATATGCCCCGAGGCATATAGTGTAGTCAATGCACCACTCTTCTAACACCGCACATAGTGAATGGTGCGCTAAAAGCATTTTTTGGAGCACTGCCCCTAGTGCGATGAATATCATTAGGGGAACCATATCCAGTGCGCTCTGTTGAAAGATGTGCACTTTGTTGAAAGATGGACTGGGACCGGTGCGTGACTGTGTTTTTGGAGCACCGACTGTTGTCTTATTTATTTTTCAGATTTAAATATTTATATACGTATATTTCTAAATACATGTGTCATTTAATAAAAAAATTGTGTTTAATATGTCAATCACTCAAAGGCGTGAAAAGAGAGAAGAAGGGAAACCACAACAACAAAAGGCGGAACAGTATAACACAGTTTGCTTGTGGGAGGTAAGAGAGAGGGAGAAAGATGTTTACCCTCACCCTATTACAACAGCGACACAGGGGCTCCTAAGGGAGGTAGGTCTCCTCAAGTCCTATGAGGAGGCTACTTCCCTAATGTCCCATAGTTTGCTTTTGAGACATCTTATCCACAGGTGGAATGCCCAGCGACAGGATTTCTGGGTTGGTATCAACCAGTGGTACACGCCCACTGAGGAGGTTTTATATTTTATTACAGGGCTATCAAGGAGAGGGGTGGATTTTCCCTTGTTCCCCGAGGTTCCAGTTGGTTGTGTGGCAGAGATTCAGTTAGTTTACTCCCAGAGATACATTGGAGCACATTTAGTATCTCCTATAGATTTTCAGGTCGCTGGAGGGCAGTTACGTATTGTTTTATTTGTTCGTGAGGAGGTACAATGTCTCTCACTTATCATTTTGATCATTTTTCACAACACGATGGGAAACGCATTAGTTTCTTGCTTTTAAATTATGTTGATTCTTTACTACATCAGCCATGACTTGTCAAGTGGTCTTCCATTTTTTTGCGGCAGTTATGTACAACATTAGAAATATGTCATGCTCATGCACAAGGGATGGTCAAATTCCCATTTTCTTTAAAGCTTTTTTGTTTATTTTTTGAGAGGTTTCCAGAGATGAGACCTAGTTTTCTTTAGCAGCCTCGTAGTTCGGTTACTGAGGAACGTATGCACATGTGGGGGTAGATGATGCCCAAGAGGAAGGAGAGTCTTTTTCCAACGAGGATATTAGATAATTCACTGGAGTTGCTAGCCAGTGTTGATGAGCATGACTTTATTATGGTCCCCTGTCCTTATGCGGGGTTGGATTGGCGAGGGTGTGTCATAGATGATGGGCCCCCAAATGATAGAGGTAATATTATTGTTTTATTTAAATTTATTCTAACATGTTCTTTAACTTTTTTTTATTAAATTGTGTAATGAGATTGTCTAATTATTGTTCTGTGCTTGTATATATTTTTTAGACATTGGCTCTTTTGATGGCGAGGAGATGTCGCCACCACAACCTGATCTAGGTGTGGATCCTGATGATCATGATGAGGGCATGACAAATGCCGAGGATGGTCATCACGAGGCTAGTGCAGATAAGATACCTACTCCTGTTGGTGCAACGATGCACGGTTGACTTGGTGATGGTAGATACAGGATGGATTTGGCTGACCAACTCATTGCATTGATTGTTGAGGTGGGCATCAGGCCTGCTCATTACAGAGACATAGAGGCTGATGATAGGCTATTACGGACGTGGAGAGGCATGTTACGTGACATGTACAGCTTGATGTGGCATGCCGTAGTAGTTACGACATCTTTTACGCGACTGACGAGGACTGTTGCATGTTACGATCGAGTCGCAGCACGTGATGGACAGTCTGCGAGGTGCAGCATACCATCATCTAGCAAGAGTTATGATCATGGAGATGAGGCTGGACCATCAGCCACTAGTACTGATATTGATGTTGTACTACCACCAGTTGATCCATGAAATTTATATTACAGTTGTATATTTTTAACATTATTCAATTATATATAAAGTTAAAAAAATTATAGTGTCATGTGTCTTATAAATAATAATCCAGAAGTTAAAATATTAAATGTAGGTGTCTTAATATAAGTTATAAATTTACATATAAATTAAAAATATTATTACCGAGTTGCTGCACCCAATCCCTATGTTTAGCGCATCCTCTTTAACATGCGAGTAACGACCAATAGCACTGTATTTCTCTCTGACTTGGTCAACAACCCAGTTTTTGGGGCATATTTTTGGCATAATTTATTTTAAATGATTGGGATAAGGCACACTTCAACCATTCAACCGTCTAAATTATTTCTTGTCACTATCCCATTTCATCCTTTTTTTTTTGTATAATGCAACCCACGGTTGTGTCACTTCATAATTGTAAAGAATGAATTTATTGATTGCTTCAATTTCTGCATTCGCTGATGAAATCAAACAAACATTATATAGTACTTATATATCAAAATATACATTATATCGAATTTCAACATGAATATTAATTACTTTTTGTAAATTTGAAAAAATATAAGTCTCTTACTCTTTATCAAGCGCTTTTTTCCACTCGTTTGGAGCAACTCTCCTTCTCTTTTGTCTTCATCCATTTCATCATCCCAAATCACCGCACCTGGTCGATTGTCGATCTGCTTGATGTACTCATTGGCATAATAGAAAGACTCATATGATATGTACCCCTCTGCCATATACCCCTCGGGTTTTTCCCTTTGTCGAAAAAAACCTTTCAATTTCTTCATGTACTTCTCTAAGAAGAACATCCAACGACAAGAGACAACCCCAACTAATTCAACCTCATCTACCAGGTGGATTAGAAGATGAACCTGTAATTCCATGAAACTCATCGGTAGTTCCTTCGAAAACATATAAACAATCTCAACTATCTCTTGATGCCACCGTGGAATGCTAGCCACATGAATATGCTTTGACATTATCCAATGTACAAATGCAGATAATTTAGATATGGCATGTCCTGGGTCTTGAGGGAATTCATGTTTCACACACCCACGCATGAACAAAGGATAATGACACTACAAAGTTATAAACACGTGCAATAATACATAAAATTAGTTATGTTTTATGAATATAACAAATAATAAAATCATTGTTTTGACATTATACGTGCACTTAGAAGATTCAAATGGTCATGCGATTTCAACCCCGACAAATGGTCATCCATGGTGAAGCAGCGCCATAGTGAAGACCCATATGAAGTTGGAACCCTCACATCCATTATAACTTCCGTTGCTAAAGATATATCATCTTTTCTTAAAATCCATGGGACATCACCTTCTTTGAAAAACCATGAATTAGAGGGACCAGTGCCTGCCTCTGATCCTGTACTTTATAATCATCTTGGCCAATGTTTATTTTTAGTTTTTGAAGTAATAAGATATTTCCTAATAGCTAATGTGTCACTTTGTTTCGATGATATGTGCCTCCATAAAGAAGATGAAACATTTTTAAATATATGCATGGGATCTAATAAGTGGGCAATCTTTAGATGCTCCCAATATGGGAGGTCATAAAAGATAGATTTCCTTTCCATCCCAATGGGAAATTTCTCAACGTAGGTGTCAAAGAAATCTCGATCATCGAACATAGGCTCCCCATTTAAATCGAACATTTATATGAACTCCTTCTCCTTCTCTCTCTCATATGCTCTAAGCCATTCAGCTGGTGTAATTATTGGAGGTCTTTGGGTTCTATCTCTTTTACCATTGAAAGAGGATGCTACTCTTCTGTGAGGGTGTTATTCTGGTAGGAATACCCTGGAGAAATCATACACTGGCTTTCGTAGTTCCTTTGACCATCTAGCTTTAAGAGAAGGTCCACAACATTTACATCCAAAACACCCTTATGTTACAAGACCTACGATATTATATTTGTATACATTAATTAATATGCATGGCACGTTAAAGAATATCATGAAGATCAGAACAAATAATTTTTTTTCTAAGTAAGACTATTCTATTAACAGATAAAAGAAAAAATATTTACAGCAAGCTCGAGCCTGAACATTGCCCTATGCAGTGGCATTTTAACATAAACTCCTGAGGAGCACTGCGCTGAAGTAGGGAAACCAGTGCCAAAACAGAATTCACAAAAAAAAATCCCTCGCAGGGGAAATATAAACATTAGAATATGGATCCCATAGCTGAAAACAAGCTGTAAGGTAGGCGATCATGATGGAGGAAGTGAATGTTGGAAAGTAATTTCCAACTGTGCAAAAGAATTGACAGGCGGCTGCAAGGACGAACATCACAGGGTAGAAGGCGCGCAAGTTGGCAGAGATCAATGGAGTATGGGGGGGCAAACCGTGCGACGGTTAACAGATGAGCACCCCCCGTAGTTGACTTGCCAAACACGCGTTGACCTCGAATCAACGGTTGTGGTGAACTACGGGGGGTCACCCAAATGGTCTGTACGGGCAGACATAAACCCCCCGTAACCACCAGGAGAGGTGGCTCTGCCCTCACTCCTCCATCGCGCCACCAAACCCCCACCACCGCGAAATTCACCAAATCTGCTTCTGGAGAACAATTAATGCTACAAATCGTTTCGAAATAGATGGAGTGTAAAAATCGAGGAATGTGCTTCTCAATTGTTCCGGACCAGTCGAAGTTAATACTGAAGATGTCGTTGTGGGTGCCAAGGAGAGTGACAGCGGTTGAAATCCACTCGCCCGCCAACCGTCCAAGTCCCCCCTTAAACGTGTAGATCACCCGCATTCGGATTTTGGGTATCCTTTTTCACCAAGGATGTGCAGTCCTGTATAAGTTGTTCATCATTGGAATTCTGTAGCAAACCTTCCTAGAAAGGAGAAGACTGTAGAGATCCTTGATTGGCCAATCGATCAGCTACAGTGTTGGTTGTGCGTCGAATATGCTTGAAAGTTAATGCTTTAGGCGTCTTGAGCCAATTTTCAATGAGTTCCAGTCTATTTTGAAGTCACCAGCTGGAAGCAACGTTGGAGGCAGAGGCACCTGAGTGGATACGGTTAGTCACTACAATCAAGATCTGAGAGTCCCCCTCAACTTCCAGCGGAAGAAATTTTCTCTCTCTGTAATATTCAACCCCTGCCATAAGCCTTCAAGTTCAACAGCGTTATTGGAATCATGTCCCATAGAGCCGAAATATATGTGAGCCATAGTTCCTTCAAGATTCCTAAAAATGCCTCCAAATCCGGCAGGACCCGGATTGCCCTTAGCCTCTCCATCAAAATTCATTTTGAAAGAATGTGGCGAAGGAGGCGACCAAGAGATGCAAGAGTCAGCATGCTTCAAAGTGTTCTGGGAATGGAGACTGGCGTGACTGAGATCAAGGTACCATCACTTCCAAATGAGACATTCAGATGGGGAGGTCGGCATATCCGTGTCTTGCCAAGGAGTTAAGACCAGAGTTTCCTGCAGATTGCGCTTAATATTGGACCAAATGATTTCATTCAGTGTGGCTCTTTCCTTGAAGATTCTGTGATTATGCTCCTTCCAAGAGGCCCAATAGATGAAACCTGGGAACAAATTCCAAATGTTGTTGAGCAGATTACATTGAAATGGCAACGAAGGCCATCTTCTGATTGTATTGTTGATATCGCCTTCTATTCGCCCTATTTTTACAAAACATAGAGAGAATTGATCCCAAAGATAAGAAACTAAAGAGCAAGAATCAAGGAGATGCTGCATAGTTTCAATTTGAGACTGACAATTGGGGCATCTTGAAGGACCGATAAAGCCTCTTTTTAAGAGATTGTCCCATGTAAGAATTTTTCCTTTGCTGAGAAGCCAGAGGAAAGTAGAGATTTTAGGCCAAGAGTGAGGCTGCCAGACTTGAGCCCAAATACGATCCAACTGATCATGCTGCAGGCAAAAGAGCAATCTGTAAGCTTCTTGTGTAGAAAATTTTCCCCGAGTAGTATAACCCCATCTTAATTTGTCAGCTTGATTGGAAACTTCAATTCTTCTAAGACTGAGCTCTTGTTCAATATCTTCAGAGGTTTCTCCAAGCCAATCATCTTGCCAACAAGTTGCTGGCTTCCAAACCTTATAGCCATGCAAGGGAATGGGTTGCCAAAAATTGTTGACAAGAGAGGGGAAATTAGTCCGAAGCTGATTTTGCCAGAGGGGTTTATGGAAGAGCGACGAGAGCTTCGGCGACTGCTGCCAAGAATCTTCCCAAAATCTGGCTTGATCTCCTAAATGAACTTCCCAGAAACTGTGAGTTTGAATGAAGGCCCCATGAATCTTTGCAGCATTCCATATCAAAGAGCTAGGCACATCAGAATTGAGACAGATGAGATCAGCCTGAGACTTGTCCAGAGCATATTTAACCTGCCAGAGATGGGCCCAAGGGATGTGTTGTTTGGAAACCCAGTTCCACCAAATACGAGCCCCCATGGTAAGATTGCTGTGTAGCGGATCCCTTAAGCCCAAACCTCCAGTATTTTTGGGAGTACAAACTTCAGTCCACTTGAAAAGAGCCCATTTTATGTTAAGACTCGAGGAGCCCCAGAGGAAATTCCTTTGTATGTTGCGAATTTGCTTCAACACCCATTTAGGAGCCGCCAGAATGGAAAAGAGGTACAGAGTCATGGCTTGCAGACAAATTTTATTAGGATGACTCTGCTGGGCAAGTTGAGAGAGCGATAGGTCCAGGAGAATAGCGAGCTTCCATATTATCTAGCAGGGCTCTCCAGGAGGTATGCTTTATAGCAGAGTCTATCAAAGGAGCTCCCAGATATTTGGAGGGAAGAACATCAATCTTGAAGCACAAAATTCGGGCAATATTATGCTGAGTGATGGGAGGGGTGTTAAAGAAGAAAATGTGGGATTTAGCAGCGTTGATGGAAGTACCAGAGGCCTCCGAGAAAGTGTTAAGCAAAGAATTGAGGGTTCTTGTTTTCTGAACAGAAGGATGGCCGAAGAGAAAATTATCATCAAAATTTTTTTGATGAGAAATGGGGAGACTGTCATGGAGAGAAATACCTTTAATAGAGCCAGAGGAAATAGTGTGACTAATAAGACGACCAAGACCCTCCGCCATGAGTACAAAAAGGAAAGGTGATAAGGGGTCTCCTTGCCGAATACCCCTAGAAGACCGGAACGGTAAAGATGGAGAGCCATTGACAAGGATAGAAAAAATGGGAGAGGAGAGAAGGCTCATTACCCATCTAGTCCAAGCGGCATTGAAACCAAAGGCTAATAAGACATGTTTGATATACTTCCAGCTTAATTTATCAAAGGCTTTTGAGAGATCAAGTTTAAGAAGCATGCCTGGTTTCTTGAGGGTTTTGAGGGAGTGGATGACTTCATGAGAAAGGATAATACCATCCAAAATTTGACGACCCTCCGCATAACCAGTCTGCTCTGGCAAAATAAGAAGAGGAAGGAGAGGCTTAAGTTTGTGAGCAATAACTTTGGAAATCAACTTTTAAATAACATTGCAAAGCGCTACGGGTCTGTATTTATCCGGGGTGCTTGAGTTCTCCCCTTTGGGAATGAGAGCAATGAAGGTTGTGTTCAGTGAGGGAAGGATCCATTGCATGGATCGAGATTCCTCCACTAAATCCCAAACTTCCAATTTGATAAGCTCCCAAAAACCATGAAAAAAGTTGGCTGTGAAGCCATCCGGGCCAGGCGCTTTCCCCTCCTTGAGCTGTGTAATGGCTTTCTCCACCTCCTGTAAAGTAACTGGTTGAAGAAGCATTGCATTGTGATCCTCGGTAATGATTTTAGGAATATGTTGGGTGATAGAGAAAATATCCTGCTCACGATTTCCATCTAGTTCTTGCAAGAGGTTTTTGAAGTACCCTCGAAGTTCTTTGTCAATATCCTCATGCATTTCGAGGCACATCCCAATATCACTATTCATAAAGGTAATATGGTTATGCATCCTTCGCTGAATAGTAGACCTGTGGAAAAACTTGGTATTTTTCTCTCCATCTTGAAGCCATCTGATACGAGATTTTTGTCGCCAGAAAGTCTCTTCCTGTAGCCTGATTTTGTCAATTTTTGTTATGAGCTCCCTTTCTTGTTTATCATAGTCCTCTGCTCTGCCTTCTGTTATGATTTTCTGCTGCAATAGGTTCATTTGAAGCTCTTACTCCCTTTTGTTGTTGAATATATTACCAAAGTGGGTTTTATTCCAGTGTTTGAGAGAGAATTTAAGATTCCTGAGTTTTTGTTGGAATTGGAACATTTTTGAGCCATCTACTGGAGCAAAGGAGCACCATTCCTTGGTGACAAAGTCTTTGAAACCAGCATGGGAAAACCAAAATGATTTGAATCTGAATGGTGTGCTGCAATGCACTCCCGGACGAGACCACAACAAGAGGATGGGCCAATGATCCGAGCCTGCGAGGGGAAGTATGGAAGAATGAAAATCCCCCCCAAGATGAATAGCATTTTCTGACATGAGGAAATGATCCAACCGGGATGCAATGTGCAGCGACCCACTACGTTTGTTGTTCCAGGTGAATGTGCCATTAGAAGTCTGCATATCCACAAGCTGATTAACTGAAATGAAGTCTTTAAAGCCTGAAGAGTATCCTTCAAGTCTCTGCCTGCCTCCAGAGCGTTATTCTAACGTTGTGGTCATGTTGAAATCCCCTCTGCAAAACCAGAGTGGGAAACACCTTGAATAATTTAGATCTGTCAGGGTGTTGAGAAGATCTAGTTTCTTTTGAATTTCTTGCATAAAATACACATTGGTTAGGTGTTCATGAATGCTGGTGCCTAACAAATGGAATGTCGACTGAATACAGAAATGGGAGGCGTGGAAGTCATACAAGGAAAGGTGCTGGGGATCCCAAAGAATTTCTAACCCACCCAAAGCGCCAAACGCATCCACAAAAACTGATCTACAGTTAGGCCAGGCTTTAGTCATAATGCGCTCAATAGTGTTGCTTTTACATTTCGTCTCCTGTAGGAAGACCATAGTAGGGCTGTATTTCTGGATCATATTTTTAATCATCCTGTGCTTTGAGGGGTTGTTTAACCCTCTCACATTCCACGAAACTAGCTTCATGAGGAACTAGTCGGGAGGGACAGGTAAAACTTTGTCAACTAAGGGAATCTGCCTGATTCCACCAATATTTCTCCTGCTGATATGGTTCTCTGCAAATTAGTATTTCTTCCATGTTTTTTTGATTCCTTCATAATTTTTCTTCTATCCCAAGATCCTCCAGCCTGGATACCTAGGGAGTTTCTTTGCTGAGCTCAAGTGAGGACCACTGCTAGCTTTTCAATTTGAGGAGGTTTAATTTTACTGAATTATTTCTGATGGCAGGCTTCCTCCAGAGCCAAAATGTCGATCTCCCTGATGTCAACATTGTCAGGCTCATCTTCCATAATAGTTGGGAGATTCAGATTTAAGTCTTCCGTCCCAGAAGGTGGGACAGAAAGCTGGGAGCAGTCAATATCCATTAGTGCAGAGGTAGAAGTGGGAGGAATAGTTTGGATCTCAACCGAAGAGGAGACTAAAGAGGCTTTGGTAATATCAGAAGCTAAGGAAGAATTGAGATTCGAGTCAGGGGCGTTCGGAGTGGGGCTAGAAGAGAGGGGCTGCCCCTGTTGAGCATCTAAATGGTCCTTAGAAGCAAGAACCTCAAAACTGTTGCTGGTACTGGGAATATTGGGGGCGGTAGAGATGATAGGAGTTTTCTTGGAGTGCCTCTTCTTGGAGGAAACTTTCGAAAAGCCTTCTGCATCTTTACCAACATTAGGGGAAGAGGGAGCAAGTTTCTGGTTCAATGGGAAGTCCCGGAAAAGGTGACCATGCTCATGACATTTACGACAACGAAAGGGGACGTGCTCATAATCAATAGTCTGAATCCATTCAAAGTCATCGTGGAATAAACTTACCGAGTCCGTGAGAGGCTTAGCAAGGTGCATGTAGACGCAGATTCGGGCATAAGAAGTGTATCGCCGAAGTTTTACTTCCTCAGCAACCTTTATGAATTCTCCAAGTCCATTTCCAATATCCCTCAGCGTTTCTTCGTCCCAGTATTCCAGAGGCAGGGAATACATTCTTATCCATACCGGAGACCAACTGAAATCCTCCTTGTCTGGATGGAATCTTTCAATCCAGTCACACAAATAGAGGCCAGCAGAGTTAAAGAAATAGGGACCCTCTTCAAAGATGTGCGTCTTGTCTTCAAGGCAGTGAAAGATGGTCGTGAAAAAAACTTTGGGTCCAAGCTGCAAGGTGACTTGACCCTTGGGTTTCCATTTGGATTATATCCACCCTTGCAGAGCTTTTTCAGTCGGCCAGAGACTGATGAACGTCCCAATGAGGGCATGATCCTTCATGAAATGAATGTGTCCATTGATACGGTGACTGGGGAGATCGATTTTGATCCGATCTGCAGCTTGGGTATACAGGTGGCTGAGGAGGGTTTCTGTTGTGCCACCGTATCAGTTTGTTCAGTACTGGCGTTTCCAAGAGGCTCTGAACTTGTCTTGGCATCAGAACTATTGTCTGTAGTGATAACCTTTTCAGAAACCGTTTGCGATCCTGGCGTTACATTAACCTGCGAGTCAGACATGGAAGTGGAGGCAGCGTTCGGAGGAGGGGGGGTATTACCCACCCCTCCCAAAGAGGCGGACATTTGAGGCGCTCAGAAGGGATGACGCAGGAAATCGGTAACTTAGAAGAAGAGAGCAAGCTACCTTGGCATGGGGCGAGATCAGACTCTGGTAATCTCAAACCCTAACTAACCAGACGGATCATCGCTCCCCTTAGAATTGCATCGTTGCTTCTCAGAACAAATATTACAACGAATTAAATAACTAATATGTGAAATAATATTGTTACATATATAAAGAAATCAATAAATTAAACATGTAATTTACCAGAGAAAACTCCTAAGCTTGGATAATGATGTTTCATGTAAGCACATATGCCACACAACGTAAAAATCCTCTATGTTGTGATGGGTGTTGATACATCGTATACATTTATCCCATCTCATAATTCCTTCAATTCATCTACCAGTGGTTGTAAGTAGACATCCATATTCTTCACTTGTCCTCTACCAGGGACCATGAGAGCCAACATAATATGTTCATTCTTCACGGACAACCATGGGGGGATATTTTTATTGATCACTAATACAGGCCAAAGAGAATAATTGTTGTTATGGAGGGAATATGGGTTGACGCCATCCATGACTATGCTGAGTCATAGAATTTGCAATTCATCCTTGAATTTTTTAGGCCATGTATTCTCTATATGCTTCATGGATATTGGATCAGTTGGGATTCTCATAACTCCCAACTCACTTCTGTGTGAGGCATGCCATCCCTACAACATAGCTAATTATTTTCAATGAAAGAGCCTTTGAATCCTTGGGATTATAGGCATGTGCCTCAATATCTTAAAAGGAGGACCGATACGTGATTTACTCTTCTTATTTGATTTATCATACCTGTCATGCCCACATTTTAGACACACCTCTTTGTCTACATATTCTCCTCTATATAGAATACAATCATTTGGACATGCATGATATGATATCTACTCAACACCCAACATTTTCAACAATTTCATTGCCTCTTCGCAGCTACTGGGCAAGACATTATCACTCAGAAGAACCTTATATTTTAATAACTTGTAGTTGGGGATCATGGAAAAATATATTAATAAATGTACATTAATGTTGATATAATTATTAATTTTCATAAAATTTACCATTTGTAATGTTCATTGCAGTGTACTGATTATATTTCAAATTTATATAAGGGGAGTACTTTATGGTAACTTACCTCAAAAGTTCTGAGAAACATGCATTCGACAAGAAAAAAATTTCTTTCAAGTTGTACAGTAACATCGTTGTCCCCAACTCCGTAGAATTTGACTGACCACCAGGTCCAAAGAGAGCAGTGGTGGAAGAAAATTTAAGGCGTTCGAAAAAGGTGTCAGCGATATGAGCATCATCCCTTAGTTGATCATAATTTTGGAATGCATCTAACAACATTGTTTCCATGGAAATCGTATCCCTTAAGTAATCATTCATACCAACCTCTATTTGATTGCCTCCATTGTCAGCTTGTGAATAACTTGTCACGTCTCCCAGACCCATTTTTTTTTTTTGCTTTTTTTTTCATTTTCCTAACATGTCTAGATACATCACCCCGATTGGGGGAAGACAATTGAACCTGTGATGAGTGCTACACATATAACATAACTCAAATATTCTCCGCTTTATGCGCCGATAACAATTATAGTTTTTACACTAAATCCCTTACAAATTCAGACTGTTATCCGGGGTTTAGATTATTTTCAGTACTTATAGACAGCCATGGAATACAAGAATTTCCATGAGAATTTTTGGACTTGACCTCCCCTCTTCTCAGTCCATATAGTAGACTTATATATCTATATTTGTTACTTGTATTTCTCAGGTTTTCTGTTCAGAGTTGTGTCCAACTCTAGATGATCACTAGGCCCTTACTCAAACTTCCCAGTTTGCAGGCCTTATAAAATTTCCAACATTTTAAAGTGCAGCATCGAGATATAGATGTATGCCTCCTCGCATACCTCTATCTATACTCAGTTAACCTCCATGGCTCCAACTACTTTCCCAACAGTTTATATGGAAGGTAACCAGATGCTCTGTTCATTGTATTCTTACATATGCTTACAATCTTCCCTCACACAACTTTTTATCACACAATGGTTGTGCAAGTAGGATTTCCCTTTTATTTTACTGTTACAACATTTAATTTGGTTGACACTCGGGTGCAGATTCAACTATTCCCTAGGACACAGATCCTCTTTGCTTCAATCAAATAGGGGAGGATACTGAACTGGATAGTTTAGACTCCCTAGTGTTAGATCCTCTTACTTAGTTAGGCTTCAACTTCTGCTTTCATATGTTTACACTTACAATTAATAGAATAATTTAAATTCTTAGTTTTACAATTCCTTCCATTTCCACCCAACTGACATACTGAACCCCATACTACTATCACAGGGTTGTTGTGTCCTATCTTCTGTGATTTGTTACAGGGAAATCTGTGTCACCAATATTGTTATGATAGGTTTAGTTATTTGGTACTTGTTGTTCATGGTTACTGGTTTGTTAACATTTTCTGTCTATACACACAGTAAGTTAATGTTCCTTGGAAAGGCAGCAAGCTACCCCTGTACAAAATCATGGGATCAGCTGTTCAAAGGATCTACCATCTCTAACTCCATTTTACAAGATACTCATCCCTATATTCCAACCATTTGTCTCTGCTATCAATAGCTTTGGTTTACAATTACATGAGTTACTGAACCAATAATCAATCCACAATCTTCATAATGAACCATAACATAATAACTCATATATTGCATCAGAACTATAACATCAAAATTCATAAATTGCATAAGAATTTATAACATCACAACTCATAAATTGCATAAGAATTTATAACATCACAATTCATAAATTGCATAAGAATTTATAACATCACAATTCATAAATTGCATAAGAAATTATAACATCACAATTCATAAAGCAGTGATATATTTAATACAGACTTACAGAAGTCTCCAACAATATGCATGCATACCTCTACCATGACCAGTCCTCCCAGCCATCGAATCCTCTTTATCTCCCAGGATTCACCCCCGAGCAGAGATCCTCCAAGAACAGACTAGCCTCAATCTGTTCTGGAGCAGCTTATTTAAGCTGTACTTTCCCCAAGCCTGTTTCCAATTCTGCGTCCAGAATTTCAGGATGCTTTATTCCTGTTTAGCCTAGGCTTCCCATTTTGGGACTCTTTAAAGCTGCTTTAAGCTTTTCCTCAGCTTTTCCAGCTTTTTCTCACCTCTTCCCAACTACTCATCTTCATTGGGGAAATTTAGATTTTTTCCTCAAAAATCTAAATTAGAAATAATTTCTTTCAAGGATTTTTGAAAGATTTTGGGGAAAGTCTTTTCCTTTTCCATTACCTCATGGATTAGGCATGTGATCTCACTTTCTCATCTGGTCATAGTGCATGCACAATATTTTATTTATTTTTCATAAATAAGTAGTTAACCATATCCACATAATAATTATCCATTGGGGTCCACTCCCCTATGGATGTATGTTCAAATGTCTAATTTGAAAAGCATAGAACTTGGGGGTGTTACATAACTACTATTGTTGTAGTCATTCCTAATTGGTGAATCTGGATGTAGTGGGAATTGAATCGGTGGTCCATTCAACCATTCTTGGTATCGTTCCTCTCCAATTTTTTCTCTTAATTCAGTCTCCTCTTGATTTGATGTTATCGTGGGGTGCAACAGAAGATGGTTGGTAGATCGTTCATCATCACTAGAATCCTAATAATTAAAAATAAAATAAAAAATTGAACATGATTAGTACAAAATATATGATATCAATTAGTAACCACATTGACAATATTGCATGATTATAAATTGGTTTGACATTGAAATAATTCATATTAATCAATATATATACCAAAAAATTATAATTATAATTACCATCATTGTCTCGGGATTGTGGCTAGAAGATGCAATATTGTTACAATTGGCACGGTGAAGTAGTTGTCCATTTTCATCTACCAAATGCGGCATGCAATATGCAGCTCCTGATAAGAACTTCTGATGTTTTGGAGCAATTTGAATATTTTGTGCATCTGAACTCGAGGCTGAATCTACATGAACATGCAAATTTGTATACATTATAAATTTAATTAAGCTGTGCATTATTGATTGCATGGATAAAAAACATAAATTCAATTAGATAGTGAAAAAATAAACAAATCTGAAGTAAATATTACGTCTCCAGATGGATAGGGAGAACTCCGCGATCGACTTTGAGAAATATTATGGAACGAGCTGGATTTTGAAGAATTTTCCATTCCATATAATATATGATATTTCTCCTCGCAGTCGAGAAAAATAACAATAAATTTTCGTGCACAAACCCAAATGTAATTTCGGTGCGTAATGTATAGATAACCGCACCCGTACGTTTTTGGTATTGCACATCGGTTCTATCTTATAACCCAACACCCCTGTGCGTTTTGATTAAAGGACGCACCGGTAAACGAATAACTGCAAATAAAAAAAGCATAACCCTATTTTATTTAAGTGAAAAAAAAGTGGTAATTTGGAAAGTGGGCAACAAAATATTTTTGAAAATCTAATTTCATAAAAAAATTCTTTAAATACTAAACACTTTTCATTATTTCACTATTTTTGCAAAAAAAATCAGCTAGAGATTTGCAAGATACACACCTGGAGCAAACAGAGCACGAGAGCACTGTGGAGTAGGGAAATACGTTCGAATAGAAGAATTCAGACACTCAGAATTCCAAACCTCTGGTGATTCAAACCTTGTACCATAGAATTTTAAATGATGTGAGTAAAGTTTATTGTTTTTTTGTACTTTTTTCTACAGTTTTTTTTGTGCAGTAAAAGAAAAAATCAAAGTCTATCAAGTTTTTTTTCCCTTTTTTGTAGTTTTTTTATGAAGTAAAATAACAAAATAAAAATTTATTGTTTTTTTTACTATTTTCTACAGTTTTTTTTACCTTTTATGCAGTTTTTAGAAACAAAATAAAAAAAGAAATCCATTTTAGAAACAAAACCCTAGATTCTTTTTGTTTCTGAATTAGGGATTTTCAATATAGATTTATAGGGTTTGTATATTCATAAGACATCCAATCTACGAGACAAATTTCATAGTCGGACCCCAATCCATGTTGGCCCTTCTGTCAATCTAAAAACAAAACATATTTTTTTTCGTCGGTGTGCCCTATGTAACATAGCACACCGGTGCGCTCTGTTACACCAGCGTACCGCGAAAGTACAGTGATAAAAAATAAAAAACAAAATATGTCTTTATCAGTGCGCCATATGTAACATACGGCACCGGTGCCCTATTTCATTATGACACACCGCAAACATGTTGTTTTACCAAAAAATGATTTTAGAAACAAACCCTATTTTTTTTTTTGTTTCTGCCATTTCTTCTCCCTCTTTCTGTGATTTCAGAATTAGAGCTTTAAAATTTATATTTACAGGGTTTGTATTGCTAAATATAAGCCTAAGACATCCAACCCATGGGAGGACTTTCATAGTCGGATCCCAATCCATTTCGGCCCTTGCATAAATTTAAAAAAATAAAAAAATGTCGGTGTGTCCTGTGTACCTGAGTGCACCGGTGCACTCTATTATCCCAACGTACCGTGCAAGTACTGATCAAAAAATTATGTTAGTGCGCCATTTGTAAAATATGTAGCCGGTGCACTATTTCATTATTGTGCACTATGAAGGTTTTGTTTCAAAAAAAATAAATAACTTTCAGAAAAATACAAACATTATATTCTTTTTGTTTCTGCCCTTTATTCTCCCTCTTTCTGTGATTTTAGAATTAGGGCTTTTCAATTTAGATTTATAGGGTTTGTATTGCTAAATATAGACCTAAGACATCCAACCGATGGGATGATTAGCATAGTCGGATCCCAATCCATGTGGGTGCTTGCATGAATTTAAAAAAAAAAAAAAATTTATTGGTGCACATTGCATAAAATAGAGCACCGATGCTCTGTATTGTCCAAGCGCACCGCATAAGTAATGTGATAAAAAATTGATAAAAAAATATTTTTTTATCGGTGCGCGATATGTAAAATATGGCACCGATTTATGCTACAAAAATTAACACTCAACGATTTTTATTATTTTATCATGGTTGACCAGTGTGGTGATTGACATGTGACGCACCAATGCTCCTTCTTGACATAGAGCATCGTATGGGCTATTATATTGTTTGTGCAGTGCGTTTGGAAGACAGCCACGCACCGGCGTCGGTGCGTACACCATGAATGGCGCACCGGTGTCTTAAGATTTTTTTTTTATTTGAAAAGTTGACAATTTATTTATAAATATATTAATGAAAAATATGGTATAGGTTTGAGATTGATAAATAAATTACTAACAAGAGATCAAGTAACAAAAATATTGATAACACATTAAGAAAAACAAAAAATATTATTTTTGAACTATATGTAAGTTTAACTAATATGTATTATTAACTGTGTATCATGTAGAGCCAGAAAATAACGAAGCTCGATAAGATTATTTCTGATGTAGGACTAAAAGAGTGTAAAAGCTTGACAGAAAAAATTCCAAAAGATTGAATCAGGTTAATGAAAAAATACTATGGATCCAATATGAGTTTCTTTTTTTAGTTTTCATTGATAATATAATTAAAATTACTAGATAACATGTGTGAAACAATGTATTAATTCATATCTGTTTAATGTTATATAGGGACCAACAACTCAGAAAATGAATGTTTTTCTAAGAAAAGAAAAAAAATAGAACATGCAAATGAAAATGAATTGCTCCTTAGCTCATCTAGAGTGGTGCTGGAGGTTAACGAAAGGGGTAAAACTTTTACAAAATTTTGAGGGATCTAGTGAAATGAATGTATAGACATTCTTTCCACTTACAATACAAAAACCAATCCAATGTTTCCAAGAACCAAATTTTATCTAAACTACATGAAGAGTTTCCATAGAATTGGTCAATGAGACATGTCAGTCTTTTAATAGCAAAAACATATAGAAAAAAAAAGGAATGAAAAATTAATATTCCTTTAGATGTTTTTCTAGAATTATTTATAAATATCACTTTTGTTATACTTACTTTTCATTTATCAATATAAAAATTAAATAGTTTATTGCCATGTTACATTTTCAGGAAGATTACGAAAATCTCAAAAGATGAACGAGCTGATATCAGAAATATGCCAGTAGGAATGTCCAAAAAGGTTTACAAGGAGATGGTCAAAGAAATGGAGAAAATTGCATCGCGGGAGGAGCTATCTCAACAACAACGTGCTTCAAATGTAACATGTATTCATTTAATTTTTCGATCTTTAGGTACAATAAATAAACAATTTAGCATTAAATATTAATTTTCAAGTATTTTCTTGCAAAAAAGAAAAGAAAATGGAACCCATTGAGCACATAAAACAGGACGACAAGGAAGAAAATGATTGATATCTAAGTTTGTGAGTAATTGTTACTTCCCTATAACAACTTAACTAGATTTCATTTTTGTATTTTTTAAGTTGTTTTACAAAAATCATCATTGAATGTCTTCAAACAGATGCTAACATAAAAAGAAGAACCATCGGAGGAATTGATTGAAATTGGGTTAAATATGGGTTGTGAGTATATGTTGGCATATCAAAATTTAATTGTGAAATTTGTAAGCATCTATCGATCTTGTTTTACTTATCTCCATTTATAATTAATAGAAAAAATAATTTTTTTATATTAAATATATGATTTTTGATCGGGTATAAAACTTGTAGGAAACAAAGTATGGCACTGCGCCAATAGATAAAATCTTGAAAGATGGCATGTTACATGGTTTTGAAAGAATGTGTATAGTTTATGAGTCAATTGTTGCATTGGTACGTCATTTCTTTTCGATTTACATTGATGTATATTATTTAATATTGCAATTTTCAATATTCTCACCAATTTATATACACTCATTACAGTTTATTTTTATGTTTGTATATTGAAGGTGAAGAAGAAGAAAACAATCAACACCGTGAACAAAAAACTCCTGAAAATAACCCAAGTCATGGAAGTAGCTCTAGCAGTGACAACAATTCAAGTGAAGAATGATGATCACTATGTTTGGATATCAAAGCAAGGTGTTGTATTTTTTGAAAAATGTCTATGAAATTAGACATTTTCTTTAATGTAATGGACATAGTGTCCCAATTGAAAGATAAAGGGATACCAATAATTGTTCCATTTAGTATGACAAAGAATGTCTTATTCATATATATATATATATATATATATATATATATATAATAATAAAAAAATTAATTTATTCTATTGCATTCTCTATTGTCACTATTTCATTCTCCATTATCGTTCTCAAATGCACTAAAAAAAAATTAAATCATATGAATATTGTTATAAGATAATATGTGTCGACTTTTGATGAATAATGAATTTTAAAAAGCCACAATAATTATGATATGATATAACAAATTAATCCAAACATCACATTCAAATGCATTAATAAAAATTTAATTAATATGAATATTGTTATAAGATGTGTCGACTTTTGATGAATAATGACTTTAAAACAATCACAATAATTGCACTGTCACAGGTTGATGTTTCTAAACAAATACAAAATGAAAACTAGTGCATGTATTCTTATACTAGTGCGCCTGTATTCTTAAGCGCAAAGGTGCACTTTTATGACCTATGGGCACCGCACCAATACCAAAACCAGTTAAAAAAATCAAGGCATTTATGCGGTACGATGCTCCAGTTCATTTATGTCTATATATGCACTGGTTCCCTTTTACGACCTATTAGCACCGCACGAATATAGATACTAATTATAAACCTCGGTGCGTTTGTGTGATACTATGCACCGGGTGTTTTTGTGTAGATATGTATCGGTGCATTTAGATGACCTATGGGCACCACACAAATACCAATACCAATTATAAATCTCGGTGCATTTGTGTGATACTGCGCACTAAGGCGTTTAAGAGTCTATACACACCAGTGTATTTGTGTGACATATTTTCACCACGTGAATACCGAAACCAATTATAAAGCTCAGTGCATTTGCGTTAAAGGGCACACCAATTCATTTCTATAAGTCTACGCATCGACGCATTGATATGACCTATGGGCACCGCTCAAATCCCAAGACCAATTATAATGGCCCCATGCGTTGTATTACCAACACTACGCCTGGTGTTGTTTTACACCTTAATGGCCAAGTGCATTCTTCTTCGACTGCCCCGGGACACCGTCTACAAGTATGCACCAGTGCGTTAAAGCCTCATTAGCGTATTGAGGCAAAAAAACATCCGTAAGAACCTCCGACCGCCTATTTGTTTTTAGTTGTGTTGAATTTCCGTTAAAGGCTCCTCCAAAACCTTCGTAACCATAAACATATGTGGTATCATATGTTTTTTTGTCAATTTTGGCCAATTTTATAACATTAAAAACCTCCTTTATAACCTCCAGTAGAGAGTCTTTTCCTTGTAGCGAAATCAGTCATTTAAGCTAGTCGCTTTTAGCTTACTCACTTATTATCTAGTCATATATTTTATCCTTGGACTAAATTATTCATTTAAGTTAGTCGATTTTAGTTTAGTCACCTATTATCTAGTCTTATATTTTATTCCTAGACTAAATTAGACATTTAAGTTAGTCATTTTTAGTTCGTTCACTTAAAATTTCTCAAATTTAGTAGTAATTCAATTGAAATAATAGCGTTCACTAACTTTTTTGGTCACGTAGTCATTAATTTCATCATTTTTTACTAGTATATATATATATATAGAGAGAGAGAGAGAGAGAGAGGGAGAGAGAGAGAGAGAGAGATTAATTGTATAAATGATCATAAGATATCTGCATTTTATGTGTAGAAAGGCCGAGAAAAATAAGCATTCAAGATAGCAGTTTCAGTTGAGTGGTGAAAGAAAAAATCACAAAGGACAAACCTGCTTTTTCTAGGAACAAAAAATATATAAATTTAGTGACGAAAAAATCTTTTCATTTTTTCTCCAACTTTTTATTTGATATACCAAATGGGAATTCAGAGTCACTACTTAGTTTTTTTACTCTTGCAGTTTCCATCCAAAAATTTGATCCCCTTCAATATGAATTAGAGTGACACAAATGAGATGTCTTGGGATTTGAAAAAATTATTCTTGTTACACCAAAGGAAATTTTAAAGTTATTTTGTTGTTACACATTTTCTATACATATTTGTGATCGCATTGTAAGGAGTCAAGTGGTTTATTTGAGGTTGTGATGGTGATTATAAAGAGGTTGGAATTCAATCAAAAACTCTTGTAACTAAAATGAATATGTTCACTACGTTGGTCTTGATATATTATGAGTTCACATAGAGGCCCCATTGTAAAATTTAACTGAAAGAGTTTGAATAACAGTTTTGAGAACTAATTTAAATACATACTTGTATTATTTGTTAAACAAATTGATATATATGTATATGTATATGTGTGTGTGTATATAAGAAATTGTGAACTAAAATTATAATACAAATTTTACACAATTCCTATATCTTTTTAAATCCTCAAACGTAATAAGTGTTATTTTTTAACTAGATTAGATCCGGTATTCTAGTATCACTACAATACATTCTAAACTGAAAATTTGATTCAATGTTATTTTCTCCAATTATTAGCAATGGTAGATGTAAGTAGTTGATAATTATCACGTAAGAGAAGAGGCTATGGGAGTGTACATATTTGTCAGATATAACAAGGGACTGGATATGCACAACATGGATTTAAAAAAGTTCATTTATTACATTTTAAGAAATAGGGTAACACCATATTTATAAATTTTTTCTCACTACATGAAGGTAAGAACCACCCATTTTAACTAAACTAATAAGAAACAAATTATTTTTATATATTTGCCACATATAGAATAATTCTGAGTGTAAATAGATTTTCTGAAAAATAAAATTTAAATGAAGATATATCACATAACTATTTATAAAATTTATGAGTCCCTATCATCCAATGGCAAGGGACTATAGTAATCATTTTTTCGCTATATTAGTTCTTAAACTATTTTGCTATGCTTTTTTAACTAGTAAAATTTGTAGAAAATTTTATAGCCATTTTTTAAGCAATAGTATTAATATAAGAATTACAATCTTATTGGCCTCTTGTGGAGGCATCCATCTATATTCTTATTTTTAAGACTCAAGGTCTTATAGACTTATTTAGTTGTATTTAGTTTATGTTCTTCTGGACAGGCTAATGCTAGCATTAGTTTGCTAACACTTAACTGGTAATTTATTCATGCTTGATTAATGCTTGTATTATAAAATTTTTCACAATGGCTTTCAAATATGAGGTGTATATATCACACCTTTGGGTGTGACACCTTTTGGCATTGTATGGCAAGACAACACATGGGATCGTATGGATTTTATGGAGAATTATTTAATTCATTCCATAGCTCCTAAGTTCTCTGCAATCACCTCTGCAAACATCACCATGGAAGTCTGTGCAAACATCACCATGGAAGTATCAGAATTGTTGTTTTCTCAACTCTCTGCAATCACCGGAGTATTCTGTGATTGTTCAACATGGCTCCGTGCAGGACTCAACGTACATATCACTATTGTCCTTGCATTTCCTCTTGGAAGAATTTAAGTGAGTTTAGAATCTTTGTATGGGATGTGACGATTACTGGTTTTATTGTTTCCATTGTAACAAAATAGTTGCCACATTTTATCAACACAAACCATAAAAATTTCTGAGGTTGAGGCCATAAATAGAGCCAATGATTTATATTATCTTCCTAAACATAAAATAATGCCGACGTTCTTCATCCTTGATGTCTGAAATGTTATACAGAACGATTTCTAATTATTTCTAACTTCACGACTGAAAATAGAAAAGGAATGTGTAGAAACAGACCTGAGCTTCCTGATGACAGTGCCTGGGGTAAGCAAGTTGTGATTAATATGGCAAGCTTCCTTCAATCTAACTCCCACTGAAAGAGATTGAGATGCGCGCTAAATCCCTTCAAGGTAACTAAAAACCTATTTCTAAATTCAATTGACCTATTTTTCTTTTCCTGTTGTGCAACCAGAGGGTATATCGAAATTTCTTGGAATTAGAATTAGTTCCTTGCACAATTTCCCTTTAAAACCCTACCAGCGGGTTGCCATCAAATTGATCCTGCATATGACCAGAATAGATAATAAGTATTGCATTTTGAATTTGTTGAGTAAACATTTTTAGTTTTGACTTTCATTCTTCATTTTTCAGTGTTGGGAATTGACAATTCTTTATTTCCATGATTTTAATATACCCTTCATGAAGGTTCTACAATTTCTTCCACCAACTATACCCAAAACCCCTTTCATTAATACAGGTTGCGATTGGAGTATGCATCGACAACTAGATTTACTTGGATAGGGCAGGGTTCTATTCCCTATCATCCATCTTCTCTCATTTTTTTTCTCCTCTCAATACAGATCGATTTACCATAGGTGTGCTTCATTAGTTCATTGCAATCGAGTTTTTCCACTAGTTATTTTCCTTCTTTTTTTTTATTGTCTAAAATCAAAGACATTACAAACAAGAGTAGCATTTGGAGATTTATTCCTTTATATTCATCGTTGTATAGGAGGAGGTATTAACCATATATGTCTAAGTTAGATAAATTTTGTAATTTGTACTCCTATTTTACGCATATCTTCATAACTGATTTAAACTCTTCAATGGCATTCAAGGTTCTATCACTAACTTGGATAATTAATTTAGTTACATGTAAGGTGTTCCTATAAATTAACATATTTACACATATCTTCAACTTCATGGTTCTTACAAGTCGGCATATGACATCTCAATTTATCCTGATTTTTACATGGTGTGGTGCTATAGCTAAAACTGACTTTACTCTAGTTATTAATTGTTTAACCCTATCCAGTTTTAAATTATTTTATGCAACCCCGAACGCCTTCACATATCAACATTTCTAATTACTTTATCAAGCCCTGTAACTATGTAAAATTACTATCTTATTTACTTGTTTAATAAAAATATATTGTTATCTTTGTTTTATATGTGTACTCACACCCTGCAATATCAACAAGTTTCTGTACAAAATTGTCATCTTCATTTACTAAACTAAGACATATATGAAGATTCATACGAATGGAGGAATTGTTAGCATACCAAACTCGAGACTAAAGAGCTTGAGGTGTTGTCTTCTGGACCCATCCAGCCGTAAACCCAACCTCAAACGTGTTTAGCCTTAAAGATGAAGCCATCCTATATTCGCAAAGCTTAGTATCCAAGCAAAGTTGATATACCAGTAGTATCCCGGGAGAAAAGCGACCAGCTCTCCACCTTTATATGACGTTCCACCACCTTCAGGATCCAGAGATGATTCGCCTAAAGGTCGAGGGACGGAAGGTAATTCTCCCTCAACACTATAGAGTATTGCAGGTTTTACTTACTCTATTTCACCTCAACTAGATTTCTCGCATCACGAGCTTACCATAACAACCAGGTACTGTGGCCTTTTGAATAAGACGCTATCACAAAGATGAATAAGACCCTATCACAAAGCCTTATCCATTCATCCATTTCTTACATCACTGCTTTAACTACCAGGTAATGTATTGGCTATTCTTTGTGCAGTATGGCCAATATCAGTATTCTCAGTAACGGTACATACAGGTACTTACATATTTACTGAGCAGTTCCCTTCTTTAATTTCCTTGATTCGTTGGATCATCATTGTATTCGCAGGAAAACTCGGAACCAATTATTTGTTTTTTAGCATTGAATCTCCTCGTTGATGAAAACAAAATTCAACAGCGCTGATTTGCAAATCAGCATCATGACATAAAAAAACATCAGCGGCACTTTCTCAATGAAAAAAGCAATGACCCTTGGCTATAGCAAGAGTATGGCATACAATAAAATGAAAATTTGTTTATAGGTCTGAGTTTTTATTTCCTTATAGCTGTGTGGGATCAAAATCCAAATCCCACTGCTCGAGCCGAAGATCTAGAGGAGGCACATGGCTGCATCGACTAATTCATTTTTTTTAACTATTTAACTTTATTCATATCTTATTTACTTTCTATTTTTAATTAAATTTTTTATTTTCAATTTAAATGTATTAAAATAATAAAAATCAGCTATGATTAGATATTATTATTGTTAAACGAAATTTCATTACAGCTATTGGTTTTGGTTTTGAAAGACTAATTGTCTTTAAAAATTTATGATAATGTGAAGGAATCATCTAATATCTAACCATATTAAGAGTCATTAGGATACAGATCAAATATCAGTAAATTTCTTATATTTGTTAAACAAGAAGTTAATTCCATAAATCACTAACCAACTAGAAAAATACAAAAAAAACAAAATTTATTTCCTTAATATCAGCTCAAAAATAAAAATCTAGAAATTTCTCCAGAAATGTTTTTTCTCCAATTCTTTTTTATTTATTTTCTATACTCATGCGATTGTATAAACCCATTTACATAGAGATGTTCGTCATCATCCTCCCAAACTCGTCAAAATAATTTTTTCCATCTAAATTTTTGTCAAACCTTGTGATCATCATTCACAATTATCTAAATCTTGTCCCTCGCTGAGTCCAAAGCTGAGCAGGACCTGTTGAAGTCCATATGGGCTGATGAACCCATCCCCATTATTATCGAAAACATTAAATGCTTTCACCATCTCCTCCTCCATAAACACTTTCTCCTCCATCTCATCATGCTCAAGAGCTTCCTCCCACAGATTCTTGGAAAATTTGCAGAAGCCATCAAAGCTCATATGCCCGGGAGAACCCATCACGATTTTCATATTATCATGACAGATGTATGGCATCCCAAACTTTTGCAGTAAGCATTGTACATCCTCTGCACTGAATATGCCATAAACATCGGTGTCCAAATTATTTAACAACCACGGTACATCCCATGCATGGACCATATTTCATTTACACACTCATTGTTCCTCTCATCATTCATAGATGCAGATGATTCATATTCTCCACCTGCCATTATCTCAGAGTCAGAAAATCTGAGTTTCATCTTCTAAGAAACACAAATATAAACGTAAATGTTTCAAAAGCTATAAATATTTTGCGCCCAACTCTGTGCCATGGACACAACAGTCCTCCAATACACAGAGATGACACAAATATTAGAAACTGCACAATTTCCGACGATATCACACACCATATTTAGTATATCGGATGAGTGAGACTGAATTATACTTCAACAATAATTCCTGCAATTGAGAGCGCACATATATGAAGAGATTACTTGGGTTTCATGGAAACAAAGCCTGCAATTCCTCTTACGAAGCTTTTGTTTTGTTGGAGTAAGTTGCAATGAAACTCAGCGGAAACTACACTTCAATATAATATTATAGTCTTTCCTATTTGTTTTCCTTGTGTATGCACCATTGGAAGGGACGTAAGAAGGTTCCTGGATGGTGGCAAGTTTATTCGTTCATGTGTTCATGTGTAGCTGCTCCAGGCCATAGATTTCAGTGCTGGCTAGGTTTTTATTTCGGCTACTTCAACTCTGGCTGGCTCAAGGCACGGACTACCTGCATTGCAGCCATATTTGTTTAAATCAATAACTTAAAAACAAACCATACAGTGAGAAACAACGTAAAATATATAAACTAATTTAGAAAATTTCTTGTTCTACTTTATCTACTTTGTCCAAACATCTTGTTGTTTCGATGGAAGAAGGAAACAACCAATATTAGGATAGATCTAGTATGTTTTTCCTATTGAAACATTACAACATACATTATCCATATGAATTTAATGAAATTTCATACTCCCAATCTGCGAAATAATGTATCAAGGGAGTTGATGTTTGGGATATAATGAGATTACATATCTGAACATAATATTTTTTTTTTGAGCCTGATGAGTATCGTTTTCATTTGATCGTATTTATTACAAACATCAACTTTAAATATCCTCTGCTCTCTCTTGAAATAGATTATTGTAAATTTTTTAGCATATTTGTTTCGATGTATCTTGGAAAAATTTAACGCGAGGCTTCTTGTGATGAAAACGCCAATTGGAGGAAACATGATGTAGAAGCCTTATAATTTAATTTATATATGGTTATATGCAGAGTGCTATAAATTCAATTATATCAAACATTCTTATTGGTCATCCCTTGCTATTACACATATAATTGTGTTTCTTTCATTAATATGATTTTAGAATATTTATGGTACTGACTTAAAAGTATTGTAATCTCCACACCTCCTCTTTCCCCCTCTCAATGGTGTTTTATAGACTTTCCTCATACGACCCACTCATTCTTCTATATCGTGCAACCTACACAAGAAACTGGAGCAACACATGCACTAATTTCAATTTCTTTTCAATCGACAATTTTGTTATCGGCAGACAATAATTCTCCAATTTGAAAAAAATTCGTAGATAGTTTCAGCTAGTAAGTAAATTACCTTCATTAATGTGATTTAGGCTTATTATTTTGATTTTTTGGATGATATCGTATATACCCTATTTGCTTTGGACTACCTAAACCACCTATTTTAATATATTTACATTAGTCTGAAGCCTGTATCTCTCCCTATATGGACTACATATATTCCCTTTGTATATCTAGTGTGAAGTTATTCAATCTTCCTATAGATTGTAACACGTAATTTTTTTATTTGCTTTTCAATTAAATTTCTACTTTTTTCAATCTTTTGTTTTAAGTTTTCCAAAAAAAACACAATAATTTGGATTTTCTTGCTTGAATCATTTGAAAAATATTTTTTCATTTTTGATTTATTTGTTTATGAAAATTTGTGTTATATGTTCTTATCCATTGGTTCCCATAAAATATAAGACTTCATGCCCATGCTACCAAATTTTCTCATTCATAGATAAATTCAACAACTACTGACTTTGACAATTTCTTGTTTCATGTTCACTTGTTCACTCCCTCCAAGATAGTCTTGTAAAGGGCCAGGAACAGTTCATGTGGATGAAATATACCCGAAGCTTTTTACAAGTGATTGTATTTTATTTTATTCTCTTGTACTTCTTTGATGGCTACAATACTTTGGTTTGGGGTTAATAGCTTCAGAGAAATCTTGAAATAGTCTAGACAATATTTTTACTTTTTATAAGAGAAATGAGAAAATGAACATGAATATTTTGGTCCCTCTAACTAATATTTTTCCATTTCTGAAGAAATCTATTATTAGATGTTGCATTTGCTTGTATCTGATTCTTTTTAGATACCTTCAATTAAAAATGAATTGGTGAAAATATAAAATTGGTTTAAAAGTCTCGACCCCTTCATAATGTTGCAAATGTCATTGTGAGAATTGCAGCTTTTCTCTCTTCTTGCATCTCCTTGTTTTATATCAAGAGACGTGTTCGTACGATGTGTTACTTAGCTAGCTTGTTAATTACTATGGTAAATTATTCCTCATCATGTTTTTTTAATAAATACCTATAAGTTGGTTCAATCCCACTGTACCCTAACTTGAATAATAAATGATATTTTAGTTTATTTTTAATTAAATAATTTTATATTGATTTATTTTAAAAGTGAGATAATTTTCCAGATTCAATTTTTTATATTGTCTCTAAGTAGACAAAATTGATATTGTATTGTATTAAAATATAGTTTTTTATTGTTTGTAGAGAGTCAATAATACTTGGGTTATATATTGTCTTTATAGAGGTTACCTGTGAAGATAATAATTTGAGACACTCACTTGAAGACAATATTTAAGACAATACATAAGTTTGTTTTTGTCTCAAATTGAGACAATTCACCCAAAAATTATCTCAAATATTATCTTAAAGCCCACCTTTGTGTAGTTCTTATGTAAAATTTAATTTTCATTACTTAATAAGATTTATACAAAATCAAGGGCTATTCAAAATTTATTAGTTATATAGTGAAAGTATATATATATATATATATATATATATATATATATAATTCATGAGGTGCAATCGTTTCCACTATGTTTTAGATTTAAATAAAAGTACTAAAGATATAAATTAACTAAATATAAAAATATTAAATATATGTACTTTTAAAATAAATATTAAAATAAAAAGTTAAAACTTAAAATTATATATATATATATATATATATATATATATATATATATATATTATAGCTTTTTCAATATTAACAATTTAAAATATAATATGTTTTTCATTTGAAATTGAACTTAAAATGTTATCTTTATCAACATATTTTATGTTTGTAAGGTAATTTGATTTTGGGGATTGGCATGCTTAACCTATGGCTTGAGTATCAGTTACATAGGGACATCTAAGCCATTAAAATCACCCAAGGATTGCATAATCCTAGGTCACACTAAACCTTAGCATGGTTAAAGGTTTGCTCATACGATTTTGAGCGGGTGACCATTTCACCATAGAGTGCCTTAACATAACACGCTATCATTGTCTCCCTTAACATAAAATCTTGGATGTCTGGTAAAGTGTCTTGTCTACAATTATGGTGGTAATTCTTGTCAAGATTTAGTGTGAGTGTAGTGTGGCTAGCATGGTTAGTGGGTTGGCTTGTGGGTCAAGTGGAGTCTAAAGGATATAGTCTTCATGGCTTTTATTTCTAATGCATGGTTGGTTGAGGCTAATTCCTTAGGTTAGCTGTGAACAATTCTCATCGTATGTGTTGAAGAGAATTCTCAAGTGTAATTTAAGTTCTCCTTGGTTAATTTCTCTATATGTTTAGGGTGATTTGGCCAAAAATTCTATAGCTTTGATGTTTGGTGTAATAAGTGCTCTCAAGAATTTACCTAAATTTGAGAATTTGGGCCCATTTTTAGTGAAGTATTACTTGGGGACTAGATTTTTAATTTCAAGATTAGGGTTATTATTCCTTAGTGTAAAATTCCGTTTGTGTCCAGTAGAGTATGGTTTTGTTGGTGCAACAATAAACTTCGGTGCTTGAAATTAGTTGGTGGGTGGTACTTCATGTCATTCATTGGTAATATAGATATTGATTAGTTGCTTCAGGATTCGATGGTTATTAGGGAAAAATTGGTGGAGGATTGAATTGATACTTTGATTTTAATTTCCAGGTTAGGTTTCAAGTTAGGGTTAGGCGATTGAAGCTATTGTGATGATTTAACCTTGTACGATCTAGGTTGTGTTGGTTTTGGGTCTGGGTTGGTGTTCTATGCCTTTCCAACTAGAATTCATCATTTTAATTGTTAAAATGAATTCTTAACACAAGTGTACGAAAATAGATCACTTTATCTACACATGACAAAAAACCCTAACAACAAAGATGATTGTATAACTTATCTAGATCTATAATAGACGGTCGAAGAAAATTCAAAACAAACCTAGATCTATACAAATAAATCATCTAAATAGTAAAATGAAATAAGAGTTTCTCCAAAATATCCAATGGACAAGACAAGAATTACAAAGAATTTTTTGTATTATATTAACACGTGGGAAGGGAAAAAAGAATGTTGTTACTAGTCCCCCTCAATGGGATGGGTTCTTGGCCGTCCTCAACACTTCAGATTCATAGTTTCTCTCTGAATTGTGTAGAAAACCAAAGACTTTTAGAACTCAAATGGAGCTGAATAAGCAAAAAGAAAATAAAAGTAATCAAAGTATGACAATGATAATAGGACCAAAGTCCAACCATGATAAAATGATCAAAGGTCAGAAATGAATGGAAAAACCTCCTATTTATAACAAAATATTGAGTTATCCTTGATAATGGTGCATTGTAAAATATTATTAACCAAGATGTAGATCTAATTGCTTGGAATATTTTATTAGATTTTGTTGGAGGGAAAAGGAATTTAAATTGGTTAAATTCATTTATTTAGAAATAATAAACAAACACATGATTTATTTATTATTTCAAGGATGGGTTTAAGGAGTAATTTAACAAATAATGATTTATTTTATTACTCCTAAATGATTTAGTCAAAATTAACATGGAATATTAATTAGATAAGGATTTAATTAATTATTCCAAGATAATAATAAGACAAATAATGATTTATCTAATTATTTCTCATTAATTGGGTCAAATATGAGGAGGAATATTATTAAACAGTGTTTAAATAATTATTCCTAGAGGAAAATCAAATAAATAATGATTTATTTAATTATTCCTCACGGCGTTTTCTATTTGGACCAAAAATAACTTAATAAACTATGGTTTATTAAATTATTTCTTATACCGAGAGAAAATTTACTATGGTAAAATTAGTCTTAAATGGTGTATTTCGATCCATCTAATTGTAAATGGTTAGATGAAAAAAACTCGGTGTAACAGATTCCCCCCCAACGTGCGAGCGTTAGGAGTTAATCTTATGAAAGAAGTACGTTGTAAGAACACAATCACTAGACACTGAAGGGGAGTCATAGAAAAAGATACGTAGGCGAAGTGAAGGGAGAGAAGACAGTAACCCTGAGGAGGCAAGACTAAGAAATTTAAGTCTCATTTAATGTTTGCATACTTGTTCTTAGTGAGGCAGAGGAGGCATACCTATGCCCGCTGAGATGACAAAGTACAAAGAATAATGGTTTTCCTAGTAAAATGAGACTGAGCTATAAAGTACATGACATGCTGGCATAAACATGGGCCAGACAAAAATATAATGGATCCCACATACATAGTGAGCTTGGGACAACATCTAGGACTTAATACAATAATATCGGAGTACATGAGAAATAATAAAAACCAGAGAAGCCCAAATAAACATGAAAGGGCTTTGAAAATATGAATGTATCATCTAACTGATACATGCATGCTATAAATGCTGCAAGAAATTGGGGCTAAACCTATCAAATCTGTAGATATTCATCTAAGGCTATAGAAGATACTGAGGTCATTCGGGCATATTGGGGGCTACTAGAAGGGCCACCCCCTCATGAGGACTGAAACATCTCACACACACCCGGGAATCATTGGATCAATTTACTGGATCACCAAACTATCGAGTATACGAGTCTTGGTCATGGTGAAGTGGAACAGAGGAGAAAAAATCAAGTCAAAGGGAAATAAGGAGTCCCTTTGCCTTATCTGAGGCACCGAAAAAAATGGAAGCTGGAACCAAGATACACCTCCCTCTAGACCTGTCTTCTGGAATGAATGTCCTGATTTCGACAAAAGGAGTTTCACCATAGTTGAGGCAATAACGATTCCTCAACTAAGGCATGAGACATCATAGTATAGTGATTTATGGACTGACAGTAGGGATGATGATGAAATGGAGATTTTGGGCAGAAAATATACAAGTTTCCTTGTCAGAGAATAAAAATCATGGTTGACCTGGCAACAACTAACTCGACTCCTTAGGGGATGGGGGACAGTGAGATTGGAGGCCAAAATGGGCTACATGAGAGAGGAACAAAGCATGAATGTATGGAATAATTTAATAGGAGGCAAAAGGGACTCAGGACACACTCCATGAATGCGATGATGACTCACCTCGGATGCTCTAATCAAGGGCGACTCCATGGTGCTGCCACAAAGAATAGGTCCGGTGGGAACCATAAAAGCATGAGAAAGTGATGGTTACTTATGAAAAAATTCAACATATGCATCGACAAGTATCACTAGAAAATTTGGCAGAATTTCCGATGGCCAATTCGTCGCTATTCCAACACATAGTCGTCACAAGATCGATAGTTCGAGGGTGGGAAAAACGTGTTTTTCCATACCATCGCAGTTCCAACGCACTTAAAAAGTGTAGCACTATCGGCACTTTTTCCGTCGCTTCCAAAAAAGCGTCACTCTTTCGACGTTTCCCAAACCGTCGCGCTTCTGACGTTTGTAAACTGTCGCACTTCCGACGAAATGTGGTCCGACGTTTGTAAACTGTCGCAATTCTGATGAAATGTGGTCCGACGTTTTGAACGTCACTCTTCTGAAGTTTGTAAACTGTTGCAATTCCGATGCAATGTGGTCCGACGTTTTGGACGTCGCCCTTCCAATGTTTGTAAACTGTCGCAATTCCAACGAAATGTGGTCTGAAGTTTTGAACGTCGCTCTTCTGACATTTGTAAACTGTTGCAATTCCAACGAAATGTGGTTCGAATTTTTGAACGTCACTCGTCCGAAGTTTTTATACTGTCGCTCTTCCGACGTTTTTAAGCTGTCGCAATTCCGACGCTTACAAGGCGTCGGTATAACAACGACGGGTTCCATTTAAAAAAAAAATGAAACTTTAAAAGAGGGAAAACGATGTTTTGAATATATTATATGAAGTAAAACAATCCATGAAGTCATTATATTTTCACATCTAAAGATTGGAACCCAAATATCCATCCAGAAAAGTGGAAGTCCCACCCCAGACAATGATAGAAAAATACTCCATGTCACATACAGCGACTTGATATAAAACCCAGTAACGGTCCACATGGAGATTATCGACAATCTGAGAAAGCATCCAAATATGCCCAAGGCATCTATAAGAAAGTGAAATAGCAGTATGTAGAATAGTAAAGCAACAGATAGAGTACGTACTGACGTCCATTGTTCCAAATACAAATTAAAGTACCCAAAATCCTTGAACAGAGAAAAACGCTAATCATGTGAGGAGTGTGATATGTCCAAAATATAAAAAGACCATCAGACCATATCAATAAACCAGCAACATAGACCAACATCACTATTTTTGAAGGCAGAGTGATAAACATTAATCATTTTTTTTTCACAAGAGAAAAAACGTTGTTTTGAATATATTATATGAAGCAAAATAGTCCATGAAGTCATTACATTTTCACATCTGAAGATTGGAACCCAAATATCCATCCATAAAAGTGGAAGTCCCACCCCAGAGAGTGATAGAAAAATACCCCATGTCACATACAGGGACTTGATATAAAACCCAGTAACGGTCCACATGGAGATTATCGACAATCTGAGAAAGCATCCAAATATGCCCGAGGCATCTATAAGAAAGTGAAATAACAATATGTAGAATAGTAAAGCAACAGATAGAGTACTGACGTCCATTTTTCCAAATACAAATTAAAGTACCCAAAATCCTTGAACAGAGAAAAACGCTAATCATGTGAGGAGTGTGATATGTCCAAAATATAAAACGACCATCAGACCATATCAATAAACCAACAACATAGACCAGCATCGCTAGTTTTGAAGGCAGAGTGATAAACATTAATCATTTTTTTTTCACAAGAGAAAAAACGTTGTTTTGAATATATTATATGAAGTAAAACAGTCCATGAAGTCATTATATTTTCACATCTGAAGATTGGAACCCAAATATCCATCCAGAAAAGTGGAAGTCCCACCCCAGACAATGATAGAAAAATACCCCATGTCACATACAGGGACATGATATAAAACCAAGTAACGGTCCACATGGAGATTATTGACAATCTGAGAAAGCATCCAAATATGCCCGAGGCATCTATAAGAAAGTGAAATAGGAGTATGTAGAATAGTAAAGAAATAGATAGAGTATCGACGTCCATTGTTCCTGCAAATACAAATTAAAGTACCCAAAATCCTTGAACAGAGAAAAATGTTAATCATGTGAGGAGTGTGATATGTCAAAAATATAAAAAGACCATCAGACCATATCAATAAACCAGCATCGCTAGTTTTGAAGGCAGATTGATAAACATTAATCATTTTTTTTTCACAAGAGAAAAAATGTTAATTTGAATATATTATATGAAGTAAAAACGTCCATGAAAATAGTATCATAAAACGGATACAGGAAATGTGTAGAGACATGCACTGTTGATATACGCCTCACACAAAAACATTGCCCATACTCATGGAAAATTTTTCATTAAAAAATCAAAAAATTAAGAAGACTGCCCTCATACGGGGAAACCAGTCTTGAACGTTTACAGAATTCAAAAATATTACAGAGGTCCAGCACAGTAATATAATCTAAAAGCAGCCCAATTAAGTGGGCCGCAAAGCAAGAAAAACAAATTAACCAAACTACTCCTCCGGTGGTTCCTCCACGATTCGGCACCATCCTTCGGAAGGTCCAGGATCGCTAGGTGCTACCTCCACATTCATGCCACGGCTCCCCTCCTGAAGGCCCGAATGCTGGCCGGCTTTTTCCGAGCTCAGACCCGCCGGACGGGTGCATTCTTCCTCCATTTGGGCCTCCTCGCGGAAAACCACAGTGACTGAAGCTGTGATTCGTGGGCGGTTGAGAGAGAAGTTAAAGGAAAATTGCGTAGTGCGCATCATGGGAGAAGGTGAACTAGCGGTGGGGAAACAAGGAGCAGGGGAATCCATACGGTGGCCAAATCCTACAACCCAACCCCACCCACTCCTAGTATTTGGATAGCGACCTGCGTAATAATCACTGGACTGGCCAGAAGACGACTTGATTGAGGGGATGGAGGGAGCGCGCAGGGGTTGACCTCTAGTTCTCCCCCTACGGCAATGCATCCTTTGACACAGGCAAGGCATGGGTGCAGTCTCACTAGTAGTGGGCACAAGAGGAGACGAAGAAGCATAATTCCAAGAAACAGAGGAAGACAGACACAGACGAGACCGAGAGAAATGCAGATATGCAGCAAGGTCTAAGCAGCAGTTCAGCTAGCCACTTCTCCTTCTCGTCACAGTGAGCAGGCAGTGTAACCCAGCAATTGGCTCGTCTGAAAAACCATAGCGAAACGCCATTTTATCGACCCGACTGCAATGCAATCGAAGGACGCCCGTCATAATTAATCTCTGATCGTTAATGAGAGCCAAAGGCCAGATCATATTAGAGCATGCGAAATCGCTAACAGGAGTGGAGGTCCGATCTTGAACAATGTTAAAACTTAATTAATGCGGATTTGATGTGAAAACCTTGGAAATTAATTTAACAACGTTAAAACTTAATGAGATTGATATGAAATCGCCACATCCATGTCTCATCGCCTTAAATGCCATCGAATTCACCCGCAGCCGGGAGCAAGGCAAGTTTTGATTGAGGAAACGTGGCAGAAATTGATTGGAGCGGATCTTTGTTTGGGCTGCTCGCGCAGTGGAAATCCAGACCCGAAAAATATTAGGGCGGATTTTATAAGAAATTCGCGTCACAACTCTCTCTCCGTACGCCAGCCCAACTTCGGACCCGAAAAAGATTAGCGTGGAATTCATTTGGTTTTCGCGTCACAAAATTGGCCGACGTCAGTAGCCTATTTTGGAATGTGAATTTGGTTTGAATTATGGTTTATCGCCATTTGAAGTCTGGAGGGCTTGACTTAAGAAAAATTTTGTTTGATCCCATCTTATAAAATTTGTGTTGGTTTTCTTTGATAATACACATATTTATAATAAATCATGGGAATACCACACTAAACATGTGGAAAATTTATATAAATTATTGAGAACAATCATTTTTATGTAAAAATATCCAAATGTGCTTTTGGGAAATAAGAATTCGAGTATTTGGTTCATATTGTTTTAAAGGAATGAGCGAAGTTGGAGCCTCAAAAGATGCAAGCTATTACAAAATGAGCTATTCCTAAGAAAATAGAGGTTCTTAGAAGATTTTTTAGACTTACATGATATTATTGATCATTTGTTAAGAATTATGCATGCATTTCAAGTCCACTCACATATCTCTTGAAGAAAATATCATTTATATGGAATGATGGGGCTACTTTGGCATTCTCTCTTTTAATGGATGCCATGTCTTCTACACCAACATCGGTTGCACCTACTTTTGGTAAAACATTCATAGTAGAGTGTGAGGCACTAGGACAAGGAATTTACGTAACATTAACACAATAAGGGATATCATTGTCTTTTAAAAGCAAGGAATTCAAAGAAAATATTTGGTGAAATCTACGTATGAAAAATAAATGGAAGAAATATTACATGCAATAAAAAGTGGGGATAGTATATTATTGGGAGGTACTTTAAAGTCAAGATATACCATGATAACATAAAGTATTTTTTGAAGCTATGGATTTCATTGGAAGATTAACAAAAATGAGGAGAAAAAATGCAAAGTTTTAATTTTGAGATAATCTGCAAAAAGGGTAAGGAAAATTTAGTACATGATTCTCTTTCTAAAATAGAAGAGGCCTCAAATTTATATCCAATTACATTTTCTATTCCTAGGTGGCTAGAAGAAGCTTGCCACATGGAAAAATGACAATAGTACTAAACAAAAACTAAAATTTATGAAGGGTGGGATGAACTCTATGGAGCATTAGGAGTGAAAGAGAGATATACTTTTGTGCAAATGTAGAATATTTTTATGCACGCAAGCATATTTGAATAAACAAATATTAAGGGAGTCCCATGTCTCTCTGATGGTAGGACGCAGTGTTCCTTAAAAAATCTCAAAGGATCAAAAAATATATTTTTGCAAGGAATGAAGAAAGATATTCAAAATTTTGTAAGAGAAGGTCAGGTTTGCATAATAAATAAAAGAGAGATAGTAAAATATCTAGGGTTACTTAACCATTCCACATACATATTCAAATACTAGAAGATATATCAATAGACTTTATTACAGGGTTACTGAAATATAAAGGTAAGTATTACATTTTTGTGGTCATTTATATAGACAAATTTTGTAGATTTTTTTTGTAGAGCTCAAAGTACATAAACAACAAGCCAAGTGGCAGAAGTGTCCGTGAAAGAAATTCATAGTCTTCATGGTTTTCCTAAAGTAATAGTAACAAGAAATTTTTGGAAATAATTATTTAATATGACTGGATAAACACTAGTTGCCATGAGTTATACATATAAAAAACAATCAAATGGTAAAACAAAAATAGTTAACAAATGTTTTTAAGGTTATATACAATGTTACTCTTTATAAAAGAAATCTTAATGGATGAAGTGGGTTCGTCAAGGAAGAATGGTAATATGATACTACCTATCACACATCTACTAAAATTTCTCCATTTAAGGCCCTTTATGGATATCCAACTCCTAGTATCTCATACTTTTTGCAAGATAAGTCCAAAGTATAGGAAACAGAGTCACATACGGAAAATACTAAAGAAACTCTGAAAATTATTATGGAAAACCTTCAAATGACATGTAACATGATAAAACAACAAGGGGAACAACATTGAAGTGAAAGATAATTTGAGGAGGGTAATTGGGTATTTTTTAGATTATAGCATTATAACCAATCTTCATGCAAGAAAAAGAAGAAAAAATAATTACTCAAAAATGTTATGGCCCTAAATAATTGTTCATAGGATTGCACAAGTGGTATAGAATTTATATTTTCCTTCTTGCATTCATAAGGTTTTTCATGTATCTTGCCTAAAAAAGGTTTTGGGAAAAAATACGCCAATGTAAATAGAAATTCCAAAATTAGATGAAGAATGAAAGTTGATTCTTGAACCACAAAAAGTTATAGATAAACATTCTGTATCTCTTTGACGTATAACCATTATGAAGTACCTAATCAAGTGGAAGAATATTCCTCTAGAAGAAGGTACATGGTAAAATGATCAATTCGTGATGAAATACCCATGGCTAAAGGTTTCGTTTGAATTTTTGACAAAGGTTTTGTTATATGTTTTATATAATGCACGATGAAATAGTTTTATTGTTTGTTAAGGTCCCACACAGTGATCAAATTTGAAGGGCAGGTCCGAATTTCAATTAGAAGGGCATATATCTATGTTGCCCTTCAATAATGAAAAGCTTTAAAATAAAACTTTTCAATTTACCACGATAAATTATTTTTACATTTCATTTTCAGAAAGACAAAACCATCAATCTTTATATTAATAAAAGACTGTTACATATACAACAATGAAGAAGGCTCCATCTTTCATTGCTTAAATATCTCATTGGCAATGTCAAGATAAGTCTTGAAGACACTATTATAATAATTTGGATACATACCACCGGGATATAGGAGATTCTTATGTGTCAAATTGTGTAATGCAATTTTGATTTTGTCTCACAAGGAGCAGCAGCATGGAGGTCTAGATTTTTCTTATAGAACTTTTTTATTATTATTTGAAACGTTTTTTAAAGATATGAAGACAACAATGAAATTATGAGCATGGTGGACAATTAGTCAAGCTCATGATGCCAAACCATGATGATGTAAGTTTGGAATTTAACATTTTTACATGTTAACGACAAATAGTCAAAATCACTAACAACTTAGTATGCCATAATTAATAATCATTCCCTGTTCACTTTTGTTAATAGGTTTATGTCACACGATGATCTCTCTTCTTTGGCATTTACTTGTATTGAATATCACTATTCTAGGAATAAGGAGTTATTTTCTCCAAAAATAACCCTAGCCAAACATTGACAATGCATCAAGGATATCTTTCTATGCTTCATAAGTACATATGTTCTACTTCTAAATCATGTCTTGGAAGTGGTTGTTTCGCTGGAAATTATTCACCAATTGGTTTCATACCAAAGTCTTTTTCTCATTTTCAGCATCCAATACATGAAAAAGATAATGGTTTAAAACAACATAAATATTTGAAATTTTGCAAGAATTATCTGGCACACTTTGAATATTAATTTTGAATTCAAGTGCATGATGTTGTATAGGATCAAGTGTCATTTTGAATACCAAATGTTTCACAAGAAAATTCTCAACATGCTACCCTGCAGTAAGGATTAAATGACAATATTTCATCAACTATTTCCATAATAAAAGTGCACCTCGGCCATAAGACTAAACAACTACAAATGTTGTAGATCTAACAAGACCACACAATCAAATGTATTCCACAAGGCCAATAATGTATGAAAAATTAAAAGGAGTTTGCAACCAAAAATACCTTAGGAAACTAATTCAATTAGATACACCAAACCATCAGCAAAAAGGAAAACCAGCCTACTCAAAAGGCAAGCGTTTACCTCCTTTGACAAAATTTTGAGTTCCGAAACAAAGGCCTTTATTGTCTTGTCAATGCCCCTAGTAATTTGAACGGGGTTTGCACCTGCTGCAACAACCTAAACAAAAAGGTTTCATTTCAAATTATTTTCCACAAATTTAAGATACAACCATTGTCAGTTTTGTATTTCCTAACAAGCTCATAGATTTGACAAAAGAACCAAAATTTTTTAATACTTGATAGCAATTTTTATACTGAAAAACTATCTTAGACTCAATAAAGCCAACCCAAAACTAAAAAATGAAAGACCAGAAGACCCTACAAAAATTAATAAATGATCTTAATCCAGTACTATCGACAAAAAGTTACATTTACACCCTTACTTATTAAAGCCTGTGCTGTTGAATTTTAACTTCAACTGCTGCAGCAGAAGGACGGATGCAGCAGCAACATTTTTTTTTGGAGGTTGCTTGCACGCCATCAAGAAATTTAATTCAGCATTTAAAATTCCTGCAAGTTTTTTTTGTAGACGGTCGCAACCATATTTCTGTACAGGATTGTATTTAAACACAACAACCAAAATTAACGCAATTCACCAACCAAAAATTAAACAAACAAAAATTTACCCCCCATTTTTGTAAATTCAAAAGGAGGACACGTGGAGCATTAATATTGGATCGCATGAAATTGAAGGGAATCTGAAAACCTGAAAACCAGACTCGAATTTTTTATAAGCCACATTGGATTGAGAATTCGCATTAAAAATTAGGCAGACGTTAGCATCCCATTTAGGAACGCAAATTTGGTTTGAAATTCAATCTATTCAGACTTTTGAAGTCCGACGTAAACGATTCTTTAATGTTTTGATAATTTAATTTTATGTATGCTTTAATATATACATATGTTTTAAACATATATATATATATATATATATATATATATATATATATATATATATATATATATATATATATATATATATATATATATATATATATATATATATTATATATATCATATGCGAAATGAAAGGCGGGCCATAAAATTTAGTTTTAATTTTATTTTTTTAAAAAGAGGGTTTATTATAATATGTTTTATATGTTACGACATATAAAAATAAAAAGGACAAAAAAGCTTGGTAGTTTCTTTTATAGACAATACGTAATTTTTTTTTTACATAGTAGTGTGTAAAAAGTGAAAGACTGAGTGTAAATTTTTAAGTGTGTATGCACAGCAGTGCGAAAGTGAAAAACACAGCAGAGTGTTTTAGAGACAGAGTATGTTTGTTTTGAATAGACAGTGAGTTGGTTTTATGCACTGCATTTTGTAGCAGTCATAATTTTGTAATCCCTCTCAGTGAGGAAGTAGTGTAATAGTTTTTTTTTGAGTTATTGAAGGGAATAGAAGTTTGTTTTCAAAGTATTGAAGCTCTGTCTCCTGTCAAAGAAATTTTTATTTTCTCTATGTTAGAGGAAGGGAGATTTATTCTCCATTCATTGTTATGGAATTTTTCAATATTCCAACATGTGCAAGAACAACAGATGTTGTGGTTCCATCCCCAGCTAAATCATTTGTCTTTGCCGCAGCTTGCCTTACCAACTTGGCCCCAATATTTTCAGCTGGGTCCTCTAATTCAACCAATAAAAAGGCCAAAACCATAGCATTGAGATACATTTCATTACACTGTCAATAACAATAAAATTTGACTCAGCCATAACCCTTTCCTTTTATTATTGTGAAAAGCTTTATGCATTACTCTAATGTGGCTAGTCCATAGGCCAAGTAGACCATTGGGTAACAAATATGTTTCCTTTCACCTTTGAGTTTTCAAATTATGCCTACCAAATATAAGACATTTAAGAGGGGGAACTAATACAACGTTAAAAAGAAAACCAGAGCACACATCTACAAATTACCTCCTTAGCTACTGTCACACCATCATTAAATATTTTCGGAGAACCATGCTTGCTCTCCAAGACAACATTTTGCCCCTCGCCCCAAGGGTGACTCCAACAAGATCAGCAAGTTTGTTCACACCGCCTGCAAGACAAATTGACAATGCTTTCAGTAAGTGTGCAATTGAATGCGAGACCATATGCCAAAACAACCCTCCATGAAAAATTAAAATAACACATTAAAATCGAATATAAGTGGACAAGGAAAGATCCACCGTAGTGAAGTTTCACGTGCAGGTGACCTTCCTTTAAACATAATTTTTTCTCTGACCTGCAATTTTTTTTTCACTGAGCCATCCTTGTTGAAGTACAACTCCTTTTCCATAGATCTTGTATTAACTACCTTCTCTCTGTCGCGTAATCTCAGAGTCCTTCTTCTTCTTGAGCGATTAAAGGAAATGGGTGAAAAAACTGAAAGAGAAGACAACTTTCTGCCATAATTATCAAACATTGCACCCAACTTCTTCCCCTTTCCATTGTTACCCAATGAGGTAGATGTGGAAATTGTTGTCATACTGCCCAAATCAGAGGCCGTCCTCTCTTATCCTGAATATAGAATTACAAGATCTTCATATTAGTATGAACCTTAAAAAACATGACTCCCATTGCTAAAAACCACTTTTAAGTTGTAATAGGCAAACTAAACAACTATCGCAACTTTTGGAAACTTCCGGAGCATTAAGAGAGAAACAACCAAAGAGAAATACAACCACAATCCTCAGTTTAATGAGACCAGACTATATATTTGCATTAATATAATAGAAAGAAATCACGACTATATTAAGGCCAGCACAAAACAATCTTTAACCAGTGTCTCTCGCGGCCTTCAGGTTGCCATGCTAGAGGTTGCATATTTTTAATTTAAATTCTTGACCTCTCGTGCCCATCTATGAATGCATCCAATGGGATATCTACATCAAATGCTCCTTTATATCCCCAAAAACAAATTCCCTAATACAATAGCACCAGTATTGATGGATCACCCCACACCATCCCACCCACTAGAAACGGTGAAAAAGGAAACCCGAGAAAACTTCTAAAATATCTCAAGATGACTATATGGGTGGTTCTTATGAATCAAAAAACCATTCATAACATGCTCATAAATCCAAACCATGAGTATTATGTGACGATATTCAAGCAGGCACTGAATCAGATTTCTGAAGCTATGTTAGAGAAACCCTAAACTCTCACTTAAAATAGGTGAAATGTGGCACCACTCAGAGATTGACTTGTGCCAATTGGTACAAGTGGTAGACAATTGGCATGCTCAAACAACGAGGTGATGTAGGAATGACATGAGGGAGAAAATATCAGCAAAGGCCCAAATCTAGAGAACTAAAGCTCATCACCAACCTGAGATTGACAACTTTACATGATGTAACCTATGAAATCGTAAATGGAGAAATCATAGTAACAGTAAAGTAACCTATGTAACAATAAATTCGAATTCATCCTGGGAGTGGTAATGGGAGAAATCATAGTGAACAACAGGAAACATGCAGAGTTGCTTACAATCAAATAGATGAAAAAACACATACAAGAAACCTAGATAATAATCATGAACAAGCTTAATATTGAATTATGAACTATAAAGGAACTTACAAAATGTGACATTACGAACCTGGTCAAGCGCACAAGAAACAATATCCTAGACATGACCCTGGTTGACAAGTTGTATTGCTCATGATGCAAGAGGATTTGTACCTACACTTCCAAGTCAATCAAAATCCATCATTATCTATACAATAAATACAAGTAATTGATGTAGTATTTTTTACTCTAAGATGCATTCTTATGATAATGTTAGAACATATGTTGAAAATTTCAAAAAATACCTGAATAAGCTCTTCTTCGTTTCAAGAACAATTTATTGGAGTCGCATGAACTTGGAACAAACCTCCCACGATCTGAAATAGTAGCAACTAAGTCAACAGTGAATTTTTTGTTGCTACGCTGGATCAAGGGAGGTTTGCTCCAAGATTAAATCACCCCAATAAATTATTCTCTACTAAACAGGGCCAACCACGTGAAGGTGGAAGCTCTTATGGCCCCTCCCCCCCTCACATCACTCTCAATTCCCAATACCCAATCTATATTTCATTTTTTACTTTCATGAGCATAAAAAAAGATATTCAATAACTAGTAAAAAAATAATTCAACAAAAAGTACGGAAGGAAACAATGCAATTAATGCTTGACATAAAAATAGTATGACAAATGAGTTTTTTATATAACGCAAAAAACGTTCTAAGTATGGTAACGTTTTTCTTATAATAATACAATATTTTACATTATCAAATTTTCTTTTTCTTCTTCCTATTTCTAAAGCTCCTAATTACATCATCAATATCATCGTGCTCTGCTCTTGTTTCATGCCTTTCGACCCGCACTGCTGACCTAGTTGCGTAGTCACGATGTCTGGTCTCATCCAGTGATGGGGCATCGCCTACAAAAACAGATAATATTAAATTTTAATTGTCAGTTTTTAAATATCATTGAACTAGTTCGGTAATATTATTAAAAAAATATTCAATGAGATTATTTATCTGGTGCACCAGTTGTTGCCGCTGACCTAGTTGCATAGTCACGATGTCTAGTCTCATCCAGTGATGGGGCATCGCCTACAAAAACAGATAATATTAAATTTTAATTGTCAGTTTTTAAATATCATTGAACTAGTTCGGTAATATTAATAAAAAAATTGCAATGAGATTATTTACCTGGTGCACCAGTTGTCGCCGCTGACCTAGTTGTGTAGTTTTGATGTCTGGTCTCATCCAGTGACGGGGCATCGCCTACAAAAATAGATAATATTAAATTTTAATTGTCAGTTTTTAAATATCATTGAACTAGTTCGATAATATTAATAAAAAAAATTGCACTGAGATTATTTACCTGGTGCACCAGTTGTTTCCATTGGGACTGTTGCCCTGTCTTCCTCTCTGGTGGTAAGATCCTCAAGGGAAACATTCTCTGTCATTTAAAAAAGAAAATTTATAAGGAAAACCATCAAGGTATAATTAGAAAAAATTATAAGTGGAAATTCATTACCGTCACGACCCTCACTGATAGTAGCATTTTCGGCCTGGTCCCCACTACAATGATCAGGTTGCACGTGATGATCATCTACATCTGGCTCTAAAACTGGGTTATTTGCCTCGTCGGTAGTGCTGCTCCCCTGATTTAAACAAAGTTGTTAGACATTAAATTTATGGACGAAAAAAAACATATTGAAAGGTTAATGTTTTACCTTATCAGGCATTCTAGATCTTAGGACCTGCCCCAAGTTTCTATGACGTTCAACTACGGCTTACTAGCCGAAATGGAAAGCGATATTTTTATCTTCCTCTGTAGTTTCTGTTCCGAAGTCATCACCCTACATTACATATGATTGTGTATTTTTAATCATATTTGATAGGATTACAAAAACGTTGGAAGGCGATACAATTAATTATAAGATGTTTAGCTACTTAATTACAATTCTTGTGGCTAATTTCAAGTAGCCGCCCTGGCCTAGCTTGTGATGGCCCTTTTTTTCAATCCTAGATTTGGTTACCTTTGAGGTGTCAGGCAACCTAGAATCAAAAGATTGAAGTCAAATATGACGTAGCACACTTTTATCTTAGAAATAGAGAAAATTAAAGCTATTGAATTAAAATTGTAATTTACCTTGTGGGTCCAGTTGGCCTTTTTCCTTCTTTCTTTTCCCTTTTCTCTTTTCCATCATGGATGAGTGCTCTCCACTCACTCTATGGAACTGTGAGAGGATGCTCATATCTAGGGTTAAATTGAAATTGCGTCCTATAGGTGTCCCTGGTATATTTCAAATATTTTCCGGCTACTCAAGCCACCACTGTTTTGTCAAATGTGCCGACCCCAAAAAGGGCTTCTAGATAATCTAGAAGTTCTTTTTTCAGGTTGGAATTCTGGGAATTCCACCCTGTGCATATGGTTGGGCCAAAAATTACCAATGCATGGCTCTCCAAAAACCTGTAGAACTCATTTTTTCCTACACAGAAAAAAAAGATATTATCATTAATTTAAAAATAAAAATCATGATAAATATGTTTTAGATAGAGTACATGAAATAGTTAAAATATTAAAATTTACCTGGGAGTTGTACATGCTTTATAGGGACACCTTCATCGTTCACCAACAACATGCCATTAATGGTCCCTGTGGAGCTGACATGTGTAGCTCCAGGAAACACAATAATGTAGTTTGCCATATCAGCCTCATCATTGCCAACACATTTAGCAGTTGGATGGGTGTCTGCTTAGGAAAGGTGTGTTTCTTGGCTGGCACCTAAAGGAGTAGAAGGTGTACGAGAGGGTTGTTGGGCAATCTCTTTCCCTTGTGTCCCACGACCACCAACACCGGGTTCAGCAAGTGCCAGAAAACGCTACATACAAAAGAAATTTTTGTTAGTTTAGTCAATGTAAAAATTAAAAATCAAACTATCACAATTCATCTCATGTAGAACAAAAAAAATATCCTTTTGAATTTTAATTATTACTTGATATGTTTCTAGTTGGCTCATAAGTTGTTTTATCCTCTCTTCTGTTTCAGGTGTTTGAGGCGCGTCTATCAAAGTATTCAATTCTGACCTTGCATCTCGTGCCTTTTTTCGCAACAAGAACACTGGAGATAGGGATGAAGAAAGCTCTTCCTCAAAGAGGGAATCATCAGGCGTACCATGGCTAGGTGTCTGCATATTTGAACAAAAATAATATTATTTCAATTATGTAAATAACTAAAATACCTGAAGATAGAGCAATGCTGGCACTTTACATGTTCTTCCGCTGGTCCCTTACATAATGTGGGTTAACCACTTGATTTATTAACTATGGCCCATTTATTTATCATTCTTATATTAATACATCATATTATTCCTTTGGGTACCTCCCTCTGTACGCTATATTATCTCTTCTAGGTACACTACATTACACCCCCCTTAAACATGTTTTGTCCCCTAAACATGAGAAGAACACAAATAATAAGATCTACTCAAAAGAGTATTCCACTGGTACCATTCATGTGCATATAGCCATCCAAGGGAAAGGTGAACACTTGATCTAGTCGGTGCCTCGCTCGCTTGAGATGGAAGCGGGTTCTGGTGGTTCTTCATTGTTGATGTGTTGTTAGTGGATCGTCGCACCTCTCTATGTGTCATCCAGGGGTTGTTGTCCTTGTTGTTAATTCGTTGCCAACTTGCTGGGTGATGCAGGTGGTGATATGTTGAAGCTTTAACTGATGTAATATCTTTCCTTAATTCCTCCATTATTGGTGATGGAGTGCTGTCTAGTTCTTTTTTTGGTACTTGCTTTGATGTTTGTGTTTGGTTGTCTACCATAAAAGGCTCATCATCTGATGTGTCTGTGTCGTTAGATATTTTTTCTTCTTCCTCCTCGATCTCTGGATGGTTCCTAATGCAAATATCGTGCAATGTAATTTTCTTCTTTTTATACCAGAGCTTCATGAATTTCTTTTGCACATTAAAATTGATAGTACCAACGGATTCCATCCAAGGATGTCCCAAAACAACATCCACAACAGCCATATCTAAAGCATAAAAATCAGAATGCAACACATACTTATCCATAGAAATCTTCAAATCTGTATAAATTTGAACATCTTCATTATCAACCTCTGTGTTTTCAATATCCTTTGCTGGAACTTGCAATTTTTTAGCCAAATTCACATTGATACAATTATGCTTGAAACTAGGAATGATAGACACAATGATGTTATCTTTCTCAATACTTCCATGAACCCGTAATATGGAAATATTAGTAGAAAATAAGTCTTTATGGCTCTTACTATCCTTCATTCCTGCTTGAGACCACTTGTCCAAAAGGACTTTTTCAAGTTTTTTCTCGGGCAGTTTCCTCACTGAGCTGTCAAGTGAGGTCCACCATTTATTTGCCTCATCTTTCATATGAAGCCCTATGGAGCATATCCAAGCTTGTCGGTAGTAAGCCTTGTGATATTGTAAAAAATTTTCAATAGTAGGACCATCATCTTTTCCTGTAAACTTCATCTTGCAAGAATCCATGAAATAAAGTAAGGGTTTTGAAGAAAATCACTTACTTTGGAAAAAATTTAAAATGGACATTACTCGGTCAATATAACTCAGAATCCTTATTATATCCCATTTTTGAAAATTTAATATCCATTCTGCATCTAACCATGTGATTGAAATCCCGATGTAGGCGCTCTAGAAACACAAATTTGCGCTGCAACTGTCACGCCGTCACAAAATTTCTGAAAAAATGACTAATTTTAAATCAGTGATAACTCCCTCATCTGGACTCTGATTTGACCAATTTTTTTTTTGAAATCAGGTGATTTTTCAAGGGGATCTCAGATATGTAATTTTTTGTCTAAAATTGTGCACCAAAATCTACTAAAAATGTCAGGAGATCCGCCGTACACAAATTGTCGTCAGAAACATTTCTGCAACATAACTGAATTTAAATCAGTGATATCACCCTCATCCGGACACCGATTTGACTGATTTTTTTTTTGAAATTGGGTATTTTTTGATAACAAATATAGATCTAATATTTATTTCTGAAATTTTATTGCCAAAATTTTCAGATCTGCTCTACAAACGCGCCGCCCAAAAACTTCCTGCAAAAAAATGAAAAAACAAATCTCCAAACTCTGCCCAAGAAAGTGCTCTGATACCACTTGTAGTAGATTTGATAAGAAAATATATAGAAATGGAAAATATGCCCAAGAAATAACACCATATAAGATAAAATTTTAGATCTTCATTAATATCCAAACCCTTGAGGTAGGGCAACACCATACATTCACTCCTTAAGGAAGGAGATCACTCCACAAGCCATATGCTTGCCAATACAATAATCCTTGACATCTCTCAATGGAGAGTCTCTAACCTCTATATAGGTTTCATACATGCAATACCATGGGTAGTTACCATGGGTCTCTCAATACCATACATCCAATATAATGGGCTTATGACTTTATTCCCTAGCTACATGTGGTCCCTTACATAATGTGGGTTAACCACTTTATTTATTAACTATGGCCCATTTATTTATCATTCTTATATTAATACATCATATTATTCCTTTGGGTACCTCCCTCTGTACCCTATATTATCTCCTCTAGGTACACTACAAAACACAATAATGTAGTTGGCCATATCAGCCTCATCATTGCCAACACATTCAGCGGTTGGCTGGGTGTCTGCTTGGGCAGGGTGTGTTTCTTGGCTGGCACCGAAAGGAGTAGAAGGTGTACGAGAGGGTTGTTGGGAAATCTCTTGCCCTTGTGTCCCACTACCAAAAACACTGGGTTCAGCAAGTGCTAGAAAACGCTACATACAAAAGAACTTTTTGTTAGTTTAGTCAATGTAAAAATTAAAAATCAAACTATCACAATTCATCTCATGCAGAACAAAAAAAATATCCTTTTGACTTTTTATTATTACCTGATATCTTTCTAGCTGGCTCATAAGTTGTTTTATCTTCTCTTCTATTTCAGGTGTTTGAGGCGCGTCTATCAAAGTATTAAATTTCGACCTTGCATCTAGTGCCTTTTTTCGCAACAAGAACACTAGAGATAGGGATGAAGAAAGCTCTTCCTCAAAGAGGGAATCATCAGGCATACCATGGCTAGGTGTCTGCATATTTGAACAAAATTAATATTATTTCAATTACATAAATAACTAAAATACCTGAAGATAGAGCAATGCTGGAAATTTACATGTTCTTCCGCTGGCCTCTTTTCGCGATCATCTCGTCTCTGGGTTGTTCCTACACTGCTCTCATCAGTCTGCCACATTGCAATAAAATTATAAATGTAAAAACTTGAAAACAATATCTAACTTGAAAACACAAAATGAAAACTGAAATAATTTCTAATAAGACACCGGACGACAGAGTTAGAGTTTAAAATATGCCTTGCATTGAATTCAGTCCTGGAAACATGTCATTGCACATTAAGGCACCCAAACAAGAGACGAGTTGACAATGAAGACCTTATTGAATATATTGTTGGAGCAACTTCTAGTAAACTTGTTGTGAAGACCTTGAGGACATATTTGGAGCAACATTGTTGAAGCTGATGGTATAACATTGTTGGAGACGATCTTGAAGGGCCTTGAAGTGAAGCTTTTGGAGCAACTATTGAAAAATCCTTAGAGCATTTAAGTAAGGCACTTTCTATCTTCCATCACCTTTTTCCTTTCAATATCCTTTAAACTATTTTTTTGATATTTAATGTTTGAAATCACGTTATAATTCCTTGATTATATGTGTTTGGGGACTTTCCCTTTGAAATTACCCAAAAATACCCTAGCAATTTTATCTTCAGGATGCATGTCTGACCCTATTGTTAAATATTTTGATTGATAGTAGTAAACATAGAGAGTTAGGGGGCTCTTGACTTGGTTTGGTTGGGCCATTAGATCCCTAACATCTACTAGGGAGAAACCCCCTTGAGTTGGAGGAGAGCTAGCCCGAAGTGAAAAGAGGTTGGTGAGGTGACAATGCGGCTATTGAATTACACATGGTATCACACTTTAGCTTTAGGACTTTGTCTTGAGAAGTGTGAGATTTTTCTATATCAATTCTCAAATTGTTTACAACACTATTTCTAAGAACTAATAAGAAGTGATGTTGAGGGGTTTTTGGGTATAAGAAACAATACCATTTAAAAAATAGGGTTCTCATTCCTTGGCATTCCTTCACCTGGGCCTAGGGGCACACTAGAATAATTTCACACTAAACCATGCAAACTTAAAAGTAACTTAACAGATCCATAAAGTAGTAATAATCATAATTCATAATTTCCTATTGTACGATATGATGCAAATTATTCAAACATGAAGCAATGAAGACATGCAATGTCTGAATTTCAAGATTGATGAACCAATACAAGAATTTAGAAACTACAACTTTGATTCAATACTCTGTGTCCTAACTCCAGGAAGGAATCTAGTTTGTAGTACAGAACATGCATCATGTATTATCAATTCTTAACTGACAACAACTAAAGGACATCTACCTCATCAATTCCTTCCCATTTTGTGTTTTTATGTTATATTCCTTATAAAAGTGTCAAATTTCTCTCAAAGTAAGCAACCACTGAATAAAATAAGAAATAGTTGAGATATGATTGAGAAATGGTCATTTATTTCTTGAAAGGATCTTCACAATTTCTTTGGTTGTTTTTCATCTCAAGAAACAAGAAATGACCTAAGAAACTATCGTGATGTAATATAAGAAACAACACGGTGCAATGACCATTTTCAAAGCCAAATGATGTCCATTGAGGACATGGCCTTTATTTGGTTCCTGTTTCATAGGAGTTTTGGGTAGAAATGGAACTTTGTTGTACCATTTCCAATAGTAAAAAGGGAAAACCTTCTTTTTCCATGGGAAATAATTTACCTTTCCTTTTTCAAGATAATCTAAATCACAAAAAATATGAACTATACTGCACATTCTTGGATAATGTGAAAGTGGAAAAGGAATACCCTACACAAGTGATGCACACATGTACATTTGAACACTAATATATTTTTGTAGTTGAAATGCAATGCTTGTTTTCATTTAAATGTAGGGTTTTTAAAGTAGAGAGAAATAATGGCTGCCAAATTAATAAGTGTTTCTTTGGGAAAAATTTAAATCTTGTATTGGGTGATGAAGATAATAGAGGGTATTTAATCTTGATTCTTGACATCTAGAGAGAACCCTATAGCCTAACACAATCCAATGAAATTGACCAAAAAAACCCAAATAGAGTCAACCCTACTATAGGAGGAAGGGCCTGCGGTAAGAACTTACCATTTTGCAAGAGCTGAGGGCGAATGCTGTTCTACAAGAGCTGAGGGCGAATGCTGTTCTGCAAGAGCTGAGGGCGAATGTAGGGTGAATTATGTTCTACAAGAGCTCAGGGTGAATGCTGAGGGCGAATTCTGTTCTGCAAGAGCTCAAGGCGAATGCTGAGGGCGAATGCTGTTCTGCAAGAGCTGAGGGCGAATGATGAGGGCGAATGCTATTCTGCAAGAGCGGAGGGCGAATGCATGTGTGATATCAGACGTTAATGTATCACAGATTTAAATTTGAACACTAATATATTTTTGTAGTCGAAATGAAATGCTTGTTTTCATTTAAATGTAGGGTTTTTAAAGCAGGGAGAAATAATGGCTGCCAAATTAATAAGCGTTTCTTTGGGAAAAATTTAAATCTTGTATTAGGTGATGAAGATAATAGAGGGTATTGAATCTTGATTCTTGACATCTAGAGAGAACCCTACAGCCTAACACAATCCAATGGAATTGACCAAAAAAACCCAAATAGAGTCAACCCTACTATAGGAGGAAGGGCCTGCAGTAAGAACTTATCATTTTGCAAGAGCTGAGGGAGAATGTTGTTCTGCAAGAGCTAAGGGAGAACACCGAGGGCGAATGCTGAGGGAAAATGTTGTTCTACAAGAGCCGAGGGCGAATGCTGAGGGCGAATGCTGTTCTGCAAGAGCGGAGGGCGAATGCGCGCGTGATATCAGACAATAATGTAGCTATTGAGACAGATACGAAACAATAAAATCATTTTTATGTAGCACGCATATAAGTTTCGTATTTTTATGTAGCGCACATATAAGTTTCGTTATACCGACTGCAGACAAAGCATCGCTATTGCGACGGGTGCCTCCAAATGTCGCAATTGCGACACTTAGACATTGTGTCGCACTTGCGACGTTTGGAGGTAGTCGTCGCAATAGCGACGCTTTGGGACATAGTGTCGCAATTGCGACGTCTTCCTCCAAACGTCACAATTGTGACACTTTGTCTAAGTATCAATACTGCGACACTTTTATATAAACGTCGGTATAGTGACGGTTTCGGGCAGGATGGAAAAAATTTGGGGAAATTTCCGACATTTGGTCAAAAGCGTCGGAACCAAGTGTCGGAATTTCCGCCAAATGTAGTAGTGTATGAAGGCTATGTGGTGCCCCAAGTACAGGTGGTGCATGTTCAGAAATTAGATTTTGAGAGGCGGTAAAGTGACCCTTCTTGAAAAAAATTCTTCCTGATGAAGTATCAAATCCCCAAAAATGAATGAATACCCATTTTAATTATTGCAGATAGATTTCCAACAGTGCTAATGTTTCATAAAATGGAGCTATGGATTTGTCATAATTGGCGAAAGAAAAAATATTTTTTCTCTTTTAATAGCGCAATTTCCCTCCAATTTTATTCATTTGCAAGTGTATTTGTGGTGAATGTGGAGAGGAGGAGAAGGCCCTAAATCTTGTAGAGTTTGTAGCAAAAAAACCGACCATTAGAATCGAGATCTGCGACTTTCAGGAAGGAGGCCTTACCTATCTAGAGGTGGGCATAGTGATTCTTGGAAGGATGGTTCCTCGTGAAGAATCAAGGTAAGAAAGGAATACAAAAATGAACTACTAGAGAATGTCTAGAATCATCCCCGTCCACCATGTCAAACATGGGGACCAAGCGGTAATACCGTAATTATGGTATCACATAAACTAGAATATTTGAAGATATGGTATCAAGCACTAAACCCTCAAGAGGATGGTGAGAATACATAGGTGTTGAACCCTTATTTAAACTAAGAGGGGGGGTGAATCAATTTAATCCGTTCATGGTCTTTTAAAAATTTCTTTTACACTTATTTCCACCTTCATTTCATGATCAACTTAATGTATAATGAACCAACAATATTAATAAGTGAGCAACAAGTATTAAGAAAATTAAATATAAAATATCAACACATAATCATCATTCACATAGACAACAGATATAAGTGGAAACCCAGAAGGGACAAAACCACATCTTATTATTGTTGTGAAGCAAAGGAAAGCTCCAACTCCCTCCCACCACTAATTTTCTATAGGTTCCAACCTATAGGAGGCTACTACCTCAAATTCTGCAAGCTACAATGTGCAAGGAAACTCCAACTTCCATCTATTTTTTGTAGGCTACAACCCACAGGAGGCTCCTACCTCAACCAGCTACAACTGGACATCTATCAAGCTACAACTCGAAACGAAAGCACTAACTCCCATTTATTTTATGTCGGCTACAACCCACAGGAGGCTCCTACCTCAACCAGCTACAACTGGACATCTATCAAGCTACAACTTGAAATGGAAGCCCCAAATCCCACGTATTTTCTGTAGGCTACAACCCACAGGAGTTTCCTAGCTCAACCATATACAACTGGACACCTATCAAGGTACAACTTGATATGGAAGCACCAACTTCCTCACCGCACAATAAAATCATATGCTGATTTACCTTGATATCATTTATGTTTTTCTCCTTCTTCACTATTGTCCTTCCAGCCTTCATATCTGCTTTAAATCATCTCTGGATCTTCACAAATTCTCTATCTACTCCTTCTTCTTCCACTCTCTCACCCCTTAATGCATATGACAGTAACCTCATTTATAGAGATCACCCTCTCGTTGTTTGCATTCGACATGGAAATATGAAATGAACAGGCACGACCCTTTTCCATCTGTCTTCTCATTTTATCGCTCATCATTTCAGGAGGTTAAAACACTTTCTACTCATTTCAGAATTAAATTGGAGTTTTTCTTTGCCTACGGAGACTTTCCTTTGCATTAGAAACATATAAATAAATAATAAATTTTCAGTTACAATCAATTATTTACTCATCCCATCATTTTATTCACTTTGATATTCGTTTGTCCTCTTATGCTTTCTCTCTTTTTCTCTTTTCTTCTTTTGCCGTTATATTCCACCTTTGCTGCATAACTGTCCCTGTTAGTCCGACTCTTCTTCTGCGTTCATCTCCTTCCTTCGCTTTACTGCTGTAACAGTATTCTTCCCAAGCTCTTGGTATTTTGATTTGCATTCAAATCATTTATTTGTGACCTATGGGATATGGTCCACATACAATACCTTTATACACGTAACAGATTACAAATCTAGGATTTAATCAAAATACATACGTTTATCGATCAACAACACACACACACACACACACACACACACACACACAGATATATATATATATATATATAACATACATACGATTAGCAATTAACAGTGTAAACTTTATAATATGGTGAATATAACATACACGGAACAAGACCTATTGGGTCCCAAAGTGCTTGACCAGTCATATCTCATCGCAAATGCTTGCCTACAATTTTTAATGTTTTGCAATAACCGTATCTCCTATTTCCTGCGATATGTGATCTCATTGCATCATTTCCACCTTATCGTGGGAACTCTTAAGTATAAACCATAAAATCTGCGGTGTGCGCTCATTCCCAATGCCGACACGTGATCTCCCCTCATCAGATCACATATTCCAATCTTTATCGCATCGAAAACAATTTAACTTATCTTGTGATACCTTAGCTCTATCCGCTATAATTTTCGATTTGCGCTTTTGCGATTTTCCATCCGTCGTTGATCTGCTCCCAGATCTAACGGTCCTCATTTGATTTCACTTCGCACTTTATAAGATTTACTTTGTGTTTACCCTCTATTTCTTGTGATCTGCGATATTGCATAGTGATGACACGTTCCCTTATCCACTTCGCATCGCATATAGTTTGACTTACCTTGCGAAGGCCTTAACACTATCTACTAATATTTGTGATGTGTGAACTTGCGATTCAATCTCATCTGTCCATCTCTCACCTTTGCATTTGCGATCTAATCCTAACCGTATGTTCACCTTCCTTGGACTTCTTCACATAATTCTTTGCCTTAGTCGATTTTTCATTTTTTTATAATGTCCCACTCTGTAACTTTGGCTCTCACCGCTCTCGTCTATTCCTCTTGGCACTCTCAGCTCTCGCCTGTTCCTCTCGGCTCTCGCCTCTTCCTGCTTATGCTATGTGAAGGATCTCTGGTCCTCGTTATGTCTAGAAAATCTGATTTCCTTCAGCTGTCTCTGCCTCTTTGCTTTCTCCGATCCATTCAGTGCCTATGTTGCATCCGTTGCCTTTGTTGTCTCTGCCTCTCTGTTGTCTCTGCTCCATTCTCTTACTCTGCTACATTTTATGCCTCTTTTTTCTCTGCCTCTTTGTTGTCTCTGCTCCATTTTCTGCCGCTGCTACATTTTATGCCTCTTCTTTCTCTGCCTCTTTGTTGTCTCTGCTACCTTGCTGCCTTTTGTTCCATCTTAGCTGCATTCACTACCTTGGCTGTCTTTCACGATTTGACCTGCTTTGATGACTTTCGCTTCCTTAACTACCTTTGTTCTTTTGCTGCTTCTTTTCCTTAAGTAATCATGCTAAAGCTTCTCCATTCTGATCCTTTTCCTCTTTGATGCTTCTCTCTACTTTATGTTATACTTCTATTGCTTCTCCTTTTCCTCTCTATTGCAAATTTCTGCACATCGCCTGATCTGCTCCTTTGCCTTATAATTGTTGCTTCTCTGCTCCTTTGCCATCAATGATAGTTCTTGTGTTACTCCTTTCTATTCCTTTGCCATAAATGACAATATTTCCAGAAATCTCCCCTTTTGGCATTGATGTCAACACATCCAAAAATACTCTAATACTTCCTCTAGGACTTCCCTTCCCTTTTATTCTGAGAATTGCCTTGTCTTCCTCTACTTTCTTTTCAGAATAGCCTTTCTTCTTCTGCTTGCTTTTCCTCCCCCTTTGACATCAATGGAAAAGGGTTTCACATTTCCCAATGTATTTTCTATCTTTCCATTTCCTCTATTTGAGTTGTGTTTAGGCCTCCTTCTTCTGACTTTATAGCATGCTGCTCCAGACTTATGTACTAGAGCTGTTGGGAGAACACTTTGAGAATCACTGAACTTGTATGTATGTACACAATAAGTTGATACCATCCCAAATCACAGACTCCTTGCACTTGTATTAAGCTGAAAGTGATGATAGGGACACTTCATAGAACAAACTTATATAATCAGAGATGCATCATTAGAAAAATACTAAAATACTGAGAATGCTCCATACAATATATAAATCCTTCTCCAAATATACTTCAATCTCTATTATGATCTTCATCTGAGATACATATTTGTTGAGGAATATTGTAGATGGAATATGTATTCTTCTGCAATACATATTTTCAGTACAGATCTATTCAAATAAGATGATGCCAATATATCTTTTATAGCTGAGCTTCACCTTTATTGCTAGTTGTTGGTGACATGTGCTAGACTGCTGGCAGGGATATTACATTAACAGACGAAAGGCCCTTGATACTGATGTGAACAATGAATCAAACTAGAACTAACAAATTATTTGAAGATTAGAGAATATCTATCAATATAAGAGACGAAATTACTTTACTTACTTGTACAATGTACTTTAAAAACTAACCATTGAGGCGAGATACATTCAAAGTATTGGTCAGTCTCACTTATCAACTATGAAATTTTATTTAAGACATAATGGGGGGGTATGTATGTCAATAATCAACCTTTCTTCAATGGTGAAATACTACAAATTCCTTTCTATTGAAGTAGGCTTTCGATGAATCAATAATAGACTCTTGAGCTTCAAATGTAAGATTAACACAGCTAGTGCTTCATACTCTAGATACTTTAACTGTTCTATCATGATGATCTTCAGCAAAACATCTTCAAGTTTTTTTATTGAATTATCAGCAAGAAAACTTCACATGGTTTTATGAGTGATCTTAAGAAATAGGGCTTGAAGATATATCTATACTAATTGAAGAAGGCATGCAGTTATATCTAGAAATATAAACTGCTTCAATGCTCAATGTAATACTTCAAAGTGTAAACAAGATAATGATCCTTTAGCACTGTTATTGACCTTTTGAGGCTTTAATAATGCATATAACGTTGGGAATACTACCTTGATGTACCGTTTCCATAATATTATGATCTCGAGGACCTGTACCATACCAATGCTCCACTGATGACACTTGGTATTTTGCTGATAGGAAGGTTGCTTGTGCGAAATAAAAATTTATACTAATTTGATAAACCAAGTAGTAATTTAACTTCAGCTCACACATGCATCCATAGTTAAGACAAACTTCATAGTTTCTACTATTGAGCTCTCCATTGTTCTCAACAAAAATTATCAATATATTGAATCTGATCTTGGCATTATTAACCTTTTTCCTATACTATCATTCTATTTTAAAATAATGTCATTGAATATTCCTTTCTAGGACTTCTCCAGAATGATCGTTGTTCTATATACAATTCAAATATTCTAAACAACATCATCTTCAGGAAGACATCTTCAATTTCTTTACTTGGAATCTACAAGGACAGACCACTCATATTATTATCACTATTTTAGCTTCTTTCCTCCAAGGGTACCTTCTATATATGAGTGATGTAATGATGATAAGAATTTCTCTTACTCATCGTTCTTAAATTTGTTTCATTGTTAACTCTTGTAGTATGATGCAGAGTGTAATCATTCTCTCTAGATCTTTCCATTTCTAAAGCTTGAAACATAATTTTTATGATTTTAACCATTCATTACTTAGTTTTTTTTTATCTTCTTAGCTTACATGTTCTTATTCCATGGAGCTCTTCTTAGACAACTCATATGGGGACTATTTATGAACTTCTCTCTGCCTGGGTTGTTGCTTCTTATCTATTGTTGGCTGGATATTTGTGTTGCTTCCTAGAGAAGCTCGCCCTGAGAATATGATGGATTCATTAATTTATTGAGGTAACAGGCTCCCCCTCTCTCTCTTCTTTCCATACTTTATTGGGGTTCCTCATAATGTCTGCACTTCTTTTTTATTCATAGTTTTGTCTGATTTCATTGGATTCCATCATCTGTGTAGAGTTCCTTAATGTATATGGAAGCTTACAGTATTTTCCTTTGTGACCAAGCTTCTAGCATTAATAACTTCTTAATTTACATAAGGTTGAGCTCATGTATGGAATTATGTTCCCCTTTTTTAGCACAATTTACATTCAATAGATTTATGTCCAAATTCATTGCATGAAAAGCAGTAGTCATAGAATTGATTAGTATACCTGGTGAAAGGTTGTCCTCTCCATTTGTTACCATGAGGTAGTCTTTCATTTTCTTCATGCTTTGTTGATTGGACTGGATTTTCTTTGTCTTACAGTATGCCACAATATCTCCATGTTTGTGGAAGGAAAAGCAAATGAATCTTCTCATGGGAGGAAGGAACCTCCTTCAAAAACTTCTAAATTTGTTCAATTCATATTCAGGAGTGTATGAGCCTTTTTCAACTGAATTTTTCTTCATTTCATTCTTTATTATGTGAGGTTTCTTCTTGCTTCTGTTTACTTCATTGCAAATCATGTTCTTGTTGGCTTCTACTTCTGTAGGAACCTTTTGAGTTGCTTCATTATTCTTCATAGCTTTAACAAAAATGATATTCTTGTTATATTCTACCACGGAATTACTTGTTTCTCCTTCATACCCTATCCCAGCCTTTATGAGAGGATATCTTTGAAATTTTACAATTTTTTCCAACTACTCAGAGCCTTTCATTCATGGAGTGTTCATAGATAATTACCTTTGGGCGTTTTCTAGTTTCTTTCTCACGCATACTACTTATTCCAACTTCTCTTGCTCCTGATTTTTATCTTTAATTTGATTTAGCAGAATGTCTTCCACCTTCTTGGATTCTTCAAGTTCTACTTTCAACTGAATCAGGTTTTTCGAATCTGGTTCTTTGTTTACATATTTCAGGAGAATGTATTTCTATTTTCTGCACTTCAGTCTAAGTCTATTTATTTCCTCCATGGCACTCCTTAGCTCCCCCTCAAGATCTACATCACCTTCTTCCTCATCCTCCAGAATGAATCCTCTAGGCTCTTCCTTGGCCATCAACACAAATTCATAGGTTCCTTCTTCATTTGAGGATTCATATGAACTTTTATATGTGCTGCTATCTTGTTGAGCATAAAATTAGTTTCTATTGAATCTCTTCCATTTCTACCATTTATTTATTTTGTTTTTCTCTGTCTATTGTGGTTGGTTCTCTGTTTTATTATGAGAAAATTTATATGCATAGTGCCCCACTCTTCCACAGTTAAAGGACTTAAATGGAAGTTTACCTTTGTATTTACCCGTTCCTTTATCCAGTCTTCTGACGAATTTGGCCTCTTCTTCATCTAAGCATGAACATGTATCTTCCTTCTCTTTCATGAACTTGTCTACCTTAAAGGTTTCTTCCCTCACATTTGACTTCCCCTTTGGAAGTCTCATCTCATAGGCCATAAATTTTCCAAGTAATTGGTTCATGGTCAATGTTTCCCATTTTGTTGTTTCTTCTATGGCAGAAACCTTAGGGTTAAACCTGGATGGTAAACATCTCAATATCTTTTTTACAATTACAGATTCTTTAATGGTTTCTCTTAGAGCTTTCATGTTATTTACGATTTCCGCAACCTTTAAGAATAAACTGGCTATATATTCATCTTCATTCATTTTTACATTTTCCAACTAAGCTCTATAGGTTTTCAGCTTGGCCATCTTCACCTTTTTATTTCCCTCATGAATATTTTCTAATATATCCCATATTTCTTTGGCTGTTTTACTGTGCATAACTTTAATACATTCTAACTCACACAGACCACTCAAGAGTGCACTCATTGCTTTTTCATTAGCTATGAAATCTTGTTTGGCTTATTTCTCTGTGTCACTATCCTTTGGATCATATCCTAATTTCAAAACACCCCAAATTTCTATTCTTAGAGATATTATGTATGTTCTCATTCTTATTTTCCATAAGGCATAGTTTTTTCTAGTAAACCAAGGGGCTTTATTCGTTGAGAATCCTTCTATAATAGCCATCTTGGAGACTTAGGATCTCCTTCCAGTTGTTAAATTGATATAGAAGGAACTAGCTCTCATACCAATTTTTGAACCCTTATTTAAACTGAGAGGGGTGGTGAATCAATTTAATGCATTCATGGTATTTTAGAACTTTATTTTACACTTATTTACACCTTCATTTAATGATCAATATAATGTATAACGAACCAGAAATTTTAATAAGTGAGGAATAGGTATTAATAAGGTTAAATACAAAATATCAACACACAATTATCATGCACATAGACAATAGATATAAGTGGAAACCCATAAGGGAGAAAACCACATCTTATTATTGTTGTGATGCAAAGGCAAGCTCCAACGCCCTCTCACCACTGATTTTCTGTAGGCTCCAACCTATAAGAGGCTACTACCTCAAATTATGCAAGCTACAGCATGTAAGGAAGCTCCAAATCCCATCTATTTTATGTAGACTACATCCCATAGGAGGCTTCTACCTCAGCTAGATACAACTATACATCTATCAAGCTATAACTTGAAACGGAAGCACCATCTCCCATGTATTTTTTGTAGGATACAACCCACAGGAGGCTCCTACCTCAACCAGCTACAAAGGGACATCCATCAAGCTACAACTTGAAATGGAAGCACCAACTCCCATGTATTTTCTGTAGGCTACAACCCACAGGAGGCTGCTACCTCAACCAGCTACAACTGGACATATATCAAGCTACAACTTGCTGTGGAAGCACCAACTTCCTCACTCTACAATAAATCATATGCTTATTTACCTAGATATCAACTCTACTTTTCTCCTTGTTCATTGTTTTCCTTCCAGCCTTCATATCTGCTTTAAATCATCTTTGGATCTTCACAACTTCTCTATCTGCTCCTTCTTGTTCTTCCACTCTCTTACCCCTTAATCCATATGAGAGTAACATCATTTATAGACATCACACTCTCGTTGTTTGCATTCCAGATGGGAATATTAAATGAACAAACACAACTCTTTGCATAAAAAACAATATAAAAATAAATAATACATTTTTAGTTACAATCAATTATTTACTCAGCCCATTATTTTCTTCACTTTTTTGTATATTTTTCCTCTTCTTCTTGCTATCTTTGTATATTTTATGCCTCTGTCATTATATTCCACCTTTGCTACATAACTAACCCTGTTAGCCTGACTCTTCTTCCTCGTTGAGCCCCTTCGTTAGATGTATTGCTGTAACATTTTTATGCCCAATCTCTTGGTCCTTTGATTTGCGTTCAGATCATTTCTTTGTGACCTATGGGATATGGCCCACATACAACTCCATTTATACACTCGGTCGATTAAAAAATTGAGCTTTAATCAACATACATACGTTATCGATCAACAACACACACACACACAGAGATATATATATATATATATATATATATATATATACGATTAGCAATCAAAAATGTAAAATTTATAATATGGCACATATAACATACACAGAACAAGGGCGATTGGGTCCCACAGTGCTTCACCAAGGTATCTCCTATTTTATGCGATCTACAATCACATCACATCGCATCCAACTTACCCTGTGAACTCTCAAGTACAAACCATAAAAATTTTGGTGTGCGCTCATGCGCAATGCCGACACGTGTTCTCCCCTCATCGCATCGCATAATCCTATCTTTAATGCATTATAAAGAATTTAACTTATCATGAAATTCCTTGGCCCTATCCACTATAATTTGTGATGTGCGTTTTTTCGATTTTCCATCCATCGTTACTCTCCACCCAGATCTAATAGTCCTCATCTGATCACACTTTTCACTTTATACGATTTACTTTTTGGTTACCCTCTATTTCTTGCGATCTGCGATATTGCACAGTGCTGACATATGCCCTTCTCCACTTCGCATCACATACATTTTAACTTACCTTGCGATGACCTTAACACTATCCGCTAATATTTGCGATGTGTGAACTTGCGATTCAATCTCATCCATCCATCTATCACCTTTACATTTGTGATCCAATCATGACCGTTTGTTAGCCTCCGTTGGACTTCTTCAAAGAATTATCTACCTTAGTCAATTTTTATTTTGGTTACATTGTTCACTCTATAACTCTGGCTCTCGCTGCTCTTGCCTCTTCCTCTCAACTCTCGTCACTCTCACATCTTCCTCTCGGCTCTCACCTCTTCGTGCTTTTGCTATGTGTAGGATATCGGGTCCTTGTTGTGTCTATAAAATCCAATTTCATTTATCTATCTCTGCCTCTTTGATGTCTCTATTACATTTGTTACATGTGTTGCATTCGCTACATCTGTTGTCTCTGCCTCTTTGTTCTATCTGCTCCATTCGTTGCCTCTGCTACATTTGCTACCTTTATTGTCTCTACCTCTTCGTTGTCTCTACTCCATTCACTGCCTCTACTTCATTTCCTACCTCTGTTGTCTCTGCCTCTTTGTTTTCTCTACTGCCTTGCTGCCTTTGGTGCCATATTAGTTGCATTCATTACCTTGGCTGCCTTTCATGACTTGACCTGCTTTGCTACCTTTGTTTTTTTGTTGCTTCTTTTCCTTAAGTGTTACACGTTATTTTGTCACCATGACATTTGACTGTCCATATAGGTCTATCACTGCCTATATTGTGCTCCCTTAGAAGTCAAAAACCCTAATATTCCTAAACCAAGTCTTGCAATTGGAGAAAATCTCTTAAAATACTTAAAAGTCTACCTCCGCACTTTTTTTAGCGTTTTCCTTCATGTTCATGGATACTTGCTCTATAAACTATGACATCTCCCCTATGTTCTACTACTAAAACTTGTGGACCCCAGTAAAAATTCAAATAAAGGAAAATTTAATTTTTAGAAGCATAACTGGTCGAATATTCTCCCAACTGGAAGCTTCTAGAGGTGCAACCAATTCGAGCTTTATCCCTCCACTCATGGATTTTATTCCTTGGTTCATGGAGCTAAAATCCCTTCATGAGAGGAATCCATCCCCCTCTTCATGGAACTGAAACTACCTCCATTTCTCCTATAAATTGAGCTCAAGTTTCAGTCTCAAGGGTATAATGTAGGTAGATTCTACATACATAGTAGGTTGTAATTGCTAAAGAAATTTCCAATAGTGCATACTCTCAACACTAGTTGTTGTTGGCATGAGAATGATCACACCCTTATGTCCATAACTCAATGTTGGTATTTAGAGAGGAAGGCTTGTCAAACTAAAGGAGGAACGATTGTTTAGGACCCCAGGAGCAATCTATACAACATCAAGGTGTCAGGTTGTAAGATTACTTTTTTATACAAGATAATACATATAGATCTCTTTTTCTCATTGAGCTGTTATTATGCCTATTGAATAACATCAATAATCAGACTCATTGATCACTAAGTTGGATTAGATTTTCTATATTATTATATATTGCAGGTGATTTCATCTTCTGTCTTGTCTTTTATTGCAGGTTCTACTTATTGAAGAAGCCTCTTTGGAGAGACTGCATAAAAAAATGCACCCAATGTTGGATTTCAAGGTAGGGGCATGTCCTCTCTCTTTTATTATAATACTTCTGAATTGAAATTAGTCTAGAGAAAAAGATTTCCAAATGGATTTTGTTTCTAGCTATTCATTGAATAATAGGGAGATCACTCTTGTCCGCAAGAGGGTTTAATCTGCATAAAAAAATGGCAACCATACTGGGGAACTAGAGCTTAGTTTTCTTTATTTCTTTTCAGTTTGAATTTTAAGTTTTCTGATTTTTAATTCTCTGAATCAGGTTGGGAAGATAACTTATACGCATCCCTAAAAAAGAGAGTTGATTATTTAATTTTCCAAGTTTTTCCTTTCCTCCACATTTTTTAGCAGAAAACGGTGTAGAAACCTCTGCAATTTTTAGTTCAAAATAGTGCACATTTTCTCTATTTTCCATTACAAACTGCGCACCCCCCAAAAATTTTTGAAAAAATTAAATTTTTCTTTTTTAGAGCCAAATAACCTAATGCTTCAAGTTTGCCCTGATCCATTTACAGTCTCATCAATCTCTGTTAAGTTAATTCGGTGTTTTGAGTTTACTTTTTGAGAAATTATTAATTTGATTTCTTTTGGTCATTGCTTCAAGGTTTGTCTCATTGTTAATCAAAGGCTAAATTGTGTCTGAGTGTTAATCACCTTTGAGTGTTTTTAATTTTGACCTTTCGAATTCTCACCCAATTTTCTTTACTTACACTTAATTGGTTCTTTAGATTACATTGGAATCATATTGTGTCTGAGAATTCTCTTGCATAGATTATTACATTTGAATAGTTAGAATTATCATTTTCAGAATATGAACAAAAATGTGCATAGATTAAATTTGCATAGTTTTTAAGTGCGTTGTGCATAGATTACATTTTCATAGTTCACATTCTAGAAAAAGCATTAGTTTTTAGTTAGGATTCATCAAATTGAAAATATTACGTTATCTTATTCGATTGGATTCAGCATTAGGTCAGGTCATAACACCATTGGTTTCAGATCCATTTACCCTTTGATTAATAACATCCCAAATAACACAGCGCTTAATAAAATTCATTTAGAAATTATTACATTTTTTAGGGTTCATTCCACCAATCTAATTCAGGATTAGTGCTTTGGAATAGTGAGTAGTTAACTTTCCAAAGCAACTAAAAAAAAATAGTATCTTGTTGTAGGAAAAATTCCAATTGTTTCAATTGTGCTTTGGGAAGCTCTTCTTAAAAGGTTCAAGCATGAGATCATGTCTGACTCAGTGAGGTAATCGTACATATCTCATTGGAAAATATACAATATGTCCACATAATACAAATGGTAAACCTCAAATCAACCATTGTCGAGGAGCCTGGGGTCACTTGTTACCAAACCTTGGATTTAATATGTCGAGGAGCTTTCAAAAGGATTGAGATTGATACTCTTCCCTTGCATGTATATTGGATAGTAAAATATTCCTCCAAGTGAAATTGTCTCCGTTGGTGACCTCAATGGCCATAATATTTAGGATTTTTCCCAAGGTGATGGTGGAGGGAAGGTCCCACTGTACATGTAGTAGACGTTGACTAGACTCACTTGGACTTTTTGGAGGGTACTCTTCACTTTGATATGGCATTGTGAAGCTACTTGCACCAAACTGTTTCATTAAGAAAGTTGTCAATGTAAATGTTCCGACCACCAGTTTTCCAAATTAATTTTCGCGACATTGGATTTCATCACCAACTAGTGTTCTTATTGTGGAAAAATATGGTTTATGTGTGGTTTGACTCCTAGATTTGATAGAGCGTGTTCATTTGTTTTTTTTTAGTTTTTAGAGACCTTAGGTATTGATTGTGAATTTGAATTTTTAATATTTTCAAATTGTTCATAAATTCACTAAAGTTGAATCTAATGGAAACATTTCCAGAATTTACCAACCAAGGAACCCCTCTTAACGAGAATCCTAGTACTTTTACTTGCTTTGGAAATGTTGTTCCTCCATATATGGCTACATTGTCATTACCTGGATTTACAATAGGTTTACCGGTATGGTTATTTTCAACTTCGCTGGCCTCGAATACTCAAATTGTTCCACCTCAACAGGATCCTTCACCTCAACGGATTTCACCATCTCAACATCACCAACCTTATGTTGACCCTTTACCTTCTTCGCCCAACATGTGTTCCTCCCTTTCTTCTTCTGCGCTTGGTAAAATCTGTGATGCTAGTAACCAAGTGGCTAAGAAGAAGAAGAAAGGGAAGAACAAGAAGAAGCAATATAAGAAGGAATTCAACCAACCAACCATGGCTGTAAGTGTTAGTAGTGTTGAGGAAACCTCAAACATGAATTGTAAACAAAAATAACCTTGCAAGCTTTGTAAGGGTGACTACTTCCTTATCAATCGCCCTAGTTTTCCTAAGGTCTTTGAAGTATAGTCAGAAAAATCCTATCAACTTACTGTTGATCCCTCAACTAGTGATTGTCAAGTTCTTGGGAAAAAGCGTAAAGTTAGGTTTCCTTGTAGGTTATGCAAAGGGAGTCATCAAAATAACATTTTCCCTCACATGAATGAAGCCTCAAAATTGTTAGAAAACCTTACTATTCTACATCAAAAACTTCCAACTAGTTACCGTAAACTTTCTCCCAACCTACCATCAATTGACGAAGTGATTGATCTAATTCCAAGTACAGTCAATCTCGCTCTTCCATTGAAGAGTGAAACTCATATCACTCAGGTTGATGATCCATTAGTTGATCAAGTGGTCGACTTGATTTTACATATGGTCGATCCCACTCTCCCATTAGAGAGTGAAAGTCGTACCATTCAAGTTCTTCTTGTTACATCATATTCTTTTACACTAGGGGGAATTTCACCTGTTTCTTCATAAACCCCTCCAAGTACTGAGGTCTTCTCCTTTGATTGGAATATATTGATAGAACCTTGTCTTCCTTCCTCCATCCCTTTCCAAATCATTGTGAAGGCTTGTGGTAAGAATGTGAATCGCACAAATGTAGATGAAGGTGCTTCTGTTAGTATTTTATCCTCTAGTTCTTGGAAATATTTATATTCCCCTCAGCTTGTGCCTGTTACACGTAATTTGTCAGCTTTTAACAGAACCATTAGTGAACCTTTAGTGATCCTTCCTAAGTTTCCTATTACCTTGGAAGGTAAAATTGTCTGCATTGATCTTATGGTAGTCCGAGGCCCCTTGGATTTCAATTTGATCCTTGGGCGAGGCTATGTATATGCAATGAATGTTGTCGTATCGACACTCTTTCGCGTGATGTATTTCCCTCACAATGGAAACATTGTCACTATTGACGAGATTTTGTTCACTAGTCTTGATTCGACTACCAATAATCTGACACCCCTGAATTTCACTTATACAGAATTGGTATCTAGCCTGCCACGAGTTAATTATGTGGCAACCAGTCCCATGTTTTTAGTTACCAATGCAAGTGAGCCTCTCACTGTTTGCTCGAATTCCTTTGACTTAGATACGGTAATTGACATGGAAAATCCTATGGGATTATTTGAACACGATGTTCTTATCCATATTGAGTCCCTTGACATGTATTCCTTCCAGATAACTGTTCTTCCATATGATGAAAACCTCTTTCAAGGCATGATCAAGGTGTTTCCCTTGACATGTGTTTCTTCCAGTTGGAAGACATGATCAAAATCCTTTGATGAGCTTTCTTTTACTGTGTCAACCTCGTTAAAAAATGAAATAGGTTCCTTTGAGGAGAGTTCTTTTTCTATGTCAACCTCGTTAAAAAATGAAACAAGTTCCTTTGAGGATGGTTATTTTACTGTGTCAACCTCGTTAAAAAATGAAACAGGTTCATATGAGGATGTTTCTTTTACTGTGTCAACCTCATTAAAAAATGAAATAGGTTTCCCTTGAGGATATTTCCTTTTACTGTGTCAACCTCGTTAAAAAATGAAACATGTTTTTGAGCATAGTTCTTTTCCTGTGTCAAGCTCATTAAAAATGAAACAAATCCTCTCCTAGTTAAGTCAAGTCTTTCATCTAATTTCATAAATGAACCTTCATTCCATCCACCTATTAGTAACCAGTAGTCTACTTAGTGGAATGAAATGAAGCTTTGGGGGCATTGAAACCATTCTCAAGCATAGTTTCCTTTGTTTCAAGCTTGTGTAAAAATGAAACAAACCCATCTCAAGCATAGTTTCCTTTGTTTCAAGCTTTTGTAAAAATGAAACCACTCTCAAGCACAATTCACTTTGTTTCAAGCTTGTGTAAAAATGAAACCACTCTCAAGCATGGGTTTCTCTGTTTCAAGCTTGTGTAAAAATGAAATCACTTTCAAACATAGTTTTCCTTTGTTTCAAGCTTTTATAAAAATGAAAACTATCTTGAGTCCATTTCGGTTATTATTTTCAAGGCTCATTAAACTCATGAAAATCCAAATATTATTTTGCTATCTTTCACTCTTGTAAAACACATGAAAATGTCGAGTTATTTTCATCTTTCCTGCTTGTAAATTAAATTGAAAGTCGTCCATTTGAGTATACTTTTATCACTATTTTGGGCTGTTGAAAATTACGTAAAAGAGAAACCTTGGAGCTCTCTTTTAAGCCATTTTAGGACTCTTTAAATATTAAAATGTCGCCGAGTACTTGACTATTCAAACTCATTAAAGTAAATGAACAATCGTCCCTTCAGTATAAGTTTACCCCTTTTCTGGACTGAAATGGACTTATTATGAAAAGGGTATACGTTGACTAATCATGGTCAATAAGTTCTCTCCTACATTACTTTATCCTTTTTCAGGCCTGAGAGACTAAATTTATGAAAGAAAACAACCACAAAGTTTACTTATATTTTTTTTCTGACTACCTACAACTAAAAAACTACGAGTTTCTTCTATACTAGACTCGTTAAAATTTAACAGTAAAGGACCTGTCGATTTCAAATGAGACCGAACCACTCCTTAAGGTTCGATTTTAATACTAAGATGGTCTCATATGAAGGATGATTTTATATAAAACAATAAAATGTTATCCTCCTCAAGCTTAAAGAGGTACTTTCTAGTAATGGTGGGGGGAAAGAGAGAAAAATATTCCAATTGTCATCCTTGTTTAGAAAGTAGCATACCACTCTTGAAAACTACACTTTTTCACACATGTACCTAGGTTGGGAAACCTTTATCTAACAATTAATCGAACCACATTGAAAGTCTTTAGTAGGTTTATGGGTATTAGCTTTAGGTCAAATGCTGCCAAGCCATCTATAGTGTTGTTGTGTGTTCAAGAGATAGTTCAAATAAACCATTCATTAAAATTTTTCTCCATTCGCGTTGACCATCCCTAAGTCATTCCTTGCAATTTTTTTTCAAAACTTGATCTAATGGTTTCGTGTCATGGGTTTTCATACGATGGGTCACTTTATATCGACATCAGCTCTTCATCTATAAATTTGATCTAGAATCCTATCAATACCTTGATATCTGCATATCCTAATGGTAGGTTTCTCGCATTCGGCAATAGGTTGCATCATTGACCTTCGATCGAGTGATTCTATCAATGTTCGACTGCAAATCATTCACTCACACTTCATAGATTGTATTGGAGTACTTTGAGAGCCATTTTCTTTCTTGGTGGTTTCTCTCGCACTTATTAACGGTTCACATCATTGACCAATAATAAAGTGGTTTCTACCATGTTCGACTTCGACAAAATCAATTGCATGGATAGATTCGTACTAGTTCAGGAAGTGGAATCAAGACACTGAATCTAGTTACCACCATCCAGGCTGCAAGGAGTTTTATTATTCATGATATAGTTGACTACTCATGATAGATGGCTGCACCCATATTGTGTCTACTTTTGATGAAATATTGAAACCATATCTGTACCAGAAAATTTAGTTAGTTTTGAGTTGAGTATGGGAATTCCTACCTCAGCGATCATATATATATATATGCTTGCATTGAATGTTTTTACAGGTTTTCGACCGGTGTCCCCAATCCAATTCTCTGAATGATAAAACACTTTACTCTTCAGAACAACCTCAAACTTCGCACTTTAAGGGGAAATCTGTTACACGTTATTTTTTCACCATGATATTTGATTATCCATATAGGTATATCACTACCTATATTTCACTCCCTTAGAAGTCAAAAAACCATAATTCTCCTAAACCAAGTCTTTGAATTAGAAAAACGATATTTAAAACCCTTAAAATTCTACCTCCGCACTTTTTCTAGCCTTTTCCTGTGGGTTCCCAGCTACTTGGTCTATAAACTACGGCATCTCCCACACGTTCTGCTACTAAAACCTGTAGACACCCGTAAAAAGTAAAATAAAGGAAAAAGTAAGTTTTAGAATCATAACTGGTCGAATATTATCCCTACTAGAAGCTTCTAGAGGTCTGATCAGTTTGAGATTTATCCCTCCACTCATGGAGTTTATCCCTTCGTTCATGGATCTCGAATCCCTTCATGAGAGGAATCCATGCCCCTCTTCATGGAACTGAAACTACCTCCATTTCCCCTATAAATTGAGCTCAAGTTTCAGTCTCAAGGGTAGAATGTAGGTAGATTCTACATACATAGTAAACTGTAATTGTTGAATAAATTCCCAAGAGTGCATACTCTCTACACTAGTTTTTGTTGGAATGATAATGATCACACCCTTATGTCCATAACTCCATGCTGGTATTCAGAGAGGAAGGCTTGTCAAACTAAAGGAGGAAAGATTGTTCAAGACCCCGGGAGAAATCTATACGACATCAAGGCATTAGGTTGTAAGATTACTTTTTTGATACAAGATAATACAAATGGATCCCTATTTCTCATTGAGTTGTTCTTGTGCTTTTTGAATAACATCAATACTTAGACTCCCTGATCACTAAGTTGGATTAGCTTTTCTAGATTATTATATGTTGCAGGTGCTTTGATTCTGTTGTCTTGTCTTTGATTGCAGGTTCTACTTATTGAAGAAACCTCTTTGGAGTGACTAGATAAAATACTGCATCGAACATTGGATTTCAAGGTAGGGGCATGTCCTCTCTATTTTATTATAATAATTCTGAATTGCAATTAGTCTACAGAAAAACGTTTCCAAATGGATGTTTGTTTCTATCTATTTGTTGAATACTAGGGAGATGGATCTTTTCCGCAAGAGGGACTAATCTGCATAAAAATAAGTAATCATGCTAAATATTCTCCATGTTGCTCCTTTTCCTCTTTTCTACTTCTCTCTTCTTTAGGTTATACTTCTATTTCTTCTCCTTTGTATCTCTGTTGCACATTTCTTGATCTTCTCCTTTGCCTTATAACCGCTGTTTCTCTTCTCCTTTGCCATCATTGATAATTCTGGTGTTAATCCTTTCTGTTCCTTTGCCATCAATGACAATATTTCCAGCAATAGGTGATCCAAAATAATTTTATTGAGTTGTGTTAAAAAAAATGACATGTGAAAATCACAGCTTAAAAAAGAAACTTTAAAGGCATAAGAATAAAGAAGAAATTAACATCATGCAAGAAGACACAAAATTGGTATCAGAGTTCGCCAAGGAGGGATTACATTTCTGGGACCTGCTCAAATAATGGGGAGGCCCTCTTTCATTAAGTGGAAAAAAATGAAAGTACAAGTGTAAAATGCAAAAATTACACCCTTATACCTCCATGGCTGAAAGTGCTCAAAAATTGAAGACCTCTTATGAAGATATGGATGACACCGTTGGATTCATGGCGTCGAGAGGTGCAAAATCAATATAAAATTTTCTTGAATCTAACAAAGTGAAAATATGGACCCTCTAGAAAATGGCTCAGATCATGGTTCCACCACCCTCCTGCATAGTGCTCATCGTTCCACTGTCTCGATTTTCTTGCATACTCTTAGATTCCTGGGCATACTTATGAAATTTAGATTTTTATATAAAAGTGTTGGCGGACTTCCCAAAGGAAGTCATTGTGTGGATTGGTTTGGATACTCAGTTGGAGGGAGGGGGTTGGGTGGTCAAACCCCGCCCTCCCCTTTTTTTTAAGTCAGATTGGTTTAATGAAAACATGTAAAAATGTTTTTAAACCCCATGCTATTTTAATATAAGGCAAGGGTAGACGTACATCGGGTGGGGGTCGGGCCTTCATTGGGTGTCCCATCCCGGATTTTCCTCAGGCTCCATATGGGAGATGTGGCATGAGGGTGTAGGTTGGGTGGTGGTGGGGTTCACAACCCCCTAGATCAATAGGGGCACAAATTCCCTCAAGCATGCGATGGAAATTCCAAATGTATTTAGAATAGGGGATCTAAACGCATTTTTATGATGTGGTTCACCAATTTTTTATGTTATCATTATCTTCTATGGGAAGAATGGGTAGATGCAGTTAGAGAAAGGAAATGGAGGATTACCAATCTCTCTTGGAATTACATATATGAATAAAATGGACTAAATTTTGCATTTTCATAAATGGTGTAAGTATCCGCAAAAGTGCATTTGGATATAATGAACTAGTGCTCGCCTAGAAAACACATAGGTTGGTTAACAACAATGTCTAAGGGACTAGGTTATTGATGTAAGATGAAGGCATGAATACGTGGATCATCCCTAGATTGATTTGAAGTGATATGAGACTGTAGAGGTTCTTCTAAATGGAGAAGAATAATGGAACTAGAGTCTACACTACTAAATACACTAGGAGGGTTGTGGAGAATTGCTTCTCCTGGACTCTCAAATAAGGGTGCCCCCATACTCAAACATTGGATGTCAATGTAATGGCCACAAGGTGTATGTGGTTCAAACGAAGGGGTTCGAAGTAAGGTGGGAAAAAACCAAAAAACCTCACTCTGGATGAAGTATTTAGACTCCACAACATACTAATCATGGGTTTGTTGCGGAAGGAAGTATGCACGATGGTGCATACCATCTGAAATATAATAAGAAGTGGTCATTCCTTCCATAATGTCTTCATATGAATGGAATATGGGGGTATTGTAGGAAGGGAGACCACATGATGCGGCGGAGCTGCCTTGTGCATCATCATGAGAAATATTGTTCACATACACATCGCTATGCAGGGTAGACAAAGAGCTAGTAGATGAAACATCTTTTGATGTTGAGCCCAAGGTGATCACCGAAGGAGGTTTAGTCGAAACATAAGGGAATTCCCCTGAGGATTGTTTCAGCATGGATCTCATGGCTGATGACAAATAGAGGATAGCGGCTAAATGTTCCATCATATCGACATCGGGGGGGTATCACAATGGGTGCATAAATGTCCTCCGGTTTAGTCAAAGAAAAAATTGTGACTAGAGGATTAGAGGATACACTACATTCAGCCTCGATTTGGTGGACACCCTAAAGGGTGTTGCGGAAACTTTCAAGACGGGGACAGAGGTGAAAATAGTGAACATAAATATCACACAAAGCACAAGGGTGATTAATGCGAAAATATTTGACTTTCTTAGTTGAATCGGGTAACAGAACATGGGCCTATGAGATATTGGATTCAAGAAACACCTCATAAACCATAGGTTTGAGATGAGGAATCTTGGGAAAATTTGGAGTAGCATGTCCAACAAAATCACACAAAATGCATAAAGGTGACCGCTTTAGAGGCTTAGGAGGACCAAAAGTTGTTTGGGTAGCCTTATCCTTCGATTCCTTCTTTCTGGCTTTGCACCCCTAAACATATCCTTTTGCAGTAGGAGTAGCTTCTCGTTGAGGTGACTGAGGCACTGAAGGAAAGGGAGGGGTCATAGGTATCATTTGGACTGGGGTTAAAGAGGTATAATGCTTGAGCTGACCAAGCAGGGTTTCGGATGCGGGATCAATGTACCAGACTGGGATCCCTAGGGTCAAATTGGAAGGCTCAACTTAGCCATAATAGACATGGAAAAGAATCCAAAGGGAGTGAGAAATAGTATCTGACCAAAAGGTTAATGGCCTTTCTCAATGGCTCCCAACTAGTTAAGGCTAGTGGGAACCGTTCCTAGTTGGGAAGGAGTGGAAGAGATACCAGCATAGGGAGAAGGTCCTTTAAAATAAGTCCTTGCAAGCTTTGTTGAGTGACCACCAATAGGTTGTGGAGGCATAGGTTGCTGAGTGGTTGAACCAGAACCACTTTTGGTTAGTCCAAGAAGATTGAATCATGCAAAAATTCGACAAGCTGCGGTCAGCGATAAGAGGAGGGGGACTAGGGAATGCATCAGGTAAGGTGGAATATTTATAAACTCTAGGTGAAACACTAGTAAGAGGTACAACTTCTTTTTTATCGGCCATCAAAGATATTATAGGCTCAAGGGAGGTCTAAGACTTCAGTTTGTAATATGTCAACTGATTAATGGTAACGATCTATCCATTGTGAGGAAATCACATCTTACGGTGAAGCACGGATGTGACAAAATACATCGCATGGGTATATCTATGACCCAAGAGGATATTATAATCCAAGGGGGCATTAATGACTTCAATATTACAATTGCGGTACATGCCAAGGGACCGAGAAAAGTGATCATTCCAAGAACACAAAGAGACGGTGGATGGGGATAAGTCAGGTGATCAAAGTTTATTCCAAACAGCAGAGGACATCACTTAGGCTGATGCGCCCTCGTAAATGATATAATGTGAGACAAGAGAATTTCGAATCTTTACTGGTATTTTTAAGGTGATGGGTGAAGGTACGGGGGAATGTTCTGACTTTTCAACATCAAATATGATCAAAAAATCATCTGAAGGATCCAAAACACACAAAGAAAATAATAGAGCTTTAGGTTGTGAAGGGCATGAATGGAGGAATTCCAGCACTGCCATGGAATCAGGAGATTGTGCCAAGTCAAATGTTGTGTTGTAAGTGTGGGCAGCTTTGGCATAAGTAGAAATTTGGTGTAATGGCCCTTTCTGGGTCTTGGGAATGACCTTTTTCAATGGCTGAGGGATATGTAAAGGAGAATTCATTGTAAAACTAGACTCTGTGGAAAATTTGGTTTGGGACTTGGCTGCAGACAAATCAAGTGTATTTCCATATTAGCACAACCCATTCTTAAGGTTGAAATCATCGGTACTATCCTCTTTATAATTCATCATGATAATATGGTATTTAGGGCTACCAGAATGTGAATGTTGAGGAACATCCTGACCTTGAGGGGGTTGGGCTGCAAGATATCCTTCCTGAGGGAAAGGATTGGTGAAAACATCTAGTTGAACTCATGCAGTAATTGGAGGAGTCGAAGCAGTGGCTTGTTGTCCTGTAGACGATGCTTGTGCTTCCCACAACTAGCAGATATGGGGTAAAATGGGACAATCATGAGTATAATGGCCATGGAAACCACAATAATAAAAAGGCTTGTTCGTATAAAGAGGCCTATTCTGCTTGGGTTGATCGCCCTGTTGTTGGTTGTAAGTGTTCGGCTACTTCACTTGGGGTGCGTTTGGTTGGTTACCTTGGTTCCCTCGATCGCCTTGCGCTGGTTTATTTTGGTTTCCTTTCCTATTTTTATTTGAATTAGGATGATTAGTTGCACTCTATTGCACATGAACATGACTCTTAGGGGGAGGTATCCCTTTGGGGGTCTTGGGAATGACCTATGCCCATGGCTGAGGGATATATAAAGGAGCATTCAATGTCGAATTAGACTCTATGGAAACTTTGGTTTTGAACACAGCTGCAGATGAAGCAGGTGGCTTGCCATATTGGCGTGACCGGGTCTAAAGGTTGACATCAGCGGTATTAACCTCTTTAGAATTCATCATGAGAATATGGTATTTAGGGGTACCAAAATATGAAGTTTAAGGGATGGCTTTACCTTGAGGGGGTTGGGCAACCACATATCCTTCCTAAGGGAAAGGATTGGTGAAAACACCTAGTTGAAATATCGCAGTATTTGGAGGAGCCAAAGTAGTGGCTTGTTTTCCTCTAGATGCTGCTTGTGCTTCCCATAACTAGCACATTTGGGGTAAAAGGGGACAATCCTAAATATAATATCCATGGACACCATAAGAAGAAAAAGGTGTGCTCGTACGAAGAAGCATATTCTGCATAGGATGATCACCCTATTGTTGGTTCGTAGTGTTAGACTAGTTCCCTTGGGGTGCATTTGGTTGGCTACATCGGCACCCTTGATTACCTTGTGCTGATTTATTTTGGTTTCGTTTCCATTTTTTCTTTTAATTAGGAGGATTAGTCGCACTCTATAGTGCATACACCTTACTCTGATGGGGAGGTAGTTTCTACAGTGGAGGTTGAGAAAGCATGGGAGGATGGGGTGTGGATGTCATAGGAGCTGGAGCACTATGCTACGAATAAGGATAGAAAGGAGGTTGAGCAACATTACGGTAAACAGGTTGAGAAAAACTAGACCTAGACATCGGTTGATGCAATGGGAAAAATGTTCTTTGTCCTAGATACATGATGTCGGTAGGGGGATAAGTGTTAGAGGAGCTGGCCACTCCCTAAGGGAAACCATAACCCATGGGAGGATGAGTATCCAGACGTGAAAAAGATTCAAATATACTTTCAGCAGCATGAAATTCCCTCGATGTGTTGGCACCACCAAGTCTAGGAAGATGTATTAAGACAGTATAAACATAACCAGACTATGCATAGATCAAGTCATATTTCAACGTGGTTTGGAAAGATTCTTCCTCTTTCTGAGGAATGTGAGATGCAACATCTTTACCAATAATGTGATTTGGAGAGATTCTTCCTCTTTCTGAGGAAATTGAGATGCGACATCTTTACCAATATAAGGAAAAAACATTTTGAAAAAACAATCCATATAAACACGGTCATTGAATGTGGGAGCTTGACATAAGCTCCTCCTTCTACGCGATTCTTAGACATGATCAGGAAGGCAGGTGGCAGGAGTTTTACGGAATGCAGTAATCAACTCGGTACCGATATCATATTGGAGAGGTAGTTGGAAGTAGGAAATAAATGCTTTAGCAAGAGTCGTAAAAGTGGAATGTGAGGTAGAGGCCTGGTCTACATACCGCTTTGTAGCATCTCCAGTGAGCATACGCTAGAATAACAAAAGACAGATAGAGTCGTCGGTGATAGAATTTGATGAACACCACATGTGGAAGGAGCGGACATGATTTTTAAGGTCCTCTCTATTGTTTCCTTCAAACTTAGCGATGTCATAAGGAAGCTTAGCTGGCATAACATGCCAACTTGGGTAATGGTGTATAGGATCACTAATTAACTGGATGAAATCGGGGAGGCTCAAACCTGTCATAAAAGGTAGCAATGGAGTAGCTGGGATGGTTTTGGTATTGGTTCCACTAATAGTAGCTCCAGAGTTAGGCCCAGGGCTACCACCAGCATGAGGACCAGTAGCTACATTGGAACCTAACGTGGTGGGGGAATGAGGTAGAAGAGAACTGGGTTCAGAATCAGGGTGACGACCTGATGCAATAGAATCAAAGTCGATATAGGGACTCAGAGGAGGAATAAATTGGCTTCTATGAGGTGGAGTAAGTATTCCTAATGTAAAATGAGGATGAAGGCCTAGGAGTCTCTGAGATAAACACCATCGGGGTGCAATGATCGCAAGACACAAGTAACCCACAAATCAATTGAGATAAACAAAGGCGCAGAGGGGCAGATAAATTAATTATGACGTTTATGTCTTGGCTTGGTGGTGTAAACCAAGTTCTCTTCACTTTAGGTGTGCATGTGTGAAATCTGTGTGATAATTTTAATTAAGCCCAAACAGTTGTGTATAAATAAAAATAAAAAGTGTGTAATAACTGTAAATAAAATTGAAACGATAAGAAAATAAAAAGCTAAAGATGCATAAATTAAACCGAAAAATAACAGCTCCCAAAAAAATGTTCTAACATGTGGGTGAAATTAATATAAAACACACAATATGGCAAAAATATATAAGTTCTAAGTGATAGGGATCTAATGAATCAGTTTTACTGAAAAGAGGTGTAGAAAAAAACAAGAAATGAGAGGGAAAATTGTTGCAAAATGGGAGGCGATGAGTTAAAACCCTACGGGAAACAAAAGGGACCCTAAGGGAGAGGTAAAAAAAGACTCAAGAGGGATTTTGGATGAGATAATAACCAATCTAAATGGATCTGAAAGAAAGCAAGCTCAGACCCTAAAGAATGGCTAAAAGTGCTACAAAATCTCAAAGTACCTACTAAGCTAAACCCTTCCTAAAATGGTGGAAGTGTACTGAAGCCCTAAGGGGCTTCTTCCCACTTCAAAGAGGAAAAATGAGCATATATAGGCCTAATACGTGTGGAGATAGAGGTCAAACAACCCTGAACAGTGATTGTGGCTAATCGTGAAAATTATAGAAAAACCCCCCCCCAAAAGTTGCAACTCACTGGTACTGAATTGTAGGCTCCTGAAATTGCAGTTTTTTGCCCAACAAGTGCTATCTGAGCTTGAAATCACAGTTTATGGGTTTAAAAGTACAAGCTACAGTTCTGAGAGTCTTGAGCGGCAAGTTGCGGAAAATGTTTCTGTATGTGGCACGATTGATACCTGTTACCTGTGGAAAACACCTAGAAACACTCGGAAGTTAGATTTTTTACTATTTTAGGGAAATGAAGGTAAAAAACAACATTTAGAGCCTAAAAAATAGTTGAGTAAGAACCCTAGGTACTAACACAGATAGTCACGGAGGAATTTGAATAAAACCTTTTGGATTTTCCAATTGTTAGAATGAATTCTTAATGCAAGTGTATGAAAATATATCACTTTATATGCACATGAAAAACAACCCTAACAAAAAATATGATTGTATAACTTCTTTATATCTACAAAATATGGTCGAAAAAAGTGCAAAACAAACCTAGATCTATGAAAATAAAGCAGCTAAACAACAAAATGAAATAAGAGTTTCTCCAAAATATCCAATGGACAAGACATAGATGATAAATAATTTCTTGTATTATATTAACACCTGGGAATGGAACAAAGAATAATGTTACTAGTCCCCCTCAATGGGATGGGTTCTTGGTTTTCCTCAACGCTTAAGTTTCAGAGTTCTCTCTTAATGGTGTAGAAAAGCCAAGCTGTGTAGAACTCAAAGGGAGCTCAATAAGCTAAAAGAAAATAAAAGTAATCAAAGTATGACAATGATAAGAGGATCAAAATCCAACCACGATAAAATAAGAAATGAATATAAAACCCTCCTATTTATAACAAAATATTGAGTTATCATTGATAATGGTGCATAATAAAATATTATTAACCAAGATCTAGATCTAACTGGTTGGAATATTTTATTAAATTTTGTTGGAGGAAAAAGGAATTTAAATTGGTTAAATCTCTTTATTTCGAAATAATAAACAAATAAATGATTTATTTATTATTTCAAGGATGGGTTTAAGGAATAATTTAACAAATAATGATTTATTTTATTATTCTAAATGATTTAGTCAAATTTAACAACGAATATTAATTAAATAAGTATTTAATTAATTATTCCCAGATAATAATAAGATAAATAATTATTTCACTAATTGTTTCTCATTAATTGGATTAAATATGACAAGCAATATTATTAAAAAAAGGTTTAAATAATTATTCCTAGAAGAAATAAAATAAATAAGGATTTATTTAATTATTCCTCATGTGGTTTTCTATTTGGACAAGAAATGAATTAATAAACTATGGTTAATTAAATTATTTATTATAGTGAAAGAAATTTTACTATGTTAAAATTGGTCTTACATGGTGTATTTAGATCCATCTAATTGTAAATGGTTAGATGACCAAAAATTGGCACAACAACATTTTTTACGATTTTTTCCCTGATAAAACCATATCATTGCATTATAGGGGGAGAATTAGGCATGGAGTTGGTATTCGTTCCGAGATGGGGCATCCTTGGCCTTGCCATTTTTCCCATGACTAAGATACCAAATTTTTGAATGTGATCCCACCAGAAACTCAAAGATAAATATGAAATCTTGAAACATAGGTGGGGGTGGACATAGAATATTTCTCTGACTTCAAATTTCTAGAGTATATATTGATTTGGGTCCATGACCCTAGGGATACCAGGGGAAGGAAGAAATAGTACCTCAATTCATTGGCTCTACACTGGTATATGAAGATGCTTCCAAGCCTCATGCTAAGGGATAAACAATTGGAATAATATAACATTTAAGAGCATGCTGAGGAACCAAAGGGTTTTTCTTGATAGATTTAATTTTTGCGTAGCTCACATAGAGCCAAATGAAATGTGATTTATATGGTGGGGAGTAGGGTGACCCTCCAAGCTCAAGTGCAAGGGTTCTTACAACTATTTGTTTTTCTAGTAATGAATATTGTTTCTTCGTGCAACAAAGGATTTGGTGATAGCTCCTTGTTGTGGTTCCTGGTTTATGTTGATGAAAATGTGTCTATGCCCTTTCCCTTTCCTTTTTAAGTTGGTAAATGTGAAAGGTATTGGATTTGGTGCTATGTTTTCCTTGGAAGGCATCAACTCTTAATTTTGTATCTAGTCTATGGTCAATTCTTTTTTTTATGAGATGTGATATTGTGTCTAGTTTTACGCGTGTTGGTTTGTCCCTTGGCGATGATACGGTTGTGGATAATGTCAATTTTGTTTCTTATATTTATATTTCCTCTTTATGGGTCTATGGAACAATCCATTTAAAGGATGTGGTTATCACATGCATGGGAGAATTTGTATGTATTTTGAGTTAGTTGAGGCTTTGTATTCTAATTATATTGATGTGGTATATGCAAGGACATGGGGTCATCTTTAATATTTCTAACAAATTTTGTAAAGCCATGTAAACATGATTTTGAATAAAAAGAATACATCTATAATAATTTTAATCAAGTTTTTAATTTTAATATTGTTATATTAAAAATGTACAAAAAAATTATTTCAAAATGCATGAAAATTTTATTAATTTAAGATATATATATATATATATATATATATATATTAGAAGTATTTGAATTTTAGCAATTAATATTATTATGAGAAATTTTATAGTATTTACATTTAAACTTCTTCTTTTTTGACCATCATGATTTCATTCATTTAGTTAAATTATTCATATAATTTTAAAACCAAACTATCATGCTCCATTGTAAAAAATAATTATATGATAATACTTGGATTTTTGAGAAAATGAAGTATTTCTTTCAATTTTTATTTTAATATATTTTCTTACTATCTTATTATGGTCCATTATAAAAAATAATTAGATGATAATAATTGGATTTTTGATAATATGAAGTATTTATTTGAAATATTTTGTTACTATTTTATTATTAATTAATTAATATATGTGTCTTCTATAATATATGTTTATAAAATATAATAAGGCTATTTTGTATTTATAACATCATAAATTAAAAATATAGATTTAAACTTGAAAATAGAATAAAAAATTCAAACAAATAAAATTCTGAAATAAATAAATCTATGTTAAAATACTATTAAAATATAGATTGTTAAAAAGAATTCGTCAACACACAATTTACATTCACATTAGTTTGATATATAAAGTTTATAACTTATTCCTATGCTAGAAAGAGAGGCTGAGAGAATTTCTCAACCATTACGAACCAACATTTCAAATATAGGATGTAGGCATTAATTCCAACATCACATCTTAATGCTTACATTCCATAAATTTATTGAAATGACCAATAAACAACAAAATATACAATTTGTCTTTAACTCGTTTATAACTTATCAATGTAGGATCCATGAAGTTGTGTCATAATCATCTTAAAGGACCTCCCACAGTCAATTACAGAACAACATCCCAAGCTCTCCCAAAACATCATTAGAAGACCACTCCATGTTTTAACCAATGAGAGATCCTTCCCTAAATACTCAACTGCCATACTATATACATAACTAACCATGTTGAGCATAAAATGTAGTTGTTCTAAAAGGATTTAAGAATTTAAAATTCTTTATTAAATTCATCATCAACAATTTTACAAACAAAATAATGATAATACAAACTAACAATAATTCTAAATAATTCTCTCTCACTAAAAATAAGATAATCAAACCATATGACCACATATTTGTGCTATTCTGAAATATTTAATCATTTCCAATGACCATTCCAATGTGCACTCATTCTTGGAACCAATACGCTACTGTTCAATCCATGCGGGTCCCTTCTCAGAACAGATCGCTTCATTGTTCACTTCTCCAACTACGATCATTCAACTGGAGAGTATTTGGATTCATATCAAGGATATCGAGGATAGAGCTAAGGATGCACGACAGATTAAATGATGGATCAATCATGGATCTCATAGAATTTTCAGTCAAACAAGCACAGTAGAGAACATAGAAAACCCAAAGAGCACCCAACAGCCAAAGCATAAAAGTGTGGATGCCATAAGATAAGAGCATGGATCCGTTTCTCAAGTGACTACAATAGTTTTTCCAACTGAGAATATAGAATGTGAGGAGAGGAAAGTGATGAGCAAAGCCAAACAATAATAAGTATGGGAACTTCTTTGTCACTTTCCTTTTTAACCATTCAATTGTCATAGTTTGACTATTTTTTATTGTTCCAAAGCTTCTGTCCAACAATTTCCAATTTTTTTGACAGTGAAAAACATGATACTTCGCTCGTTTTCCATGGAAGAGTGTCAAATGCATAAATCAGTTAAATTCGTTTCTCGACAGCTCTGTTGAAATTTTTGAATACAAAAAACAGGGATAATTTCGTTTCCCCCAATAACACAAAGACTGCAAATAATGTGGAAATAAAAAAATACACACAGACAATGTAATACACAGGAAATGAACGAAATTCGTTTTTCTATTCAACTCGCTCTCTGAAAAAAAATTAGATTACATTAGTTATACAAGAATGGATGAAGCCTGTAAAACCTAATCTATTCAATGAGATTCACTGTTGAATATACATCCAATAACTTCTTTTCCTCAAGCTGTCAAAATACCCATATCTTCATTAAATCAACATGCAGGTTTTATTTCTTCTTATACACAAAAACACATAAAGACGCGTTCAAAAAAAGAGGGTTGATCTCAAATTTTATATGTTCTGGCTCTGAGTCCTCATCACAGCAAGCGCTTCGTCACAAATCGTAGATCAACGAACTTAATTCTTAACTGTAAAAAACATGGGTAAAATTAAATCCTTGTGGGCGCGATGTGCAATGGCACAATCGCACCACAAAATAAACAGCATATGATGTGGCGCTAAAAAGGGAAAACATAAATGGTTGCAAATGCGGTATGTGATCACACAATCGCATCACACTACAAATAACTTAACTTGCGGATGGCGGAAGGTAAGTGGTAAACAAGGCAAAGTGCGCTCTGCGATGTGACTAACTATTAGTAAGTGTGGTAAGGAAAATACAAAGGTTTTGTGTGTTTTGAAATGCAGTTGGGTTTTATGTGGGTCCCGCTGGATATCGCATCGGCGGTGGAATAAGATAAGTGGAAAAGGCTTAAAGATTAAGGCTAAAAATTTGCAATTTCACATTACGGGAAAAAGGTAAGTTAAAATGGTTGTTGAAGAAGTAAACGCAGAGGATGGCTCGAGTACTCTGTTTGTTGTGGTTGCGTGAAAACGCCTTCAGGATCTTAGTTCAGTTGCATCCTTCTCTGCGATAAAAATTGATGAAGTGTGGTTGTGCCACTACTTATTTATGGTGGTGGTTGGGAGTATAATTCCAACACTTACCCTTAATCACAACTGCCTCCATCAGTTATTACCAGACATTCTCTAAGATACTCAAAACGTTTTTGTGCTAATGGGTTTGTGACGATATCACCGAGTTGTTCCTCTATCCTGCAATGCTGCAAAACAATCTCACCATTATTAACCAATTCTGTTATAAAATGATATTTTTCATCTATGTGCTTTGTTCTCTTGTGCAAAACAAAATTCTTTGACAATGCAATTGCTGAGCTATTATCACAATAGATTTTGGTTCCTTTGTCTTGCTCATGACACAAATCTCTCAGCATCCTTCTCATCCATATTTCTTGGCATGTTGTTGTTGTTGCTACCACATATTCTGCTTCTGTTGTTGATAAATCAACTATTGGTTGCTTCTTGGAAGCCCATGAAATGGCTCCCGATCCCAAATGAAACACATACCCATATCTCCTCTTTCTATCATCTACACTTCAAAACCAATCACTGCCAGTGTAACCAATCAATTTAAAATTATCAGTTGAGGAGTATAGAACACCATAATCCTTTGTTCAATTCACATACCTCAGAATTATTTTGGCTTGTTTCCAATGTGTCTCCTTTGGTGTTTCCAAGAATCTGGAAATTAAACTTACAACATACATAATATCAGGACTAATTGCAGTTAAATACATTAGGTGGCCAACTATGCTCTTGTACAATGTCGGACCAACTTTCTTGCTACAATATTCTTTTATTAATTTCAACCCCATGACATTTGGAGTTACAACTTATTTTTTGTGTTGCATGTTAAACCTCTTCAAGAATTATGCAACATATTTTTCTTGGGAAACAAAAATTCCATTTCCATTTTGCTTTACTTATATGCCCAAGAAATATCTCAATAAACCCAAATCAGTCATTTCAAATTCACTTTTCATGACTGCTTTAAAATAAAAAATGAGTAAGACTTCATTTTCTGTGAAAATTAAATCATCTACATATAAAAAAGCAATAAGGATCTTACCATAATTTTTTTTAATGTAGAGTGTGGGATCACCATCACATTTTTCAAACTCATTGTCTATAAGGTAAGAATAAATCTTGTTATATGATGCTCTTGGTGCTTGTTTCAGCCCATCAAGAGCTTTCTTCAACTTGCATAATTTGTGCTCTTACCCTTCAATCTCGTAGCCTAGAGGTTGTTCAACATATACCTCCTCCTTCAACACTCCATTCATAAATTTTGATTTCGCATCCATTTGGTAGACTTTCCACTTTTGTTGTGCTATTATGGACAAAATTGTCTGCACTATTTCCATCATTGCAATTGGTGTAAATGTTTCTTCATAATCTCTTCCTTGCTACTGCTTGTACCCTTTCACAACAATTCTTGCCTTGTGTCTTTCTATTTTTCCTTCAGCATTTATTTTGGCCTTATAGACCCATTTTAATCCAATGATTTCTTTACCTTGTGTGTTATGAAACCGACTCGAAAAATAGAAGAAAAGAGAGATCAACGCCTTAGAAATAGCCACTTCAAGGGGGAAACCTCCAATACATTACATAAATGAACAATTCTTTGATGATACAAATGACCAAAACCTTATTCTATATTTATGAGTCCATGGGCCCACAATATAATCCTAGGACTCTATGGGCCCACAATATAATCCTAGCCAACCTAACAATAACAATGTAAGGGCACAATAATAACAATATTGGGGTTACATGGGTACAACAATAATAATACGGGGGGCTACTAATAATAAGGCACTAAACTAGTAATATAGGGACCTAACATGCCCCTCTCCTTCAAGAAAGTTTTTTCCTCAATGCTTGAGTAGCTCTAGGTGCTTATGTATAAAATTCTCATCCTCCCATATAGAATTTTCAGTGGGTAAGTTCTTCCACTTGATGAGCTACTTTGAAATTGATCGATTTCGTAGCTGTGGAGTTCTTGTTTCCATGATTGCTTCAAGTTCCAATATGACTTTTCCTTCCTCATCAAGTTTTGGAAATATTGTTTGACCTGGAATATTTTCACCTATAACCTTTTTTAAGCATGAAACATGGAAAACTGGATGCACTCGTGAAGAATTAGGAAGCTCCAATTTTTATGCCATAGTACTAATCTTTTGCAGCACCTTGTAAGAACCATAGTACTTTGGCAATAATATATTATCCTTCTTAGCTTGATTGAGGGACATTTTTTTGTATAACGTAGCCGTAAAAATACCAGTCTCCTACATCAAAACTTCTCTCACGTTGATGTTTATATGCATGTTGTTTCATTCTATTTTGTGCAAAATTTAGCTTATCCTTTAAGAGTTGGAGAACTTCTTGTTGATGCTCGATGTTATCTTCCACTACTTCAACCTTATAATTTCTTCTTAAAGATGATGTGATGGACGGTGGATGATATCCATAAAGTGCCATAAATGGGGTCATTTTTTTTGTAGTATGGAAGGAAGTGTTATACCACCATTAAGCAAGAGGTAACCACTTGAACCCTTATGTTTATTTATCAAATACAAAACAAGGAAGATATCCTTCCAAAAATTTATTCACTATCTTAGTTTGACCATTGGATTGAGGATGATAAGGTGAGCTATGAGCTAATTGAGTACCCAAACAAGAAAATAACTCCATCTAAAAATTTCCAGCAAAAATGGGTTCTCTCTTGCTCACAATAACCTTTGGGTTTCCATGTAGATTTTGAATTGTGTCCATAAATGTAGTAGCAATTGTACTTGCTTTAAATGGATGAGATAATTCAAAAAACTATGCATACTTGGTAATTCTATAAACTATCTCCATGATGACACTCTTTCCTTTGTACTTAGGTATGCTTGTGATAAATCCATTGAAATATCCTCCCAACGTTGACTTGGAATGGATAAAGGTTGTAGAAGACCTGGGGTCTTAACTGTATCAACTTTATTTTGCTGGAAAACCAAACATTCTGCCACAAATTGTTGAATATGAGATTTAAGGCCATCCCAAAAAAATTCTTTCTTCACCTTATGGTAAGTTTTTAAAAATCCTGAGAGTGCTCCTAAAGGAGAAGTGTGCAATTCCAAAATAATAAAGATATAAGCGATCTTTGTACCATAAGGAATCATTTTTCCAACTAAATGTATCAGATGTACTAGGATCTTGTTGGAAAATTTGAATGAGTGTCCACACTTCTTCATCCTTCTTCCATTCATCCCTTGCTTCGGTTATCCAATTTGGTTGGATAATAGAAATGGCACAAATCAATGCTTCCACCTCTTCATTATTTCTTGAGAGTGCATCTACAACAACATTTAGCTTCCCTTTTTTGTAGATTATTTCAAATTCATAACCCAACATCTTTGTGACCCATTTTTGCTGCTCTTCTGAAGATAGTCTTCTTTAGTGCATGTAGTATATCTAACATTTCCTTCTCATAGATAGATTTCTGTAAATACTTTCCTTTGATTGGACAACTTTCAAAAGAAATGGGTCTTCCTTCTTGCATTAAAACAACACCAATTCCATTTCCTGAGGCATCACATTCAGACAGAGTTTTGAAGTGGCATAGCTCAAGATAGCTGGCAGGGCTTTGCGTCTTCAAGTGTTTTAAAGAACAGTTTTATTCATAGTCCAAAGAAAAATTCAAATACTATTCAACAATATTTATTGAAATACCACCTATTCTCATATAGTCATAACAAACTTTCTAGAATAATATATTATAAACCCCAAAAATCACTGCAACTTGCTACTATGAACATGAAAGGACTCCATTCATAATAGTTTGTTACTTGTTGAATACATAACATACCTATTTGAAGATACAATATGACTCAAATATTCCACTCTCTTGTACACTCAAGAAAATTTATGAATGTTTTTTATATACAGTATCTCTCTTAATAGTTTTAAACATGTCAACATGTTGAACATGATCCTTCGAAGACCTGTTGTAGATTAGAATATCATCAAAAATTACTAACGAAAATTTTCTAAGGGTTAGAAAATGGAATTCATCAACCCTTGAAATGTTGAAGGTGCATTGGTAAGGCCAAAAGGCATGACCAAAAATTCATAATGACCCTCATGAGTTCGAAATGTTGTTTTGGGAATATCGTCAATCTTCATTCTAATTTGATGATATCCTAAACGAAGATCCAACTTCGTAAAATAAATTGCTCCATGTAATTCATCCAATAATTCATCAATCATAGGAATGGGAAATTTATCTTTAATGGTGAGCTTATTGAGCTCCCTATAATCCGGACACATCTGCCATGATCCATCTTTCTTGTGCACCAATACTACTTTAGTAGAGAAATAATTTTGACTAGGTTGAATTATACCGGCCTCTAACATTTCTGCAATCATACGTTTAATTTCGCTCTTTTGGACATAAGGATATCTATAAGGCCTGATGTTTGGAGGAACACTTCCTAGAATCAAATGAATAACATGATCATGATCATGAATAGGTGGGACTCCTTTGGGAGTTTCAAACACCTTGGAATGATTGTCCAAGATTTTTTGGAGATCTGCAGAAATAGATGATTTTGATGTTGGAACTTCTAGTGAGCATACTTGTGCAATGACACCTCATTTTTCTTTCTTCAGAATATTTGTCATGACATTAGAGCTTATTATATTTCCGGAATTCCCTGTGATACCCTGTAATTCGACTTCCTTTCCTTATGAAAAAAATTCAAGAAAAGTTCTTGAAAATTAAAAGCTACCGTCCCTAAAGATTGTAACCATTGTACTCCTAGTACAATATCAGCACCTCCCATATAAATGGAAAGCATTGGACTATTCAATACATATTCCCCCATGGTTTTATTAATATTATGGAATTTTCAACCATCACTTGACTTTAATGCACTGGGTATAGGAAACAATTCAATTCCTTGGCTACCTTATAATGAATAAAATTATGGGTACTACCTGAATCAATCAACACTATTACGTTTTTCTTCTTTATATGTCCTTCTATATTGAGAGTTTGAGGAGTGGTAATTCCTGCCAATTCATTACACTTTATGGTTGGAATCATTTCTTCCTCTTCTAGGGTTGGTTCCTGGTGTATATCCTGTTCTTTTGAAGATTCTTGCTCATTTTCTTCTTCCTCTTCATAATCTATGTAAAATAATTTATTCTCAGCACACTTATGAACTTTAGTATATTTTCTATCACAACTGTAGCAAAGCCCTTTTACTCTTTTTTATTCCAATTTTTATGGTTTCAACCTTGTAGGTTGTGGAATTCTAGGAGTAGCAACACTTCCATCTTTATAAATGTGAGTGGTAGGCTTCCTTATCGCCATAATTTTACATTAAATTTTTCTTGCCAACCTGAAATCCTTTTCCAATGAATCAGGGTCCCAAACGTGAAATTTATGTTGGATGTTATCATTTAAAGTACTTATGAATACATCAATCCTATGTTCCTCTAGAATATCAGTTACCCTTATATTCAATTTTTGGATGTCCTCAATGTGCTCCACCACTGAGCCCTTTTGTTTGAGATTTATCAATTGGCTAAAGAAGGTGTTTCTTTTTGTATCCTCATAATGTGCTATCATTTCCTCCATAAATTTTGACCAAGTGACAATTTTTTATGGGAGCAAAGCCATTGATACCATACAAATGTATTTTTTTCTAAATGTAAAGTTGCAATGCGTACCACTCGTGTGTTTTGCACATTATTGAGATAAAAATATTTCTCCATCTATAGTATCCATGTTACGAGATCCTTGCCATTAAACTTCCTCATATCCATCTTTTGAATATGGTCGTTCTTCCATCCAGCATTAGAGTTTATGAAATCATGATTAACATTTATTTTTTTCTCAACATGAGTTTCCTCTACTATCTATTCGCCATTAGGAAACATTTCTTGTATCAACTTTTCCAAACCTTTGATGTCTACTTTTAGAACATTCTTCATGTTTTCCATGTTGTCTTTCATTTTTTCATCGATCTTAGCTTCCTTGTCATCCATCTTAGCTTCCATGCCATCCATCTTAGCTTCCATGCCATACATCTTAGCTTCCAAACAATTCATCTTAGTTTCCATGCCTCTCTTCAAAACTTCCATTTCATTTTTTGTTGCTCTTTGCGATAGTGAAATTTGGTGCACTTTATCTTGTAATTTTGATATGTCATGTTGTAATTTTGATAGAGCGTTTTGAAGGATTAATGGGTGTTGAATTATTTTTAGGGAGAATTTTAGAACCCATTACTGATATCTATTCTTCAATATTCCCTTGGAATAAATTCAAAATAATTTTTTTTCAAACAAGACTTATGTAATTCGAAAAAAATACACACCTTTTTCTTGCTTTTGATGATATTGATATTGAAACTAAATTATCTATGTGATTTCGGATCTTTAATATCTGAAATTTTTCCCTGAAGTAGCCCTCTGAATCTTATTTTGAATGCCACAATTCTATTTGGATTCAGATTCTTCAAGGAAAAGTTATGCCTAATCTCCCACGATGACCTAATTATGAACTCGTTTAGTAGAGCGAAATTATACGACTTGCCACGTGTCCATGTTTCCTCCTTCAGCTCAGAAATTGATAAAATAAAAACTACATTCCATGTTCTTGTGGCCACTTTTTACAGAATCCTAATCTGATGCTCAGATAGAGAGTTATGACGTTTTTCCCATGGTCACCTCTTTGAGATGAAATTCGGGGGCCTGAAAAAATCCTAACTTCCACAGATCATATCTCCAAAAATGTTGTGAACCAAGATCTGAAATTTTTATAGGAGGTTCCTCAGGATTTCGGCTTCAAACTGTAACTATTTCAGCGTTTTAAACTTCGTATACAAAAATTTATAGTGAAAATTCCACGATTGCCTGTTTTAGTTGAAATTCATGAGCCTAACAAAACCCTAACTTCCTGAGATCATATTTCCGAAAATATTGCGAATAAATATCTGAAATTTTTACAGGCGGTTCCCCATGATTTCAACTTTGTGCTGTACACATGTTAGCTTCTAAACCTTCATAGAAAAAAAAATTATTGCAAAAATTCCATGATGACCTGTTTGGAGCAGCGAAACCCTAGAATCCAAAGCTCTAATATGAAGTGTTATGAAAGAAGCTCCAAAAATAGAAGAAAAGAGAGATCAACGCCTTAGAAATTTCCACTTAGAGGGATAAACCTCCAATACATTACATAAATGAACAATTCTTTGATGAAACAAATGATCAAAACCTCCTTCTATATATAGGAGTCCATGGGACCATAATGTAATCCTAGCCGACCTAACAATAACAATGTAAAGGCACAATAATAACAATATTGGGGTTACAGGGGTACAAAAATAACAATACAAAGGCTACAATAGTAACAATAAGGGACTAAAATATTAATATAGGCACCTAACATTATGGGAGATACAATAACTCCCATGTGTCATTCTTTTCTATTGCACCAATCTCTTCATTCATTGCTTCAATCCATTTTTCTTCTTTGACTGCTTCTTCGAAATGGATTGGGTCATCAACATGAAAAAACAAATTAAATAAATATTTTAGAATGGCATTATCATTTACCTCTTCTTGCTCATAAATTTCACTCATATTTCTGAATCTTGGTCTTTTTTGTGTGCTTTGAGTTCCACTGGAACTCGAGGGAGTTGTTGATCCTTGTGGCGTGTTTGGAGAAGCACTTACTTGATTTATCAAGGATGTTTTGTTGCTTTCCTATGGTGTGCTCTGTTGTGCTTCTATATGAGGATGAGGAGCCACCGTGGAGGAATTATTTCTTGCAATCAATTCCTCTTGCTCTTCGTGAGACACACTTGTCTTCACATTCATTGTCTTCTCTAAGCTTCCATCTCAAGCTTCTTATTCAATGAACTGCACATATATTTTGATTATAGCTTTCATGGTAAATGGATTATGGATTTTGTAGGCCTTGGACTTATCACTGTATCCAACAAAAATACACTTCTCCCCCTTTTTGTCCATCTTCTTTCTTAGTTGATCATGGACATGTGCATATGCCACACATCTTAATACTTTCATGTGAATGAAAAACTGCTTTGTTCCACTCCATGCTTCTTCTGGGACTCTATTCATAATGGCTTTGGTTGGACATCTATTTAAAATATACACTGCATAATTGACAGCTTCAGCCCAATATTCATTTGGCAAATGTTTTTCCTTCAAAATACTTCTGACCATGTCCATGATGGTCATGTTCTTCATTTCTACAACACCGTTTTTATGTGGTGTATATCTTGTGGTAAACTTCTTGTGTATGTCATTCTCCCTACATGAATGTAGGAAATATTTGGAGATATATTCTCCTCCTATATCAGTTCTTAACACTTTTATGTAGTGTCCACTTTGCCTCTCAACAAGAGCTTTGAAGTGGTAGAACTGTTCAAGCACTTCACTATTCTGTTTCAAGAAATAAACCCATGTATTTCTTGTGTAATCATCAATAAATTTCAAGAAATAGTGACTTATAGCTAAATATGGTGTCTGCATTGGTCCACACAAATTTGAGTGGAAAATCTCTAAGGGTGCCTATTACCTTATGCTCTTTCCTGCTGAAAAGGATTCTCTATGTTTCCTTCCCAAGGTGCAGCCTTCACATAGGTTGCATGGTTTCTCAGTGAGTGGTAATCCCTTTACCATCCCTTTTCTATGCAAGAGTTTCAAACCTCCAAATTTGAGGTGTCCAAAACTCAAATGCCATAACCAGTTTTCGTTGTTCACGTATTCTCAAAGGATCTCTTGTGCGATTGCTACTACCACACCTCGTTCCTTCAAGTCTATTTTGAGCTTGAGATGACACATACTATTATTTTTCATATGCACTTCTCCAATGACCCTTTTACTTGGAGGTATGTCTATGATTGTATACACATTATTGTTCAAAAATACATTGTAGGCCTTGTTTACAAGTTGTCCAATGCTCAGAAGGTTAGATTTTAGGCCAGGTACATAATATACATCTGGCACAAACTTATTTTCTCCCTTGTGAGTATTGATACTCTTCCTTTCCCTATGACAGAGACTTTACTATCAATCCCTGTTGTCACTTTAGATTTCACATATTCATTAATATTGGAAAACAATGCTATGTTTCAAGTTATGTGGTTACTATAACATGAGTCTAAGAACCATACATCCTCATTTTTTTCTTGTGCTACATTACATGTTAGAAGCAGATTACTCTGGTTCTGATTTAATTTTGCAAAATTTACATTTTTCCTATTATAAATGACATTTTGTTTCTTTCTACATTTATTGGTATAATGCCCATACTTCTTACTATAATGACATTGTACTTGGGATTTATCATACCTTTTTCCTTGTGCTTGGCTCTGGCTTGAGCCTTCACTTTGATTCTGGCTGCTACCCCTTCCACTTGTGCTTGCAAATATGTTTCTTCCACCTCTCTGTGGGCTTCTTCCTCTTCCTCGGTAGTTTGATGTTCCTCGACCTCTAACTTTGCCAAAAGAAATCTTTGTCTTAAAGTAATGCTGCAATGAGGATTTCATTGTTCTATTCTATCTTTTTTCATGAGACATGAGGGATGCATGAAGCTCATCCACTGAAAATATTATGATATCCTTTGTCTCTTCTATTGCCTCTACTATGGCATTAAATGTTGAGGGTATACTTCTCAATATTTTCTCCACTATTATTCTTTCCTCAAGTGTCTCTTCATGAGACCTTATCTGGTTAACTAACCCAATCAAATGAGTGAGGAATGAGTTTATGTTATCAGAATCTTTCATATAGAGAGTTTTAAAATCTCTCCTCAGTGTTTTAAATTTTTTTGTCTTCACTTTCTCCATGCCTTGATAAGATGTCTTGAGAATATCCCAAGCCTCCTTGGAATTTTTTGTTGCTGCAATCCTTGGGAATATGCTCTCATGTATTGCTTAATAGAGATAGAAGAGGGCTTTGGAGTTCTTCTTCCTATTATCTCTCAACAAGTCTCTTTCTGCTGATGTCAAAGTAGCCAGCACTGCTGTGTCTATTGGTTCTTGGAAACCTTGTTCCACCAGCTCTGATATATCTTGTGAAGCAAACAGGGCCCTCATTATAATGGCGCAATAAACATAGTTCTTACCATTGAACTGTGGTAGTTAGGGATTTTCCAGGCTTGTGCCTGCTGTTGCCATTGTGACTATGTTAAAGAAACAAAATTCTTGGTTGTATAAATGAGAAACCTTCTCATTGCTATAAAATGTTTCTAACGGCTGCAGAATTCTTCTTCTACAAACAAATCTTACCGCTTCTTCAGTAAAGAGAGACAGCTCATGCTTATTTGACCGAGAGCCTAGACCTGCTCTGATACGATGTTGAAATTTCTGAATACAAAAAATAGAGGAAATGTGTTTCCCCCAACAACACAAAGACTGAAAATAATGTTGAAATAAAAAAATACAAATAGACAATGTAATACACAGGAGAGGAATGAAATTAGTTTTTCTATTCAACTCTCTCTCTAAAAACAAATGAAAATACATTAGTTATACAAGAATGGTTGAAGCCTGTAAAACCTAATCTATTCAATGCGATTCATTGTTGAATATATGTTCAGCAACTTGTTGTCCTTGGGCTGTCAAAAGACCCAAATCGACACGCAGACCATATTTATGAAGATACGTGGTTGGGAGTATAATTCTAAGAAGCTCCAGATTTGGCTGCTTTGTTTTGGCTACGGGAAATCATAATTTTGTGCCTATACCACTACTCCACGCGGGATGTGGTCTCAAAGCAAAACCATACAATGCCAAAGAGATGAATTTTCTGGATCCATCGCCCCAACGAAATTTAGATTCAATTATCATCCATCCTGCCGTACGTTAAGTGGTTCATTAAGTGAACAGACTCACAAAATATAACAAAAAATCTATTTTACAAAGAAAACTACAACACACAATCACACATACACATACTCACTATTTCTCTTAGCTCTTCTATAAGGAGGCAAGGCCCATAAGGACTCTGATACCATGTTAAAAAGATTGAAAGCATTGATATATTTCACAAAAAGGTGTATGCTTAAACGTATACAATTTACATTCAAATTACTTTAATATATAGAGTTTCTAAGATCTAACTATTCTAAAGTTAGAAAGAGAAGTTAAAAAATTTCTCAACCATTACAAACCAACATCTCAAATATAGTATGTAATCATACTACATGTTTCTTCTAACAATAAGCTCCTTAATGCATCACTTCTCTACAATAGATACCACCTATAAAATGAATCTATAACTTGAAAATGAAAGATTTTCATATAATTAACTGTAATCCTTTTCATACATGGTAGTTCCCAAGTTCATAGACAATTTTGCACCTACAATATCTTTTTTCTCCATTAGGTTTCACAACCTAAGAAATTAATCCTTTTAGTCTATTTAGTAGAACCTTATGATATCTCACATTTCTCCAAAGCTCAAAAGAAGAAATTGGATTAGAAATATTGTCACTAAGATTTTAGGAATACTAGGTTATAATGCAATTCCTTAATAAGAACAATTACCATCACATACCCTCTACATTTTCTAAATATAATTTGACATATTTATAAAAAAATTCTCTAACCACTTACACTTAAAATAAAATTCCCTAATTTTGCTGAACAAAATGATGATGTGAGCTCTCCCAAATTTCTCAACCAAATCACAATTTTAATTCTTCCAAAAATAAATTATTCAATCTACCCCACCAAAATCTAATTCAAAAATAACAATCGCTGGAGGAATATTGGTATTTTTAACTTAATAGTTAATCCAACATAATTAGATAGTTTAACTCTATTAATTCAAAGTGTCTCAATAAAGCAAAACAAAATCATCATAAAAATTGCATGGGGTGAAAGAGAGATATATCTATCAAAAGTGCAGATACTTCATGGTATTATTCCCCAATATGAAATGAAAAAACGCAGGGATCAAAGAGATCTAATTAAACATGGTTACACACTTAGGGTAATATATAATTAATATATAATATTTTATATTGTTAATTATAATATATGGATTATAAGGGTAATGATTATCATTATTGTTTTTATTTAGTTGGATATCTTACAACCACAAATTGGAGGAAGTGTTTTCATAAAAATATCTTCTAATCAATATTCATTGTTTTTATTTGGTGGGATATTATACAACAATAATTTAGAGAATTTTTTTTCATAAAAATATCTTTGAATAAATATTCATCATAGCTCGAGTGGAACAATAGCATTGACAAAAATTTGAATGATGGAAAATTTATTTCGGTGTTTTTGAAAAAAATTGTAAAGAAATCGACTTGAGATAACAAAATCTCTTATTCCACACTTTAGTTGCTCTATCTCTTTTATGGATGAGAAGTTTGAACTGTATATCTTAATAATTAAAAATTAAAATAACTTTACTACCTATAACCTTAAAATTAAAGGAAATGCCTCTTATTCAAAATTTTTGATAAAAAAAAATCTTTCTCTACTAAAAGTATAGTTATGATTAGCTATTTAATGTGTAAGAACAAGTTAAATTTTTAGGAATATGGAAGATAAGAGACTTCTTTTAAATTCTTACCAAAATCACCTTACAAGTGGGATGGATTAAAGATATCCAATCTTAACTAAACCAACAAAGAAAGGGATAAATATTTAGGACCCACATAAACTTGAAATCTTAATGCAAAATAAAGAAAATACCATAGCGTCCCAACATTCCAGGTATGGTTCACTTTTGTAAAATGTCTAGTTCACTTTTATAAAATTTTAGCCAAAAAATTTAACTCCATGATTGTCAATTGCATAAATACATTGTTGCAGCTATGAGTTTGTTGACTATACCATAATTGCAAAAAAAATTGTGGTTAGTTTAAAAAGGTCACAATTTTGCCTCAAAATAATCAATAATTCTGCATCATTTTGAGAAAATATGGAAGAACTTTTTGAAATTTTTAGTTACAGCTATGCTATTTAAAGATTTTAAGTGCCCAAATATTTTTAATGGTGTTAAATCTATTTTTATCATTCAAAAAAATTTAAATCACTCAGGCATTCATATTTATCAAAAAAAATTTTAATCAAATTCCAAAAAAATTCCATCCAAGTAAAATAAATTATCAAGTCATCAAACAGTTCCCAAAAATTGACTAGATATTATCCAGTAACGTAGGAAAATTTGGGATAGCGTAGGCAGAAAGAAATCCACAATCAAGGAGACTAATAACCTTGACATGTGTGTGGACCGACCCAAATCACCAACGGGAATATTGTTCATCTCCTTATTTCGTCCAGTTTACAAAGGCTACTGAATACAACCGCTCCTGTTAAAATCCCCAGTATCAATATCACCCACTGTGCCCTGTAGCTCGTCTTCACCGTTCGAAGCACCACGAGGTGGCCCCTTAGCTTGAGTGATTTTAGCGAGTTATTAGGGTTTTTAGTATGTGTGTTTGGTTTCACTAGCTTTTTCGGATTAGGACTGAACCCAAGTACATGGTTAACGATGAAGAAAGAAGGGGATGAATTGGATTCAAGCATTAATCACGGTTATCATTTATTTTTAATAGTATAGTTTGGTAAGTTGCAGTGAGGATTGAATATATATATATATATATATATTTATTGGAAATATTATTAATTGTTATTTAATTATTATTTTTTAAATAGTGGGAAAATTTATCATAATTTATTTATCAAATAAGTTGTGAAGAGAGTCATATTATTAGTGAATGCAAGTTGATTCATCCCAATTATTTAAGGAAAACGATGATATCTTGGTCCATAAGGGGACACAAGTTTCTACAAGCACGATTTTCTAGTAGATGCTTCTTTCTCTTGGGACTATTTTTTAGCCAAAGAAGACCAATTTTATGACAAACTCCAAGCCCTATTTATTTAGTAATTGTTAAATAGTGAATGTATTAGCACAACAACATTTACCAATGTGATTGATATAAGCCTATAAGAAAATATGAATCACATATAAAACCACATTTACCAATGTGACTCATATAATCCCAATAGACATTTATCAATATTATTATATTTATAGTGTTAATATGGCTATTAGAAATTGAATCTCTCTCTCTCTCTCTCTCTATAAAACAAAATTAGCATATTATAATATTGCTATTATTAATAATATTTATTTATCTCTCACTATTATCTTAATGATTAATATAAGTTTATTAACATATTATATTAATTAATGATATTGATCCATATATAGTATATTAATATTATTCAAACTATGTTAATAGAGATTAATAAACCAAAGTGTCCAATAATATTATAAACTCAAGAGATTAATATTATAAACCCAAAGAAACAATATTAAACCATAAAATTAATATTATAAGCATAAATGATTATAAACCCTAGCATTAATATTATAAATACAAGTAAAAACCCTAGGATTAATAATATAAACTCTACAATTAAAAACTTTAGGAATATAAACCTAAGAGATTAATATTATAAAGCCATTGAGATTAAAATATAAACCCTAAGATTATAAGCCTTAACATAATATTAAACCTTAAGACTAATAAAAATAAATCTAAGGGATTAATATTATAAACATTTGAGAATAATAAACCCAATTGGTTAATATTATAACCCAATGGATAAATATTATAAACTTTTAGGATTAATAAACGTGATACATTAATAAACCTAAGCAATTGAGATCAATATTAAAATTAATTTTATAAACCCTAAAATTATAAAATCCCATATTAAAAACCCCAATATTAATAACCCGACATTTCACACCCCTATTCTAAATGTGATATTATAAACCCAATATTATAAAACCTAAAGGATTAATATTATAAGCGTTAGGGGAAATAAACCCAAAGAAAAATATTATATACCCAAGATTATAAACCCAAATGTTAAACCCAAGATTCTTATTATAAACCTTACTATTATACAACTTAAAATTATAAACCTAAGGACTTAATTTTATGAATTCAATAATATGACATTAGTATCAATCACATAAACATAAATATAAATATTTGTAATTAATAATTAAAAATAATATAAATATAAATATTAAAAATTAATAATCCCAATATTAATATAAATACTAATAATTGGTTATTAATAATTATAAAATGTTAGTAATTAATTATTAATAATTATAAATATAAATAATTATTATAATTATTTTTCCTAAAATAGATAAATATTATCGCCGGATGCGGCTGCGGAAGAGAGTTAATGAGCCTTGGGCTCTCGCGCAGCTCCCAACGCTGCACACACGCCGTGCCCACATGGCCCATGGCACTACACTTGCTGGCGTTATTAATACGCCTCGATCTGAACAGAGCTGTAGTTATTACACCATCGCTCTCGGGTATATGGTGATGGTTTTGTGGAACGTTTGCAATATGGAGGGAGTGCAGAACGATGAGGGCCATGGCGGACCTCTGAACCCTCTTGACGCTGTTTGTTCGCCCGGATGTGCCAATTCCAGCTGCAAGACGCAGACAGGATGCCGCTGCAGCATTCTCGCCTGTCTGGAGACCATCCCGGGCGTTCATTTCTCCAACAGCCCCTTCTGCCATGCTTCGGCCTCAATTGGAGCTACAGCAGTGCTCATTGCAGGTAATTTGGCTCCCTCTGGTCTCAATTTGCATTCTCGGGACAATTTCTCCTCTCGCAATCGTATTTCTGGTTATATTGCTTCTCCGTCTGGTTGGCATCACCCTGGTGGCCTCCTCACCATTTCTCAAGCTCCTCACCCTCTCCTTGGCAGTCCTCGCACGCGCCACCTTTCGTTAGCCATGCCACGCCTCAGGCAGCGCATGCGCTGCAGAAGGGGCACGAGTCGAGGTCTTGCTCATGAAAATCCTCCTTCCCCGCTCTCTGAACTCAGCTCGTCCTCTGAGGATGACGCTAACACGCCCCCGCCTGCCTCTCGCGGTGGTGGAGGAAGAGGCAGGGGCAGAGGACGACGTGCTGTGAATTATGTTCATGCAGGCAGAAGTCGAGGCCGCGTTCGTGCTACGAGTTCTGGTGATTTCCCCTGTCAGCCCCCTCCCGCCTCTGAGCCTCCTGGTCTTGGCCGTCCTCCTGAAGCTCTTGCTCATTCCAGTCAGCCACCCTCCGACTTCTCTGTCCCTCCCAGTCAGCCCAATCCACGGGATAGCCGCTTTCGGGGCTCTACTATCAGACAAACTACTCAGAATGCTGAGCTCCGATTCCACTGCACCTCCTTCGACTCCATAATCACCGCCTTCATCTCTGTCTCTCTCCGTGAGTAAATCCCGCACTGCTCCGCCCCCTCCCCTCCCATTGACCATCTCCCCTCTCCCCCTCCTCTCACGGAGCTGCGTTCTGAAGCTGACAACAAAGATTTGAAGACTGACAGCCATGTAGGAAAGGAGGACAGTAGCGAGGATAATGAATATGCATGCAGGATTGAAGAGGAACCAATGTCTTCTGAGCACGAGGGCTAAATCCCCTGGCTCATTCACTTCTGGTTTTTTTGAGTTTTGCTGTTTCAATTGGTCCACTGATGAGCAGTATGATGCTTCTAGCTTTTATATTGCTGTTTACATTTTATGTATAAACCTCTGGCCGGTTTCCCTTCCAAGGGCGGCCCAGTACACTATGCTTAATGGGTCGGTTTCCCACTCTGGGCGGCCCAAAACAATCAAGAATAGTGCTGATAATCAGTCCCAGCTAGCTGGCTCACACAGCAGCAGCGAGGGTAGTTTTGTAACAGTATTTTTATAAATTAATAGATTTAGTCTTATTTAGAAAAAAAAAAAAAAAAGATAAATATTATAAACTAAATGGACTTATATTATAAAGCTAATGGATGAATATATAAACGTAAGGGATTAATAAACCAAAAAATTAATATTATAAGCTTTGGTTATTATTAACACAAACTATCAATAAACCCTAGGGATTAGTGAACCCAACTAATTATTAGTATTATAAACATAAAAGATCAATAAACCCCACAAATTAATATTATAAACGAGGTTGATTGGTAAACCAAGAGGATGAGTATTATAAATCAAAGGGATCAATATTATAAACCCATGAGTTTAATATTATAAGCCCTAATATTAGAAATTATCAATCCAAGAGATCAATATAAAAAGCTATAAATCCAAGGGATTAATATTAAAAACCTTAGGGATTAATATTGAAAACCAAATATATTAATATTCTAAACTAAGAGATTAAAAAACTCAAGGAATTTGTATTATAAAACCAATGGATTAATAAACCCAAGGATATTGTATTATAAAGCCAATGTATTTTAAATCCAAGAGCCTTAAATTAAAAACTATGCTTAATATTGTAAATCTTATGAATACTACTATACCCTAGAAATATGAAAACTTAGATTAATAAAGCCAAGATATTGATATAATAAAAGAAATGACTGATATATCTAAGGGATTATAAACCCAAGGGACAAAAACCTTAAGGTAAATATTTTAAACCCTAAAATAACATTAAACCCTAACATTAATATTATAAAACTTAGGATTAACATTATAAACCTATGTGATTGATAAACCCAAGGGATTAATATTAAAATCCCAAAGAATTTTAAACACAGCGGAATAACATTAAACCTTAGGATTAATATTAAAGCATAGGAAGATAAACCATAGGATTAATAACCCAAAGTGATTAATATTATAAACTCAAGGGGTTAATACTATAATTCGAAGGAATTTGTAAACCTAAGGGACTAATATTATAAACTAAATGGATTACAATCCAAGGGGAATAATTTTAAACCTAAGGGATTGGTATTAAAGCCTAATGGTATAATTTTAAACCTAAGGGATTAATATTATAAACCTAACGGAAAAATATTAAACCTAAGGGAATAATAATAAACCCTAGGATGAATATTAGAATATAGGAATATAAATTTTTAAACTAACAAACCCAAGGGATTACTATTGTAAACCCTACGCTTAATAAACTCGAGGATTAATATTATAAAATTTGGGGATTATTAACACAAGCAATCTATAAACCAAATGGATTAGTGAACCCAACTAATTATTAGTATTATAAACCAAAGGGATTATTAAACCCAATAGATTAATATTATAAGCCCAAGGGATTAGAATTAAAAATCTTAGGGATTAATATTAAAAACTTAAGATACTAATATTCTAAACCAAAGGATCAATAAACCCAACGAATTTGAATTATAAACCCAATAGATTATAAATCCAACAACCTTAAATTAAACACTATGATTAATATTTTAAATAGTATGAATAATATTTTACCCTAGAAATGTGAAACCTTAGATTAATAGACCCAAGATAATTATATTATAAAAACAATGGACGCATAAATTTAAGGGACTATAGACCCATGGGAATAATATTAAACACAAGGAATTAATATTATAAACCCTAAGGTAAATATTATAAACCCTAAAATAAATGTTAAACCCTAATACTAATATTATAAACCTAAGGATTAACATTATAAACCTATGAAATTAATAAACCCAAGGGATTAATATTAAAATCTCAATTAATGTTAAACAAAACATAATAAAATTAAACCTTAGTGTCAATATTAAATATTAGAAACATAAACCCTAAAATAAATAAACCAAAGAGATTAATATTATAAACCGAGGGGATTATAAACTAAAAGGATTAATTTATTAAACCTTAAGAATAATATTATAAACCATAGGCTTAGTATTAAACCCTCAAAATATAAACGCGATGATTAATATGAGAAACCCAAGGATCAATATTCTAAACTTAAGAGATTAATAAAACCATTAAGCTATTAGTAAAAACCCGAGGGATTTTAGACCCGAAAGAATAATATTAGAGTTTAGGATAAATATTAAACCCCACGAATATAAACCATAAGATTAATATGAAAAACCTTAAGATTAATATTATAAACCCAATATATTAATTTACAATAAATCCAATGAATTTATAATCATAAGGGATTAATATTATAAACTCAATGGTTTATAAACTGAGAGGAATAATTTCAAAACCAATGGATTAATATTATAAACCTAGGTGAATAATTTTAAACCCAAGGAATTAATATTATAAACCATGCGAAATAATTTTAAACTCTAGGGAATGATAAATTAAACTCTAGGATGAATATGAAACCCTAGGAATATAAACCCTATGATTGATATTATAAACCAAAATAATGTCTATTATAAATCCAATGGATTATAAAACCAAGATATTTAAATTAAACCATACGATTAATATATAAACCCTATCATAATCTTATACCCTAGGAATATGAACCCTTAGATAAATAAATCCAAGGGATTAATTTTATAAACCCAAGGAACTAATAGAAATAAGGGATTAATACTAACCCACCCCCCCCCCCCCCCACCTCCAAAAAAATGATTCACATTGTAAACCCAAGGTATATAAACCTTAAGATAAATATTATCGACCCTAAAACAAATCTGGCTGAATTTCATATTGAGACAATATTTGTCATAATGCAATGTTGGACCATGATTGACCATGGTTCATTTTTATATTGACAATCTTTGTCACTATGCGACAATGGTCATAGTTGACATAACATTAAACATTAGGTATAATTTATTAAATTCTTCCAACATAAACCCTAATATTAATATGTCGAATGGATTAATATTATAAACCCAAGCGATTATAAACTAAATATATTAATATTAAACCATATGAATAATATTATAAACCATAAGCTTAACATTAAACCCAAAGAATATAAACCCTATGATTAATATTAGAAACACTAGGATAAATATTATAAACCTAAGTTATTAATAAATCCATTTGATTAATATTAAAAACCTCAGGGGTTATAAGCTAAATGGAATAACATTAGAACCTAGGATTAATATTAAACCCTACGAATAAACCCTGATATTAATATTATAAACCTAATAATAACATTATAAACCCAAAACATTAATACTATAAATCTAAGAAATTTATAAACCTAAGGGATTAATATTTTAAACTCAATGGATTATAAAATTAGGGGAGTAATTTTAAACCCAAGGGATTAATATTAAACCCTAGGAATATAAACTCTAAAACTAATAAACCCAAGAGATTAATATTAAAAGTAAACCCTAGGAATATAAACCCTATGATTAATATTAGAAACCCGAATAAATTATATTATAAACTCAATGATTTATAAACCCAAGGGATTTATATCAAACCTTAAAATTAATATGTAAATTCTATCATAATATTATAACTTAGGAATATGAACCCTTATATTAATAAAACCCAACGGATTGATATTATAAATAGAAGGAACTAACAAAAATAAGTTATTAATAGAAAGAACCCAAAAACCCAAATGATTAATATTGTAAAGGAAAGGTATATAAATCCTAAGATAAATATTATAAACCCTGAAGAAACATGGTTGACCATGGTTGATTTTCATATTGAGATAATATTTGTCACAATGCGATGTTGGATCATCAATGACCATGATTGATTTTCATATGACAAGAATATTTGTCACAATGTGACATTAGATTATGGTTGACCATGATTTACCATGGTTGATTTTAATATTGACAATCTTTGTCGAAATGCGATGTTGGAACATGGTTGGCCATAGTTTTCACAAAGTGTTGTTGGACCATGAGACAATATTTTTCACAATGTGACTGTGGCTATTGAAAATAATTGACCATGATTGACCATGGTTTACCATGACTCACCATGATTCATTTTCATTTTGAGACAATATTTCTCACAATGAGACATTCGACAATGGTTGACCATGGTTGAAAGTTATTGAAGATTGTTAACCATTGTTGATGGTGGACGATGACAACTAACGATGTTTGAACATGGTTCATTTTGATATTGAGATAATATTCATGAAAATGTGACAATGGACCATGGTTGACCATCATTATAAACCTAATAGATCTATATTAAATACTAGGATTATTGTTATAATCCCTATAAATAATAGTATACCATAGGGGATTAATAAACCCAAGAGATTGATATTATAAACCAAAGGGGATAATAAATGAAATGTATTAACATAAAAAACCCAAGGGGATAATATTAAACCCCAAGGGAATAATATTAAACTGAAGGGTTTAATATTATAAACCTAAGGTATATAAACCCTAAGATAAGTACTATAAACCCTAAAATAAACATGGCTCACCATCGTTTACCATTGTTGATTTTCATATTAACAGAATCTTTGTCACAGTGCCATGTTGAACCATGAATGACCATGATTGATTTTCATGTTGAGACAATATTTGTCACAATGCCATGTTGGACCATGATTAACCATGGTTGATTTTCATAGTGAGTCAATATTTGTCACAATGCGAAGTTGGACCATGGTTGATTATGGATGAATATCGTTGTCGTAATGTAACGTTGGACGAAGAGATAATCTTCATGATAATGTGACCATAATTATTGACCATAGTTGACCATGACTCGCCATGGTTGAACACAATTGATTTTCATATTGAGAAAATTTGTCAAAATGCAATGTTAGATTGTAGTTGACCATGATTTACCACTGTTGATCATGGTCAAGGATGGTTCACCATGTTTCATCATAATTGACAATTATTGACCATCGTTGATTTTTATATTGTGAACATATTTGTCATAATGCAAGAGTAGACCAAAGTTGACCATGATTATTTAATGTTATTAATATTAATAATTAATGTAAATATTAATATTTATAATTATTAATAATATTAATATTAAAATTAAAATTAAAATTAAAATTAAAATAAACATTAAAAATAATATTTAAATTAATATTAATAAACAATATTAAAATTTTATTAATGTTAATGATATTAATATTAAGATTTATTAGGAATTTGGCTTATGTGATCCATAAATTGTGTATAAAGTATTTCGGTGAAAATCACATCGAAGAAGAATTTGTCAACGAGTTTCGAACCAAAATTTTCAAAAAATTAGTGTGATTAATAAGATTACTAATATTAGTTTCCCAAAGGAAATGTATGGTATTAGTATTATAAATGGTGGGTATTACCTAATAATATAATTAATTTTTTAGATCATGGTTGACCAAATGTGAATGTGGTCATATTTTAGCTATGTTTAACTAATGTAATTGACTACAATAAATATATACTATTGTTTAATTAATCTATCACTATATCATTATAATATATCAGTTTTAATAAAATATTATTATTATTATTGATTAATGTTAATATATTTATTTAAAATTTTTAATGAATATTATCAATAAATATTTTAATTAATATATTGTCAATTTTTTTACGTAATGTTTTAATTAATAAAAACATTAATTAAAATATTATTAGTGTTACTTAATTATGAAAACTCATATTTAATAAATTGACACTTTTATTTATTAATACGGGTATTTAATAAATTAATAGATAAAATTTCACTATGCAAAAACTATGTTCTATTAATCAAATAGAGTTACATATATACATGACGAATTGTCTCAAGATAGAGAAGCTATATTGGATGCACAATAAATTGGTTGAATGAATATCTCAACCTCACACTAAACTAGGAACTTAATTTTAGCTAACCTATGGAATAGGAAGAGACTCTATACATAGATAGTCTCAACTGAAGACAAGTAGGAATTACATATTCCAACACTCCCCCTTAATGACTACTTGTCTCAATATCCGTCTGCAAAATCTAGTTGTGGTCAAACATAACAAAAAGGATATGTCGACGTCTATATAAAGGAGCAACCATCCACCAGAATGCATGGGTACCAACCGTTGCAACCACTGGTCTTGTAGGATGTCCTTCACATACATGGTTCTGTCGACCATTATCACTGCATACATGTACCTATATCTACAGATCCCCCTCAAACAAGGGTTTTATCGGATGACCCGTAACCATTCTCTTCCTTCATTGGTGAACTCTCACCGGCAGTAGATTTTTCTTAGTTCTCTTCGGCAAACTTTTACCCGATCCTTTCATCGGCGACCTTTCACCGGATTTCTTCATTGGCGACCTTGCACTGGATTTCTTCATTAGTGACCTTGCACCGAATCTCTTCATCAGTGAGAGGACACTGGCACAGATCTGTTTCTCGTCCACTTCACTTGTACAAGTGGTTTCTGGCTGACCACAAACCGACACTGTAAAATGGTTTCTGGCTGACCACGAACCGACACTGTAAAATGGTTTCTGGATGACCATGAAAATGTAATTATAAAGTGGATTTGAGATTACCATGAACTTTTATGGGGATACACATGCCTTTACAAGGCTTACATACTCCAACTCTTGGAGTTACCAGGTACATAAAATGACCACTACAAAACCATCCTAGACTTGCTTACCATTCAACTGAGTGACTCAACATCAAGAGTCTATTCTAAGAAACCCACACTAATTCACACAAACTTTCACCTACATGTCCATCATCATTTAATTTTCAGTGTCGTTTTTGGGTTGTTGCACAAAATTAATATTTGTTACACTTCAACCTTACTATCCGCCAAAAAGTATCTTTTCATCCTGTTTCTTTTTCTCGTCTAATTGTTGTCTTGGATTAGCCTACACGATTTATTAGAGTAGATAATTCTAACAAAACCACTCCATTGAGTTAGCTAGGCTCAATGCTTCAAATTCCAAAACATTTATAAATACAACATTTTCACAAATATGACATTTTACCATGGAATAAGATTACTGAAAACACTCGAACCCAACTACGATCCACATACACCTCAAACCTACCATATAAGTTTTGGTAGCAACACACAAGTTACAGTGCTTCGGGCGATCCTATCGTCGAATTTTACAACAAGAATTCCGCTCAGTTAATTAATTCATAGAAGTTGCACATGCATCCAACATTGAACTTTAACCTCTCGGTCTATGGATATATGCAACATCAAGGCGTGACCTTGGTAGTATCTCTATTCAAACTTTCAAAAAATTCAAAGAAAAGGGAATCAGGCTAAGAATATCTCCCTTGTTTCTGCAATTGGTCAAAAAAATACCCACTAGCACATAGCTCCATAACCAAATGCACATACTTCTCCTCCTCAAAGACTGCCTATAGTGTAGCTTGAATAGAAGCCCACACAGAACTAACCAATTATGTCAGGTTAGATCCAACTCAACAGTAAAAAATAAGGCCAAAGAGACAGAATTTCTCTCGGCCTTGTCACAGTGGCACCTCCAACTACTTAACACAACATCCGACATATGATATTTTGCTTTGCCTCCACGTCTAAATCGACATACAAAATCAACATCAATAAAATATCCATGCTAAATCTCCAAGCTCAAGTTTGGCTCAACGTAGTAATAACCACGCACAGATCGGCAAGGGTTGTCCACCCTCAGTTGGGCTGTAACGTCTCTTCCTTCCACCCTAGAAATTTTTTTTTTTCTATTTATAATTTAGTTCAGTGCCTCTATTGGCCACAGCTGTTCCATTCCATTTTTTAATTTTGGCAATTAAGATCTGGTATGGAGTAGAGTTACTATTCTTGCTATTACCCTTGGGAGTATAGTTTTTTTTTTTCTTCCACTAATGGTTGTGGCTGATATATTTCACCATCTCTATCAAATTCACACATATATTTCACCATCTCTATTATATGGTTGCACTTACTCCCATGCTTGTCTATATATGCATATTGTAAACTATACATATGCTCTACCACATTTATATGGTCCTCCCACAGGCCAATTTACTCATAATTATTATGCACACCTTTATAGGCTTACTAACTCTATGTTTGTATTCCATAGCATTCTCTTACATATTAGATATGGTAGTCGATGGGTTTTAAGTCTTTGTTTATTTCAATTCTTATTACCCCACTGTTGAATGGCGAATCATTCAAGGTTTATTCATATTTACCCTCCTTTCAAGGTTATGAAATTATGGCGAGCATGACCATCGCATCGTTTATTCTTTGCGTACATATCTCTTGTGCTGAGTGGCGTGGGGGTATGCACATTTAATTTTCACTGTGTTCGTAGTGTCTCGTTGGCATGGTTGACTAAATTATTTGGCCACGATACTTGTTAATCCACATCGTCATCTTATTCGTTGAAACTTTGTTGATTTTCGATTTTATTAGTTCTGCATACGTCCATGCTTGAGGATATATGTATCTATATGCTGTTCTTGATATGCCATGCCAAAATGCGTTTTTAATACGCCGGACATGTGATATAAACGATGGTACTGTGGTGTAGATTTCATAGATCGAAATTTATGTTTTCAATTACTGTGTATTAAATGCCAATTTCCCAAGCTCGATTTGTGGCTAAGCCGTGGATTCGAGGCCACTTGGACGGTGAAGATCATACCTGATCATTAGGGTTTCGTCGGTTATTGGATTTGGGACATTCGTGTAACTATCTGTGTTATTTGTTGAGGCAGTTCTTTCTCCCTTCATTCATTCTACTTGCCTCCCGGTGGCGAGACACTGCACCTTGGAGGAACTAAGCGTAGACGCTCCCAGACTTCGGCGTAGATATGCCCTCAATGTATGATAGTTCAGGTATCATGTTTATGCACGTCTCTAGTTTTGATGTTAAGCTTACACTCTGTATTTATATCTTGATATGGATTTTTATTTCCATACAAATACGCTCTGTTGCTCGAGCGAGAGCTGAAATTAAAATAAATTCCTTTCCATGGTCTCGTTTAGAGTCAAGGTTTCGTATTGGTCAATTACACAAACCTTTGGTAGATATTTTTTCTGTTCGAGAATGTCGATTTTTCTTTTGTTAATTCAACATCTTTTCTGCTACCTTGTATGTCTTCCTAGGCACGAAGGGTGGGATGAATGCTCTATTGTTGCTAAATAGAAGTTTACCCTCTCTCCAGCATCCTTCGAGGTTGTTATGATGTTGTTCGAATGGTGATAGGTGGATTTTTCTCGTCTCAAGAATTATCCATGCCCTAGGTAAGTGGTCAATTCCGATTTTATCATAGAAACCGTGGCATTCTCATTCCCAATTGAAACTCCTACTCTTCGAATTTTTAATATGATGTCTCTACTTCTATTGCAGGTCGTTTTGAAGGGAATGAGGTTCTGCTTTGCCAGGTAACCAGTTATTACTTTGTTATTATTTCATTCTTGATAGAATTTTTGTCAATTACTCTACTCGTATTCTCATTGTCGATTATTTCTATTACAGGTATTTCTGAACGCTATACACTCTTCCTTTCTCGGTGAACCATGAAAGGCGTGGTTTCATTAGACCCTAATTTTAATGCACTTGGCATTTTCAGGTTGGTATCCATAGTGTACTGGTCAGAGAGAAGCCAAAATCTCATTACGTTGTTCTACATAATTTACTCAGACAATTTAAAATTTTCATTTTCATAAAAAATGTTTATTGTAATATTAACTCAGCAACAGACTGTGACTATTAATAAATTTTCATTCGAACGATGAAATTTCCGGTATATCAAGCTATGGAATGTTATGATGGCACTATGATATCCTGTTTCCATAAGTGGCTGCAACATTTGATATATATATATATATATATATATATATATATATATATATATATATATATATATATATATAAGATGTCTATTATTCATCTCTGTTAATATGGACAACTCAATACTATATAATTTTTTTCCTATTTGATAAGGACAGAGTTTTATTACTCTCTGGTGATTTCAGATGTCTAGTTTATATTGACACTCATGATGAGAATTTTATTCCTGTACCAATTTCCTTACAATAGTAGGAAATGATTTATTTCACCAGGGTACTTACCTCTGCAATACATTTTTTAGGCTTGACATCTGGCTTATGTAGTTGTATGTATTTATCTACTTCAGTAACATACCTTTTTCCCTGTCTCTTGACTTAAATTTTGCAGATATTACTTGTTGGATAACTAATAATAGGTTCTGAAAATCTATTGGTTGATTTTATCATATGTTCAGTAGGTTGTATTCTCTAGCTAATACTTCCACTAGCATTATTAATTCTCATTTTTTTTTTTCATAGCTCTGATACACTGTTAATTTCTACCTTCCCCAGCTTATATAGTTAGCAGGCCTTTATAACAATTTCCATGCAATTCTTATTTTTCCAATAAGTATTCAATTTTGATCATTCCTTGGTAAAGGATGTTAGTCACAGTTTTATACATAACTCTCAGCTCACAATTATATACAAGCTTGGAATTTGTGTTTAGTTCTATTTCATTGATATTTAAATATTTCCATGGTACTAAAGTATGTTTCCTTCCATTCTATCCTCATTATAGAATAGAATTTTATAAATAGTCATGCAATACTATTTTGGAAATCTATGTCTCTGTACCTCACTTAGTACTTCGTAAATCTATAGTTTTGCTCTGTATGTACGTAAGTCCTCCTGCCCATAGCTGTAGGGGTTTTCAATAGTGTGGACTGAATTAATTTTATTTTATTTTATTTTTTTTCACTGAACCAGATTAAAGTTACATAATTGCAAATTATGAGGTAACATAATCTCCAGATTTAAACCAGGAACTGGTTTAGAGTTTCTGGCTGATTTGCCCTCATATTTCTGGTTCCTACAACCATGCAGGACTGATAGAATTTAATTATTCTACAATTCTGTAAAGGTAAGGAACACCAGCACAAACAAAACATTGCAATAATTATACAGCTACAGTCATTAACCTTTACACTTAACAATAATTAATTTTAATCATTCATAACACTGTGTGCATACCACTTTGATATTTCACCAGTCCTCCCAACCGTAGAGTCCCTCTATCTCCAGAACTCACCCCCGAGCTGAGATCACCTCCTAGAACATACCAACCTCTTAATCTATTTAGGAATAGCTTATTTAAGCTTTTGCTCCCCAAAGCCTGTTTCTAATTCTGCGTCCAGAATATCAGGATGCTTTTCTTCCTGTTTGCCTAGGCTTCCCTATTTAGGGACTTTTAAAGCTACTTTCTCCTTTTCCCAACTTTTTACCTCTTCCCAACTACTCTCCACATCATTGGGGAAACTAGATTTTCCTCAAAATCTAATTTGGAAATAAATTCTTTCAAGGATTTTTGAAAGATTTTTGGGGAAATATTTTGCCTCTTTCCATCCTCATGGATTTAGCAAGTGATCTCCTAATTATGTTTTTGGTCAATCTGCACAACATCTATTTATTTATTTTTCATAATTAAATATTTAATTACATCCACACAATACTTGTCCTTTGGGGTCCACTCCCCTTAGCATTAAAGTTCAAATTTCTAGTTTTGAAAATAAAAAACATAAACTAGGGGTGTTACATATTCCCCCTCTGAAAGCAAACACCATCCTCAGTGTTGGTATCTAACTACTAGAGTTCATTTTTTTTCAAACAAAAATGGATATTTTTCAATCATTTTAGCTTCTCTTTCCCAGGTAGCTTCTTCAGTAGTAAAGTGCTTCCACTGCACCTTTACTCTTGCTACCGTCCGATTCCTCAATTCAATTTCTTCCCGCTCCAACATTTGAAGCGGTTCTGGAAGGAACTCCCCTTCTGGTTCCACCTATATCACATTCTAATCAACTATGTGGGAAGCATCATGTACATATCTTTTTAATAATGAAACATGAAACACATCATGAACTCTAACATGGGGCAGTAAGGCCAGCTTGTAAGCCACTGGTCCCACCCTTTCTAATACTTCAAAAGGCCCACAATATCTAGGAGCCAGTTTTGCACAACTTCCAACATAAAGTGTGCTCTTTTTGGGTTTAATACGAAAATACACATGTTCCCCCACTTTAAATTCTCGATGTACTCTCTTCTTATCAGCATAGTTTTGTTGGTGATCTTGTGTTGTTTTGATGTTTCTTTGTATTTGTTTAAGAATTATTTCCATCTCTTGTAAATCATCTAGTCCTAACATTAGCTTATCCTCAGGTTGGCTCCAGCTCAAAGGAGTACGACATTTCCTTCCATAGAGTGCCTCAAACAGGCTCATTTTGATGGAGGATTGATAGCTGTTATTATAGGAAAATTCAGCTAAATGCAAGTATTCTTCCCATTTTGATGGCCTATCCATCACATACATTCTCAACATATCCTCCAAAATCTGATTAGTCCTCTCTTTCTGACCGTCGGTCTGAGGGTGATATGCAGTACTAAAATTCAACTTAGTGCCCATACCTTCAAATAGACCTTTCCAAAAGGCTTTTGTGAACTTAGCATCTCTATCTGAAACAATCATCTTTGGGACCCCATGTAATCTTACTATTTCTTTTAGAAACACATCTGCTACTTGGGTTGTCCCAAAAGTAGACTTTACTGGTATGAAGTGTGCAGCTTTTGTTAAAGTGTGTACTACTACCATCACTGAATCGTGTTGGTATTTAGTTTTGGGTAGCCTTGTTATAAAATCTATAGAAATTGTGTCCCATTTCCATTCTGCAATCGGCAAAGGGTTTAAAAGACCAGAAGGATGTTGATGCTCAACTTTAACTAGTTGAAACTCCATGCATCTAGCTAAATATTCTGCTACATCTCTTTTCATTCCTGGCCAAAACAACTTCTTTTTCAAAGCTGTTAACATTTTCTGATACCCAGGATGCCCTGCATATGGCTGTTTGTGATATTCATCTAGAAACTCTCTTTTCAAGGACTCCATATTAGGGATATATAATCTATTTTTGTAGAATATCAACCCTTTTTGGTTTTGATTGTAACCAACCATCTCCTTCTTTCGTAGTTTCACCTATAGTGTTTCATAATTTGGATCCTGGTCTGCTGCCTTTTTCACTAAATATTCTAAATCAAAATTAGCACTACTTCCAATACTATATATATTTTGGCAAGCATTTCTGCTCAAAGCATCCATAATTTTGTTTTCTTTCCCTCTGATATGTTTTATGTCCATGTCGAATTCACTTAGAAAAGACACTCATCTGGCCTGTCTAGCATTCAAATCAATTTTGGAAAAGAAATATTTAAGACTAATATGATCAGTCATCAATGTAAATTTTTTCCCAAGAAGATAGTGTCACCACATCTTCAAGGTGTGAATAACAGTAGCCAACTCCAAATCATATGCACTATAGTTCTGTTCATGTGTCTTCAATTTCCTAGACTCATATGCAATAACTGAATTTTCCTGCAAAAGGAATCCTCCCAACCCCTCTCTGCAGGCATGTGTACATACAACAATTTTTTTATTAGGATCTGCAATTTTCAATATAGGGGCTGTGGTGAGTTTTAATTTTAATTGTTCAAAACTATTTTGGCATTTTTCAGTCCACTCAAATTTGACCCCCTTTATTTGTAGTGAGGTTATGGGATATGCTATGGCAGAAAATCTCTCCACAAATCTGCGATAATAACCTGCAATCCCCATAAATGACCTCACTGCCGAAACATGAGTTGGCACATCCCATTCTTTAATAGCCTTTATCTTTTCAGGGTCAATAGCCAACCCTTGTTCAGAAATAATATGTCCCAAGTATTGGATCTTGTCCTTATAGAATTCACATTTACTGAATTTGGCATATAACTGGTTTTCTTTCAAATTTTGCAGCGCTATCCTCAAGTGCTCTTTGTGCTCCTCCTCATTTTTGGAATAAACTAAAATATCGTCTATGAACACAAGCATGAATTTATCCAAGTACTTATTTAACACACTGTTCATTAAGCACATAAAGGTGGCAGGGGCATTTTTCAAACTGAAAGGTAGGACTACAAATTCGTAGTGACCATACCTAGTTCGAAAAGTTGTTATACTAATGTCTTCCTCCTTAATTCTAAGTTGGTGATAACCAGTCCTTAGATTAATCTTAGAAAATACTGAAGCTCCTCTCACTTGGTCAAAAATATCATCAATTATGGGCAAAGGGTATCTGTTTTTAATGGTCAACTTATTCAGTTGACGATAATCAATGCACATCCTAAAGGTTCCATCCTTCTTTTTCACAAATAGCACCAGTGCTCCCTAAGGGGACACACTCGGTTGAGAGAATATCTCAACCTCACACTGAACTAGGAACTTAGTTTTAGCTAACCTATGGAATAGGAAGAGACTCTATACATAGATAGTCTCAACTGAAGACAAGTAGGAATTACATATTCCAACACTCCCCCTTAATGACTACTTTTCTCAATATCCATCTGCAAAATCTAGTTGTGGTCAAACATAACAAAAAGGATATGTCGACGTCTATATAAAGGAGCAACCATCCACCAGAATGCATGGGTACCAACCGTTGCAAACACTGGTCTTGTAGGATGTCCTTCACATACATGGTTCTGTCAACCATTATCACTGCATACATGTACCTGTATCTACAGATCCCCCTCCAAAATGGGTTTTATCGGATGACCCGTAACCATGCTCTTCCTTCATTGGTGAACTCTCATCGGCAGTATATTTGTCTTAGATCTCTTTGGAAAACTTTTACCAGATCCCTTCATCGGCGACCTTTCACCGGATTTCTTCATTGGTGACCTTGCACTGGATTTCTTCATCAGTGACCTTGCACTGAATCTCTTCATCAGTGAGAGAACACTGGCACAGATCTATTTCTAGTCCACTTCACTTGTACAAGTGGTTTATGGCTGACCACAAACCAACACTCTAAAATGGTTTCTGGCTGACCACGAACCGACACTGTAAAATGGTTTCTAGATGACCACGAACATGTAATTATAAAGTGGTTTTCAGATTACCATGAACTTTTATGGGGATACACATGCCTTTACAAGGCTTACATACTCCAACTCTTGGAGTTACCAGGTACATAAAATGACCACTACAAAACCATCCTAAACTTGCTTACCATTCAACTGAGTGACTCATCATCAAGAGTCTATTCTAAGAAACCCACACTAATTCACACAAAATTTCACCTACATGTCCATCATCCTTTAATTTTCAGTGTCGTTGTTGGGCTGTTGCACAAAATTAGTATTTGTTACACTTCAACCTTACTATCCGCCACAAAGTATCTTTTCATCATGTTTCTTTTTCTCATCTAATTGTTGTCATGGATTAACCTGCACGATTTATTAGAGTAGCTAATTCTAACAAAACCACTCCATTGAGTTAGCTAGGCTCAATGCTTCAAATTCCAAAACATTTATAACTTACAACATTTTCACAATTATGAAATTTTACCATGGCATAAGATTACTGAAAAGACTCGAACCCAACGACGATCCACATACACCTCAAACCTACCATATAAGTTTTGGTAGCAACACACAATTTACAGTGCTTCGAGCGATCCTATCTTCGAATTTTACAACAAGAATTCCGCTGAGTTAATTAATTCAGAGAAGTTGCACATGCATCCAACACTGAACTTTCACCTCTCAGTCTATGGATATCTACAACATCAAGGTGTGACCTTGGTAGTATCTCTATTCAAACTTTCAAAAAATTCAAAGAAAAGGGAATCAGGCTCAGAATATCTCCCTTGTTTTTGGAATTGGTCAAAAAAATCCCCACCAGCACATAGCTCCATAACCAAATGCACATACTCCTCCTCCTCAAAGGCTACCTATAGTGTAGCTTGAATAGAAGCCCACACAGAACTAACCAATTATGTCAGGTCAGATCCAACTCAACAGTAAAAAATAAGGCCAAGAGACAGAATTTCTCTCGGCCTTATCACAGTGGCACCTCCAACTACTTAACACAACATCTGACATATGATATCTTGCTCTGCCTCCACGTCTAAATCGACATCCAAAATCAACCTCAATAAAATATCCATGCTAAATCTCCAAGCTCAAGTTTGGCTCAACGTAGTAATAACCATGCACATATCGGCAAGGGTTGTCCACCCTCAGTTGGGCTCTCTGCCACGCATAAGACACAATGTAGCTTGCAAATAAAAAATTATATTCCACATGACTCTTTCATGCAGGCGATGCTACTTTTGTTGGTAGACATGTGGAAAAAAAACTTTTGAGGAAATCATCCATGGATGTTACACCACCTAAATCTCCAAGATCATAGCTGAAAAGCTACCCCCCTGTAGCAGCAACTATGCATGCCAATACGACATACGCAGTAATACACCCTTCGTACAGCTTAGGCCTGCCTTGAGGACTGATCGTTCTGCAACTCTTAGTGCACATATTCGATGGACAAAAAAGAAAAAATTAAAACAATACAAATACAACTACAATCATTTATTTTCCTATGCCTAGGAAGGGCCAAAGGCCCTTACGGGCTCTAATACCAAGATAAAATTTCACTATGCAAAAACTATGTTCTATTAATCAAATAGAGTTATATATACACATGAGGAATTGTCTCAAGATAGAAAAGCTATCTTGGACGCACAATAAGTTGGTTGAGAGAATATCTCAACCTCACACTAAACTAGAAACTTAGTTTTAGCTAACCTATGGAATAGGAATAGACTCTATACATAGATAGTCACAACTAAAAACAAGTAGGAATTACATATTCCAACATAATTAACATTGATATTTTACTTAATTGTTTAAATAATTTTTAAATTTTTTAAATAATGTTTTATATTAATTAATTAAAGTAAGAGTGCCTTAAGATTATTTTGAGTGAATTAAAATTGACTATTTTCAAATAAGATGAGCATAAGTTAACCAAATATGAATGTATTTAGATTTAACAATATTTTACTAATGTAGTTAACTATACTAATTATGTATTATTATTTTAATTAATATATCAATACATAAATGTTAATAAATAAATAATTTAATATAAATATTTATAAATATTAATATATTCATTTAAATATTTTTCATTAAACATTTTAATTAATATATTCTCGATATTTTAAGAATGAGCATTTATTCTTAATTGTAAATATTATTTATTAATATTAATATTATTTATAGTAATAATGTTTCTTTAGTATTAATATTATTAATTATTTATTGTTAAATTTAATATTGAAATTTAAATATTATTAATAATACTAATGTTAATGCTATTAGGGTAACAATTTTAATGTGCTAAAAATAATATTTAATTCATTATTAGATTTTTAATAAAATAATTAATACTCATAAATAAAATAATAAATTATTAGCATTAATATTTTAATTAATTATTTAATTATTTTTTAAGTATTTTTTGTTTTAATTAATTAATTAATGGTACACTGAGTGATACTTTGGGTGAATTCTGGTTTTTTTTTTTTGTCAAATAACATAAACATTAACATAAATTGATCAAGTGTGAATGCACTCATATCACTGGGTGGAGGTGGGTCTCTTGTCCCACAAATAAGGGGGTGTCATACACCAATTTGGTGTATGGCTTGGCAGTGACCTTAAAATTGGATTATTATTAGTATAATTATATACTATTTATGTATTAAATATTTTTAAGTAAGAATTATTACTTTAATTAATATATCAATATATGAATGTTAATAAATAAATTAGTTAATATTATTGTTAATCAATATTAACATATTAATTTAAACATTTTTCAATAAATGTTATAATTAATATATTCTCAAATGTTTTAAGTAATTAAATAATTTAATATTATAACAATATAAAAACATGAAAATGAATATGTAAAAACATATATAATTCAATAACAATATCATAGCAACTATCTCAAATTATCTCAAATGATATGTAAATCAATAACATTATAAAAAAATAAAATAAAAAAATATACTAAATAAAAATTCAATCACAATTAATCTTAATATCAAATTATGGATTTCAACATCAAAATCCTTATTTATTTTTCAATCCTTAAATTCTCGGGATAACCTAACAAGCTACATACAAAAAAATTTCAAAAATGGTTAATAAACCATTCTCCAAGATGGTTGCCATGTGGCCATACCTTGCATACCAAATGATTTCATACCAATATAACACATTTAACTCAAACATCTCAACACACCATGTTTTAACACATTTTTTATTTTTTATTTTTATTTTCCCTCAATCTTTATTCGTGTTTGCATTCTACCTAATAATTATATGTGGCGATAAAGGGCACAGTAAATTTTTAATCCTACTTTAGTAATCATACTTCAGTTGTGTGGAAAGGATGAGAATATATTGTCATATTTCAATTTAGACCATGGGATAAAAATAATTAATCAGAAAAATCATTAAAGTAGTCAATTCCAACATGGAGGACCTATGGATTTAATTAAAATTTATTTAACTTTCATATTTAAATTATCTAACTTATTAATATTAATTTATTAAATAAATTTATTTATTTGAAACTAAAATAATTGTATTAATAAAATGTTTTATTTCTACCTAAAAAAAATGTATAAACTATAACATATGTTAAATAAAATATACAATATCACAACATCATCACTATTAATTTCTTTATTAGCTAAAATAATGTTACACACTCTGTCATGACGATTACTATATACCTTATTACTTTCAATGTCAATGATTAGTAATTACTCAACCTGAAACCTAGTGAATAAACGCTTAAAGGTGGAAATATGAAATTGGTTTAAAATTGATTGCAATAAAGTGATATCAATGCCCACCATTAAATACAAACATAATCATGAAAATATGTCTTCTCTTTGCTATATTTTCCAATAACAATATAAAAACATGAAAATGAATATGTAAAAACATATATAATTCAATAACAATATCATAGCAACTATCTCAAATTATCTCAAATGATATGTAAATCAATAACATTTTAAAAAATAAATAAATATACTAAATAAAAATTCAATCACAATTAATCTTAATATCAAATTATGGATTTCAACATCAAAATCCTTATTTATTTTTCAATCCTTAAATTCTCGGGATAACCTAACAAGCTACATACAAAAAAATTTCAAAAATGGTTAATAAACCATTCTCCAAGATGGTTGCCATGTGGCCATACCTTGCATACCAAATGATTTCATACCAATATAACACATTTAACTCACACACATCTCAACACACCATGTTTTAACACATTTTTTATTTTTTATTTTTATTTTCCCTCAATCTTTATTCGTGTTTGCATTCTACCTAATAATTATATGTGGCGATAAAGGGCACAGTAAATTTTTAATCCTACTTTAGTAATCATACTTCAGTTGTGTGGAAAGGACGAGAATATATTGTCATATTTCAATTTAGACCATGGGATAAAAATAATTAATGAGAAAAATCATTAAAGTAGTCAATTCCAACATGGAGGACCTATGGATTTAATTAAAATTTATTTAAATTTCATATTTAAATTATCTAACTTATTAATATTAATTTATTAAATAAATTTATTTATTTGAAACTAAAATAATTGTATTAATAAAATGTTTTATTTCTACCTAAAAAAAATGTATAAACTATAACATATGTTAAATAAAATATACAATATCACAACATCATCACTATTAATTTCTTTATTAGCTAAAATAATGTTACACACTCTGTCATGACGATTACTATATACCTTATTACTTTGAATGTCAATGATTAGTAATTACTCAACCTGAAACCTAGTGAATAAACCCTTAAAGGTGGAAATATGAAATTGGTTTAAAATTGATTGCAATAAAGTGATATCACTGCCCACCATTAAATACAAACATAATCATGAAAATATGTTTTCTCTTTGCTATATTTTCCAATAAAAATTATAGAAAATATATGAACCACTATTGAAATGATATCATTGCTTACAAAACATTCATTAAACTTGAAATGGTATCAAATACCAAAACATTCATTAAATGTTTTAGTCATACAATAACTATTAATATTTTTTTTGCTAAATCCATTTCATATTCATATTTCGAATTATTCTAAAATTTCAAAAACTAATAAATCAATATCCAATCATTCCAACTAATTTCTCTAATTATTTTAAATTTTAAATATACATCTTTTACATTAAATTTAAAAACATAATCACCAAATTTGAAAAAAAAAAAAAGTGACGTGAAAGCTGAAAACCAAACTGGGGTCAAGGAAAAAAAATAAATCAAACTTATTGTTTATTTTGAAAGCTGATTAATTTCATAAGTCCTCTCAATAAACCATGCAATCAACTGTTCATATGAGGGGTGAATGGGTGAATCAAACCACGTTAACTTGGTATCGGAGGGAATGCATGCAATTCCATCTGCACATCCCCATAAAATATAGTGTTTGGGCTTGGACTTAATTCACCTTTAATTCGCCTACAAAAGAAACAAATAAAACTAATGTGCGGGAATAGAAATGTATACAGAAAACTGCTTTATTATCCTCTAAATGCTTTCTCCTTATATTATAAACATCTAATGACAACCTCACAATCCCATTGATTTACAATTTTCTTTTAATGTCCTGAGAGATATATAGGATAATACAACCAATTTCATCTCTTTTTATAAAAAAAATATTACATTAATTATTAAAATGAAAAATATATTAAAATTTTGAGATAAATAGAAAACGAATATTAATATATATATTAATACTTTTACATCTCATTCTTTTGTAACATACCCATAGTCATACCAATCAAGGTTCATTATTTTTTTTAAATTCAGGTTTATTATTTTTTTTAAATTAAAAAGTCTACACAAGCTAGATAGTTAACTCCTTATTGGTTCGCTAATGTAAACATGATGATTTGTTATTCTAAATCTATTTTTTATTTATTTAATAAAAAATTTGTCAATCGTTCACTACATATACAATGTATACAACAACTACATTAAAATATTTAATCCAGAACCTGTTTTTTTATACGGCTAAGTTTGCCCTACCAGATTTCTGAAACTTCTAGATATACATTGACAGTTTTCCTAGTTGCACAAATCGTCCCTTGGGATTGGCATGTTCCTTGATCTACTACTAAAAGAGCAGAGGGTTATAATCGACCGCTGGAAAGGAAAGGTTGTTAGGGTAACCGTTCTTCCTTTCGGTATTGTGTGGAAGAATATCATTCTACTGAGCTTAATTGTGTGAGATGGGGTTCTGCAACAACGGAGACCCAAGGGTTTCCCGGGAGGTTACTTGCTGGCTCATCAGCCACCACTGTAATTTTTACCACTACACTCGATTTTCTTACTTCACTTATTTGCTAGTCTGAAATTCTGAAATGAACTAGTGATGAACTCAGAGGAGCTCTCATATGAGTTTATTTCCCACCCCTTTAAGCCACAACTGGAAACTCTGTCTATCAATTTTTAACAGGTAATAACCTTGCCCCATTTGTTAGATTTGTCTCCAATTTCATTAAAATTCCTTCCCTTTTTTTTCTAATTATGCAGAGCTTTTTTTTTCTAATCATGCAGAGCTATGATTGGAGGGTGCATGCCCTAGAGTACAGTGTTTCTGGAACAAGCATATTTTATTATAGCTTTCTATATTTTGTAACTTAATCTTCTTTTTCCTGTTCCTTTTAGTGAAATCCATCAAATGACAAGATATTTCTTCTATTTCTTGTTTCAAGTAATCTTTAAGTTTTTGTTTAAATTCGTCGATATTTTTAAGTTTTTGTTTAAATTCGTCGATATTTTATGGAAAGATGGATTGAACAAAGATTGTGGTTTTTATGCACACTAGACTTGGGATCCAACCCAAATCTAGAAACAAAAGAAGCAAGATAATATTTCTGCATTAAACATTATTTTATTTTTATTTATTTTTTAGATGCACAAAAATTACTCATTTGCAACAGAACATTCTACTTAACCAGAATTTTCCAAATTACTTATCTTCAATAGAGCATTTTACTTCACCATAATTTTCCAAACTACTTATCTGCAACAAACAAGTAGTTGCCTAAAAGTATTAATCAACTCAAATTGTAATTTAATTTAACTCACCACATGCTAATGGATGGAACTATTGTAGTCATTTGCTTAATGAATGAAAACACATATCCACATCTGAAACAATTTGAGAAAGAATATACTAACAAATCAGAATTCTAATTTTGGAAAGAGACATATTGAACACCAAGCTTCAATTTTTTTTGTTTACAAAAGACACAAACATCTAAGGAATCGATTTGTATACCTACATTGGCTCTTTTAGCATTGATATAGGTGTAGTTTCACCTTCTAGTGATTGGATCTCAGTATCCGTAGCAGGTTGCAAGCATTAAAGACTTGACTTATAGTATGTGGCTAACGAAAAAGAAATAATATCTTCGGGTCTGGCAATCCATCATAATTGAGATTTTGCATTGTGACTAATTGGAAGCGTCGTGACTAGTTCGAAAAGTATGGAAGTGTCCTGACTAATTGGTGCCTCTTCTACTCCCAATTATTATCAACGTATCAACCAGCAAGGGGCAAGAAGAGAGGGTGATCCCATGAGTTTATTAAAATGGTTCATTATAAAGTAATTAATAATGATGGGCATTGCACAATCAAATCCACTTGGCATACGTAGTAATGGTAGTAGCTCACTGAAATGACACAAATTCCAATTGCAACTTACACGTTTCTGTAATGTAACACACATATTTTTAGAGATAGAGCCATGTTTCCTTGTATTTTTTATCTTTAAATCTATTTTCATAAATTTCGTAACATATCGAATCCTCATAAGTGGTGATAACAATTTAGTGTAGATTTGTCATAAGCTAGCACAATCAAAGCCACTTGGCACAAGTATGACACAATTCCAATTTTAACTTGCACATTTTGGTAAAGTAACCGACATATCTTAAGAGACATAGCCACATTTCCTTTTATCTCTTGTTTTTAATTTATTTTCCATAATTTTCATAATTGGTTTGATTTTCATCTAATCCTCAGATGTGGTGAAAACCAATAGGTACAGTTATTTTCAATCATAGTTTGGTAGAAAATTAATTTAAAATTGCTTTAAACACGTAATTTCAAGATTTGATTATATATGCAAGGAAGTTATTAGATATGCTACAGGAAGGGTAGGTAAGTTGTGCTTAACCTATCTCAACTTTTGTTAAGTGGTTTTTGGGCCTCAAGGGGGGAAGAAGACGTGGGCAGACAAAACTTATAACAGAAAAAAAACATTATGCACATAACATATCTAAGTAACATATAAAGTAAACAGTAGCATATAGGCATTGATGGCAATCATGACGAATAACAGTGCGGTTGTGCACACTTCACTTTCCATCTTCATCATATGTGTAGGGGTCCTTCTCCACAACGAGCCTGTGCAGAAGCTTCCTTAGCATCAACCATTGTCTGCCTAGGAGTGCTAACCGGTGCACAGAGAATGGGGGAATTAGGATCCCCACCATTGGGGACCCTCTTCTAGATGCCCTTGGATTCCATTACACATATGTCGGTATCCTCATCATCCTTTTCCGGGACTGGCGTCGTGTCATTTTTTCTTTTGCTGGGGTTGGTGTGAGGAGGAGTGGTGGACTTCCTCTGACCATGTCTGCCTCTCTGCTCTGAGTGCCCAGATGCTTATGCATGCTGCTCTCATTCAGGACTATGACGCACAAAGGTGCTCGAGGAGGAGTCGTCTATCGACTAGACACGATTATCCTTGCCGGCTACAGAGAGAGAGAGCCCCTCTCTGTCCTCCGTATATAGTTTGCTTGCGAAGTCTAGGAGCCATTGCGCATCGAGGCACGAGGAGAAATTCAAAAGAAAAGGAGGCACAAAAGGGCTAGCCACGCAGTGGCTCATGGGAAAGGATTTTCGGGGGGCGAATGTGCAGGAAGGGGTGATGCAACCCAACGAGGACTCCACAAAGAAACACAGAGAGTAGAGCTTAGTAGCCTATGGAAGTCACGGAGAAGCCTGAGCATGGGAGAGGCGAAAGAGCAAGATGACAAACAGAGTGTGGAAGTGGCTTGAGAGCTCATGTCTTTAAAGGGGCAGGGATGAGTGCAATGAGGATAACAATGATTAGGGTTCACATGCATCTACCTGCGATGATTCAGAACTTGAGTAGGCTCAAGGGAAGGGGTATGAATAAAATGTAGGTTAGTCATAGAGGTCATTAATGATGGTAGCTGCGAGGTCATGCTCATGATAAGATCACGCAGTTCCCCTCCTTTCGTCAACATTGGTGGTTCTGTGAGCTTGTGGGAGTAACTAGAATTAGTTGTGAGTGGTTTAACGAGAGGGTGTAATTAGGAATTGGTTGCACATATTCAGGTTTGTTTCCCCGTTTTCAGGAAGATTAGGTGAGTGAGTTTCCTATATAAGTGTGATGTAATTGAGCAAATGAATTCATTGTGTTGAGTGAGCTTGTCTCACGTTTCTGCCTGTTTCTGGCTGTGCATTTTTATTAATTTGGTATCAGAGCTGTAGTTGTGTTTGGGTATTGGATTGAGCTCTGGCTCATCCGCTTTCAAAACCCATCGGAAAGTCGGGCCGCCTGTGTGATTGATGTTTCCCTGCTGAGACAGCGCATTGTTGATAGCCAGCGCGTGGGATTGATGACCTGAACGTTGCCAGCGTGAAGCTTGCTGTTCCTGCTGTTCGTGCGTGGAGTGAAGATTGCATGCGTTTGTTTTTAATAAACTGTGTAAAGGCAGATGCACAAATAAGCGCGTGGGCAGACGGTCATAAACAGCTCTCATTCATTCGAGCTAGTGCGTACAGCTCACAGTCTCATTTATCTCTCGCCATGTGCTTGGTAACCGAAAGTTGAAGAGTTGAAATTTCATGTGTGGTCAAAGCATTTTGAACATAGATAAGTGAAAGTTTTTTTTAATTTGAGCATGAGCCATATGATATAACGTGAAAGTCACGTAATCATTTTTTTTACAAAGGTGAAAGTCAAGAGGACGTAACTTTGAAAACTTTAGTTACTTAAGTTACACTGAGGTTAAAGTGCAAAACTTTGATTAACTTTTGTTGAAGTTAAGGTGGAAAAGAGGACGTAACTTTGAAAACTTTAGTTACTTAAGTTACACTGAGGTTAAAGTGAAAAACTTTGATTAACTTTTGTTGAAGTTAAGGTGGAAAATTTTGGTTGAAGTTTTAATTAAAAAAATATTTTTTTTAAAGGATATTTTTTTTTTGAAGCTCGGTTGGCAGTTTATTTGAAAATTGAGTTGTCTTCGTGGGCTTGAAGACTGAGGTGTGCATCGTTGAATGCAATAAAAATTGCAACTTAGATCTTTCAATATTTAGATCTTTGAATTTCACCATTTCTGCTCACAACCATGGCTAATCCACTTGTTGACTCCTATTTAAATGAGTCTTCAAAACTTGATGGAGAAAATTATGTAAACTGGAAATTTAAGCTCATAACAGTACTGGAGGCATACAATCTCTGGACGATTGTCAAAGGTGACGAGCCCAAGCCTCAACCTCCTGCTGCCACTCAAGATTGGGAGAAGCGTGAAATGAAAGCAATGGTGCTGCTACGCATGTCAGTGAAGGACAATATTATTCCTCACATTCGGGACTGTGAAACTTCAAAGGCGACATGGGACACTCTCAAAGGTTTGTATGAAACTACTAATGCAAACCGTATTTATTTTTAAAAACAAAGCTGCTATCTATTAAAATGGAAGCCAATGAGAGCATTAGCAATTTTGTTTCCCGAATTAAAGACCTCGGTGATAAGCTTGGTGATATTGGTGAAAAAGTGTCCAGTACAGACTTGGTAACTGTTGCTTTGAAGGGGTTAGTCCCAGACTATAAAGTCTTTATTTCAGCTCTCTCAGCTAGACCGACACCTCCTACATTTGAAGAATTGGCTGGAATTCTTCTTCAAGAAGAAGAGCGAATGAAAAATTTTGAACTGGAGTCAAATGGTTCTGATTTGGCTTTGACTGCAAGAGGCAAAAGACCATTCCGAGGGAGACCGTGGGACAGGAACAGAGGCCGTTTTCAAGCAAAGCAGAAAGGTATGGCACCTCCTGATTCTTATGTTAAGAGGAACATTGAATGTGATTATTGTGGAAAACTTGGACATCTCGCTAAAGATTGCTATAGGAGAAAGAATAATGAATCAAATCAAAGACATAGAAGGCATAATGGAAATTACATAAACAGAGACACCTCAGTGAATGATGGATTTAAAAATCTTAAATTATTTCTTTCTGATGCTGCATTGTCTGCTGAAACTGATGATGAGAATGCATGGTTCATCGATTCTGGTGCATCGGCACACATGACTTGTAATAAAGAATGGTATGATAAATATTATGAGAAATCTGATGGTACACACATTTACCTAGGAGATGATAGGTCACTTAAAGTTCAGGGCTATGGCATAATAAATGTGTACTTACCTAATGGACAAATGCGACAGATTCATAATGTGATGTATGTACCTGCTCTCAAAAAGAATTTGATATCTGTTTCCACTATCACTGATAATCATTTAAAAGTTTAATTTGGTAAATTGGGGTGTATAGTGAAAGATGTTCAGGACCACTACAGGGTTGTTTCTACAGGTACCAGGGTTGGAGGATTATACAGATTGGATGTGACAGTAAAGCGCCATGTTGCATTGACATCCAAAGAGACATCGACAGCAGAATTATGGCATCACAGGTATGGGCACCTAAATTACAATGATTTATCGTTGTTACAAAGGAAATCAATGGTTGAAGGTCTTCCTGTTATGAAGTGTGAACATTTACCATGTGAAGCTTGTGCACTTGGTAAGCAGCATAGAGAAGAGTTTCCTGTTCATACTGAGAAGCGAAAGTATGATATACTTGAATTAATTCACACTGATGTATGTGGACCTATGCAAACTAGGTCTCTTGGTGGTGCTTCATACTTTGTTATTTTTATTGATGATAGATCTAGGTATACCTGGGTATATTTCATTAGAAGGAAAAGTGACATATTTGAGTATTTTAAAGAGTTTCGAACTATGGTTGAAAAACAAACAGGAAAGTGCATTAAAATACTCAGATCTGATCAAGGGGGTGAATATAAGTCAAAAGCATTTAGCACCTATTGTAAATCTAATGGAATTCAACAACAGTTCACAGTGCCACATACCCCTCAGCAAAATGGTGTTGCTGAGCGATGGAATAGAACCTTGGTGGAATCTGCTCGTAGTATGCTGCAAGGTAAGAACATCTCTAATGGTTTCTGGGCAGAAGCCATTAACACTGTTGTTTATCTGAAGAATCGATGTCCCACTAAGCAATTAGTTTTTCAAACTCCTTTCGAGGTTCTTCATGGTTATAAACCTGATGTGAGTCATTTCAAAGTCTTTGGATGTACTGCTTTTGCTCATATTCCTAAGGCTAACAGAAGAAAACTTGATGCCAAGTCAATCAAGTGTGTTTTCATTGGATATTGTACGGATCAGAAGGCCTATAAATTGATTGATCCAAGTTCCCATAAACTATTTGCAAGTCGTGATGTGTTGTTTCATGAGCAGGCTGATAAAAGTAATACAAAGAATGATGCATGGCATATATCTAATGATGCACATATCAAACTTGATACTTTGATTAAGCAGGAACAGGAACAGGTACAGGTACAGGTACAGGATCAAGATGAGAGCAGCAGTATGAGCACATCTAGCAGCAGTGAGTCATCACAAGGGGGTGATTCACCTCAAAGCCGACGAATCATGGATGGAACACCCACAGGCATTGAAGCACCAAGAAGATCGTCCCGACAAACTCAGCTTCCTGCAAGGTATAGAGACTATGCCTTAATGTCTAATATAATGAATGTTGAAGAACCAATTGATTATGAGCAGGCTAAACAACATGAACCATGGATTAATGCTATGAATGATGAGTATGCTTCTCTTATGAAAAATCAAACATGGGAATTAGTGGAACTTCCTGAAAATAAAGTTCCAATTGGAAGCAGATGGTTGTACAAATCAAAATTTAAAGCAGATGGTACAATTGATAAATTTAAGGCAAGATTAGTAGCAAAAGGATATGCTCAAAAGGAGGGAATTGATTATGAAGACACTTTTGCACCAGTAGCTAAGTTGAATACAATTAGATTATTGATTGCCTTAGCCACAAAACATAATTGGAATATACATCAATTGGATGTCAAATCTGCTTTTCTAAATGGTGATTTAAAGGAAGAAGTTTATTTGGTTCAACTTGAAGGGTTTGTCAAACAGGGACAGGAGCATCTGGTTTGCAGGTTAAGAAAGGCATTGTATGGTTTGAAACAGGCACCGAGATCATGGTATGTAAAGATTGATACCTTCTTTCTTCAGAATGGATTTGTGAAAAGCAAAAATGATCCTAACTTGTATGTTAAGAAAGATGAAAAAGGAAATGTTGCTTTAATATATTTGTATGTGGATGATCTCATTATAACAGGCAGTGCTCACAAGTTAATTGAAGAAATTAAAGTTCAGTTGTCACAGGAATTTGAAATGAAAGATTTGGGTGAATTGCATTACTGTTTAGGAATTGAGGTATGGAGAGAGCCTGGTAAAACTTTGATCACTCAAAGCAAATATACAAAGGAGATTCTTAAAAAGTTCAATATGACAGATTGCAAAGCTATGTCAACTCCCTTAGAACAGAATGCAAAGTTGTACAAAGAAGATGGAACAAAAGAGGCAGATGGAACATTATACCGTCAGCTAGTGGGAAGTTTGAACTATCTCACAACTACCAGACCAGACATTGCATACTCAGTCAGTATTCTTAGTCAATTCATGGCTAAGCCTTCAGGAAATCACTGGAATGCTGCAAAGAAAGTTCTCCGATACTTAAAGGGAACAGTGAATTTAGGTATTATGTATACTGATGAATCTGATGTTGCACTGACAGGTTTTTCTGATTCAGATTGGGTAGGAAATCCAGATGACAGACGATCTACCTCTGGCTATGCATTTCATATTGGATCAGGGGTCGTATCTTGGAGTAGTAAGAAACATCCAACTGTTTCTTTATCATCAACAGAATCAGAGTACAAAGCTTTGACCAATGCCACCTGTGAAGCTATTTGGTTGCGGAGAATTCTTGCAGATCTTGAAGAGACGCAAAGTGGTTCAACATGTATCAATTGTGATAATCAGAGTGCTATCAAATTAGCACATAATCCAGTTTACCATGCTAGAACAAAACACGTTGAGTTACAGTACCACTTTGTACGTGAGAAAATTGAGTCAAATGAAATTGAATTGATATTTTGTAACACCAAGGATAATGTGGCTGATATATTTACTAAGCCCCTTGGTAAAATCAAATTTGAAGTTTTTAGAAGTCAGTTAGGTATTGTAGACAATCCATTTCTCCATTAAGGGAGGATGTGAGAATAATGCAGAAATAGAATTAGTTGTGAGTGGTTTAACGAGAGGGTGTAATTAGGAATTGGTTGCACATATTCAGGTTTGTTTCCCCGTTTTCAGGAAGATTAGGTGAGTGAGTTTCCTATATAAGTGTGAATGCAATTGAGCAAATGAATCTACTGTGTTGAGTGAGCTGTCCACGCTCGCCTGTTTCTGGCTGTGCATTTTTATTAATTCTCCATTACCCGTGGGATGTGATTGGCATGGTATCAATTCTGTCACCCCCATCCAGGAATATGCAAGGAAGTTATTATTTTCAATTTCATATTTTGATTGAGTGGAAACAATCAAAATATACTAATATCTTGTAATTTACACCATCTAATAAAACAAAATTAATTAACAAAATGATTAAAGTAATCAATTCCAAAAAGAAAGAAAACTATTTCCATAATTAAAAAAAATAAGAAAAATAGTTATGTAATTTCTAAAATACTCTACTCAAATAGTGTTCGAAAGAGCTTGTGTTTTCTATGTAATCATCACATAAGTCGTAATTGAGTTATGTTATAGGAATTGCGATTTATGTGTCGATTTATTGATGTTTAGTTATTGTGTTCTCTCTTTTCTAAAATCATTTTCATATACGAGTACATTTTCATATACCAGTACGTGATGTAGATGAAAATGCAATGCAGATAAAAATATAAAGATACATCTTTTGAGCGAATATTTTGTAACAATATGTGTATTTCAATGGTGGTTATGATCGTAACCACCATGACAATTTACAAAAAAAAATTGTTAGGATTTTATGTAATTTGTTTCTTGAAATTATTGTGATAGTGCAAGTGATTTATTGCATTTTATGCATTTTGCACTATTAATTTTTATTTCAACCATAAATGTTGCATGCATTCAACTTCTATTTATTTCTTGTATTTCCAAAGTTTATATGAGAGAAAATTATATTCAAAAGTTACCAGGTGCCATGTATATTACGCTAACCAGTAATTTATATATGTAAATATGTACATGAGTTGATGCAAATTAAGGTAAAAATAAAATTGGTCAAATTTATATATCTTTTTCTTAAAATGGGTTTTCAATTATAAATATGAATTTAATACCCTGAATAATCTTTATATCATTTTGTTTGTCAAGATTTAAAAACTCAGATTTGTGATTAAAATAAATTCATGTATGATTATAAGCAAATTATATGAGAAAATATGTTATAAAACTTTTCAAAACTTATAACAAATAAACTAGCACATTTTCATTATTTTAGAATTTACATATAAAACAACCGCATTCAAAAGTTATTAATTTCCATACAAGTTTTAATTGATGATGATGATGATGATGATTTACTTTTACTAAAAAAATAAAATATTGAAATGATATATAAAAATAATTTTTATTCAAAAGCTATTATTTTCTTTGCATGTGTATGACTTAACAAGATGATTATGATAAACAGATTGCATAGAAATTATTCATAATTTTGAACTTTATATCTGTATTCTTATAGAAGTTAGAGAAACATTAACCTATCACCATAGTTTTGGTGAGTTAAAACTTTAATAAGGTGGATGATGTAACACAATTTTTTAATATCATACTAAATATGAATAGAAAATGAATAATATAAAAAAATTGTTTCTGATCTTCATTTTACTATAATGTAGTTATCAAACAGTTTCATATCCTAATATACAAATAAATTTTTCAAGAAATTATGTATATTTGAAATTATTAAATATTAAATTTAAAAATTATAACTTTAAAGTATAAAGTATAAGTATAAAAAAAGTGAATTAATTATTTTATATTAACAATCTAAAATATACTATATTTATTTTTTATATAGAATATCTTATCCTTTTCAATTAGAAAGGAATATTTTTGAAATGTTTACTATTTCTATTACATAACGATTTCAAAATAATATGTATGTTAATAATAGTGGATACTTTTAGGATGGCAAGGTGATATATGAACTTTAGGAAGTTAATGTTGTAAAGTATTCATGGGGTTTAGGATGTATGACAAACAATCAAATTGAACCTTATGACTTCTATCACATAATTTAGTTAGCCAAAGAAAATCACAAAATAATATGTATGTTAATAATAGTGGATACTTTTAGGATGGCAAGGTGATATATGAACTCTAGGAAGCTAATGTTGTAAAGTATTCATGGGGTTTAGGATGTATGACAAACAATCAAATTGAACCTCATGACCTTTATTGGAGAATTTAGTTAGCCAAATAAAATCACGTAGCTTATCTTACTATTTTGGGAGACTCCGTCATTCTTATTCAACATTTTGTGAAGAGGTCCTTTGTGTGAGACAAAACATTACAAATCCATATGAAAAGTATTAGGAAAACAATGGAAGGGTTCCCTTCACTAGAATATTTCTAGGTTCTCCATGATGTAAGTAAAGATGTGGAGTTATATGCTAAAGGGTGTAAATTAAGATTCATAGATTTAAAAATCAATGTCCTAATCATTCTCACTCTTATTACTTGTAGATAAATGGATTGAAATTTCACATCATTTACGAAAATTTCATTTTCGACGAGTAATAGTATGACATGTAAATTTGGTTTTTTGGAAAATTTTGGTGGATGAATTTTGCAAAGATACATACAAAATCCCACTTTTTGTTCTCCAGTTTAGATCCCCTTTAAAAAATTTGTATTTTGGATAAATAAGAGGACTCGTGATTCTTTTTTGAAGATATAGGTATGTACTAATTGTAGGCAGAAACTTGCATATAAATACAAAATCCTCTTTCTCAAAAATGAGAAAAAAATAGTGGATACATTTATCGTGAGAATTTGTTACTTTATATTAACTTTGGTAAAGACTTACCTATTATATTGTTAACCAAATTTTCATTTTTATATTTTTATCTAGAAAAGGTATGAAGGTTATATTAGTTTTTGAAAGAAAATATAATTTCAGTAAAAGCATCCTTTTTAGGATAAATAAAATATTATATAAATTTATGTTGAGCATCCACAAACTTAATAAGAAAATTTAGATAATGTGTGTAATTTCATATTACAAACAAGGTTTACATATTTACACTTTTGTTGAACCTTTGGTTTTCATCTTCCAAGAGGTCACTTCGATGTAGGAATTTACAGGGTAAGCTCCTTAGGTCAAAAACCAAAGGTCACCGCTCACAAACAGATCACAAATCAGTACACCTGTATTATCATGTGGTTAAAACCCTTGAAGAGGGAAACAGTCCATAGCCTAAGCCAACATGGCCACTTCAGGAAATTTATTAATATAAAAAAAAAAATTACCTATGTTTCTCTCATAAACGGTTACCAGAAAAATGACCCTCCATGCTCTTTAAAGAGAGATCATGGACCAATCGAGTGTTAAGCCATGGCTCCAGTGTCGTTAATACCAAGGAGAGAGTGAACTGTCGGATCACTACAAATCGTGACCGTCGGATTATAAGTTACAAATGTACATAGTAAAGAAACACACTTTACCTAACTCTACACTAAACTAAGTTATTCTTAACTATTTCCTATGTGTCGGAATATCCTAACATCCCCCCTTGAGAACAACTTGGGATAGGATTGAAGGATTTACAAAGGTGACACAACAGGATCATATTTCCTATGTGTCGAAATATCCTAACATCCCCCCTTACGAACAACTTGGGATATGAGTGAAGGATTTACAAAGGTGACACAATAGGAGAAGGAAGGAGGCATTAGAGCCTATCCCCCCTTAATGATAACTTTCCTGAGCTCCAAGCATGGATCGAAGTTTGGTAAACTTTTCTTCTATGAGAGCCTTTGTAAAGATATCGACTACTTGATCATTGGTTGGACAATACTACACTTCAAGAACACGATCATGAATGAGCTTTCCAATGAAGTGTATATGGACCTCAATGTGTTTCATACGCTGATTTTGAATTGGATCTTTACATAGGTGAATGGCACTCTGATTATCACACCAAATTTTAGTTGGATGCTTCTGATGAAGACCAAATTTAGACAGGATCTGACGAAGCCACATGACTTCCTTGTTGGCTTCAACTGCACCACGATACTCTGCTTCTGCTGAATAAAGAGAGATGGAACTTTGTTTCTTACAAGACAATGTAATAGGTCCTGAACCAGAGTGAATACATATCCTGCAGTAGACTTTCGATCATCACGGTCACCAGCCCAATCAAAATAAGTGAAACCAATCAACAATGGAGATGCTCCTGCGGTATAAGGAATCCTAAACTGAACTATACCTTGGATATATCAAAGTATTCTTTTAGTCGCTTTCCAATGACTTTCATGAGGTTTTTTCATAAATCGAGCAACAAGACCAACGGAAAAGGAGAGGTCAAGACAGGTATTGGTTAGATACATAATTTGAGCAACAAGCTGATGGTATAAGGTAGCATCAACTTTAGGGGTAGTAAAAGTGATTGAAAGCTTGACTCCAGACTGAAAGGGAGAAGGGGTTGGCTTACAATATTCCATTTGAAAGTGGTGTAGAATATCACATGCATACTTGGACTGAGAGAGGGTAGTACCTTCTTTGGATTGCAAGACTTGAAGACCAAGGAAATAATGCAAGTGTCCTAAGTCTATCATTTCAAACTTGTTTTTGAGGCTAGAATTCACATGGTTTATATGGTTGGGATCACTACTAGTAAGGATAAGATCATCAACATAAAGAACAAGGATGGTGAAGGACTTGCGCACTTTCTTGGTGTAGACAGTGTTGTCAGAATGACACCTAGAAAAGCCATTATCTAATACAAGTCTATCCATTTTGGCATACCAAGCCTGAGGAGCTTGTTTGAGACCATACAGACACTTCCTAAGGTGAAAAATAAGGATGGACTCGTTTTGGATAAAGCTAGGGGGTTTTTACATGTAGATTTCTTCATGCAAATCTCCATGTAAGAAGGTGGATTTAACATCCATCTGATGGACTTCCCATTTAAATGAGGAACCAAGGGAAAGAAAAAGGCGGATAGAATTAATTTTGGCAATAGGGGAGAAGGTTTCAATATAGTAAATGCCTTCAACTTGTGAAAATCCTTTAGCGACAAGACGAGCTTTATGTCTATCCACTTTTCTAGCAAGTCCAAACTTGGTTTTGTAAACCCATCTGCATCTGACAAGTTTTCTTCCTTTTGGAAGAGGAACAAGATCCCAAGTATCATTCGCCAATAAGGAATGATATTCTTCATTCATAGCTTCATCCCAATCGGGATGACCGAAGGCTTCTTCAAAGGTTTTTGGATTAGGATTTTTTGGGACTTGAGAAAATAAGGAAGAGGCTCTTTCGAACTAAGAATGTGTACATCGTCGATCGACAGGGTCACCTGTAAGAGAACCTACTGCATCGCGAGTAGAGCAGACCCATCTTGGAAGTTGTGTAGTAAAAAGAATAACTTCAAGAGGTGGAGGATGATTTTCATCCTCATTGCCATCATTTGAACTAGAAGGAATGCTATTAAAAATATAAGAGAGAGAGAGAGAGGTGGCACATATGCCGAATCAAGCTCGCAGGCCAAAGGTGACACACCCGCCAAACTAGGCTTGTAGGCTGATATTTTTTCATCAAATTTTACATCTCTTCTAATGATTATATTTTAGGATTTTTGTTGAAGAAGTATATACCCTTTGACATCTTTATAATATCCAACAAAAATTCATTTTTCACTCTTAGGTTCTAAGGCTTTATGTTTCGCATCTAGAATATGGGCCCAAGCATCACTTCGAAAAACACGTAAGTGACTTACATCTGGTTTGATTGAGCTCCAAGCTTCTAGAGTTATATTTTTTAAAACCTTAGTAGGAGTGCGATTTACTATGTAGTTTGCACAGTTAATTACTTCTACCCAAAAATTGAGACTAAGTCCTTTATATTGAAGCATACAATTAGCCATTTCTATTAAGGTTTGATTCTTCCTTTCAGCTACACCATTTTTTTGTGGAGTATATGGAACTGTATGTTGCAATTGAATGCCATGCTAAGTGTAGAAGTTGATAAATTTGTTGTTAACATATTCTCCTCCATTTTCTGATATTAACTTGAGAATTTGATGTCCAGATTGTTTCTCAACAAAGGCCTTAAAGGCCAAGAACATGATAAAAAATTCACTCTTGAGTTTTAAGAAGTATACCCAAGTGCATTTGGAAAAATCATCAATGAAAGTTAAGAAGTACTTGCAACTAGAGAAAGAGACAACAAGAAGTGGACCACATAAATCACTATGCACAAGCTGCAAAGGAGCTAAAGTGTGCCAAGAGGCACATTTGTCAAAACTATCCCGATGATGTTTTCCGAGTACACATCTGGAGAAAACACCATATTGGGAAGATACCATAGGAAGACCCTTCACCATATTTTCCTTACATAGAATTTGAAGAGAGTGATAGTTTAAGTGACCAAATCGCTCATGCCAAAGTTTTCTCACTTCATCATTATGAGCAACAAAAACGAAGGGAAGACACGATGACCGAAAGTTGTCAAACTCATACGACCTTGTGGAATCATCAGAAATGCCAATAGCTAAAATATGTATAGGATATTTGATGTCCTTGATTACAACATCATGAGGTGATAATTATACTATTTTCCCTTCACCTGAATGAAATATCTGATAAACAGAGAGAAGGTTGCATGACAAGGTAGGAGCACATAGTACATCATTAAACTGACCATTATCTAGATGAATGGTTCTAGATCCACAACACTAAAAGATATATCATCAACAACATAAATATGTTTGGTGTTACAATCATTCAAAGAAGAAAACATGGCTTTATTTTTGAACATGTAGTAAGAAGCTCCAGAATCAATGAGCTACTCATGAGAATGAGAAGAAGAGATACATTTAATTCATAACCAGATCTTGATGCTTGACAACCACAAGCGGAAAGTGCCATTCCTGAAGATGAGGGTGTAGAGTGCTCCAAATTGATGTTGTGCTTCTTCATTGCTGCTTCTAAGGCTTCCATATTCTTAAAACATTTGGACTCTATATGGCCATCATGATTAGAAAAGTCGCAATTTCTATCTATCTTCTTCCCTTTGTTTTTATTTTCCTTATCATTTTGGTGAGTTTTTTTTTTTAGTCTGCAGCTGAACTTGCTTAGGACCCTTGTTTGGTTTTAGACCATAATTTTTAGGATACTTCTTCTTGGTATTCTTTTGATATGATTGTTTTTGGGCTGTTAAGGATTTCTTAGAAGCGTTTCCAGAATTGATAAGATGAAGGTGTAAGAGTTTTTCTTGTTCTCTTATCAAAGAATCACAAAAGGCATAAAAAGAGGGGTTCTTGTAGGTGGTTACTGAAGAAATGATGGCTTCTCTAGTGGAATGGAAGGTGGAAACAAATACAGAGTATGTACGGCCAAGCTTAGCAAGAATGCAATAGATGAGGCTACCATCTTTCTTTTTGACCTTACAACCTTCTAAAAGAAGTCTAAGGGTCTTGAATTTGGACAAAACATCTTCAATAGAGGAGAAATTATTGGGGTCCAAATTAAGAAACTCATTTTCAAGTTGGTGGGCCCTATTTTGATTTTTAATGCCAAAGACAATATTTACCTTTTCCAAGGCTTCATGAGGGATGCCAATGTCAAGGATATGAAATCGAAGATCCTGAGCAATGGGCATTCCTATCAACCCTCATGCTTGATCTTGTTTATTTTCCCATTTAGAGACTTTATCATCGTAAGAATTTTTAGTTTCTTATCCTGTGGCTATTCTATAAATCCCTTTACTTCTAAGTATATCTACCATGTGAGGTAGGCATTGGAAATAATTGGTGTTGTTAAGAATAATCGGGCATGCACTTTCCATTTTTAAAAATACTGAAGCTGAAAAATGTTGAAACTAACTACTCCAATGCAAAGGGATCGAAAAATTAGGCTGATTCAAAAAAAAAGCTCGAGAAATGGCTTCCATATGAAGAAGTTATGCCTTTTAAAAAAACTGAGTTGTAGATGCCGAATAGTTACGGGAATGGTTTAAAATTTGATGACGAATTTCAACTTAAAAAAAACAAATCTCGCCCATTTAACAAAAAAAAATTACAAAAGAATCTTGAGAAAGAGAATTGAACTCAAGACCTCTATTCTTATAATCTAACTTCTCACCAAGTGATATAGTAAAAGGATTCTGTAATTGTTTGAAAGGAGGAAGGGTTTTTCTTTCCTTTTCTTTTCTCTTACTCTTCAGTGTGCGTGCTTTTTCCTGCACAAAAAACACAAAAAATTCGAGCAAAAAAAAAAAAAGAATTGCAAGCCTTATGTCAAAACATTATATTTTTGGTTAGCCTTACCAAAAACTATCAATTTTTTTACTATTTCTGATTTCCCAAGATCACACAAAGATGGGGGGAAAGAGCATACGTAGCAAAAAGAAATCCCTTCCTCCTATTTTTGATTTGTGGAAATTGCACACAACACAAAGAAAATAACATACACAGAGAAGAGGGTATAGATCTGGAAAATAAATAAAAATTAACAACCTAAATAAATAGAGGGAGCCGAAATAAGCAGAACTATTAACAAATATAACTGCAAAATAGATACTTTATACCTCTATATCTAAACTGACATAACTTGGGCAACCAGAAACCTTTGTGCATGAAAAGAAAGGCATTACTCATTGTAACATATGCTCCAGACACAACAGAGCTATTCTCGAGACCCAAAAATGTTCATAAATAGTAGATCTAGAAAACAGCAGTTGCATGCAGTCAAACCAGCTTCGGATTTGGTTCAACAACGGATGCAGCCCTTAGAATAGCTCTTATACCATGTAGGAATCTACAGGGTAAGTTCCTTAGATCAAAAATGAAATGTCACCGCTTACAAACATATCACAAATCAGTACACCAGTATTATCACGTGGTTAAAACCCTCGAAGAGGGAAACAGTCCACGGCCTGAGCCAACGCGGCCACTTCAGGCAATTTATTAATATAAAAAGAAAAATTACATATGTTTCTCTCATAAACTGTTACTAGACAAATGACCCTCCATTCTCTTTAAATATAGATCATGGACCAATCGGGTGTTAAGCCATAGATCAATTATCATTAATACCGAGGAGAGAGTGAACCGTCGAATCACTACAAATCATGACCATCGGATTATAAGTTACAAATGTACATAGTAAAGAAACACACTTTACCTAACTCTACACTAGACTAAGTTATTCTTATCTATTTCCTCTATGTGGGAATATCCTAACATTCAACTTCTATGACAATTGGCCTTCACTTGATGCTTTTCGCCTCCATTCAAGTGAATGGTTCAAGTTCATGTAACCCAAGAGAATTATGCTTCCAACATTTAGCCCATTAATCCGAAGGGGTGTATATGAGTGCAAGAACACAATTAGAATACAAAGACGTGTGACATCTAACCGGTCAATGTGCTCTTTGAAATAGTTCTTTAAAGAATAATACAAATAGAATGTGGTAGAAAATTTTGAATTCTTCTACTTGCATTGTTTTAAGGCTAACCACCAAATCTGGAACTTCGTTCAAAGCAACTCCTAGAGAAATTTTGAATTTTTCTAGAAGCTAATGTCTTCTATGAAGTAGAAGTGCTCCTTCATGATGGTTAGTAGAAGTTGAAGTCTTCTAGAAGTAGAGGCTTAATGATGGCCGACAATCAATGCATGCCCATGTAACATGATTTTTTCCTTGGATATATCTCTAACGCTAGCACATACTCACTCTAGCTTTAGGCTCTATTTGTATCCTCCAGTTTAGGCTATGGCTCACGGTTGATTGATTTATCCTTCAATTTTCTAGCTAATCATTAATTCCATCCTTTCAGATATAACATTAGAATATGAAGATATTTCCATTTCAAGATATATCAATACATGATATTAAACTCAAAGGTATGACTGATATATCTTCTTGGCTATTGAAGACCAATTCCAAGAATTGATCCATCCAAGGTGATTTTTTTCTCTTGTAGTAGTATTTTGTATGGAACATCTATCTAAATGATGATTATGTTTTCCACAACGGTCACAAGGGTGAATATTAAAACACCAAAATTTCACATAGCCAAGCCAAGCACCATGATGGAATTTGATAATCTGAAGTAGATATTGGAGAGGAGTATGTGAAAACGAGTTTTCCTAAATAATTACAACACTATGAAAATGTTTGGGTTTAGAGTACTTGGGAATATGAAAGGACATTTTGATTGCATATCCAATATTAGTTATATGTATGTTGTTAATAATTTCTTCATAGGTATGATGATGAGATTGGAAAGTGGAGGATGAACTTCATCTTCATTTAAATATGTGTCTAGATTCACATCATCAATTTTATCATGTGTTGGATTCTCATGAGAGTCTTTCTGAAACTCAAAAATAGGGTTGTTGTGAAAAAAAACAATTTAGAATGTTGATTCTTTTGATGTAATTCATATCCTTGAAGCTACAATTCAAGCTAAATAAAATCAATATTATCTTGAGGATCTTAAGAGTGGATTTTCCGATTTTTATTGTATCATTAATAATAGAGGGTATAATATTGTTAAATAACTCTAACAATACGTCAATGTTGGCCATTTTCTTAAAAACCTAGGCTCTAGAAATGAAGGATGTTGCCAGCTTCTTTAATCTTGATTCTTAGTATGTAATCATCCCATCACCTTTTAACTACACCAACTTCTATGGATTTTGAAAATTCCTTAATATGGCTTGGTAGAGAGAAAAAAAAAAATCCATCCTATAATTCTTAGTACATTAATTAATAATGAACTCAATCTACAAAAAGTATTCACTTTAGTAGATTGATAAATTTAGTAGTAAATATTATCTTCAAGAAAATTATTTTCTTTCACTAGCCAACAACTCAATGATGAATATGATGTTAAGGGAAACCTTAACATTCCCTACAACGTGTAACAAAACTGATACTAGTGAGAAAATTTCTACAACAAAAAGGTTTACAACACTACATGTACTTTCTTTTATTCTCTAAATATGATGCACAACAAATGTCAACAATATTGTATAGCAAAGACTATGACAATAGACGTAATTTCAACATACTCCACACACACAAAATATTGTCTCAAGTATAAAAAGGGATTGCGCAATAAGGGAATGAACATTATGGTGCATGCGTGATTAATAAAAAAAAAATGAAATCTTTTACACATTATGGAACAAACACAAGAAAAAGTAAGATCGAGCATAAAATAAGTGAGTTCCAAAACATGTTCTCCATATTTATCACGCATCAACCAAATTTTTCATCACCACCTTATTGAAATTACTTTTTCCCACCTTACATGAAACATCCAAAAAGAAAATCAAATCAAATAAAAAATAAATGAGTCATCCTAAGTTGTATCACAACACAGATTCACACACATATACCACATGAGTTCTCTAATTTCATATGTTACTCCATCATTTCTTGAAGTTCATGGTGAAAAAACTCAATGGTTATGCTAAGATATCTCCCAAAACTTGATTTTCTATCGGCGCTTCAATTCAAACATTTCTAAATTTTTATATCTTAGGACAGACACATCCATATGATGTTAATAAAATTTTCTTACTGGTATTAATTTTGGAAAAAAAAATTCCCATTTCAACCTGAGTCCCCAATAAAATACCATTTCAACAAACATATAGAATAAGGAAAGAACATGTGTTTCTATAATACCTATGCCAATTGCATTAAATCCTGACTAAATAAAAAAAAAATCATAAATTGGAAAGGTTAAAAGATGACTATTAGCCTGGGAGAGTTAGCATTATTGGTGGAATTTCACACCACATGCCCCTTTCAATAATGATAGAGTTTCCCTGTTCTGATCCTATTCCTAAGGTTAAAAAAATTTATTTCATTTCTCATTGAGATATTTTTTTAGACGGAAAAGATAGATGAGGTGTGGAAATATTGGGACAAGCATAAATGAGGGAATACACTCATACTTCTCTGGAGTTAGCTCGATATTGGGTTGTATATATTACAGTCAAATCTATTATGACACGTTTAGTGCACGAGTGTACTAAAACATTGGTGCTTGGTAGGAATGGTTGCAACCTACAAGAAATGGTAAGAGGAAAAAATAATTGTTAGCTGGTTAGTGGAAACATACTAACATGTAAAACAAACTAGTTTATTCAACATAGTATGCTACAAATAAGAGGAAGAAAAAAAACTACAAAAAAACATAAACACAAGCTCAATCGAGTCAAACAAGCCTATAATCCAAACGGAGAACTAATCCCCTCTTATTAGCCATTATTAGTAAAGAGTCAGTAGAACATTACACACTTGTAGTGGATCCTTAGAGCTATGGAGCTCTAATACCCAATGCAAGGAGTGCTTTACCCTTGACTTGGTTCTGCAAGGCCTCTCTCTTCTCCTAAGGGATTTGATTTGTTGGGTGGCCAACAACTGAATCCTCTAACTCTATTGCTCCTCCGGATCACACACAGCTAGTTTTCTCATGGGTAATTTGGCCAACATAACAATGTGCTCTCATTTTGTTCTTCTCATGGTGGAAATTTATAGACAAATTCAAATCCTTCTTCCCTCTCTTCGTACACTTGTGGATAGAGACCCAAGAGTGGGGGTTGATTCCTTTGTGTGCTCACTTGAGGTCTCAAGGTGGCTGTCCTTGGGTAGCCGTAAGTGGAAAATCTTCTCCTGAAGTGTTTCAAGTGGTCATGGATGGAGACCTTCCACCATGCTCAAGATTGCACGGCTTATTGAGGAAAATTTGCATAGAACAGCGCGAATATAGAAGAAAAATGCGTGTGGAGTGGAATTTTCCTGTGTCTTTAATGCGCAATTTGATAATTTTTCCTCTTGAAATTAAATATTTTTAAATTTTTGAGATTATATAATGTTTCTCAACACTGTAAATCCTTATGCTTGACATTTTATGATGTATTTTTCTTGTCTTATTTTCTAGTGATAACATTTTCCCCCTAATGTGTGAGGTCTAGGAATAATTGTATAGCCGAAATACATTATATTTTATATCTTGTGTAACTCATGTTGAGAGAGAGAGAGAGAGAGAGAGATCAAGAGGCCTGCGTAAAGCCCAAGGTTGGAGATCCCTTATAGTGGGTAAAAGATGGACCATGTTCTTTCGGAAACTTGGAAGAGATAGTATGATACAATAAATACAATTTTTATACGAGGCAGGCATGTCCCATGCTCGTGATGTTTTGTCTAGTTAAAAAGTCTATCTCACAGATAAAGGTTATGTTTGTGTCATTGATATGGTATTTATATACTGATTTGGTTGATGACGAAGATTGTTGATGCCCTCAGGAGTGTTTTTTCTTTGACAATAGTTTGAACGTGGTGCCCACATGCATAATATTGGTAATAGAATACAAATTCTCATTGTACGTATCGGTGTATGACTCGGACCTTATGGTGTAAGCATTGCTGAAAGAGATGATTATAATGGCATGGGTCTCGAATAATATGGAGAAAGTGCAATGGTTGTGAAGTATGATACCATATTGACATGAAATCTTATGTTGTAGTGGAATGCGAGGAGGATTGATGAAATCTATGGGTAGTGATGATTCCCACAGTGCGATCTGAGGATTCCCCTATTAAGATGAGGAGCCATCCAAAGTACTAATTCCTTATTGGAGAATGGGTGTTGAAGTTGACAAAAAGGAAGCCTCAAACGAATGAGAGAGCTACTAATGTAGGGGACCAAGGTATCTAATATGATAGCTTTAACATAGGCATGAAGGTGAGAGATTACTAAAAAATGATGATGGGAGTTCAGTGGCCCGAAGTTGGAGCATGGAAAAAAAATTGTTCGACAGTAGCCATAACTATTTCTAATGAGGAAAGCCCTAGAGTCAATATGACATCCAAGGTGGTTATATGCTGGTTATGAATGTCATGGTGCCTTTGTGTGAAAGGTTTGATGCGCCGACCAAGGGTTATTAGGGACAACTTCCATGGGATAAAAATGGATGGGTGATTCGGGGATGTTCTCCTAAAAAAAATCTGTGTACACTTGCCAGAAGAATAAAAAGTGGGTTTGGATTGTACAAAACATGGAGATGGGTGCCCCAAAAACATGAAAATGATTTCTCATTGATGATGTGAGTAAGGTGTTGTTGCTAAGGGTGGGGGCCTCATTTGTTGGTCTAGGTGTGAGGATGATGAAGTGGATGGAAAATATCACATATGGGCTATGGTGATGGGGGAATGGTAGGCCAAATGCGAGATGCGGTGGTGCGTGTTCGATCTACTTGCAGAAATGGTAGTCCGGGAAAGGGATTTTATTTTAACGTGGTAAAACTTGACTTGATGCATGGTGGATGAATGATAATGAAGTGCTTCTCGAACTGAGGCAATATGGCCATGGCATCATATTTTTTGATGCATGGTCTACTTTGAGTGATGGATTCTGTTAGCCCCCCTATAAGTTTTTGACAAGCAAACAGGGGGCTAAAATGCTTCTGAGCCTTCAAGGATTGCATTCCGTCTGAAAACACATCATCCTTGAAGTCTTATGTACCTTTTCCTTTGATAAATTCCCTCTGTCGACTCCCATTATAAGGTCTCACTGATTGCAAAAATTGTGCTCCAAAAGGCCTACTTTTGCCCCTTATACCCCTACAGAATGCCCCATTTTTTAACCTTTGTTTTCCCCTTGTCAAATTCCCCTCTAATCCCCTAAATCCTCCCAAAATCCCCTTTACATCCTGCACACACCCCTTGTTCGGCCCATTTTCTCCTTATTCCCTCTACCATTACCCAATTCTGCCCTCAAATTGCATTAAAATGTGCAAAAATCCATTTTCCACCTTATGAGGTCTTAGCCCCCTTCGGCTAGCCCCCTAACCTTCTCCACCACATGACCCGGGTGCAGAAACCACGCACCAGCCCGAAAAGTGCTTATCTCAAAATACGTATCGGGGGAGTCGTGAGTCGTCGATCTGCACCAATCAGACGGTCATCACGAGCTCCGCAGCGTCCATTACCCTACCCTTTCACCAACGGTTCATCACATCATAACTGTTCATTTACCGGCAGATCCAATGGTCCGGAATCCGCCCGCCTCAGTGGTCCCCACGCCACGGTCACTGTTAAAAATCCAGCGATTTCTATCGCACCTCCTTTGAGGGGTGGGCGGTATTTTTCGTTTGGCCAGTGATTCCACTCATCGCATGACACGTGGCACTAGCACTATTTGAAAACCACCTCCCCATCATGCGTTATCGTTCGACAGAAAACCCGGTGTGATATGCACGTACGCCGTATGATCTAGAGCTCTCCATCCAATGGTCATCGCACCCCGAAGATGCGCGGAAGATAACCCAAGGCATTCGTACCCCTGGCCCACCATCTGTCGCCCTCCGCTGCATTTTCAGCTGTCGATCTCCTCCTGAGATCAGACGGTCCAGATTTGATTGCATGTCCCACTGTTGAGGACTCCCGCCACATCACATATTCCACATGTTTCATCATATTTCTCATCTGTCCATGTGCATATATGCATGCAAAGGTCAGGTTTTAATATTTTATGTTAAAATGCTGCGCCACCATTCTTCAAGCCTCCCACTGCATTTTCCACCGTAATCCTGCACTATTCCACCATTTCACCAGCTGCACATCCATTTTCGTCGTGCGAGCTGCATCCACCCTACCCGTGCATGGTTTTCCTAACGTGTTTGTGTGTTTTGCAGGGTTATAGATAGGTGGATAACCACCATGATCCGTACACACTATTGTAATGGCACAGTGCGCAGAAGAAGCTAAATTCAAAGCCTGTTATTACAGGAAAATGTCCGGAAAGGTGTCTGCAACATAAATTTCATCAAAGGACACATTTTGAACTCTGCAAAACCTCTCTGGTGCCATTAAAGCTCATTTTTTCACTGACAGAGACAATTTTAAGTGACAAAGAGTATCAGTGAGGGAATTAAAGGTCTAAAGCACATTTTTGAAGATATTAAGCCTTAATCCAGTGTTTAAAAGGCAAGGTACCAAAATTTAAGACCCCGAGGATCAACTAGAAAGTCCAATACACAGAAATAATGGTGGCAGGGTTTTCAAATCAGTAGAATGTTTTTCCTGAGCAAGGACACGGTACGCATTGTTGTTTCATTCTACATTGTGTCCAAGTGAAGTTTCTTCCCTGACAACAGTCTTGATGCTATCAGAGCATTTGATTCATAGTATGGTAGACCCTAGCATCATTTATTTACTTTTTGTTTATTCACCAGAAGTACTACAGATTACTGTAGCCAAAGTACATCAGAGACATACCAGAGTAAATGGAAGCCTGGAGAAGACCACTCTTTCACCCAAAGAGCGCCATGGATAAATGCACAGAATTTAAATAAAATGGGCCTCGACCCTCTTCCTTTCCTGAGTTTTAATTTTGCATTTAGTTTTCACCTATTTTCTCTACTCCACTTGAGCTGTAAATTCGTGAAGGAACTCATTGTAATGGTTGTTGATCAGTTATCATAGAATTGCAAGTTGTTTCTTTTGAGACATAGTCTTTGTGTAAAGTTGTAAGATAGGCTGAGGAAGATGTTTTCTTACTGAGTATCCAGCTATTGGCAATGTTGTACTTGACTGGTGTTGCTTTTTAATATGACAAGCACATTTCTTTGGATCTTGATCTAAAGTAGCGGTGATGTTTTTCTATCTCTGTATTTGTTTTTAACTTACATTCCATTTCATTTCAGTTCTACTGACTCGCATCAGAAATCTAGCATAGGATTTACCCTTGTTAGGTACCCTATGTTTCTGCTCTCCTTGCCTTTGATGTTTTCTACTAAATGTGTTATCTAAGAGTTGAGTTCAATTGATTTAACCAGTGTAGTGGATGTTGTTGCCTACTAGCTGATGTATGAATTAAATGAATCTATTCTTAGATGTTCTTGTTACGATTTAATTGAAAGAATTGGGAACACTAGGAGGTCTATAACCCTATTTCTATCTCACCAGGATCCTTTTCAATTGATTGAACCCTTCTAAGATCCGTCAATCTGGAGGCCAAAGCATTGAGAGTTCAAAGTCTCTCTTTGATCGCAGGTCTTTAACTTTGTGCTCTAAATATCTATTGTTTCCTCCTCTCTTACCATTCATATCACAAATCATCTTTAAGATCCAATGTTTTATATGACTAGCCCAACTGAAAGCCTGCACATTGAATAGCAAGTAAACCCTTTTCTGACTCCATTGCCCAATGGTCTTGAATGCTCCCTAGAATACTTCACCTCTGCATAAATCCTCTTTGCTCATCGTTGTCTTATATTGAACCCTTCTTTCCTAATAACCAGCAACCAAACAAACAATCAAACAAACAAACTCCAAGCCTTATAACTAGCCTAATATCTTAAACCTTTGACCTTCAAAGACATTACCTTTAGCAATCATAGAGAGATCCCTCTCTGGACCCAAGAGGGCTAGATCCTGAGGTCTGAAAGTGGTTTGATGTTGTCTCATATTTTGGTCTTGCCAATCTGGCCAAAACATGGGAACCCCAACATAATGGCGACTCCACTGGGGAAAATCAGAGTACCTTCCATCTCCTCAGAAACCTACAATCTCTGGTTAGGTTGGTAGTTAAACACTCCTATTCACAGATCAACCTCTATACCATTTATTGTGTTTTCTCCCACACTCTTAGAGAGAGTCTGGAAAGGGCTAGGTAGCCTCCAGATCTCACACTCTTTCAGAGGTGACATATCTGGTAAAAGCCCTCCCAGTCAATCTTTGGTTAGAGTTTGTTGTCTTTGAAAGTTGCCCTTGAAAAGGGACATCTCATAAGCACTGTGGTGGACAGTGTAGCCCCCTGAAGCATCCTAAACCTTTCACCTGGTGACTTCATAACTCCTTAAAGATCAAAGACTCCATTGGTGATCAGTAGGCCTGCTGATTATCTTGGTTCACCTAAGACTCCACTGGTAGACCAGCCTCGATAACAACATCAGCCATAATATAAGTAACAAGTAGGGTTAAGCTACTTGGTTAGAAAACAAAATTCTGTCTCCAAGAACCATTCATACAAGAGTTTATCCCAACCCAAACCCACCTGAAATAGTTGCTAACCTAGAGAGCATCCTCAAAAGATCTCCTACACCTAAACAATAAACTATTTCCAACCACATCCATAGAGCTAATTCTACACCAGAAGACATTACAGCTCTATCAGACCCATTTTTTGACCTAGGCACTCAAAATAGTTTACCAAGAACTAGGTCACTCAGTGTCCTAGACCAGCTAGATCTTGAGTTCCCCGGTTCACCACCTCAAAGTGGTAAACACCCTAGGGATAGACAGACCCCTCCATCTACACCTCCTGATATTCACTTCATTCAAAACTTGGGGATCTTCGACCCTAAATCTTCCCAACAAGCTTCTTCTAGTCCTAGCATCCCTGTCATCCATATACCAGCTTCTCAAGCTAACCCTTTGTCCCATCCAAACATCATCATGGCAGCCTGTTATGCACCTCTGATTTTACCCCAGCCTCTAGTACCCTTACCCAATGATTATCAATCAAAGATCCCACACTTCACTACAAAATATTTCACCACATCTCAGCACCATGTAGATAGGATGGAAGATTCCTTTGACTACATGGAAATAGATGATGAAACAGTCAAAATGAGAATCTTGGCCCAAAGCTTAGGGGGGGATGTGAAGAAATGGTTCAAAATCCTACCTCCTAATAGTATCCAAGATCTTCCTGCTTTATATCAGACCTTCATAAACAAATGGGAAGTTAAGGCCAACCCTCTCCAAATCCTAGAAGAATACAAGAACCTGAAAAGAAATGCAGGAGAGAGTGTTTAGGACTACTCTACAAGGTTTAACAGCATTTATAATGCTCTTCCACCACACATGAAACCTCCCCTAGGTATGGTACTAGTGAAATACCCTGAAGGCCTTGATGCTGACATGGCCTACCAGCTTAGGGAGAGGGATTACAACACATTGGAAGACATGCAAAACGGAGCACTGAGTGTAGAGGAAAATCTGATTGAGAAAAAAGCAAGATTGAGAGCTGAGAAAAGGGTAACATATAGAGATGACAATGTAGCTTCCACATCTGACCCCAATAATGATCGCATGTCCAAAGACATGGAAAAGCTAAAACAAATGATGGAAAAAATGGTTGTCACAGTTAGTAACCTAAACATAAATCAACACCACAACCAAAACCAGAACTTTAGAAGAAACAATGCCACCCCAACAGACAAAGAGAATCAGATCAGCAAGTTATTCCCCCATTCCAAGAAAAAATTTTGGATGAATATGAGGGGATCATAGAAGATTCTGAGGAAAATACAATAAACATGTTTGAAATAGAAGATTCAATCCATAACTGTTACACAGAAGAAGATCAGCCCTCACCCTCATATTGGGATGAGGAAAGATCAGAATCTGAGGATTATAGACTTGGATTTGAAGATGCCATCATGCAGGTTAGACAGTATGAACTTAGGAGCAGGAAAAGCCTAAATAATTCCAAACCCAAAGCTTCTAAGATTACCATCAAGAAAAGACCTCAGAAACCTTCTAAAGCGACTGCTGAAGGTAACAAATCAACAGCTGAAATTTCTGGGAAGAATGAAGAAAAGGACAACCAAAACATTGATAAACAAGGTAAACCAAATAGCAGCACTAACACTACAGCTAGTGCTCCTGGTAAAACAATTTCTAACACTGTACATAGTGAGAAAAAAAACATTGATTCAACCACTAAGGTAGTGGTTAACAAAACAGAGTCGAGCATTTCAAAGAGTCCGTCCACTTTCAATCTGAAGAGTGAGATTGCAAAAATTAAAATCTCTGTTCCACTCTCTAAGCTGGCCACTCAGGATGTATATAAAGGCCAAATTTTGAAAGAATTAAATTTAGGTGAGAACAGTGACACTGCAAATCTGAGTTATGATCAACCTTCCCTTCTGTTTGGTCCAAAGATAGAAGGAAAGTTTCAGGAAGGGGTAGTGCCCCCTTTTTATATCAATCTTAATATCCATGATAAGATCCTCCACAATGCAAAGCATGATTCTGGGGCATCACACAACCTAATGCCTAAAGTAGTGATGGAAAGATTAGGCCTAGAGATAATCCATCCCTATAATGACCTATATTCATTTGACTCTAGCAAAGTAAAGTGTCTTGTCCTAATCAAAGACTTGTGTGTAAGCCTTACCCAGATTCCAGCAAAATTTATGGTCATGGATGTTGTGGTGGCAGATGTGCCACCCAAGTATGGCATGTTATTGTCAAGATCATGGGGAGCCAAGCTACAAGGCACAATGCACATGGATGGGGCCTATGCCACAATCCCAATATTTGGCCAACTTAGAAGACCGTACAGAGAGGCACAGATGAAATTTCTAGTCAGTAGCCCCGAAAAGCCTGAAAATTCACCTTTATACTCTGTACATATAGACCTTGACTCCTTCATCCTTTGTAATGATGAATCCTCAGAAGGGTCAGAGTCCAAAAACATAGATACAAACAAGGAAACAGAGCCCATGGACTTTAACATAATGGCTACTCTAGACTCAGAGGAGAAAGACGTAGAAAAATTTGAACAGTGCACTGAAACAAAAACTCAAAGTGAACCTGTAACAGAATGCAGTCAGCCGATTAGTCACCCTTCACAAGTTCATAAACCACACCAAGAACGAAACGATGATAAACCCAAGAATGAAGCCTTATAGGAAATGAATTTCGATGGGTCATGCACCAAGAGAACTGTTGGAGCAAGAGTGTGGATACATAACACAGAGAGTGACTACGTAGAGAGCCACGCCTGCAACCTACGTTTCAAATGTACAAACAATATTGCAGAATATGAGGCTCTTATCCTAGGCTTAAACCTGTTGAAAAAATTAGGAGCCCGTAGGATAACTATGCGTAGGGACTCTGAGATGATCATTAAATAGGTGAATGGTGAATATAGAGAAAAACATCTCAGACTGAGGGCATATAGGAATGAAGCTATGAATCTATTGAAAACTTTTGTGGAATACAATCTGGTGTTTGTCCCTAGAGGTCAGAACGAAATTGCAAATGGACTGGCCTGCATGGCTAGTTCATATCATAAGCCTCCCAGTGACCAACAGATCATCATTCAGACCAAATTTAGACCTACAGTGCCGGACAATGAAAAATATTGGCAGGTCTTTGAGGGCGATAAACAGATTGAAGATTTCCTGGTAGACAGAAATGAGTTTGAATTTTTTGATTCAGATCCCCAATCTGACAGTAGCTGCCTAAGTGAAGACTCCTCAGATGAGGAAGAAACACCCTGTAACATAGAAATAAAAACTTTAAACGAACAGATTGGAAATCCGAATGAAAAATGTGAAAACGCAGATAGTGAAGAAGTAGAGGTGCTGCAGACCAAGGATAAGAACATATCTCGAGGTCTAGCACCTTTAGAAGACCTTTTTGACTTCGATGATGTAGCAAAAAAGCCCACCATATAACATGCAGACTCTGATGTCGAGGAATGCAACATAGGCACTGAAGATAAACCCAAGATGATCAAATTGGCTAAGTCCCTGCCTACAAACATGAAAAAGAAATACGTTGACCTATTCAAGGAATTCATTGATGTGTTTGCTTGGAGTTATGAGGACTTAAGGGCCTATGACACAAACATCATACACCATAAAATACCCTTGAAAGAAAATCAAAAGCCCTTCAGACAAAAACTCCACAAAATAAACCCAAAACAATTGCCTGCAGTGGAAAAAGAGATTAAGAAGATGTATGAGGCAAGCATAACAGTCCCTGTGAGGTTTTCTAATTGGGTCTCAAACCTTGTAGCCATGAAAAAGAAAACGGGTGAGATCAGGTTATGCATAGATTTCAGGAATCTTAATAGAGCCTCACTCAAAGACAATTACCCTTTGCCAAAAATGGAACACATCCTTCAAAGAGTAGTAGGCTCAAAAAGGATCTCCCTGCTAGATGGGTTTTTAGGTTACAACCAAGTTTTAGTACTCCCATAAGACCAACTCAAGACCGCTTTTACCACTCCATGGGGCACTTTTATGTATGTAAAGATGCCTTTTGGATCGATGAACGCTGGTGCAACCTTCCAAATAGCAATGGACATAGCTTTTTCAGATGAAATAGGACACTTCATTGTCATCTATCTGGATGACATAACAGTCTATTCCAAGACTGAGTAAGAACACCTAGAACACCTGAGAAGAGTGTTTGAAAAATGTAGAAGGTTTGGTCTGTCACTGAATCCTAAAAAGACTATATTTGGGCTGCAAGAAGGTAAGCTTCTTGGCCACATCATATCTGATAAAGGGATTAGGATAGATCCTCAAAGAGTTGAGGGAATACTACAAATCACACACTCGAGAAACATCAAGGAGTTACATTCCTTTATTGGGAAAATCAACTTCCTCAGGAGGTTTATTCCCAAATTAGCTGAACACCTTAGAGATATGACTAACATGCTGAAGAAAGGTGTAGGAGTTAAGTGGACTGTTGAAGCTAAGAAATCTTTTGAATCATTTAAACTTGCACTCACCCAGGCTCCTGTCCTAATCAGCCCAAATTTCTCAAAAGATTTCCTGCTTTTTTCATTTGCCTCCAAGCATATGATAGCTGCAGTTCTACTGCAGAAAAATCCATAGGGAATGGAACAACCCATTTATTTCTTCGCCAAAGCACTCAGGAATGCACCCTTGAAATACAACATAATGGAAAAACATGCCTATGCTTTGATTAAGGCCTTGAAATACTTTAGGGTGTACATACTGCATTCCCACACCATAGCCTATGTGCCAAATATAGTGGTTAAAGGCATATTGTCCCAAGACCGAGATGGGAAGAGGGGCAAATGGATTGTTGTGATCTTAGAGTATGACCTTGAGATAAAACCCACCAAACTGATCAAAGTTCAGGGCCTAGCTCAACTAATGGCTGAATCAAATCTACAAGCCCGTGAAATTAACATTGTAGATGCCTTGGATGAGCAGTAGGGATTTCCTGATCCCACTATTGAGGAGAAGTTTCAGAGCTCCCCTTGGTATTCTGACATTCTGTATGTGCTTACACACCTCAATGCCCCTCCTAAACTATCAAAGACCAAGGCCAGATTATTAAAGCTAAAATCTAGAAGCTATTGCATAATGAATGAAGGCTTATACTGGAAAAATCAAAATGGCCTATTTCTTAAATGTTTTCTTGAATTTGAAGTGGAAAGGATTAAACAAGAATTTCATGCAGGAGACTGTGGAGGCCACCTAAACTGGAAAGCCACTGCAAACAAAATACTTAGAGCTGGCTACTATTGGCCTACACTCTTCAATGATATCCATAAGACGATAATTTCCTACCACAAATGCCATATTTTTGAAGGCAAAAGAAAACTTCTCCCCTTACCTCTACAACCCATCATTGTTGAAGGTCCCTTTATGCAATGGGGCCTATATTTCATAGGAGAAATTCACCCTTCTTCTTCTGCACAACACAGATGGATCTTAATATCCACAGACTACTTCACTAAATGGATAGAGGCCATACCTACTAGGAATGCCACAGATTGAGTCATCATTAGGTTCCTAGAAGGTCATATCCTCTCTCAGTTTGGTTGCCCAAGGAAAATAATAACTGATAATGTTGCTGCTTTCGGATCCAAGAAGATGGTTGATTTTTGTCACAGGTATCAAATAGCACTCGGTCATTCAACTGCCTACTACCCTCAAGGTAATGGGTTAGCTGAATCATCAAACAAGATCCTGGTGACTATCATCAAAAACCTGCTGGAAGAGAACAAAAAGTCATGGCATAACAAGTTAGTGCATGCCCTGTGGGCTGATAGGCTTACAACAAAGAAATCCATTGGCATGTCACCATATCAGCTTGTCTATGGAACAAAGCAGTTTTTCCCACCAGCCTTGGAATACCAGTGATTAAACTTGTTCAAGAGACACAAACAGAAGAAGATAGCATGGTGAGGAGAATAAACCAGAAAATTCATCTCCAACAAACAAATGAAGAGGTATATAACAGAGCTATCAAGGTTTAGGAAAATATAAAGAAGTTATTTGACAAAAGAACTAAGGCCTCTGATTTCAAAATTGGAGATAAAGTTCTGAAGTGGGACTCAAGGAGAGAGGAAAAAGGAAAGCACGGCAAGTTTGACAGTTTGTGGCAAGGTCCCTACATCATCCAGGCCACTGTGGGTCCAAATGCCTTTTTTCTACAAGATTTAGATGGTACAGAGCTATTTGGGGGTCCTGTCAATGGTAGGATGCTCAAGCACTATTACTGCTGATTTCCAATTTTCAGTTTCCATTCCCATTGTACATACCATTACAGTGTTTTATTTTCAAGAAAAAGAGAAAATGTTCCCAAAAAAAAGAAAAATAAAGGAGAGGTTCAGACATGCTCAAAACATGAACCTCTCAAGTGCAAATATTGGCTCTAATATGATCAAAACCTGAGCCAAAGAAATTAAAGATAGCTAGTTCAAACATGCCCAAAACCTAGACCAGCAAAGAAGAAAGAAGAATCAGCTCTAACAAGCCCAACATCAGAGCTAAGATGAAGAAAAAAAAGTGACTCTAACAAGCTCAAAACTTGAGTCACAAAGAGAACAAAGATGCTTCAAAACTTCAAATTTCAAGCCTTCAAAGTTTTGTTTCCAGTTTTCTGCAAGTTTGTGTCCATGTGCAACTGCCTTTATGCCTTGGATCCACAGCAAACTAGACTGTCTAATCCTAGTTTGACTGTTTTTAAATTTCTGTTGTAGAATGTAGAGAAGAAATCTGTTGGACAGTTTAATCCCAGCAGATGTTAGAATAGGTAGAGAAACATGTGAGACCAAAAGTTTAATCTGGTCTCATGGAGTAATAAGGGTAGAAATAGAATAGGTTTATTTTCTTGTTTGTAAAAAAAAAAAAATTGATGTAAAGGGTCTGCTAGTTGAAATGCACCCTAGAAGAAAAAATGCTAGGATTGTAGAATGGGTAGGTAGATTGATTGGGAAAGTTTTTTTTCTAAATTGATGTCTTCAATAATTGTGTGCAGCTAAAAAATCAAAGAAGAAAGATGGCTCAAGAAGCGAGGCATCCGGCCTACTCCAAATATCTATTCTCGCGAATTCTTGACTCCTTCATGAAGAAGCCATCCCCATGTGGAGCCACCGTTAGCTCTATGAAATTTTTTGACAAGCAAACCTGGGGGCTAGATTGTTTTTGTAGCCTTCAAAGGAATGCCTCTCCCCCAAGACCCATCCTCCTCGAAGTCTTTCAATTGCCGTGCCTAATACAAACTTCTCTAGTACATTGCTCAAAAAGGGGCTCATTATTCCCTCCTTTACCCTCGCGAAATACATCAATTCCCCTTTCCTTTTAATCAGAATTCTCTTTCTTTTCCGCATTCTCCTCTATGCCTAAATCCCCCCAAAATCCCCCTTTTAAATTTCCCCATCTCCCTTATTTTCTAGTTTCCCCCTCCATCTCCCCTACCGTTACCCTTGATTGCCCCCAAAAACGCAGGATTAAAATGAATTAAAATGATAAATTTTATGTTTTTGGGTCTTAGCCTTTCGCCGATAGCCCCCGCGCCCTTTTCCTTCCATAGAACCTCATGGACTCAGGGCAAGCGCCTGGCTGGGGGCTTATTCGGGTCCAGAGTGGTCAGACCATGGTGGCCCCGTATTTGACTCCCTTTCGGATGTGTGATGATCTAATATAATGACCGTCATTCACCGGCAGGGGGTCGTCCAATGCCCTTCGTCCGCACACCTTGGCCCCCGTAGTTGATCTCTCGTCCATTCATTTGTCGATCCAACGGTGCGGAGCGCGCACGAAATGGTGGACCCCTCTTCCTTTCGCGAAGCTCACACCACACGGTTTATTCCGCACCACCGTTGAGCACCGAGTGTTTTCCGGACACCCGGGGGCCGATTCCACTCGGCCTCGCCACGCGTCCTCCTCAATCGTTCCGAAACCACCCCCATTTCGCGCATTAACTCTGAAGACGCAGACGCCCAAATAAATTGTTCGAACCGGCTTGGACCGGGAGGAACTCATCCAATGCTTGTCATTCATTAAAGTTGCACCCCCGATAACCTCGTCTCCTCTCCGTACTCCTAACCCATCGTCACCTCTCGCTCGCATCGACGGGGCCGGTCGATTCTTCATGATCGACGACCCGCGTCCGTCCTCCTTGCTGACCATTCCACGGTCTCCCACCTCGCCCCGTCACTCCGGTCCCCGCCGCGCACACTCCCCACGTGTGCAACATCCTATCATTCAACCATTCCCACATATATAATATCTCGTTTTTCGTGGGTTTTTAATGTTTTTCATGCGTTTTTCATTCCGCAACGTCCGCCAACCTTACCAGAGTGATTTTTCACCATTTCCCCGCACTCTTCTCCATTCCATCTCGCATGGCCATTTCCTCCATCCACATCGCATCCATTTCTCCGTCCATTGTTTTCTTCACAGGTTTGCTATGTTGTGGTTTCTAGAGGAAGAAAATCGCCGCCATGGCCTCAACATTTATCTCTCAATGGCGAGTGGCGCGTACAAGATCAAATCCAATGAACTAGTACCATCATGAGAGAGTCAAGGAATGGGGTTGTCGTGATCAGACAGCGAAAGCGTATTCAAACGCCGAAACTCGCCGCCGTCTATTTAAAGCCTCAGCCACTGACAGAGGGCAAGAATGAAGCAAGAAAGAATTTCAAGATAAGAGGCGCAGGGATTAAAGACGAAGACCTCGAACCCCTGGTTACTGTTTTCAGAGACAAAGCAACAGACACAGACCCCGAGGAATCGATCAAAGAATCCCCGAGCACATGCAAAAGGTAATATCATGGTTTTTCATCGCAGAATGCTTTTTATTCATCAATTACATGGCGCCCAAACAACTTTTATTATGCACCATGTCCCCGAAGAATTTTCCACCGTACTGCGCCTAAAAACCGCCGACATTTGTGAGACAAACACCTTTCAAATAGCTTTTTTTTTTTTTTTTATGAAACCGTATACAACAAGCCAAAATATCAAGACCATATCCAAAGTGACCGTGCTTTCACAAGGAAGGTGACGTAGACTATTACAGCGGTGTCGGCGTAATGGGTTTCCGGCCTCTGATTCATTGTTATGTTTAATGATACATTTAATTTTCACCTACTCCTTCGCCGATCTTAGGTTCATCTTTTACATAAAGCACAAGGAAAATTTGAAATGGTTGTTGAGGAGATATCGTTGAAATGCAAGTATTTTCCTCTTAAGACAAGTTCGTGTAATATTGTAAGATAGACTAAGGCTAGATGTATCTCGCACTCAATGTTCAAGAATAACAGTGATGTACCTGATTGGTGTTGTTTTTAATATGACAAGCATGTTTCTTTGGATCCCGATCTAAAGCAAATTTCGGTATGCTTCTTTCGTATTTGTGATTGACTTGCTCTTATGTTATGTTCTCGTTTCATTTCATTTCGCTAGTAGGCAATAGAAGACAATGATAGGATCACCCTTTTTAGGTGCCCTATGTTTCCCCGCTCTCCCTACCTCAATGTTTTCCCGCTTATATGTGTATCTCATCGTTGATTTCAATTGATTTCACCAAAGCAGTAGTGGATGACATTTCCTACTCTCTGCATAAATTGAAGTCCATGTTTAGATGTTCTGGTAGGATTTAGTCGGAAGGTTTGGGAACACTGGGATTAGTGTTAGCCTCGTCCACTAGGATCTTTGCACGACTAGCCGGGCTTCCTAAGATCCTCGTAATTGCCTCTCGATTTTGTCCAAGCAGGCTCGGAGTTAGCACACCGACCCGATCTATACGTAATTAGATGGTCTTCTTCATTTTTCTGGCCTTTTGATGTTCATCTCATCTCCCATTTTTAAGATCCATATGCTTTAGATGACTAGCCCAATTGCAAAGCTTCGTACATTGAACACAAGTAAATCCTTTCTTGACTCCATTGCCCAATGGCTTTGATGTTCCCCGAGTTATCTACCTTTGCTTAAATTCCCTTGTTGTCCATCCTTGTCTTATATTGGAACCTTCCTTCCCGATTCCTGAATAACCAAAGACAACAATCAAACAAAATTTCTGAGTTTCCAGGAATTGGTTTAAAATTTTATACTTGAGCCCAAAGACACAAACTTGGTTGATTGCAGAGAGATCCTCCTGACCTAGAGTGGACAGATCCAAGTCTCAAAGTGGTTATATGTTGCCTCATCTTTGGTATCACAACCTTGCCAAAACATGGGAACCCCAACAAGGATGTCTAAAGAGGCACAAAGGTATTTGAAAAGTATAATTACATGTCTCGTAGAAATGCCCATCATGACTTATTATCAATTTGTCATCTTCATTTGCTTAAGCAATACACCAAAAGAAAGGAAAGATAACACCGTATAAAAAAGTCGATGAAATGGTATCACCGAGAAAACCTCCTTCATTTTATAAGTAGTAGAGGGTTTGGCACCGTGATAAAGGTCTTCTTCATCTAATAAGCAAGAGGGGCCAGGGACAAAGAGATTGATTTTAGGGTTTTCACTCACCGAAAGGAAAATTTTAAGGGAAGTGGGAGAAAAATTGAAGGCTTCGAATAAAATGGTGTTAAAAATAAATATATTGTGCGTGGTGCTTTAAAAAAGTGTTGACATGAGTTTGAGATCGTTAAAACAATAAGACTAGTACATACAAGAAGCTAATTGGGTGATTAGGAATGAAGAAATATTGTTAAGAATGAAGAAGGAAGTAAAACAATCTTGGTCTTAAACTCGAATTCTCGCTATAAAATACAAAGAAAAGCACTAACAAGGTGTTCATAAACATTCTTCATTTGGTTAAACAAAGGTTGAAAAGGGCCTAGCCATTTTTCAAACATAGGCCTCCTTCATAAACAAGTAGAAGGCTCACCATTGTTTGAAGGTGAAGAACATTCATTTTCGCATGGCTTAGATTTCAAAGGACTCCATTGGCCAAATGGTAAAATGAAGGAGAATTCATTATTCTTGCGTACTTCCTTCACAAAAGAACAAAGGGACAAACTTCTTTCCAATTTTACATTCTAACTTCAGCTCATCATCCCCTCGCTATATCTCCGTAAAGTTAATCGGATTACTTTGTCAATCTAAGTGGGCATGATCATCATCAACATCGTGAGCATAAACCGACAAATAAGTTTCAAAGGGTGATTTATCTCAAGAATGGCAAAGAATTTCACAAATCATCGTGGTGCGTAGAAGAGGTTACAAAGCTTTTCTGAAAAGGCCCTTTTACTTCAATGAAAACCATCACTATGTTGCCTTTCAAAAGTCAACCACAACATCTTGTCAAAGGAATGGTTCGAAGAGGGAGTCTTTATAGTGTTTTTAAAATGATAAATTATACAAATGCAATGGATCAAGTTTTTGTTATAACAAAGACCTTTTCAAAAGGTTTTCAAAACCTCACGAAACAAAAGTTCAAAGGTGTTGGATTTTTTACTACAAAGGGAGGATCGACTGTTGCAGAAGCTTTCCATACGATTTCACACTGCCAAAAATCCCCAGGCCGCTCTCTGACAAGAAACAAGGAATTTCGAGCCATTAGCAGCAGAGTTTTTGAAGGTTTAAAGTCGTTGCGCTGCTGCCCGGAAAGATGGGTGTTTTGGAAAGCGACAATGCGTTCGTACGAAAATTTACACAAATGCCTTACACTACCGTGTGGCGCACCTCAGCGCTCGGTCACCACCGCCCGGCGGTCACCTGATCACTTGTGTTGCACAACGTTCTTTCTAAAAAAACGTGTCGTGCCTCCTAGCACCTTCAAAGAAGCTCCAAAAGCTCCCCAAAAATATCGCGGCCCATGAAGGATCTTTTGAGGTATTTTTTTCATCACCTCATGATAAATTTTTTGAAATCTAAAGGGGTGACGGATGTGCCATGTTTTTTAAGACTAAAAAGTAATTAAAAAGTGGAGGTCTTGGTAGGAAAATCTAAGGTGATTTTTTAACATATTGACAAATATTGTTACAAAGAGGAGGCCAGGTTGTGTTTATATTTGTTTCAAAATGCCTAAACCGCTCTTCAAACAAAATGATGAACCATATGATGTTGACAAGAGCGAAAGTACGTTGTTAGAGACAACGTCAAGCAACCTAACAATGATAAGACAAAACTAACCTCTATCAGCAAAGCATAAGGTGAAAACAGTGTTATAAGGCAGAAGGTATTTTATGAAAAATAATAAGAATATATAAAACATTTTATTTTTGAAAACAAATGGTCTTAGTCCGATGCCTTGTCACTTCAAAGTGTCTCTTTAATAGTGAAATAACAATCCAGTGCCGCTACCGCATTTCCATAAAAGAATGCTAGTAAGATCCTGAATCAATGATAAAAGCACTGCATAAGAACCAAGGAATAGTGTATAATAACGTTTGGGAGGGTTTTTTTGTTTTATTCAATATATGTTTTGTTTCAAAACACAAGGAGATCTTTGTTCTAGCGTAAAAAGGGCCACCAATACCTCTAAAATATCTTGCCAAGCAGTGTTAACTGGGAATTAATACTTGCTTTTCATTTAACAAAGTTGTTGATTTAGTAGTTATGAGAATAAAAAGTAATTTATATGATACAGTTTGTGTTGGGAGAATATTTCAGCAAGCATTTGAAGCGCTTGTCTTGGTCAAATAGTGACCGATAAGGTGATGTAGGCGTGTGCTTTGAGAAAACATTCCAAAGGCCATTTGAGACAGCTTGGTGTTGCATAGAACATTCAAAACAATATGCCTCCCAGAAATACAAATAGGAGTATTTAAAAGAGATTTGAGCATGTTTCCACCGAAGAAGTAAATGCCCATCCATCACTTTGTTTAATTTCTGCTGGGGAAGGATGTTTGAGCAGGCGTAAGAGCTGGCTCCCCTTTGACACATCTTTTGCTTTGAGGTTTCAAGAGAAGCACTTTCAATGTGCCTAGATTTCAAATTCTCTCCAAGATCCGTCTCCAAGGCCACCAAAATCCCTTATGTTGGGGAGAAGTGGTTTAAACAAAGCCACTCCGGACTCGAAGAATACAAGCCTTTTTTGAAGCCCGAGCATAGAGATTCATGTCCATCCATTTTCCCCTTCTCATATCTATTGACTAGTTATGCCCCTCATGAAGATCATCATGAAATACTTCACTTGCGAGGGAAGATTCTCCCAAGTTTATGCCTATCATATCCGATTGCTCATGCATTTCATGAGGGCCAAGTTGTTAAATATCCCTTTCTTTTCTATATAGAAGTATTGAGAAAATGACCTCATTTGCTTTAGAAAAGCCTCCTTCTCAAGAGACAAATGCTTTTCCATCACTCCTCATCAAAGTCATCATTCTTCATCAACTTGAGAAGAGGGAGGTCTCGGGGGATATTTATCACACATTCATTTTTTGCCACCTGCCCTTTCATTTCATACATCTCCTTCACCTTCTACTCACCATCCTTCACATTCTTCTAGCAAACCTATTCCCAAGAAGCTCAATTTTACCATAGAACAAGCAAAAGAGCATGATGAGGAAGAAGATCATGACAAGAGGATGTGGAGACAGAGAAAGATGACATCATGATGAAACAGCAGCAAGGGGAAGAAGGGCATGATGATGAGCAGCATCACAATGAGGAAGAACAGTAGACTCCTCATATGATAAAATAGACATGATGATGAACAAAGTAGCGCATGATGCATCGCAGGCAACCACAAGATGATGAACAACAACTTTATGATGATGAACAACAAAATTTCCTCATAATGATGAACAACAACTTCAAGAAAAATAACAATCTACATGATGAAGAGATGCAATATAGTGAGGAGGACAACCTTCAAAAGAAATACAAAAAGATAGTCAAGGCATCCATGAAGAAATCAAAGATAGTGGCAAGAATGATGAGCAAAGGAAGAAGGGTAAAGAGCCAATGGAGCATACAAAGAATCGCCTCTCCTAGGCAAGGGGCCATGCTCTCTTCTCCGAAAGCATGTCTCAGACATCGAAGGAAAAGGGTGCCTAGAGTTGTAACTCCAAATGTGACTAAGGCCCTTCCAAGCAAGGGAAAATTTCCCAAGAAGCCCATTGCTCAATTTTCCAAGAGAGGGAAACATCAAAAGAGCCACCCAAAGCAAAGGAAAGGGAGAAAGAAGGAAAGGAAATACAGAAAAGAAAGTAATTCACATCATTCAAATCCAAAGTGATGATAGTGACAATGAAACCCGCATCCTTGAAACTCTCTTAATCAATAGAGAAAACCAAATTGATGCTTGGAGGGACTAATCTTGAGATATTAGAAATCAATCACTTTTTTCAAGAAAAAAGATGAGGTCACATGGGCTGTATATGAGAATACAACAACCAGTCAAGGCAGGCTCCAAAGCACAAGTGAGATTGGAAGAACTCCTCGGGTGAGTTTGATGAGAGCGAAGGCGAAGATCACCAAGGCGAAAGAGGCCAAGAACCATGGGGCTCAAAAAAATGCCCTTGAGAAACAAAAGAAAGAATAAGATTCCCTTCTCCAATCTACTCCTCTCATTACATTTTTCTGAACAAGAGATAGAGAACAATCGGGAAGCATAAAAGTTACACAAGAATTTGTCACTGGCCCCTGCAATCCCCTGTCCAGCAACATTGAGGCTCATTTCGTGACCAGAAGCAAGAACATGGCTTGAAACCACTTTCATGACATCCCCTCCGAACAAGAGGTCCCACTGCCATCTCCAGAAACCCTGTGTCATCTCTTTTCGCATTGGCGCGCACATTTCCGCACCGCGCTGCAATGGGGAAAATCCTTCAAAGAGGCCGTTCCAATTGGCACTCGTCTCAAAGTCGCACTCGCGCTCAGCCTAATTCTAAGGAGTGTTTTTAAAAATAAATGGCGGAAGTTTCATCCCAACCAATTCATGAACTGCATTCATCTTGTTGGGAGGTTTGGCTCTAGATTTCCCATGTAGAGGAAGTGGTTTGCCACCTCTCATGGAAGCTTCCTTGAGGATAGGGCCAATCCCACAGATTATAGGGATCCAAACTCCCCTTCCTCCATCTATAAAAGCTTGCCCATCTCCATTGCAAGCTAGTCTTCAAGTTCCCAAGTTCCCAAGAGCCTAACGTCGTAAGAGTCTTGATTCATTCCCTTGAGGCAAACTGCTGGGGGCGGAGATCTTTGTCAAGTATCCGAAGAGAGAGGTTTGTCCCATCCCCGACAGTTTTATCGAGACACGTTTCATCGATGACTCGCCAAAGGAGAATTCGTCGGAACTATGGTTGTATTCTCTTCGATTGATTAATGATAAGCGACTATTGGTTATGGTTCCACTTCTCGTTGCTGATTATGATAATGTTATGTCTTCTCCGACCGACATATAGTTGGGCATCGGATTTTACGCTTGCGTTTTTTTTTTTTTCGCGTGTGCAAGGTGTGTTTGACTGCCGCAGATTGTGAGGATTGTGATCTCCCGTAGCCAAGGAACGTGAGCGCTTTCTTTCTCTACAAGCTTGATGCCATTGATTCTAGGTAAGCCTTCATCGCTAGTTGGTTTATTTGCAATAGGGGACCGCACTATAGCGTGAACGATTGTTGCTAGACCCGGCCTGGCTAGTAGGGATCGCCTGTCGAGAGGGGATTAACCTCTTCAACAATTTTCGATTGGCATTCTCTTTTATTAAAAAGCATGGCCATAGATTCTCATTTCATCGAAAAGTGCATTGAGTGCATTCTTATTATTTAGGTATGAAAATAAAATTGTGCATAGATTAAAATTTCATAGTTTTGCAGAGATTTTGCATAGATTACATTGCATTATTCGCATCGTTGAATGTTTGAAAATAATTTTGGATCGTGAAAGTCATCTAGTTTGGAAAAGATTTCGTTTGCAAATTGTTGTTTCATGTCGCATCATTGTTTGAAGCTCTTCCCTTAACTAGATAGCATTCATCGAACCGAAAAAGTTTTCTTTTCTCATACAAATTCACATAGAGATTACTTACATAAATTGTAGAAATTTAAAAAATGAAACATAATTGAAGATCAACTATAAAATTTATTCAATCAACCTAAGGAAAATACTGAAACATTAACGCAACATTTAGAGGTCTAGGCTAGAGATTGTTCCCGGCTGCCTTTAAATCCCGTAGCCGTCGTTCGCCTCTTGGCCTTAGACAACACTAGTACGGACTTGTGTTCCCCGTACCGTCGAGTATATAAAGGGAGACCCCACTAGGTTTCTATCCTTTATCCATAGGAAGTCGAGTCCGCTCCTATACCCGTGATACACCGACACAAAAGATTCGGTAGGATTGTCGCATCAGCATGAAGTCCTTAAGATTTTCTTCATTTTGAAACCAAGGTGTATATTGCAGTCACTATTTGGTACACCCTTTGCCTAGTATTCCCGAGTTACCATTTTGACTAACACTTTTTTTTTAAATTTGGAAATATCACAAAGCGTTTCTTTTCACGCTTGCTTCAAACCGAAAGAGATAGGAGGCCATTTTTTCATCCGTTTTCACTTCTAAAACATGAAACGGTGAATTTTCTAAGTTTCAATGTCGTAAAATAAATCATCCGCGATCATACTCGTTAGATTTTGCTTGTTGGCCGTTTGATTGTGTGCCTTGGTTTTCAGGCCCGTGTGCGGTTTTGAGTTGCTTTGATGGCAACTTCTCCGCAGTTCACCAACAAAGTAATCCTCCATGAACTTGGTCCTTTCTCCTGCATTTTGGCGCTCCTTATATGGCAACGTTGTCCCTTCTTGGGTTAACTCTGGGTTGTTTTCAACCTCTCGTGGTCCCGAATGTCTCGGCTAACGTTCAACCGCTCCGCCTAAAAAACATCATGTTGATTCCAAGGTGGACATCTTCCCTTATTCTACCTATTTTTAATGCCTCTTTCATTTCACTCCGGTAAATTCTCGGATTCGAGTAACCAGGGCTAAGAAGAAGAAGAAGAAGACAAAGAAGAAGAACTGACACAGAGAACAAAACTGGCAAATGCACGCTCCCCGAAACATTTCCTCTTAATGAACCCTCCAACCCTCCATGGAGAGTCATGCTCCCTTGCATGTTGTGCAGACCATCTTTCCGAGATTGCCCCGGCATTCCCAAGGTGCTCGGCGATGGTCCAACGGTCGCCCACCGTTTCCTTTGGCTTCGGGAGTCAAAGTTGGGGGCACGACGAAATTGGTGTTGGTAAAGCTCCTAAGAAACAAGGGAAGATTACCAATCCCTATGTCAGCAAGGGCATCATGCCATTCACCTTTGTCCTTATATGGATGAAGCCAAGCGAGTTTTGGACAACTCACCGTTTCGCACCATGCCTTCCACTCGGTTATAAACAACTTTCTTTGAGTCTCCACTGTACCGATCCTACGATCGTTCAAGAGTCATCCTTGGTCGATCCCGCTCCCTCAGAACAACCAGAATCCATTCTCGACCAACCATTGGTTGTGGGATCACGAACCGGCCCCATATACTGCACCGCCCGTAGAGAGTGAATTTCACACCCCCATGTACCGGTTTCTTCAGATTCTTCGACGATAGCTGACTTCCGTCCCTATACCTCAAGAAGTTGCTCCTCCACCTCCCATGATGGAGGTCCTGAGATTCCTCCCACCTTCGAGATGGAGGGCCGTGGAGGACAGTTCTTCTTCTTCCGTAACACTGTGGGAGGACCATCTCGGCTCGATGGTATCTCCAAGTATTTTGGTCACTTCCTTGATTGGAATCGATTTCGCGGGACACCGCCTTCCGTCTTATGTGCCCTTCGAGATCACAAGACGGGCTTTTGGTCCGGGTCGCATTCGGCACCATTATAGACGAAGGCACATCCGCCAGTGTTCTACCTCAACCATTTGCAAGCTGGCCCCACCGCCGCTTGTGCCTACGCAATTTGTTGGCATTTAATAAAAGAACTAGTCAACTGTTAGGATCCTTCCATGTTACCTCACATTTTTGAGGTAAAACCGTCCATATGGACGTGATGGTTGTTCCGTGCCCCTTGGATTTCAATTCTTTCTTGGGGCGCGATTACACCTATGCCATGGGAGCGCTGGCTCTCCTCGTGTGGTCTCGTTTTCCACATGAAGAATGGATCGTGACCATCGACTGCCGCCGTTCTTGCAGTATCGATATGGTAGATGGCTCGCCATCATCCCTTCCTATTTTTTATCCACCCGGCTAGACCGTCCACCACGGTGTCACCTATGTGGCTACCACCCATGCCCCACCGCGGATAGTGCCATTGTGCACTGTGTGCTTGGCATTGGGTCCTCGACTTCAAGATGTTTTCCTTCCATCGGAGTAGAACTCTAGGAAGGGATGACTCTTTGTTCATTATGATGAGGTCGGTCACGGAGCGTCGCTCATTTTCTGTGTCACTCCTTAAAAAATGAAAACAAGTCGTTGGGATACTACCATTTTCTTGTGTCAAGCTCCAAAAATTTTGAAACAAGCCTGTTTAAGCATGGCTCTTTTCCTATGTCAAGCTCCTTAAAAAATGAAACCGGGTCTCGTTTTTCGACATAATTCTTTTCCTTGTAGTCAAGCTCCTTAAAAAATGAAACAAGGTCGCTTCTTACATAGTTCCTTGTCTTGGTCAAGCTCCTCTAAAAAAATGAAACAAATACATGGCCGGAGCGTAGTTCCTTGTCTTGTGCCAAGCCCTTAAACCATGAAACAAGGTGTCCTTGAGGATAGTCTTTAATGCACAACTTCAATAAAGAACAAACACGTTCCCGTTCAATTCGAGTCTTTGATGAGATCTCGTAAAATCCTGGGCCGAGCTCTTTCTGGTCTCGTAACTTGAACCTTCACCCACCGCCTTTCATATGGATTGAAGCTCGGGGGGGCATGTACCTCAAATTGAGTCACCATGGCCGGGGGCATGCTTAATTTTTCAAGCATAACGCTTTGTTTCGTTTCAAGCTTGTGTAAAAATGAAACTAGTTTCAAGTATAGTTTATCTTTGTTTCAAGCTTGTGTAAAAATGAAACCAATTTCAAGCAGAGTTTCCCGATTTCAAGCTTTTGTAAAAATGAAACCATTCCCATTTTACCTCTTGTGATGGCTAGTTTATCACTGTTTTTGCCGTAGATGAGCCTTGGTTTTCCCCACCCATCGTCACCGTCTACTTGGCCGACCATATGCCTTCACTTCTGTTGTTTTTCCCATTCCCGAGGAACCATTGCGATGAGTGGTCTTGTTAGCTAGCCTCTTGACCTTTATCTTGTTTTTTGAGCCTAATTATCACCTAACCGTAGCTACCCCTTTATACTACTCGTTCCTCCGTAAGGAGTCATCTTTCGGCTCTTTCTCGACTCTCTAAACATGAAAAGATTGTCGAGGTTCTTTGTCGTTTCGATCTCATTAAAGTGGCTGCGAAACGACATCTACCCAAAAGATATCACGTTTACCTCTTTTTCGTCGGGATAGATTATTTACGAAAAAGGAATACCCTAGCCTATCGTGACTAGAGGTTTTCTCGACATAGTTTTCTACCTTTTCGGTATGAGGAACTATTTACGAAAAGGGACTCGAAGTAGTTTACTTTTCCGCTGTCTTTTCAAAACCTCTAAACATGAAAAGATGCCGAGTTCTTCCTTTTTCGTACCTGCAAATCGTAATGACATCGAAAAATCGTCAATCATGACGTTATTTGAGTTCCTCCTTCCTAGGGCTCATTAAATGTACTAGGATGGATTCGTCCGAAGGATGAATTTATATGACAAGCATATGGTATCCTCTTCAAGCTTGTGTAAAAATAAAGAGGTACCTACCGTAATGGTGGGTACGAACCCGCAGATTATTTTCATGTTGGACAGATAATGCTTCGAATATGGCACTTTTCTCGCGTTCGTGTCAAAGTTGGGGACATCTCATCTCATTTTTCACTCGCTCTCCGCTTCTGGGCTTGGGTGATCCCTTTTGACCTCTCATCCGCTCTTGCCTTGTCATCATGACCTCCGATCTGATGTACACGCCAAACTCACCGAAGCCGTGCCGTTTATATGTTCAAGAGAAGTTGACCGCAAGCTCCAACCTTCCTCTCACCATCTCGATCTTGATTCACAAAGACATTATGTTCCTCTCGTCTCGTGTCGATGATGTGGGAAACACTATGGCCCACCTTTGATCAAGTTCACTTCCTGTCGACTTCAGCTCATTATCTAGGAAGCTAAGCTAGAGACTCCCTTCTGGTACCTTGGAGCTTGCATGCCTCAATGGAAAGTTCTTCGCGTTTGACGTGAGGTTCTCATTATTGGCCTTCGATCGAATGATTCTACGGGTGTTCGACACTAGCTCATTGATTCACATGCCGTAGATTGTACTTGTAGTACCTTGAGG